>JALPQD010000347.1:0-1200000 GCA_023101885.1 Typhlomys cinereus | reverse complement strand
TCATACTGTGAAAATATAGGAGAAATTGGGGCACATTCACATGGACTTTAGAAAAAATGGAGGTACTAATCTTTAATGACAACAGCAGTAGAATCTCTCATGTAACTGAAAATTTCTCTAACTCTTTTTTTTATTAAAACGTTTATAATTACATATTTTAAATGGATTAAGATATAGATCTTGGTATATTTCTAAGTATAAAAATAATGATAATCTTAGTTCTAATGAAGTTAAAAGTGAGGATAGTATGTCCTTTCATTAATCATATTTTGTTCTGATTGCCTGCTTATCTGGACCCCACACTCTACTTAGTCAAATGTTTGTGCTTAAAAGGTTAAACTTTTTTCATAGTCTTTGTAAAAGATTATTAGTTTTCATTAAAATGTTATTAAAAGATATGTGATTCTGGAATTTGAAAACATTTTTTAATCTTCCAAAAATACTCAATTTGGGATGTATAATTTTTAAATACATTCTGTTAAAGGCAAAAATCAAGTAACATTTTTCATATAAAGAAAAATAGAAGGAATAGTAACTGGGTCCAACCAATTGGATCACAGTTTCTCTTGACATTGAAAATGTTAAGACACAAAAAGTTAAGTGCTTTAAAAACTGTGGTAGCATTCTCAGATGTCTGAGAAGCAAAATGCAGTATCAACTCCATTCTCTGGTTGCAGAAGTCTAAATATTTGGTTTATCTTTTCTCATCTAAACTGCACAAACATGTCAGTCTGTAGTAATAAATATCCATGGTGTTTAATGTCTTAGGAGTTGATTTTGCTGGAATAAATGAGTGTTAATAGTGTATTAGGGTACAATGAGCTGGGATGAAAAAATGATAAATAATACTCATATTTAGATAAGATCTACTTATTTTTACAAGACCTGTAACATTATGATTTCTAACAAGTATTACTTTTATTAAGTATCACTATTATTAATAACGTTCAGCACATAGAAAATTATTTTTTTAAAAAGGAAATTAAGAGAATACTACATTGTATTCTGATCTCTTCTGTAATGTGGTGATCGTGAGTTTCCTCAAGCTAATCTGGTACAATGACAAGGTAATAGAACAGACCAAGTTAGAATTTATACACATGACTTATAATTTACATGTTAAGAATAATCTTTTTAAGAATTAGAATTAGCTATAGCCATGGTTAGATATCTGAAATCAAACTGGCCATGAAAAAGTTAGAATTAAAAGATAACTTCTTTTAAGTACTCCAAATATAAAATAAACAGCTTTGTAAAGCACAAATTGCTGTAGTTACAAGGGGAAACATGTAGTCAAATACAGTTTTTTTAAAAACAAAAAGTGTGAATTTTGGTTGTTTAAAATACCTGTTAAGGGTTGAAATCATGTTTTACCAATGAACCTGATGGTGAGAGTTCAGCTTCTGGAACCCATGTAGCAGTTAGGCGGTTTCAGAATGGGCCATGATGGCAAGGTCTTTGAAGGTCATCCCCCACTGCTGGGATTTTCCTGGAAGAACACACCCTACTAATCTGAAGGAACTGGTTTTAATCCCCCACAGAGATGATGTCACCAACTTCCTCCAACCCTCTGTTCATGAAAGGACAGGAAGATGAACTCTCCATTGCTGATAAATTCTCCAAAAGAAACAGCTCAACAGCCACAATGAACAAATCAATGAGATGTAGGGGACCAAAAATTCCAATCAGGTTTGCAGAAACTGGATTAAATCAATAAGGAAAAGCCACATTTTCAGGTCTGCCTGATCCTAGAAATACTCTTGATCCTGTCAGCCATCTTAGGTGTTCTCTTGCCTCTCATGGCCTCCATGTCCATAAGCTATGTCCTTTCTCTACTGTAATAAACGCTGCTTTAGTCCTTTACACGTGTTGTGGTCTCAATCTTCGACTTCTGAAAACAAGAACCTGAACAATAAAAACGACAATGGCAGCAAAAACTCTGCAACAGTAGAAGGATCTTAGGCTAAAATAGTCCCTATAATATCCATTTATTGTCTACATCTCTGTTTAGCCTCATAGCCTCATGATTATTTGAGAAACTTTTTGTACCTTTGGACCAGTGACCAGATCCCTAGATTCCACCAATCCAAAAGCGAAAAATGTCATCAGATGACATCTGAGGCCTATAAAAGAGATCTCTCTGGTTCACCGTAAGCAAACTGATTATTTCCACCAATGTATATGAAAAATGTCTTGATTTATGATTTCCTTTACTCTGTTACTATAAAAACTTCATGAAATATTACCACATTGAAATTTGGAATTTCAGGTAACCTCAATCTGTGTTCGCAGGTCATGCTCACTCATATTTGACTCCAGAATAAACTCTTATCTTCTTTTAGGAGACAGCTCTGTTTTTAATTGACAGTAGTATTCTGAAAGAAAAATCTGTTAACCTTGACTTTCCATTCTGGACAATGTAATACTGATTACCAAGATGATTAGAGATTGTTTCATTGAGTGATCTAGCTGAAACTAAGTAGAAAATGCTTTATAACTATGGGTTTTATGAAAAGATTGAAGAACAAATTTAATATCTACTAAGCGTACATTATCGAGCAGTTAGCCTGTACACAATTACAACAAACACTATAACATTTATGTGTAATCTTAGTGGCTAATTTCTCTTTGCTAAAATTTAGTAAAAGTTCTTCCCAGAGGGTGATGAAGGAAAGTCTTTCTGCTTTAATTCACTTTTGATTTTCCTTCTTTCTCTTTTTTTAAAAATCCAAGTTCTACTTTTTCATGTATATATAACCTATCATTCCTTTGATAATATTAGACATAGGGATTAATAACCAGGCCTTTGCCTATATGTCATGTGTTTAAAAGCTCTTTTAAACTGACCTGATATGGTGCCTATAACTGAGTTGTATAGAGACAATATAGACTGTGGAAGGAAAGTTCTCTTTATTCCAAAGGGAGAAACTGAGTTCACTCAGGTTCCAAGAATGAGGAGGATTAATTAAACACATGCATACAGGACTAGCTTGGAAAAGCTCTGTGAAGTCTAACCTTTTCTAAGCTACAACCTACTTTACAGGAAAACCATTAAATAAGGGTGGGGAGAGAGTACTTGAGATAACATTTCAAAAGCGAGTTTAATGTTTAATATTTAAACACTAAATTAAACATTAAATATTTAAACAAATATTTACAATGGAGGCCTCTTGGTCATCCTGTGGTTCCCAGATCTGATGTCCCTCATCTCATAGTTGTGGCTCCAGATCCAGATCTCGGACCTGGTGCGACCACTCAGAAAGTAGGAGTAGGGCAAGTAATTCCTTTTTTTTTTTTGCTTCTGGAGGGCAGCAGTTTATAACCCTCCTTCTGCTTCAAGACCAGGCCAGTGCTATCTAGTCCAAATAGAGAGCTCAGCATGAGCTTTGTTTTGTTTTCCTTTTGTTCTTTCTTCTTTTCCTTTCAGATACATAAGCAAACACAGGAGCTGTAATTTAACTGAAATATAAATTAGAAACAGATAAATTTGGCTTGAAAATGTTATTATTACAAATTGAGATTCTGGAATTTAAATCCATGTATCTCAGAAGAAAGTTTTGGAAATATTTTCTTAAAACATGGCTTAGCAGAAAATCAGAAATAAGGACAATAATAAGAGGAGATATGTTGATGCTGTAAAAGCAATATGGCAAAATGGTGTTGGGAACGGATGGGGAGGTTTCTTAGTACATGAGCTGTAAGTTTCACAAGAAGATTTTGAAGTAGGAATGGTCAGGAATCAGACCTCAAAACCAGAGGCCACACCTTATAGATCTGAGATAAAACAGCTCTCAGCTGGAGACCCCACCAAGAATGTTACTAGGATCAGATAACAAAAACATAACTGAACAGACTCATAGTTATTCTGGGAAATAGGGAACTAACCTGTCAAGTCAAAATTCCTTCCCCCTGATTCCAACTGTTTAAAAACTTGCACCTTGATTCCAAGTCAGTAATAATTTCTATCTTGAGGGGAAATGGCTGCTCCCTTGATGGAGTTTTGGAGGAGCTTCCTGAATAAATTTCAGTTTTCATGTATGAAGCCTGGGTTCTGAATATATCTCTCTTCCTCCTCCTCCTCTTCTTCCTCCTCCTTCTTTTTCATCTTCTTTTTTCTTCTCCTCCTTCTCCTCTTCCTTTTCCTCTTCTTTTTTTTCTAATAGTAGTAGAACAATTTAAAACTTAAAAGAAAATAAAAACAAGTGCATCCAGAAGAGCTAGACCATTCCTGGAAGGAGCACTCTTTTACTTTTTGGCTTTGCAAGACAGTATGAACAAAGCCTACCAGGCTCTTCCCCTTCCCTTTCTGCAGCAGCCGGGTCAGCCTCAGTCCATGTCAGAGGCACTGCAAGTTTCTAGGTGAGACATTCAGAGCTGCTTTCTCTTCCATTTGCCTATCACTGGCAAAATAAGTATGTTAACTGGGAAGAGGTTGAGTCTGAAGGACAATGTTGCAGACAATGATTGGTCAAATTTCAGCCTTCTGAATCTTTCAAGGAACTTCCTGGAGACGAGGAACTCCAAGCACAGGAATCAACTTCCTCATGCTGGGCAATATTCCACCTTTTTCCCCACACTCACTCCCTTTTGAGTGTTGGAAATGTCTTCCCTTGAGGTATTTAAGTCTATATTATTTTTCCAAGTTTGGAATTAAACATAACTAACTCCTCCACCAATCTCTGTCTCTGAATTTGTTTGGCAGAACTAACAGAATGAGGAAAAGAAGAATCGCCACCAGAGTATTTTAGAGCACAGACTTTGGTTCCTTCAGCCTAGTCTCAGTCATTCATCCTAAACATGCCAACATAGCAGCTGAGTAATAATGAACCACCAAGAAAGGAGACTTACTCAAAGTGGTCACTTTGGGGAAAGGACCAAATAAAGAAGTTCAGTGATTCCCAAAGTCCATCTTTGCTGTGCCAACATGAAGTTTAACTAGAGTTCTAGAAATCTGCATGACTAAACAATCCTGGTCAAAATTTGATCCCACCCATTATTGATCCATCATTACTTCAGCTCCAGTCTGTGGTTTGGCAAGTTACAAAAGTGTAACTTTTGGCTAGCACCAAAACTCCAGTCTTTCTGTTCTCCCAGACATGAGATTCTCAAGGAAATTCCAATTCCTCACTGTTTTAGTGGTTCCAGGGCCAAGGACACAAGCATTAGAAAGCATGTCTGCTTACAGTGTCTTTCATGCTGAATGGACTCATGAGCTTGGATCCTGTGATGCACAGGGGCAGTTGTTTGGAACGTATTTTGGATGCAGAAGGTCCTGCTTCGCAGGTGCCCTCTGCTGGGTATCTCTGTAAACGTGATTCCCCACAACAGAGCCTTAAATAGATTTTTTGGAGGTAAGCCAGTGGCTTAGGTGATATCCTTCAGGACTGTCATGCTTCTTATTTTAATAAGGTTGACAATCTGAAATCTTATGAGGCCTTCTTTCATTCATAGAGGTCACTGATCTTCTGTGGGATGTGTAAAGCAAGCATGACTGGGTGATCTACTTGCTGCTCAGAAGCCTTTCATTTCAGTGGTCCAGAGATGTCTTTTTGCTTCTTTTCCTGCAGCCGGAGTTCACAGTGACAAAGATTTTACCTTTTGCATCCCAATAATGAGGTTTTCTTCTAGTTACGTCTTGCTGGTAACTGTTGTTGCTGAGATGGTAGGGATAGAATACAGACCCGTGTAGACTAAACAAGCACTCTTCCACTAAGACATGTGCCTAACACATTTTCAACTAATTTTGACTTTAAATACCTTTACTCTCCTTTTCTGACTTTAGGATCTCAACATGAGAATTCTCAGACAATAACCTCAAGTGACTTCTACTTCTACATTGCCTTGAATTCTAGTCATCCCCTGTCCTGTCATATTGGAATAGACACCTTAGATTTTATTTCACTTCAGATCTGTAGTGTTAGTATTTACTGGAGATCTTTGTTATAGTTTCCATGAAAGTCATCCCTAAAAATTTCTGAATCCTGTCTTTATTGACCAATATTGAATGCCTGCTTTAATTCTTTGTGCATCTTGTCAGTAGTCAGGTCCTGGGGCAGAAATCTGTTATGATATTGAGTTTCATGTTCAAATATATTGTGATTATTACTTCTCCCATATTCTTTCAGTGTTTTTCCACTAGACTTTTTAAAGATGACAACATATTAGCCCTGTCGTTCTGTCTACAGAAGCTGATTTCTTACATAGTCATTGTGTTTTGTTTACTTTTGGGTAGTGAAAAATGAATATTCATACACACTGACTAATCTAGCAAGAACATTCACTTTATTTTTTATCAAATTTAAGTGATTCTGCAAAATAATGAAATTTTTGATTTAAATGAATAAAATATGTATTTTAAAAGCTCCCAGAAATATTTGATTACTGTTATTTAAAAGACAGTATGACTTTGACTTATAATACGCTTATTTTGCAGACATCTTTTCTATATGATAACTTTGCTTTACTGCTTAATATTTGTTTTTGTTTTTGTGTATGTGGTGGTTGCATGTTAGTAAGCATGCTTTCTTTTCAGTGGGCACCCTTGTACATACAAGTGCACATGTATGGATGTGTATGTGGTATGATGCATGTGTGTGTGCATATGTGTGTGTGTGTACATACATACATGTGTGTGTGCTTGCATGTGGAAGCCAAAGGTTGATATTGGGAATCATCTTTGTCTGCTCTTATTCTTTTTAAGACAGGGTCTCTAATCAAACCCAGATAAGACTAGTCTGGCTTTCTGGTTTGCTCTGGAGATTTCCAGTCTTAGGCTGGGGTTTCAGGTGATTCATCACACTCACCTGATATTTTTCATGAGATCTGGGGTAGCAAGTACTTTACTAACTGGATGATATTCTTGATCCTCTGAGTATTCTTCTGATTATAGGTAAAGAAAGTGTGGCATTGTGGATTATATAAAAGCATAAATTGTAGTATGTTTATATTATACCTTTAATAGATACAGTATATGATAAATTTTGAAAGCTACAATATTTTAGTGTATTTAAAGGAAAATAATTAGATTAGCATGTGTCTATGTTTTTCATATAGTTTCTCTCTTTTCTAAATCTACTTTCACAAGCATATTGAGTATCCTTCCCAGTTTCCCTCACTCCTTCTTTGCCTGTATCTCCTCTCTTCCCTTTATCATTCTCTCCCACTCCTTCTCACTCTTCCACCCATGTGCTTCTATGGACCCCAGGGTTCAGTCTGACCTGTCTACCCTTGTGGGTGCTCAGGCCTCTGTGGTACATCAGTTTACCTCTTTTCGGGCCACCCCACTGATACATGCATTTTCCGTCACTCATCCAACTTTAGATTCAATGAATTCCAGTGTAAATGCCCATTCTATGGGTATAATAACAGCTACCCATGGAGCACTTTGTTGTACTGTCTTTCTACCTATAGGTTTATTAGCTGTATTCCCTATTAATTTTTTTCATCCCCCTCTTTTTTTTTTTAATAGGTTCTTGTTCTAGTTTAGAGTAACAGGGATATATACCATTCTGACAAGTGGGTCTTGGATCCAATCAGAAAGCTATTGGTTTTTTCATGCCACTATTACATTGGTAGTCACCTGTTGCAATGGTGATTTATGTTGCAACTTACAGATCTCATGCTGTTGACGGGGCTTGTGATTATTTCTCTCCCACAGCAGCTTCTACAGTATTTCTTGGTACTAGTAAACTATCCAGCAAGGAGAAAGTCGACAGACCAGTTCCAGTTGATATTTTTGCCCACATTTTGTGATCTATTGTGTTGCATCTTCCGTAGTAGGGTCTTACTGACAGTTTTTGGAGAACAACCAAGAGCAATAACAAAAGCCTATAATTTTGGGGGTCCTTTAAGATTTCTCTGACCAACATTTTAACAGGAAGTATTATAATTTTGTCTGTCCCTGAGTTCTAAGTAGATTAGCTCAAGGCTTTTTTTTTCCTTCTGTTTTCCTCACTGCCCATTCTTGTTCCTTTCTTTAAAAAGCTTTTTTTTTTTTTAACATATTACTAGCACAGTATGTTCCTTTGGAGTTACTTCTCACAGTTTTTGGGTTTTTCTATAAGTCCCTCTCTTCCTCCTATCTCCATGTCCCTCATATCTCCCATGTCTTCATTCCCCACTATGTATTTTTTCCATTTATTCTCTTCCTCCCCCTCTTCCTGATATCCTAAATCTCCCTTTAAAGGGTTTCACCCTCCCCATCCCTCCCCATCTTTCTACTAATAGGTCTTTTTTGAATATTTTGGCTCTTACAGTGCTTCCAATCCAAATACATTGACAAGGATATCAGTTCAATCATCTGCATATAAGGAAAACATGTGGCACTTAACTTTCTGTGTCTGAGATACCTCACTCAATATTAAAGTTGCCAGTTGAATCCATTTGCCAGAAAATTCCGTAATCTCATCCTTTCTTATGGTTGAGTAATATTCCATTGTGTAGATGTACCACATTATCATTATACATTCCTCTATTGATGGACATGTTAGCTGATTCCATTTTTTCATTATTGTGAATAGTGTTGCAATGAACATACATGAACATGGACTTTTTTTTAATTTTTTTTATTATTTATTCAATTGTGCATGTGTACGTATGTATGTGTGTGTGTGTGTGTCTGTGTGTGTGTGTGTGTGTGTAGAACCACGGACGAATTCGCGAACCACCATGGACGCCTCCACCTCCTTCTGCCCTGGGATTCACAGGCTCTGCCCTACCAGGACCAGAAGCTCAGGCCACCCCCGCTTCCGCCTGGCGTCTATACGTGGGATCTGGGATCCGAACTCAGGACCTTCCGCCTGCAAGGCGGAGGCTTAACCCCTGAGCCACCTCTCCAGCCCCTGAACATGGTCTTTTTAATAAGCTGTCAAGTCTTTTGGGAATATTCCAAGGAGGCATATAGCTGGGTCATATGGCAGTTTCATTTTTAGCTTTCTGAGGAACCTCCACACTGATCTTCATAGAGACTGTATCAGTTTACACTCCCACCAGCACTGAATAAGTGTCCTTTTTCCTCCACATCATCGCCAACCATCTCTGTTGCTTGTGTTCTTGATTTTAGCCATTCTGACCAGGCTAAGATGGTATCACAGGGTTGTTTTGATTTGCATTTCTCTGATAATCAGGGAAATTGAGCATCTTTTAAGGTATTTGTTTTACATATCAATTTCTTTTTGAGTGAAATCCCTGTTTAGTTCCAGGACCCCCTTTTTTTTTGAAATTTTTATTTATTTATTATTCTGCTCATACAAACATAATAGGTACTTCTGTCCACTCCCTCCCTCCACCCCTCCCTGGGCCTCCCTGCTCCCTCCCCTTTCCCTTTCCCCCTCCATCCCTTTCTCCCAGTGCCCCCTCGCCCCATCCCTGAAGCATCCTTTAATGTGTATATCAAACTTTCCTCTGGGTCCTCCTCTCTGATGAGGTGTAAGGACTCAGTGGCAATTCCTAGAACTCTTTCTTGTGCTCCCCTTAAGTATAGGAACACTATTGTGACTGTTAATCCCTTGCTTCTAAGGATCCTAATGCCTTTAGTCCATGCTAGACTTTGAGGGGCCAGGGCTCCTTTTTTAATGAAATGTTTGCTGTCTTAGTGTTTATTTTTTCTGAGCTCTTTCTATACTCTGGAGATTAGTCCTTTGTCAGGCAAAGAATTTCTCCCATGCTGTGGGGTGTTGTTTTGCACAATTAATAGTTTCTTTTGCAGAACAGAAGCTTTTAAATTTTATAAAGTTCCGTTTGTTGATTGTTAGTCTTAGTTCCTAAGCATTTGTTGTTTTGCTTAGAAAATCTTTACCTAGAACTATCAATTCAAGTGTTGTTCCTACTCTTTATTTTAATAATATTTTCAGTGTTTCAGGTTTAATATTGAGATCTTTGATCCCTTTGGAGTTGACTTTTGTGTAAGGAGAAAGTTACAATCAATTTTTATTCTTCTATGTGTAGATGTCCAATTTCCCCACACCACTTGTTGAAGATGGTGTTTTTTTCCCCAGCATGCCTACTTGGCATCTTTGTCAAAAATTCAGTGGCTGTATGTATGGAAGTTTACAGTTGGGTCCTCTGTTCTTTTCCATTAGCCAATATATCTATTTTTTGTGCAAATACCAAGCTGTTTTTATTACTATAGCTCTGTAATATAGTTTGAAATCTGGTATGGTGATGCCCCCAGCAGTCTTCTTTTTACCCAAAATTATTTTGGCTAAAAATGTTTTTTACTCTTCCAAATGAATTTTGAGATTATTTTTTCCAGTTCTGTGAAGAGTTGTATTGGGATTTTAATTAGAATTGCATTGAATCTGTATATTGCCTTGTATAGGATGGTCATTTTCACAATATTGAACCCATAAATCCATGAACCAGGAAGGTCTTTCCACTTTCTAGTACTTTCTTTAATTTCTTTCAGGAGTGTTTTGTAGTTTCCATTACATAGGACTTTTATTTCCTTGGTTTAATTTATTCCAAGGTATTTTATTTTCTTTGTAGCTATGGTGAATGGGATTGAGTCTCTCATTTTTTTTCAGCTTGTTTGATTTTTGTATGTTAATTTTTGTAGACTGCCACTTTATTAGAATTACTTATTAATTTGATTATTTTCTTGATGAAGTCAAGATACTTTCATTCTTTCCTTACCTGTTTGTATCCCTTTCATTTCCTTTTCTTGCCTTATTGCTCTTGCTAGAACTTCAAGCATAGTATTGAATAGAAGTGGTGACAGTAGGCATCTTTGTCTTATTCTGGATCTTAGTTGGAATGCTTCAAGTATTTCCCTATTTAGGATGATGCTTATTTATGCTTGACATATGTAGCCTTTATCAATTTGAAATAGGTCTCCTATGTTCCTATTTTCTCCAAAATTTTATCATTAAGAGGTATTGGATTTTGTTGAATGCCTTTTCTGCATCAATTGAGAAGATCATTTGATTTTGGTTTTTGAGCCTGTTAATATGATGAATAATGTTTATTGATTTACATATGTTAAACTATCCTTGCATTCCTCATATAAACCTGACTTGATCATGGTATATGATCCTTTGGATATGTTTTTGGATAACTTTTGGATATGTTTTATTGAGGATTTTTGCATCTGTGTTCATTAGTAAGATTTGTCTATAATTCTTTCTTTGATTCATCTTTGTTTGGTTTTGGAATCAGAGTTATATTGACTTCGTAGAAAGCGTTTGGGAGTATTCCTTTTTTCTCTGTTTTATGGAATAATTTGAGGAATGGTGATGTTAGTTCTCCTCTGAGGGCCTGGTAGATTCTGCACTGAATATGTCTGGTCCTGGGCTTTTTTTTTTTTTTTACTTGGGAAACTTATAATTACTGTTTCAATTTCATCTCTTGTTATTGGCCTGTTTAATGTATCTATTCCATCTTGACATTTTGGTAAATTGTATGGGTTTAGAAATTCATCCATTTCCTTTAGATTGTCCAATTTAAGAGAATATAAAATTTTAAAATATGTCCTTATGATTCTATGGATTTCTCCAGTGTCTTTTGTAATTTCCCCCTTTTCATTTCTGATTTTGTGGATTCGAGTGTTCTCTCTTCTACTTTTGGTTAGTGAATCTAAGAGATTGTCTTTTCAAAATTCTTTGTTTCATTAATTTTTCCATTGTCTTTTTTTGGTTCCAAGTCATTATATTCTGCTCAGATATTAGATGAATTTATTATAGTGCAAGAAGTAATTTCAGCGCAGACTATGCCATTCTTTGTCTAAGTAATTTGTTTTCAGACTGAAGAAATGTCTCAAGGGTTAAAACTTTTTCCTGGAAAAAAAAAGGACCTAAGTTCTGATACCCAGATCCACCTAAAAACAGAGGGTAGAAATGGTGGCTGCCTGTACTTCTTACCCTGGAAACCTGAGGCTGGGAAACAACCCAGAATGATTCCCGAGATCATTGTGGGCCTCCACAGAGACAAAGTGTCCTCTTTTACATATTAAGCTCAGTATTGGGGATCTAACAGGATAGTTGCGAGAGAGAGAGAGAGAGAGAGAGAGAGAGAGAGAGAGAGACAGACAGACAGACAGACAGACAGACAGACAGACAGAGAGACAGACACAGACAGAGAGAGACAGACAGAGACAGATAGAGACAGAGAGAAAGAGAAACAGTTTTTTTCCAGCAGAATCAGATTGCCTTTTATTGGGTTATGACATCCATGGGAGCAGCTCTTCCAGAGAACTTGGTGAAGTTCAGGGAGGGACAAGTCTTTCATAGTATTCTGAGGGATCAGAGATCAGGGATGAGGGGAATGTCTACATGTTTACAACAGCATTTAGGGGTGGTTGAATTTGTGGGTCAAGGGATCTGAGATGGTTACTTGGTTAAAAGATTTTACCTGTAAATAAGGCTGCACATAAGGAAATGAATAGGGGTAAAGAACTGTTTTACATTTGGGAGGAGGAAGGGGGAAATCCACTATTCTAAGAGGGGACCCTCTTTAACTTTTTTAACACACACTTTAATAATAATAATTATTACTATTAATAATAATAATAGTAATAATAATAATTTCTTTCCCATATGATGTTCACATTGCCTTTAGAAGGTGGACCTTGGGCCTCGAGTTGGTTACTCCTGCCATGTTTGAGTGAATGAATCTGCTCTTGAGCTTGCATGTAGCAGCTCTCTTTCTCTATGATAGGTGTAACTTAGGCTTCCTAAAACTTCTATAACTATCCGTACCTTTTCTGCCATAATGGACTTTGTCTCCCCTCTGGAAGCAAAAGCTGAACAAATCTCACTGAAGTTGTTGGATCCTGAGTATGTCACACAGCAACACATAAGAGTAACTGAAGCATGAACAGAATTTGTTTCTAAAGGCTTCCCTATTACTTGGTTGATACCCTTCCCTGTCTTGAAAGACAAAGCATTGGAGCATTATTCTCACATTACATATGCTCACCTCTGCCTTCCTCTTCATGTATAAAGATCTCTGTTGATATTGGTCCTCACATTTGAAGTTTTTTATTGGGTACCTGTTCAAATCCAGTATCATCTTTCTATTATAAAGTTAACATACTATTAACAAAGGATTCTTTTTATAACCTCAATTCTTCAAGTCCTATTGTTGTTTTCATTATAACTTTGCATATTAAAAGGTCCTGGAAATCTTTAAAAGACCACCATTCTGTATATGTTTTTAAACAACATTTGCAGATCCTTACTTAAGAATTTTATATCATCCATAAATGCACAGAGCTGAAAGGAAAAAAATGTAACCTCTTACCAAATTTACTGAATAAAGAAGAGAGAGCATTATAATATTCTTTTATTAAATACCTTTTCATTCCTTATACTTTCATAGATGGATATAATGAATTTATTTGTTTTTATACCTTGGTAACCAATCTTGCCCTTCCTTCCTATCTTTCCTCCTTCTTTCACTTTTCCTACTACTTCCTCCTACTTTCACATTTTTGTGCATGTGTGGACCACTGAATTTCATCTAGGATGCCTATGCTGGCAAGTACATGGACGAATTTTCAGTGGGTAAATTGGCAAGTAAAGAAACCCCCTTCTGTTAGCCAAAAAAGTCTTTCATGAAAGTGTAATGTCTCTTGTGGTCTCCCCTTTCCATGGAGAAAGGTTGATAGACCTATTGTATACGTCTATGATCTCCTGTACTCAGAAATTGTTGATATTTAACCCTGTTAGAAGCCTGCAGTTTTTGTAATCTTTACTTCCTGATTCTTTTGAGCCTGTCTCTTCCTTCTTGGAGGGAATGTTCCAGTTCAAGGCTACAGATGCACAACAGGAACCATTAAATGAAATGACAATCTTACTATGCAAGAGATTTTGCAAATAATTGGCAATAGCTGGACTCGGTGACTCACCCCTATAATTCCTGGGAGACTGAGACAGATAATTTGCCATGAGTTTGAGGGCAGACTGGGCAGTACATAGTGACTTCTACCAATCTGGGCTATAAAATGAAATCATGTCTCAAAAATAAAGTAAAATGAGCAAACAAATAATTAGTAAAAATTAATGTAGCAAATTTACTTTTTACAAGGCTAACAATATGTGAATCCTGCAGTTTAATAGGAATATCAATGTCTTTAAGGCACTCAAATCAGTTCAGAAATGCTCATTAATGTTCTTAGTTTCTTGAAAAATGGTGTTTATGTCTTCATGTAATTCATTAGCATTTGTTTTGTATCAGCCATCCCCAAGAGCAAAGGAACTGCGCTGCTCCCTTTCTCTTTCTCTTGGAAGTCATCTGTCACTGTCAGTGGAAGGCCCAAGCTGCTCAGACGTGCACTGTGTTCTGTGTACAGGAAAACACTACAAAACAGCAACAATGTGTTTCTTCCCGGGAAAAATCAGTCACAGTGGCAGCACAATTAGGAGAAACTGAACAGAATGTGTCTGATCCTTCACATCATCACAACATAGTGACCTTCTTCTACAGAGGAAAAAGAGAAGACAGAATCTGTAGCAAGTTCACTACACAAAGGATAGCGAAAATGAAACCCCTTGTGTGCTTACAAGGGTATAGACATTGTGACATTTTCATTAAGACAGAAGTTAAGGACTGGGGAGGTGGCTGAGGGATTAAAACCTTTATTTCCCAAGCAAAAGGATCTGAGTTCAGATCCCTAGATCCCAGACAAAAATGCAGGCTGAATTGGCAGCACAGGTCTGGAAGGCAGAGTCTAAGAAACCCTAGCCCAAACCAATAAGGAGGTGGAGCAATTCAGGATGATTCCAAATGACACACTAAAGCTTCCTCAAGTACACACACTCAAGTGCCCTCTGTTACAAACACACAATACTACAGATAAGTGCAATTAAAAGAGGAAAAGGTAGAAATTTAAGGTATAACTTCTGTCAAAACTCATTTTCTATATTAGTATTTTTTATTTTGGGGAGGTTTGTACATGTCTATATGCAAGACTGCATTTGTCAAGGCCTATGGTTTTAAACACTGAGCCATCTCCCCAGCCCTTATACATCATTATTTTAACCGATCCATAATGCCAGATAGAGGAAAGGACACGACCGTTAAAGTCAACAGTCTCTCTGGGTTTGCATTGGCGTACAGACATCCACCATGGAATCTGCCTGAATTGTTGCAGGGGAAGCTCTTTCATTTATCAGAGTACAAATGAACTTTAGTCCTGTGCTGGAGAAGTTGGGCCTTCAGGGAAGGGTAGATGCCATAATCCTAACAAGGATTTTGTTGCCATATCTAGAACAATTCATAGCTTTAGAGACAGATGAAAGCAGGCTAGAGAGAGAGCTCAGAGGTTAAGCTTCTGCCTCACAAACACACGATCCTGAGTTTGGATTCCAGGTCCCATGTAAAAACACCAGGCAGAAATGGCAACAGACTACACTTTTAGCCCTCATGCCAGACCTTTGGAAATTCCAGAGTAAAGCAAGAAGGAGATAGAATAATAACCTAGGATGATTCCTGAAGTCACCCTTGACCTGGAATGGATATGCGGGTGCGCCCCCGCGCGCGCACGCGCGCACGCACACAGACACACAGACACACAGACACACAGACACACACACACACACACACACACACACTAATGATAAGTAAAATATTTAAAAAGACAGATGAAAGTCAATAGCAGTAAGTTAAAATTGCTCAAGCTCAGTGCTGCAATATTCCCAATAGACACAATGAGTGAAAATTGACATGGCTAAATATTCTGGCTTGAAATTGGACGTTAAAATAGCCACAGAAGAAATGGACACTTATCTCTTTGCAGTAGGTAATGCAAGATTCACATGGGTGCACATGCATGCTAGCATCACTTGGCACCTGATAAAGTCGGACATGTCATTTAAGACAGCCCTACCAGTTTTTGTGGCTGTAGGAAGATGCCTTATTAAGGCCTAGTTACCTTTCCAAAGGAGCAATAACTTGTTTTCATCATGGCTTGGCTTGCTACCACACAATATTTTTTTTTTCTTTTCCAGAAAAGATTCTCTCTAGTACTGGCGGTTGACATATTTGTCTGCCACTCTTAATAGACATTTAACAATCACATTTATAAACTTGACAAGGGAGTTTTAGAGACTGACTGAGAACTGTAATGGGAAATTTACTTAATTTTTCTTGTTTCTCTTTCCTTTTAATAAGATGTTTGTTCTTTGTAAACAATTTCTTTAACTGTGTTTTGCCTTTGAGAGCCCATGAAGTTCCTGCAACCCAACCTGTTAGGACTGGGAGCCCTTAGAATCAGGCAAAATTCACACCACTTACGATCCCTTGTGACTGTCTTTCTCTTCAGCCTGTTGTGACCATACAAAGAACAAGCAATTATTTTCCACAGGTAGAACTAAGAGGCTATGGTTCAGTGACAGTGAACAAATGCTAATCAAATTGAAACTAAAAATGGTGAAAAGGAAATTTAGTTGAAAAAAGTACATTCCCCCCTCTCTTTTTCATCTTCTTACTTCCTTATCCTCCCATTCTGCCTCTGCCAGGATTTAACAGGATTCTCTTGTTTCTGGAAGAGCAGTGTTTCTGAACACAAGCTCACCTATGATCACACTCAGGGGAACATTTAATCAGTATAGATTTTGTGCCCACAATACATAGCTTTCTGTTGCTATTTGAGGTAGCATCATAGAGTCAAATCCCCTGACAAAGAAGGTAGTCTTCATCTGTTTCATTACCCAGCACCATAGGAAATTTGGCATGGTGGCTCCCAGGAAGTGGAGACAGGAAGATCAAGATGTTAAGATCATTCTTAGTTACATAGCTAGCTCCAGGCTAGCCTGGATTATATGGCCTACAACAAAAGAAATGTTTACATATATATTTTAAATTAATATAATTTATTTTACTTGACAGTTTCATACATGAATATAATGAATTTATGTCGTTTCCTCCCCTTAATATCTAATTCCATTTCTGCTCCTAATCCACTGAACACCAGTCTCCCTTCCTACTTATGAGTCTGTTTATGGCCCACTGAGTTTCATCTGGGATTCCTTATGGGCAGGAGGTCTGAGCACTTCTTAGTACATGGTTGACTTATTATTGAAATGTATTTATATTTTTAGTATATGGCTATTTTACCTGAAAGAAAAAGCAGAAAAAAATTGTTTTATTCCTGAAAAAAATATAAAACTATGTGTCATGTATGCCAGACATGAATGACATTTTGGTATGCACATAAGAAAAAATTAATCTTATATCACATTTGTACTTCTCGATTGCTGTTTGATTGGAGCAGAGGTGCACTTTTATATTTATATACTTATTTATATTCTGGAGTTAAAATATTATAGTTCTTCCTAAAGACTTATTCCCAAGATATGAAAAACTATCATTTATTACTTAAAACAATTCTTTTGTTTCATTAAAATGTTTTATTTTCTGACAATTTCATATTTGTATACAATAAGTCTTAATTATATCTATCCTGAACTATAGATCTCCCCCCCACACTTTCTCTATGTTATGAACCACTGAGTGCAGTTATCCACTGAAGCATGAGTAACATACCAGTGACCACACCCCATAGAAAAATGATTTGCCCTTACCATCAACTGCCACTCAGTTAGGGTTGGGGCTTCCTGAATTCCTCCCATCCATGCTGGAATGTTGATTACTTTGGTCTCATGGAGGTCTTGTGCAGGTCACTACAGCTGCTGCAATGAGCTCATAAGTGCAGCATCCATGTCATGTCCAGAAGACATTTTTTACATTCTTTCTAACCCCCCCCCCTTTCTGCTATGTTCTCTGAGACTTGATGGTGGGAAGTAATATAGATTTTCCATTTAGGACTGAGCACTCAACAGTCACTTTAGTCTCAGCTCTGTGACAAGTTATGGACCTCTATGAGCCACCTCAAAAATCAGCTTTTCTGAGCACAGCTTATAGGAGCACTAATCAATAAGTATAAACAGTTATTCCAAAGGAATATGATGGGCATATCATGCACACTTAATCAAACGAGAGCTACAACTTTAACCTAAGGCCCTGCCCAGTCCCAGCTTTTGGTCAGGTTAAATAGCAGGAGATGTGAATTCCCTCCTGTGGGAGTAGACCTCTGTTCCAATCAAAAAGCAATTGTGTACCCTCTAACAGACTTGGCAGTGTTGCCCAGGTGGATATTCCTGACTCCCTGATCAGTTTATTGCCATACATAGTTTCCAAAGCTGAGCAAAACTGTTGTTGACAGTTCTCCCACAGCACCTACATGGCTCCTTCATTTACTTTTAAAGCTCATCAAATATTACTTATATTCTGAGATAAAATAATATGGGGAACATTCAGGGTAGTAGGATCATAGTTAAAGTAAGACATGCTGCAAGTGGATATCCTGGTTTGTGGAGGTGGTAAAGATAGTTGACCAGCTATGCACATAAAGCTTGGAAATCTTGGCTTGGAAAATTGAAGGATTGTATAAAACAGAACATTTAAGTTAGAAGCTGAAGTAAAATGTCAATGATTAAAAGGTTGGTGGAGTGATAATACATTTAGCATGTGTCAATAACATTGTAAACAAACCCTTTTGTTTACAAAGCTCTTTTGTAAATATTCTCATCTAGTGCCATTTTATAAAGCATGTTCAATAACATTTCTTTATTGATCCAAAAATTTACTCATCATGACTATAACCCAAAGAGATAACAATAAGAAATTGCTGCTAAAATGGCTTCTACTCATTGTGTGTGGCACTATCAATTCAGGGAGGCCCTAGCCCCCAGCTCCAGAGTCCAAGAGTCTGGCTACAGACATGTCCCAATGGAGGAACCATGCAGACAGAGGGATGGACAATCAATAGGAAGAAGGGATGAACAAACAATGGGAAGGAGGGGATGAACAACCAATGGGAAGTGGCCATCTAACCTGGACACCTAGTAAACAGCTAAACGATTTGTGGCTGCTCTTCTCCTCCCCCTGAGGGGAAAGGTGGCCACACCTGATTGGACCCCCGACCCTATATAAGCCCAAACACTTCCTGAATAAAGCTGAGTCTGTAGCCAATTTGTTCTCTGCCTGCTGTTTCTCACTTGACTCACCGGGTCTGGGTTTTGACCTGTCCCTCCAGCCCAAGAGGCCCCTGCCCCCCCTCCACCATTCCTCCCTCCTCTCCCCTGCTGGCCTGGGATTTGGCAATAATTGTGCATGAAAGTCATTCCTTAATGTAGTTTATTTAAGTCATTTTCTCAAGTATTACAGTCCATCTCTCATAGATGAAAAAAGGGTCAAATTCCCAAGGCAACAAACTGTGGCTCATTATTATGCTAATATAGATTGAGGGCTTTATTTCTGCATTGAAAAATCAGAAAGGAAACAAGTGAAACTCTTTTATTTGCATTCTTAATGCATGTAAATTAATGCATATAACAAATCTACTAAGTCTAGGAGAACTCAAGTCTGAATGCCCCAATGAAGATGTCTGCAAGACAATTAGTCATCTAGTTTTCTTTTGTAATTCCAATCTTTGTGATGTGATGTTTTATTATTATTATTATTTATATCATGATGTTAATACATTGTACTATTTTTCATGAGTAGGTCTGTAAATAAATCTCTGCTAATGAAGTGGGTAGACTAAGATGCAGTATAATAATGATTTGGATTTGAAAACAAAAGTATTTATTTGAATTGTCCCACAGGTTTAAAAAATATTTTATATATATATATATATATATAGATAGATATACATATATATATTTGGGAAAGAAGAGAGAGAGAGAGAGAGAGAGAGAGAGAGAGAGAGAGAGAGAGAGAGAAAGAGAATACCTGCCATAGCATGACATTGGAGTTCAGAGAACAACTATTTGGAAGTATGTTCTCTTTTTTCACTATGATTTCTCAAGTTTGAACTGGAGTCTTCAGGTCTGTGCACGGGTGCCTTTACTGAACTGAGCCTTCTAAAATAAGACTGTCCATTTTTATCATTGATGGGATTTAGTGCGTAATTCTAACACTGTCTCCTAAGAATCTCTTCCATTTTTCCCTTTAGATGCTGTACACATCAAAACAGGAATGCTTCTGTGACCAGTTAGAAGAATGAAAAGCCCTGTGCATTTCAAGGTGACTGACTATTGAGGAAGATGGTACACAACTAACATTTGTCAGAAGATAAAGAGTAAAACCTAGTACTGATTATTTCGTTATGTATGCAGATGAAAATCTAAGTCTTTAGTTTTAGTTGAGTCTTTTGGTTTTAGTTGAGTTTGAGTTTGAAAACCAAAGACATGGTTTTAGTGAAGAAGGTGGGTACAATGCTGGGAAGGCTGATAAAGATAGAGGGTAGAGTACTCTCCTTAATACATATGTACTAAAATGACTCATTCCTCAAGATTTTCAATGAAAGTATATAATTGTTGTGGCTTAAATGCTTGAGAATCATCAAGATAGCTAATTATAACCAGATATCAATGAGTCATGGAGCTCTTGGTATCACCAGAGTGACATCATATTCATTGAAACTACTACTTCATTGATGACTTAGAAAATGATTCTTTATACAACTATGTTATTTTACTGACAAATTTTAGTCTGTATGTTCAATTTAAATCTTCCCTTGTACTATTATCTGAGGTTTCTGAGAATCCATTAGGGATCTAAAACTGAAAATTTGCAGTGGGAAATGACATGATACTCTAGTAGTCAAGGAATTAAACACTGTTCACCAGCTAGTTATCAGGATGTCATAAATATGCTTCTTGCAAAACCTGCTGATCTTAACTTCTGTAAATTGCTTGTCTGCTTTTGCTCAGGGTTGCAATGTATATGCCAGGATCACTGTTACCACCACGTGGTGGCAATATATCTAGTTAGCTTTGATGTGATTTAGCTTTTATTTTTTTCTACCTCAAAACTAATGTATGTGACTGAGTATCATTTGCCCAAGGATGAGGAGTATGTGATAGAGTTGTTGTTACCAAGCCAAATGTCCGATTAGGATGTGATGTGATTTTTTGCCTTTAAATGTTCTGTGTATTCAATTTTCAGGGCTGCTGCCTATGACTGGATCCTGACTCCTTGGAGTGCAGACCCTGATCAGCTTCAATAAAGCCCCTCCATTTGATAAAATTTTTGGTATCAGTGTGGTAAAAATCTTGAGCAGTCCTTTGCCCATAATAATGCCATTTAGAATGTTAGTCCTTTTGCACCATACCGTGTTGTACAAGGGTTAAACGTCACTAGAAATTATCAATTCTGAATCACATAATGATGCATTAATCATCAAGATGCATTAGGCTTGGATATGCCAAAGCTGAAATATGGTCATAAAGTTACTCAGGGCATGGCCAGGATCAAATGCTAAAGCAACATCTTGAGTTGATTAGATTCAAGTAGATCACGTTGTATTCCTGAAAATTAGAAGTTCAAGTCCATCATCCTATAACCATTGAAAATGGTGCAAATACTTTATCTCTTTGGTAATTACATTTTTTGTACATATGTACAGAGGGCATTGTGTGCTCCTGTGGAAGACCAAGGTTGACATTGGGAATCACCTGGGATTATTCTACCTCCTTTTTGCTTTGCCTTGAAGTTTTCCAGGTTCTGCGTTCCAGCACTCAAAGTTCAGGCCACTACCATTTCTACCTGGTGTTTTTATGTAGGATCTGGAGTTAGAACTCAGGTTCTTCTGCTTTCAAGGCAGAGACTTAACCTCTGATTCATCTCTCCAAGCCATTGTTTTTATATTTTCTTAGCTTAACTTTATTATATTCCTAAAGATATAATCAGTGTTATTATCTTGAATATAAAGACATGGAAATCAAATTTATAGTACCAAATTTTCTTTTATATCTTGTAGATAGTAAAACAAGGATTTGGACTTGTGTCATCTGAAGTTAATGCCTTTTCTATATTTTGCCCTCGTGAGAGAGGAACTGGCCCAAATTTCTATGTGTAAGCTATGTTTAAACAATGACAATCAAATGGCACACAGTATATTGGAAAATGATCTCAGAATTAGTTGAAATTACAAGACCTCTGACTTGAATGTGTCATTTTTTTCCGTGGCTTGATGAAATGTCTCATATGCTTACAAACAATGACTGTCATTATGAAAGTGTCGAAAAGCCCGGGGAACAGTGTTTTTTGTCAACAACAATATTCCATAGTCCTTGATCAAGTTAGAAGGAAGCAGGGAGCCATGTGTCAGGCTGACTTTCCTTCCACCCAGGGGCAGCTCTTGACTCTTCTGTCTACTTTGCTCATGTAATGTGTCTACAGCTGTGTTTTTTTGTTGAAACTGACTAAACTCTGACTCAAAGAAAAAGCAGTATTCTGAAAATAACAAATGGTAGAGTAACAGGATTCAAGTCAAGAGTCCTGTAAGCCATATAAATATGTCAGCAGGCACATGGTAAATCTAAACCAAAATTGTTATTGTGAAAGCCAAGAGAGGTAAATGGATAGACTGCTCATGGGATAGAAGACAATGAGCTCACATTTCTCAGGAAAGCTTAATAAACACCAGACTAGACCATAAACACTTCTAAACTTAGGATAACTAAATCCATCCCATACAGCTCTCCTGAGAATCATGTATTCAGAAGAAAAATCATTAGCTTGCTTTCTTTATTTGTACGAAGGTATAGGCGACTTTAATGGCTTAGATATTCTGAAGACTCTTGTTATTAATAAGAACTTGCCTATTGCTTTATATTCTTTTAAACCTTTACTGCATGTTTTAGAGGTTGGTTGAAAGTATCATTTCAGGTACGAATGTTAATGTAAATAGTTTTAGGTGTAAGAAGTAGTCTATGCAAAGGTAAGAAAATTCAGGGGTATGGGAAAAAATTTTAGTTTTCATGTAGTTTCATATTTTTGTTCTTTTTCAGATTCCGTCACTGGAAATATTCACCCTCCAGAATCCCAGCAGGAGAACAGTTGATAGAACGGGTTTTGTCTTGGCATTGGCAGAGATTTGGTAGGAAGTCTATGTGCTTTTCGGGTTCTGTAGAATCTGTCATTTCAAGGCTGCAGGATTTGATTGAGGGAAGGCACTTAAAACATTGAGTAAGAATTAAATCAGGGATTTAAACAAACTGATAGTTACTTACTTGGTTTCTTCTGTGTTTTCATCCTCCATAAGTAGACTCTCTGAAACAGATCATATATACTATGGAGTGACGTAGGTAAATATTATAGTTCTATTCAATGAACAACTAGATGCTTTACTATTTGTTCAATCCTCATTTCTGAGATATTCCATTTTTTTCAGTAAGTGGAGCTCCCATTAGAATCTTGCCAAATGTGTGCTTCTCCATTGCTTTATTGATAGCAGTGGTTTTTCTAATGGCTGGTAAATCTCAGAGCAAAAGAGATAAAAGCAAGAGCTAGCCTAACATCTAATGAGAAAAGTATGTCATACTTGTATTATTTATCATAAATTTAATGAAACACAGAGTCAACTTTTTGTGACTTGTTAATTCCTGATTTTTATAAAAGTATAAAACTATGAAATGATCTTTCAAAATTGACTCCAAAACAAAAATTAGACATTTGAACTATCAAACTCCATGATGTCTCAAGTCTAATTTGGACAAGGAATATGTATATTACTCTTCAGTGGTGAAATTACTGATGTGTTCTTTAAGAGTGGGGATGGGAATTGCCCTATAAATCTTTTGCAGATTTTCTCCACTAAACTACATTACCAGCCCTTGATTTTCTTTTACTATGAATCAAATCTCACCTAATGTTCTATGCAACTAGCAAGAAGATCAATGTGAAGGGATTATAATGTGGGCTAGAGTAGAAAGAGATGAGGAGAGAGAGAACAAGATCAGATTTCATGGAGTTGTTAACCTTACATACTTGTGCTCTCCTTTCAAGTGATATTACCACTATTGAAGGATTTCCATATCATCAGTAAAATAACTTGTTCAATCTTCATTTTAGAGTATCTGTTATAATTACTCTAGCCATAACATTGGAAATACCTAATGGAGGAGTGGGAGAGATTAAGTAGAGACCAATTATGGGGCTTCTGTAACAGTACAGTTGAGAGATGTTTGGATTTGTGAAAACTGTTACATAATTTCACTAATTTTTGATTAGCGCCAAAGAGCTACCTGATGAAATACAAATGAGGCATTGATTAAGATCCATTAGTGATTTTTTATAGTTATCTTTGTCATCCATGGATGGATGTCAAACCATGTCAGGCATGGTTCAAAGCATTTGATTGTGTGTCATTTGTGTGCTGAACATGAATAACTTCATTGTTATTGTTACCTAAATGTGCAGTATAACAATTATTCATGTTATTTTGATTTTAGTAGGTATTATTAGCAATGTAGAGGTGACTTAAAGTATGTGAAAAAAGGTGTGCAGGCTTCATCTTAAGTAGTGTACCATTTAAGTGGAGTTTAAGCATTCAAGATTTTGGTATTCATAAGAGGACCTAGAGTCAGACCTCCTAAGGAAACAAAGGATGGCTGCAGTTTCCACTTACCCAGCTAGGGAAGGGATGAAAAGAGAGCAATAAAAGAAGCACAGAGAGGTGATGTGGAACTCTTTAGTTTACATTGCTGTGGAAGCATTGGGGCAGCAAACCATTCCATTGGATTCTGGGGACAGGGAAAAGTCTAAGCTGCAGACAGAAATAGTTTCCAAAAATTATGAGTATCACTGCATTTCTGCTGGGCTGAGCACAGATATAGAAGTCTAGGGACTGTTAGTGCAGCAGGACAGAGCTACACCAGGTACTAGCTGTGGCTGGCCAACAACTCCAAAAAAGCAGGATGCCAGCTCCTCAGCTGAAATTGCCACTTCCCAAACACTTAGCAGCACACCTGTCCTTGAGACTACTGTGCTGGAGATTTCAGTTACAGAACATTTCTCCCCACAGGAGAAATGTCTGGAAATAGAGGAGACAATATAAAGCTGAAGTAGGTGGAGTGCGAATATATGATCAAACAGGCTATACGAAAGCAGCATGTCAGGAAGAAGCAGTTATCTGAACAGAGATCTCAACACAAAGTCTGAAACTTGGCCATTGGATTAATCAATGCAGAGAGTTCTTGTAGTGTTTCTGCCACACAAGGAAACAAATACCCAATTGAGGGGGCTTCAGAGAAGAATGGGAGGGGGAAAAAGAAACAAAATTGAAGATCAACTAGTTTGTAAAGCATATTTCACCAAAAACAGAGAAAAGAAGCTAGCAATTGGTTAGGAAAACATTTTTTCTATTAAAGGAAGAGTAATACAGGAAGCATGTTGAATGTGTACAGTCTGAGAGATAACATCCAGAACAAAGGAAACTTGATTAATGAAAGAGGCATAAGAATGCTTTTGAGAAGGTGAGAGAGGATGGAGTAGCATGCTGGAACAGTGGTGAACTGGAGAAAATACAACGATAAATCAGACATTGTACTATGGTGTCAATTTGTCAATTGAATGCTGAGGGTTTGAGCACGAATTTGAAGAATTTATAGTTAAGGAAAGTCCTAAGCAAGCCTGTGGGAGATTATCTAATTGATGCTGGAAGACCCAGCCTATGGTGGGTGGGGTAATTCAATGGGAAGATGCATAAGATGGAGAGCATTGGCTCAGTACTTGGGCATATGTTGACAGGTGTGCAGACTGGCAAGTAAGAAAGCATCCCCTCTCCACAGCCCAAGCGATTCCTGGGGTCATGTTGTGGCCAGTTCCTTTGACTCTTGGGATTGTGTGAAGTTTCCTTCCAGAACATGAATGGCAACTGCAAATCACAAGCAAAGATAAGCCGCTTGTTTCACTTAAGTGTTTGGGTTTGTTTGTGTATTTATCAACAACACTAAGAGAAATTGGACCAGTCACACATGCAAGAGACAATTTTATGAGTGTCTGAGAATGTTTTCTTACTATTTTTTTTTCTCAAAGAAGTAGGAAACAGAGTCATTATGAGTAATAAACGTAGTTGGGTAACTGTTAGCATTTCGGGAGTGGGGTGGGGAATGCCTTATGTATTTCTTTTCTAATTTAATTTTTTTTAGTTTTATAAATATATTGAGAACTAATCCCTGCTTCCTTCCATCTCCCCTCCCTCCCATTCCCCTCCTTTCTCTTCATCAATCCATTCCATTCCCTCCCACCTTTCTCTTCTGTGGACCCCAGGGTTCCCACTGGCTTGTCTACTCTTGTGGTGGTTCAGGCCTCTGTGGCATACCAACTTGTCTTTCTTTGGGCCACCCCATTGATAGAGGCATTTCCCTTCACTCATCCAGCTCTAGTCCCTAATGTTTCACTTGTGTGTTTTTAGCTCTCTTTAGGTCCTCATAGTCTATGGGGGCATGTTGGTATTTCAGTCATTATACAAGTCTAGTAAGGACAAGTCTCACTGCTGTGAGTTCCTGGATGTAGCATCCTTGCCTTGAATGGAATGTCTTGTCCAATACTGGACCTTCCCATTTATAGGTTCTTACAATCTTACTGCTCTCTCTTCTGAAAGTGTCCCCAAGCTTAGGATGGAGAGAGATTAAGATGGCCTGATTCTGTTTGAGCATTGCCTGGTCACCAGTAGTCTGTATTATGGTTGGCCATTGTTATCCACTTCAACTGTTGGAATTTTTAAAAGAAAGGTGGAAAAGAAAACATGTGGTAGAAAGGAGGAAAGAGGAATGAAAGGGGAAGGTTTAAATGGGAGGTAGATGAAAGGATAGGTTATATGAAGTAATGGGGAGAATAAGTAGCATACACTAAGATACAGCTAGACAGAAACATTCTTCAGTATAAATTTAGCCTCCCTTTTTTGCCATTCTCTTTTTCCCTCTTTAATCCAGCCATGTCTCTTCCACCCTCCTGTTCCTCTACATGTGTGAGCACAGGACTTTCTTTTGGGTGCCCGTTGTTGGTAATGTTGTAGTATATGTGATTCTTCAGTGGGCAAAGTCATAAATGGAGAGGTTCCTCTTTCTTTGTCCAGTGAGACACTCTCCAGGTGCAGTTGTTTCTCCTGAGATCCTTACTAGTCCTTGGGGAAATGCTGACATGTCAGTTATTGTGCAGATCTGGTGGTATAAATTCTCATTATAGTGAGCATCTGGGTACAGCAACTCTGTTGCGGCTGGATTGTGTTGGTCAGAAGTGCACTACCCACCTTTTAGGCTCTTACAATATTACTTCCCCCTCTTCAAGGTTCCCTGAACCTTGGGGTTAGGAAAGATTTTTATGGCCTGATTAGAGTTAAGCATTCCAGGAACACCAATATTCTGCACTCTGAGCAGTTGTGGTTTTCAGCCTCACTGGTCTGCTATTATTATGGGGTGCATCTGGATGAGTGCTGAGAGCTTTTCTTACTTAAAGATTAATAAGAAGTGTTCAGATAGTGGTTCACTATCAAGTTTTTATTTTTAACTCTAATACAGATGTTCCTGTCTAGTGTCTATTTTTTTCCCTTCTGCAATTATTTGGATAAGTTTAGTTTCAGGCATGAGCTCCCTGACAATAAGAGGAGGGTTTGTATCCATTCAGAGAGTAATTGGTTACACATGTTTTTACCTGCCACTATTGCTCCACTGGACTCTTCTTACCAGAGTTGTAGTAGTTTGCAGTACTCATAACTACATGAGACCCTTGATCCTTCTTTTCCCCTTGAGTCACTTGCCATGAAGGGGGAATTTATTAGATTAATTTAAAGATAAAATCTGAGTACTCTAACAGTAGCTGATTGTAGCTTCTCAGTTCTTGAGCAGAATATCTTAATAATCCCAGTCTGGTTCTGAAGATCCAAGAATCCCTGGAAAGCCCTGCAGCAGTCTGAACTGGTTGCTAAAGACCAAGGGATTCACAAAGAGTCTTTGAGATTCAGCCGGCTGGAAACTTGAAGAATTTGGGCTCCAATGTCAGTAAAGAACAATAGCAGTAGCAAAGAATATGGTAGTAGAACAGTAGTAAGCCACACAGCAAGTGCACACAGGGAAAAAGAGAGGGCACATCTATTCACCTTGCACTTCCTTTTAAATGGTCCACCACTGTAAATCACCACCCACTATGAACTGGTCTTCCATTACAATTAGACAGTTTCTGCAGATGTGTTCAAGGGCTTGCCTTACCTGTCAATTCTACACAACTGTGCATAACGCTCAGCCTGCAACTGTCAAGCTGACACCTGCATTTAACTATCACACTAAGAAACCAGTATATTAGAGGAGCAGGTTATATGGATAACTGAAATACCCCTGTGATAGATGTGAGTGTCAACTTGAAATGGAGGGCTGAGTTGTGTGCACACTTGTGGAGACTTAGTAGGGAAGCCCTTGAGCAAGCCTGTCTAATTGATGAGGAAAAACCCAGCCCATGGTGTATGGGACTTTTCCAGGGAACATAGATAAGACCGAGGGAGTTAACTCAGAGAGTTGGCATTGTTCAACACTCTTGGACAGACATTTAAGTGAGGTTTACTCCTCTCTTAGCAGTCCTATGGATATAATCTGATGAGTTATTTCCCTCGGCCCCTGGTGTTAATATGAGCTCTCCTATCAATCTGGACTAAGAACTGCAATCAGAATCAAGAAAGAATAAGACCCCTGTATCCCATAAGCTGTTTGGGCATGAATTTTTCAGCAATATGCAAATCAATTGAAATAATCCCCCAAATAAAACAGGGAATAATTTTGAGGATAAAGTGTTTATTGTGAGCCAGTCCTTCAAGCTTATAAGTTGTACCCATGGCTAAGCAAGTGTTTATTCAGTGCATTCAATAGTGCTAGTAGATATTACCCCTAGAAATAAGATAGATATGGCTTATTCTGATACAGAATGGTCTAGCCTTATGAGTTCAAGGTGAAATTAAAAGAAATTAAATATTAATTATATTGTTTTCATCACTGCTTGATGGATCTTTAATGAGCTAGTTCATTTATTGACAGACAATCTTTTTTATTCTGGATGAATAACCATCCTGTGCTGTTTTGTTTTTTGTTTTGAAAATTTAACATAATAAATATAGCAATTTAGGAATGAGCTTTTGAGATTGGAAATGCTTCAAAATGCCTTGGAAATATTTTCCTCAGTTAAAAGAGTTTTAGAGTTAAGCAAAAGTAGCATATCCCCCTAATAAAATACAAAATAGGTATAGGTCACCTATAAGAATAAAAAAAGACAATTTAAGTGTAATCCACTTGGATTACACATTGTAGCTCTGTAAATTTATTTCTGTGATTTCACTATCACATTAGGGAGCATTATGTTGTAATGTTTCTACAAAAAATTTGAGACACATAATTGGTTTTGTAAAGCCTTAATTCTTGCATTAATTGCACTTATTAGCTGGGTTCAGCAAGCTGTTTTCACACAGGCATGTAGCACACACTCATCCAGCCTATCTTCTTTTTCCATTCCTTCCCCATCCATACTAGTTTACAGGTGTTAGTATTCTACTTTATGGTCAATTTTGTTTTGCATCCTTATAGGAGAAAGGTAACTGGTACTTGTCTTTCTGTGGTTGACTTATTTTAACCTAACATAATGCCCTACAGTTTCATTCATTTTGCTGTAAATAACAAGATCTTCTTTGTAGCTTAATACTACTAGATTGTGCTTATAGTCTTCTTTTATAATCCAGTTGTCTGTTGATGGACATCTAGACTGATTCCATGTTTTAGTTATTGTGTAGTATTGCAAAAAATAGTGATGTTGGTATCTTTTGCTTTTCTGCTTTTCAAAACTGTTCAGAAAAAATTTCCACTTTAAAATCACATTTTTTTCTGTCAAATTCTTTGAGGTCCTTACATATATGTTGGATATTTCTTCCGATTCATGTTTTCTCCTCTGTAGCTTGTATTGTAACTTTATTGCTTCCTTTGCTGTTTAGAAGCTTTTTGCTTGATGTAAGCCTTTTCTGTCTTTTTTGTTTTGTTTTGTTGTCTTTGTTGAGCTTTTTACGTCTCCAGCAAATCATTGTCCCCATCAATATGTTCCATGTTCCTCACATTTTTTTCTAATGGCTTTGGAATTTCTGCTTTTATGTTTAGGTCCTCACTCCACTTGAGTTATTTTGGTGGAAAGTAAGACTTAAGGGTCAAGTTTCATTCTTCTGCTTGTGACTACACAATTTTCTACCAAAACCCAGTGTACATTTTGGCAGCTTTGTCAAGAATAGATTGGCTGCAGATACCTGAGTATCTGTTCCAGTGTTCTGATGTGTCTGATTTTTTTTATGCCAATACATCACGCTTTTTTGTTTAATATGATACTGTAGTAGTCTTATTACCAGGTACTGTGATGACTCAGCTTTGTTCATTGTTCTCAAGATTGCTTTGGATGTTCGGAGATTTTGTGCATCTATATAAACCATTGAACTTGGTTTTAGGCTGGTTGAAGATGCAGATTGTGTAGATTCCACTCACCCCACTGAATGGACATTTTAACAGCATTAGTTCTTCCAACCATGACTGTCATAGATCTTCCCCCTTCCCACATCTTCTTCAGCATATTATTTTTAAAAGCAGGCTACAGTGCTTATAGTAATGGAGTCCTTATCTCTGTCTGAATCTCCGGGCATAGCTAATAAAACTTGCTGCCTCTTCAAAGATGGATGTCTTTAACAGTCAGTCTAAGAGATACTTTAATTTTGTACAATGAAATCCATTAGAGCTATGCTGCTTAGAAATACACTTATAATTCCCCAGTGTGTCAGTACTTCAAATTATACTTCCACAACTAAGTCAGCTCAATACAATATATTGGAAATTAATAGCTTTGGTTTTACTCCCATAGACCATCTTTCCCTTCCAATCCTCTAACCAAATGACTTATGTGTAGACAAAATATACTTGAATTTAAAATACATTCTTATGACAAGAATGGTTTTTCATAAAACACTTTAATTAGAAGAAATCTCTCAGATCTATTTGGATAATAAAGTATCTCAGAACCTTCAAATTTTGTTTTATTCAAAAATATGATAAATCCAAAGAAATAGGTTACATGATTCAGGTTTTATTTTTAAGCTAGAATAGTTGTACTTGAAAATAAAATGTGTGCAAAGATTCTGAAATGTGTTAATTCCTAAATTTAAATATCAAGTGTAATGATAAGCAAAATTAATTATTGTTAATAATATATATTTACATAGCTATCAATAATATAATTAATTGATTATTGTTGCCATTTTACTAATACTATACCTGTGTTTAAAACTTAAAATTACTCAGTTACTTTATAATGCTTAATATATTAATACATGTCATAAAGTATTTGTAAAATGACCTAAAATGGTTGTGACATTCAAGTAATTTTAGTTTCAAAGCAGTTTTAGAATATGTTTTCATTTACTCCTTTGAAAATGTAACATTTTACATTTACAATCTATTTACATAGATTCCAGAAAGCCACTGGAATAGCAAATGCATTTATACAGGAAAGTATGACGATTACAAAAGACTACAAAAAGTCATGCTTATTACCACTTACAAGTTTTTTCTTTTCATTATCCTTCACATGCTTTCCCAGCCTTGCTGAACTATAATGGACAAATGGAAATTATATACATTCTTGGTATATAACAGGATCTACTTTGATATACATATACATAACTAATTCAACTAATTAATATCACTTAAATTTTTTGTCTTTTTTGATTGTGATGAAATATAAGATCTTCTTTTAAGCAATATTCAAATATGCAAAATATTGTCAATTAAAATCACCATGCTATATAGTAAGTCCTGGAACTTATTCATCCCATGTAACTAAGACCGTATTCTTTGGCCAGCATTTCCTCATTCTACCACCAGTTGCCCGATTCTGAAAAAAAACATCATTCGAGTCTGCTTCTGTAAGTCCAGTTTTGCTTCTCTAAGCCCAGTCTGACAGATTTCATTCAGAGGTGAGATTATGCTCACATGTCCTTCTGTGTTTGGCTGTACCAGACCTCCTTTTGTATTTGTTTTATTGACAATTGTTGCTGTTGTGAGTGATGCTGCAATAAATAGCAGCTCAGATATCTCCTGGGAAAGGGTGAAAGATTCTCATTTCCATTTTATGCAGCATAAATTCTGAAATTCAATTCTGCTTCCAATGACTCACATGCAAACCAGCAGATCTGAGAACTCATTCTAACTAAAGTATCCATGAAGATCTGTTCCTGTCAGACACATCTGAAATTCAAAGCAGTTTCATGGTCCTAGTCGTCTTTCAGTTTGAGGATTAGGGAAATGAGTTTCTCATGTCTCTATGAGACCAGGTGGACGAAATAGAGAAGTTCTGCTTTATCAAGGTTGAAATCAACACGATCCTTTTTGCCAAGTCCAGGCACTTGGGAGACTGAGGCAGGAGGATGGTGATTTTGAAGTCAGCCTGCATTGTATAACAAGACTATGTCTCCACTACCAACAACAATAACATAATCAAGAAAAACCATTTTTTTCTGAATACCTCTCCCTCCATTTTTCATGAAAAATGATTCATACTTGTTTGAGCAAAATGCTCCAGCTGAGCCTTACCCAACATTCATTAAGTGAATTTTCTTTCCTTTAAAGAGCTTCATGTAGTGGCAGAGAGATGCTATTTGATACATGTTTCTGCTGCACTTTACCTGCCTCATATTAATTCACTGCAACTAGCACTCAAAGATGTCCACAGGAATATGAATTTTCCTTTTTTGGTTTTAAATACCCTAGTACTCCTCAACAATATGCTTATCTGGGAGTCTTTACTTTAATATTCTCCAGGGTCAGGAAGATAGGATACTCCCTGAACTAGTACTTCCAAAGCTTTATAGGCAATCCAGTTTTTGCAACTAAATTTATGAATAAAAGGGATGACCATGTATAATGTTATAGACCTAAGGTTTTAATTCTTGGTAAATATCCTTCTCTCCATAAAATAATGACAAGATCATATGGTATACTATTTGTTGTTTAGTGGGAGACTAGCAAACTGTTTTCCAAATCATTATTCTAATTTGCATTACTACTAACAATGAATGAGAATTTCATTGCATTTATTTTTCAGGATTCTTGGATCTCGGTCATTTTAGCAACATGCAGAAGTAGTCAAATATTATTTTAACTTGAGACTTCTTGTTAGTCTAAAATGCCAAATATGATTTCATAGAATAAGTTACGAGCTGTGTGTCTTCTTCAATGAAGTTTGTTCTGGTCTTTGCTCATTTTAAAATAAGATTGTTCATTTTCTTATGTTGAATTATAACAGTGCTTTGTCTAATTTGTATAATAGCCCTTTATCAGATATGTCATGCTTGAGTATTTTATCCTGGGATATGACTTATCCTGCTGTTATCTTTGATCAGAACAATTTTGTTTTAATGAAGTCCAACTTTTTATTTAGCTCTTCATAGAACATGTCTGTGTTTGTTGTATTTCAGAGCCATCATTATATCCAAGGCCAGCTAGATTTTCCTCCTGTGTTATCTTTTTGGATTCCTTAATTTATGAGACAGACCAAAAGAGTGAAAGAGACAGAGAGAGAGAATGTGTGAGAAAAATGCATATGGAAACCCAGTCTCAGCACACATGCAGATGTCTGAGGACACCTTTAGAAAAGTCTGTTCTCTCCTGCTTTGTGAGCTCCTGGCAATTTAGCTCAGCTTGCCTGATTAGTGAGAAGGGATCTTACCCACCTAGCTATCTGGTCACAGCCTTTAAAAGTTTTTAATTTTATATTTTATATGTGGCCTATTATCCATTTGAATACAATTTCTGAATTGTGTAAATTTTGCATTTAGATTTATTGTTTGCTCATGAATATTTAGATACATTTGTTACTTTGCTTCTTCGTTCAGAATCAAATGACTTTATCCATACTGGCTTATTTCTAGGTTGTCTGTTCTGTTCTATTCATCTTTGCATCTTTGACTGTTCTTTCATTAATGCCATGTGGACTTGACAATTGTGACTACAGTAAATCCTGAAGTCAGTCAGAAGGCACTTCAGTGCATATTCTTCATTACTGGGTTGGCTGTACTGACTCTTTTCTTGAATATGAATTTCCACAGTCAGTTGCCACTATCCCAGGGATGGCATGCAGAGCTTACTGGGAGTAACATTCAGCTAAAAGGACTTAAATTTTTACAATACTGAAGCTTCCTCTTCACGTATATAAAACATCTCTCCAATTATTTGTTTCTTCTTTGGCATCTTTAATTGTGTTACAGGTTTTCTCAAATAGCTTTTGTACACATTTTATTAAATTTCTAACTTGGGATATGTTCATGTAAATGTTAAAGGACTTTTAACTTTAAATTGCATTTGCTCAGCAGGAATTTAGGAATTCTGCCAGCTTTTAGCATTGACCTTATATCTGTAATATCAAAATATCCTTTCGGTTTAAGCAATTTTTTTCTTTAATCTTGTCATGTTTGCTACCTAGAAAATCATGCTGTCTATGAGATGGGCAGATCTTTTCTTTCTTCTTATTTATCTATGCTTTCTTTTATGATTTAATTGCTCACCTGTGAATTCCAGTATTGTCTTGAAAGTGAGTTGAGGGAACAGTCTCCTTGTCTTGTTCCTCATCTTTAAGGAAAAGCTTCAAGTTTCTCATAATCAAATTTGGTTACAGTTGTAGATTTATTCAGTGATCCACTGAATAAGTTGAGACTCTCTGTTATCCCTATTTCTTTGTGGTTATTATAAATGAATGTGGAATTTTCTCAATCTTTACTGTCTATTGACCTGAACATATGATTATTCTTCAGTTCTGCCCCCTGAGAGACTACATTCATTGATTTTCTAATTCAGCCTTTCATATTTGGAATAAAGCTTACATCTTTGTGATGTGTAATTCCTTTTTTGCATTCTTGAGTTGTTGAGGAATTCTGCATCACATTTATGAGTCTTATTAGTTTCTAGCTTCATTTTCTTGTAATTTCCTTGTCTGGTTGAAGATTAAGTCCAAGCTGTTGAATGAGCCAGGAAATGTTCTCTCATATATATATGAGAGAGAGAGAGAGAGAGAGAGAGAGAGAGAGAGAGAGAGAGAATATTAGTGGGTCTTTTTGTTTTGTTTCGTTTTGGGTTTTGGTTTGGTATATTTTTCCAGTAAACTATCTGTGCTTGGACCTGCTTCTCTAGTAGCAGTCCCCTATTTTGCATCTGATACTAGTTCTTTGTGTCTTCTACTTCTTCCTGTTTTCAATTTATTTATTTTTGGTAAAATTTTTTGCATTTCTTTTCTCCTACTTATTTGAGACCCGATTTGCCCTTCTATTTCTAGTTGTTTATGATAGAAACTTAAATTATGGGCCAAGACATCTATGTATCCTATGCCTTGGGAGTATTCTATAGTTCTTGAGTATTCTTTTTTTTTCAGTCCCTTTAGATTTTTGGTTTTCAATGCTATAAGGTTGCATTATCAGAGCCTTGAATTCAGAGGATCCTTCTCTTGGCATGTCTAGTCTACTAACAGATGATCAGATGATCAGAGGTATTTTTCAAAAATTTTTTTAGATAGGGCTTCATGTGGTCCAAACTTACCGTGAAGCTGAGGATGATCTTGAACTTCCTTCCAGTTCTACTGTCTCCCCTTCCTGAGAGCTGGAAATTTGGCATGAACACTATTTTATGTGGGCATAGAAATGAAGCATATGTCTTTGTTCATTTTATATAAGCACTCTTTCAGTTGAACTGCATTCTTAACCCAATGTTTTCATATGTAGCATCTGTATTTTGATTGCCTCTAATAATTTCTCTCTTTGTTTGCATACTTATTTTTTGCATGCTGTTTACCTTTCCATTAAATATTTTAACATTTCAATTATGTATCCTTTTTTAAAAAAATAAATACATGGTCTTATAATTTCAGTATTTTTTATCTGTTTGACACTAGTTATGACACTCATTTTTGTTTTTGTTTGCTTGTTTTGCTTCATTATGTCTTCTGATTGTTTTATTGAAAGGCAGACATAATTACTTGATGAGAAAAACTATAGTGAACAGGTGATTAGCAATGCAATGGTTAGGCACAGGGGATAAAAACATTCTTTCCTGCTATGTTTGGGGCTTTGTCTTTAGCTCTGCTCTGCACTGTGAAAATCATCAGTGATTTAGGATAGCCACAACTGTACATTTCTCTTTTTCTAGGTACATTAGGTTCTGATTTAACTCCTTCTACTTAGATTCTTTTAAGACAGCTTGTCACACAGAAAGGACATTTCAATGCATCTGAATGCAATATAGCCATGTGTCACAAATGGAGGAGCACACCTGGATCCATGTAACGGTATTTGCATCACCACACAAACATCCAAGACTTTACCGTCAGAAATTTGGGTAATATATGTCTATTGCTAAGCATAGTCAATTGAGACAATTAAGATATGTGAGGCTACTCTTTGCATTATATAACATTCTATTTTACATGAACGTTTTAAAAAGCATTATACTTTAAAACGATAATGAAATTATTACTGGTGATATAAGGTCTTTAATCCCAGATACTAAGGAGGCAGAGGTAAGATGGTTGCAAGTTCAATGGCAACCTTGACAAGTTAGGGAAACCCTACGTAAAGATAAAAAGGAAAAAGTGAAGAAGAGGAGGAGGAAAATGGCCTATGGCAGCTCAGTGCTGCCAAGTGTGAAGCCCCATATTTGATCCATAGTCCTGCAAAAATTGTTCAACTAAATCAAGCAATAAATAACATAAAATACTAAATAGATAGCATGGTAAAATATAAAGCACTAGTATGGTCATTTGTCACCAAGCTTTTTGGAATTATAGGCAGCAAGTTGATTCTTAAAATCAATTTCTTTTGGTATTATGGTAATAGTTTCACTCCTTTTCCTGCCTAACTTTCTTCCATTAAAATGATTTTTATTGATTAACAATTCTTTTCTCTTCTTATTCTGGACATCTTTGTGTTGATTAGTGTCATCATCTGCCAAATCCAGAATGCATGATTCTGAAAGGGGTTTTTGACTGTAATATATTCCATTATACAAAAGGAAGCCTGAATTTTCTTTCTTCAAAACCCTAGAAAGCCTAATTAGGTCAGCTCACGTGTTTTTATTCCCCCTCAATACAACTCAGATGACATAAAATACAGTTAAATTTTTAATAAATTCCATAATTAGCATGACTTAATTAATTTCAGCCTTTTCACATTGTCCTCTTGTTGCCATCCAATGAGGGCTGTTCACAATGTATTGGAATTGCATCTTTCCATTTGATTTAGAGCTTAGGAAAATGAGCTAAGACAAAGAGCAGGTTTTGACTTTAGCCATGGAAATTGAGTGATTAGTTCTTTCTTGCTCTTCCTGTTATTTGCATGGAACACATGTATGTAACAATGATTTGTGCCTTTGTCTTGGAGTCTAAATAGCCCTTAGGAAAATATGAGACTAAATTTCCCACTACCCAATAGGCTGCATCATAAAAATTTCAATTCTGGCTAAAAGAACAATGTCTGGAATTAGTTCAGACATTTTATTTCTAGTCTAGGTCTCAAAGAAACATTTATTCTAAAGAATCCTGTGTATCTTTTGGAACCTACAGTCAGAGAAAAATGTAGTTGGAATAGAAAAAGGAGGTACAGTAAGAATTAAAACACCTTTTTAACTGCCTAGTTTATCCATATTGGTCTTTGAAGACCCTGTGATCTGTCTTCCTGCAGGCTGCTCTTCTCTGCTTTTCCAGCTGCCCTGTAGAGACCACCTGGAGGTTGTTGCAGTTGGAGAGTGATAATTAATCACACCTCCTTTCTCCCAATAGGGAACTGATTTTAGAAATATAGGAATCCTCATCTGAGGATAAAAATAACAGACTTATCCTTACCTTGAAGACTGACTGGATCAGAGAATGTGATTTGGATTTAAGGCAAAATTGAATTTCTACTATGTTTCTTCCTGAATTGAATCTTCTTAGAGTCAGAGGTCTCATTCCTGCAGGGAGAGTCACCCCAGGAAGAGACAAAAACCATAAGATCCAGGATGAGGAACTGCATCTATAATACAGTTCAAGGGAAAACTGAGGAGGCATGATAGAGTCTTGTTATGTATCTGCTGGTCACAGGTCATATAGAGAAAGATGGAGAGTATTAGTCAGAAGGACATGTTTCTTTTCTCAAAGTGATTATTTAGTCTATTTTGAAAAGGTCAGTAGTAAAATTATCCTAAGTTCATTAGCTTGGATGAGGTGTCTTCAGTTTCAATCAGTGATAATCAAATGGAATAAAAAACCCTGTTATAACAGCGTGAGAAGCTCCTGGTCCATCAGAGCCCTGTATATTGTCACGGATGCTTTAAATGTTCTCTTGTATCTCTCCTCTGATGGTGTCTTCTATTTGAACCTTGAGATTAAGTTGGATATGAGATGCTTTTTATCTCCATTTTGGTGTGCTTTCCTAAGAAAAATGGTGTCGTGTCACATAACCGCAGAACAGTTACAATTAGGCAATTCTTGACCTTAACATTTCCTTGTATCTAGGCAGTCACGTTTTTATAATGCTTCTGATAATTTTCTGATGTTTTGGGGATGAGATTAGCCATTTTTTTTACCACAAGGACGTGTCACTGAAGTAGGACTGGACTCATTGCCCTACTTACATGAGCATTGCTATTTATTTAAAATCAATTTTAATGACTGTTTCTGCCATTTTTTTACTATGCAAGGCATTGCATAGTAAGCATTTCTGCATTTCATTTCTAGGATCCATAATTTGACTTCAATGCTTACAGTTTTATAACTCTGATCAGTTCACATAACCTCCTTCATAAATTTCATCTATCACATGCATGTACAGTAGCTTAACTTCTCAGAGAGTCTTGTGTAAGAGAGCAGCAGATGAACATTGCAAAATCATTGCTATCATTATGAACACCTGACCTCTGTCACTCCCCTTAGTCTTATCACACATTATACAACCAGGACTCGGTTCATTGTTTAGTCTTTCTTTAGAATATTCTTTATTAAAGAAACTCTAGATGTGTGTAACATTTCCAACATTAAATGCTAGACCATAACCAACTTCAGTAAATAGTCTACTAACTCTGAAAGTCATATATCAAATCTGATATTCAGTGACCAACATGTCTCTAACAAAAGAAATGAGTTGTATCCTATTGCCATTATCGCATTTCAGTGAAAACTCAGAAATAACAAAGACCTCTTGCCTGGTACTATGACTTCTGTTAAATATTTATTCTACCAACAATTGTCAACTTACTCTTGAAGATTGTTTGCATGTATATAAACAGATATAAATAGGTATATAGATATGTATAGGTATTGCAAATACAGCACACATGATATTCCATTCTAATTATTTTTCTTTCAGCATCATTTCATAGAATTTTCTGGAAAAATTCATATTTTCTATTGGAGTTAATCGTAATTTTCTCATGTGTTAATATGACTGCACAGATTAAATGTAAGAACGATAATTATTTCAATTATCCATCTCTACTTTTGTACCTGTTTTTTGACACTATGAAAAATAAACACACTAAATCTGTTTTAACTTTTAGTGAGACTGGTAATTCATTAACTTTGGTTTTCACTGTTTTCACTTTTATTGATAGCAATGATTTAAGCAAGAAAGAGACAACATTTTATGTAGATGCTAGATATTTGAATTCAAGTGCTTATGCTCATGACACAAGAACTCTTACCCACTGACACATCTCCCTAGCTCCATGTTGAAAGAATTTTTTAAGCACCAAAATAAGATAATTTCAGAAAACACCCTAAAAAGGATTATCATGTGAATATGTAGTCACTCGCCATTCCAAGTCTCAGCCCTATACAACTACCAACGCACCATCTGTATATATAGACTTGGCTTTTTGTGGTTACTTGATATGAGCAGAATTATGCATTATGTGTCCTGAAATATTGAGATTTTTTCACTAGTTAATGTGAAGACTAGATCTAACCATGTCATGGCATGCATCTATCATGTTATTGATGAATAGCTTTCCGTCACACAGATGAGTGCATATTATTTGCTCACTTATTATTTGATATATAGTAGCTGATGACATAAATGGTAGAGGTGGCATTAGTATTGAAACACAGAGAGTTTACCTGACCCTTCTGTGGTCTTAAGTCTAAGCCAACATAGATGGAGGAAGAATGGTCTCTGAGGCAAGTAACAATGGATTATAGAGAAGGAAAGTGAAATTTAGAAGAATTCCCTGTGTTCTTACCCAGCCATCAACTAAGGACAAATTTACTCATATTCTAAAGGAAAATTGTTTGGGATGATCATTTAAATACAGCTTTGTTCTGAGTTTGGAGAATTTAGAGAATTTGTAACATTGAGGAATTATTAAATCTTGATGTTCAGAGATGCTTCTGCCTTGAAGAAAGAATGTCTGGGTTGAGATGATTCAAGGGTTAAAGCCTTTACCTCACAAACAAAAGGACCTTAGTTAAGATCTCACATCCCTGTAAAAATGATAAGTGGATTATGGCAAGGTGCTTACAATTCCAACCCTGCAAGACAGAACCTGGGAAACCCCAGAGCAAAGCCATAAGGAAGTGAAACAATCCAGGATGATTCCTAATGTTACCCTAGGCGTACACACTCTAATGCCCTCTTGCACACACATACACACACACATCACATGACACTACACAATAAAAGAATATCTGTGTTGGCTATACTGCTGTAAAGATGGTCAAAGGTAAAAGAGCTATCAAGTATTTCCAATAGCAGGCCTGTAGGAGATTCTCTTGCTTGCATTCCTGTAGGAAGACCCACCCAGTAGTGGATGGACCATTCTTTGGGCTGGAAGATGATGGCAGGAGCCAGCCTGGACTGGTGAGACACCTGATGGGCTTTTGTTCTTTCCCTCTGATTTTACATGTGGTATGTCCAGTCCCCCAAAACAGACCTCAGTAAGTTGTTGAGCAGGCTCAACAATACTCCTCAGTCTGTGGGGTGCTGGAAACACTGACTTGTACCACTAGATCTGGCTGAAGGATCCTTTCTTGAGATTCCTAAAGGTAGAAAGGATTTGTTATTTTAGTAAATGCAAAGAGGACCTATTGAATGCAGGCATTAGTCCTATTTTTGAAGACAAAATGCCAGAATTTTGTTGTAATTCAAGTCCTTCATTCCCTGGAGGGAAGAAATGAACATAAAACCTAAAAACCTTAAAATAAGAAAAATTTCAAAACATGAAGTGGTGAGTGAAAACCCCCAAGGCTTCTAAGCGCCTTTCTGGCCTTTACACAAGACAATCATGAGTACCTTTATCTAGAATATCATTTTAAATAATTATATATACATGCATACTCATTATATATGTTCTTTAATATATATTCAATAGAGGAAAATAAATAATAATTATTTTTAAATGTATGTTATATATAATTATCATTTATAAATTTATAATTTTTTAATTTTAATTTTTTTCTATTTTTATAAACATATTGAATATTCACCCCAGCTTTCCTCCTTCCCCCCTTTCTCCCATTCCTCCCTTTCATTCACCATTCCCCCCACTCCTTCCCACCCTCCTGCCTATATGCTTCTATGGACCCCAGGGTTCACTCTGGCTTATCTACTCATGTGAGAGCTCAGGTCTGTGTGGTATGTAAAGTCTCTTCAGACCACCCCACTGATATATGCATTTCCCTTCACTCATCCAGCTTTAGACCCAAAAGTTTCTACTGTAAGTTCCTATTCTACAGATAAAATAAATACAGAGCAGTGTGATGTACTGTCTTCCTACCTATAGATTTATTGGCTGTCTTGCTTATTGATCTATTTCCTTCCCCTTTTTTAGGTTCTTGTTCTAATTTATAGTAACAGGGGTGTGTACCATTCTGACAAGTGGGTCTTGAGTCCAATCAGAAAACTGTTGGTTGTCTCCTTGGACAGGTGACCACCAGTATAAATTTATAAATAAATTTAAAAATAATAAAATTTTAAAATTAAATAAACATTTAATAATATATTCAATAAATACATATTCTTTTTTATATAAGTGCAAAGTTAAAATAGTAATTCCTTGCAACTTTTTAAATCTTGACAATGAGGCTAGAAAGATGACTCAGGAGTTAGACCTCTGCCTTGAAAGCAGAAGGATCTGAGTTCGAATTACAGATGCCCCATAAAAACAGTGGACAGAAATGGCAACAACCTAAGCTTCTGGCCCTGGAAGGAGGAAGTGGGGAAACACCAAATCAGCATAAATAGAAGGTAGAGAAATCCAGAATGATTCCTGAAGTCATCATTGGACCTATACTTGAACACACAGTGCTCTTCTTTGATACATTCGCATATGTGTGCTCACATGCACACAAACACACAAATAATATTTTTTTAAAATGAAATAAATTTTGACAATTGTGCTGAGTATCTCTCCAGTGAAAGTATATTTTAAGAATAGAAGTTAGAATATGTATCAACATTATTTATCCTTTATTGTATGGATGGAAATATAAAATGCTAATAAAAATTTTAAAAATCAAGTAAAAAGGTGAAATAAAGTCATTCTGAGATTGCAGAAACCAAGATGAGCAATCGATGAAGAAGAGACTCCAGAATGGCTGTGCGACCATGCTTATGAGGTACTCAGGGATGAGTAGTGCATCAGACAGAAGGCATTCACTACTCACAAAGGAGGGAAGGACACGTGGGATAGGAGACAGAGTCCCAAATGTTCTTTGGAATGTTAGAAGATGATTTGCAATGATTGCTACTTCTCAGTCTACTGTCTTCCATATACTTACACTCACATGTGACCTCCGAAATCAGAATTGAGACTTGCTACGCGTGCACATGTCGTCATACCCATGTTAATTGTAGTTTACTTAGAATGCTTCCTGGTTACTTAAGATAAACTCAATGGGCTGTAAATTCATGCACATACCATGAGAGCATTGCTTTAGATTCTTTGCATACATAGCTACCTTTGAATCTGTTGCTTACAGAGAGTCCTTAACAGAAACCACAGAGCTTCTTCCTCTTACCCCGCAGTTGGTACTTTTTCCTCCTATTCTGCAGTCAGTACTTCTCTAACACGAATGTCTGCCATTACACATTAGTTTCATTAGTTCAAATTTTAAGCTTCATATAAACATACATGCATATGTGTGTGGAGGTCAGGCATGTTTGCATGTGTGTGGTAACATGTACATGAGGCAGTGCATGTGCATATTTGTGTGCATGTGGAAACCTAAAGGTTGATATGAGATATCCTTGATTGCTTGTTCACCTTATTCTTTTGAAGTAGGATCTCTAATCAAACCCAGAACTCTCTGACTGATCAAGATCTCTGGTAGTTTGCTTGCTCTGTGCATTGCCAGTCTCTATTCCCTGAGGCTGAGATTGTAGCATGTCACCATGTCTATCCACCATTTTGCATGAATCTAAGAATTCAAGCTCCAGTGCTTCTGCTTGAACAATAAATACTGTGATGACTGAGCCATCTCCCCAGTCTGGTACTTAACTTTTCAAATTAGAATTGTTTCCCTTAACATCACATTTGTGACAGTTAATCCTTTTTTCTGTGCATGTGTGTGTGTGTGTGTGTGTGTGTGCGTGTGTTTTATAGCAATCTATTATAGGGATATAGCATACTTTTGCATGCATTTATTGTTAGATTAATTTTTAAATAATGCTGCTGTGGACATATATGTGTCCTGTGCCACTGGCTTTTAATACTGCGAGGATGTTTCATGGGAATGATGGGCATCATACTATCCTTGAGCTATCAATTGCTATAATCAGGGATTCACATCCCAGGAATCATCACTAGCTCTTTAATCAGGCATATCTTATTTCAAAATAAGCTAACAGTGAAGCACATCCTTTATTGTGTCATTTATCATTACTGCTGGTCCCATAATGCTCAATTCAATTCTAGACATAGGGATTCATAGTTATTAAATCAGTGGTTTGCTCATTAGAATAACAATATTGGAAATAGGATCTCTGAGGTGAAGTCAGCAATCAAAAATGTAAAAAAGATTATCTTGAACATTTCAGATCCATTCATAGTACTAATTGTGCAGGGACATGCATCTGCAAAGCCAGCACCCCACATACTTGGTAGCTAGGCTTGAGGATTTATTTTCAATCACTTGCTTGTCCATCTTTTGGCATGGGCATATTGGCTTCTGATGATAATGACAAATCATCTCAAAGGGTACGAGTTCTGCATCTAGAATATTATTTAGCCTGCTTCCAGGAAACTGTGTAAGATCAGATCCCCACAAGAAGAAAAATTAACACCATGGTCATATCAAACTGATAGCAGGGATTAGGTAAACTACTTTCCTTCTCTAAAGTCATTCAATTGATAACTGTCAGCATGTGGTTAAGCTTTTGCTAGAGAGAGCTTTCCTTTTAACTTGCTATTGGTAATGAGAAGCTAGCCAATGTTCCCTCCCATTCAGTGGTTCATCAACCTCATTCAGCGCTGAGTGAAGCAATGTGGGACTGCATGCAGGCCTGTAATTCAGACTCTCTCCAGGGCATAGTTCTTTTTCTTTTTTTTTAATACCATTTTGCTTATTTATTCAGATTTTTTTTCTCTGGTCATAAAAACATAATAGGAACCCCTGTCAACTCCCTCCCTCCATACCTCCCTGGACCTCTCTGTTCCCTCCCTGCTTTGTCCCTTCCTTTCCCCCCTTCCTCCCTTTCTCCCAGTGCCCCCTCCCCCCATCTCTGAAGCATCCTTTAATGAGTATATCAAACTTTCCTCTGGGTCCTCCTTTCTGATGAGGTGTAACGACTCAGTGGCAATTCCTAGAATTCTTTCTTGTGTTCCCCTTAAGTATAGGAACACTATTGTGACTGTTAATCCCTTGCTTCTAAGGATCCTAATGCCTTTAGTCCATGCTAGACTTTGAAGGGTCAATGATATGTTGGTCATTGCGCAGATCATGCAGAGTCCTGTTATAATTGTTTCGGCCCTAACTTGTATGGAGTATCTTGCATATCATGACTCCTCCCATCCTTGTGCTCTTACAATCTTACCGCCCCCTCTTCCGCCAATTTCCTTGTGCTTCAGGATAGGGAGAGATTAGGCAGGCCTGATTCCAGGTGGTTGATATAGAGTCTCTGATGTTCTGAATTATGGTTTGTTGTTGATTTTTTTTTTCCAGTTTTGCTGTTACTGCAATGCCCTTGGTTCCATCCTGATGGGTATTGGATGTCACCCCCTGGCCAGAGATAAAAACCTGTTAAATTAGAGTCTTGCTCTAAGAGTCTATTGAAAGGTAGATGGAATAGAAGTAGGAGACCACAGTAAGAGAGGTGTCAATCACCCATTTGCAAAATGGTTACCTTCTATCTGGCAGCCTATATGCCCTCCCCTTTTAGTAAGATCGTACCCCATCAGTTGGAAATGATCAGGAAGGAAAGTCTGTGAACTTAATCAGATGTCTCATTACTTACTTGCAGTCCTTGATGATGGCCTATTTTCTCTGCTGTAACATGGTCCCCTCTGTTTCTGGTGGACCCTCCTTCCCCATCCCTCCTGTTTATAATCTTTACAATTACTATAGGTATTACAGAGATTTGTCTTTGAGTGTCTCTAAGTGAGCTTGGTACTAGAATCCACCTATTAGGGAGTATATACGGCACTTAATTTTCCATGTCTGGGATACTTCACTCAATATAATTGTTTCTAATTCCACCCATTTCCCAGCAAATTGCATTAATTCATCATTTTTGATGGCTGAGTAGTATTCCATTGTATAAATGTACCACATTTTCCTTCTCCATTTGTCAACTGTTGGATATTTGGGTTGATTCCATGACTTTGATATTGTAAACAGTGCTGCTATGAACATGGTCGTGCTTGTGCTATTGAGGTGAGTTTTTGCTGTATGGGGCAGGGCATAGTTCTTTACTGATTCAAGTTTGCATGTCCACTCTTTTCATTGCTTCTTACTGACTTTGGGTTCATGGAGTATAACCAGAGTGTTCTTGGGAAATCTTATGTTAAAGTGGGAACTTTCACATAAACTTTAACATACCTGCCCAATGAGGAGGAACAAGCCTCAGATACACCCATAGACACCAAGAGAATGAGATATAGAAACAAAGTAATATAATTTATTTTGGTGGTACCTGTCAAGGCTGCCTTCAATTATTACCTCAACAAAATCTAGAACCTTAAGGGAGAAGGGCCTCTAGGAATGTCTGGGGGGATTATCTTGATTATCTTAACTGATGTGTTGAGAGACATCTTGGATGTGTGATCATTCTCTGGAATGAGTAAAGTATAGAAAGCCAGCTTTTAATACTGCAAGGATGTTTCATGGGAATGATGGGCATCATACTAGCCTTGAGCTATCAATTGCTGTAATCAGGGATTCACATCCCAGGAAGTACTCACATGTTCATCTCCTGTCTGTTCTTGACTGAGGATGTGGCAGCTGCTTCACACTCCTACTTGTAGAATTCTCATCATGATGGTCTGTACACTGGAAATGTTAGTCAGATTAATGCCTTCTTTAAGTTTCCTTTGTCAGGCTGTTTTGTCACAAGAACAGGAATGGAAACAAAGCCCCATTTGGAGAAACTGTTTTTTTAAAAAACTTTCAAGGAGATGACAAATTTACAATCACTAACAAAAAAGTAGAAATGTCTAAGTAATGAAAGTTCATTGATTTTTTGTATATTTTTCATAATAAATCAGAGAGAAAAGAGGGCAACACCAAACTAGTAGGATATTTTACATTGCCTTTGGGAAACTAGTGTTCCGACATCTGGCTTGATGGAAGTGGTGGCAGTTCTCAGTATTCACAAGGTGCTCCTCAGATATTCTGGTTCTAATTTCACCCTTAGTATGTCATTCTTGAAAACAGTGGCTAGCAGAACTTGGTTCTATCCAAAAGTGTTGGCCTTAATATGATATAACTGTGAAATGAAGTGAGGAATATTTGTCTCTGGGAAGAGCAAACCTATAAGGACTTAATAGGAGACATGATCAAATATTCTTTCTGTTTTTCCATTTTCTGTTTAACTCTGTGTATCAGAATTTGCTGAATTTATAATATATCCATACCCTCAATCCCAAATCCCATCATCCCCCATCTTCCTATTATAACCCTTCTTCTCTGCCAGACTCCCTCCTATTTTCAAATCTTTTTACATTTGTGGCCCACTGGGTTTTAACTGATTTGCCTTTGAATCATATTCCTGGGTACTTGGTGGCGCTTGAATCCCCATATCAGTGTATTTTGTGTCTGTGTGTGTGTGTGTGTGTGTGTGTGTGTGTGTGTGTACAAGAGAACATTTTAGTGTATATACGTGTGAAGGTTCAAGGATGACATCGGAAATCATCCTGGATTTTTCCTCCACCTTATTGCTTTGCTATGGAATTTCCTAGTTCTGCCTTATCTACCTGACATTGTAAGTGGTATCTGAGTATCTGAACTCAGATTCTTTTGCTTGCTGGGCAAGGACTTTACTCTTTGAGTCATTTCCCCAGCCAATCATCAAATTTTTGTAAAGGTGAATGTTAGATTAAAGATCTATGCATTCCAAATGAATGTACAGAACTTATGGCAGTTATGATATTTATGTCACCTGAATGACAGTTGCAAATACACCAAAATGTTATTTTCTTAGAAATCTTGAAATGTTTTCAAACTCTGTATCAAATTGAAAAACAAGCCTACATGTTTTTCTCTATTCACAGAAATGTATTCAACCAGTGTGTCAAAAATTCTAGAAGTCTTTGCCTTATGCCAGGCTTTCTATCATTCAGTGCTGCTTGGCATGCTGTTACATGAAACATTGTGTTGATGAGATGATTGAAATCTACTAACATGGTTAATCTGGAAGCCAGTTTTCTTTTTGTAAAAATTTTTTAAAATTTTATTTTTTCTCTCCCTTAATCCTCTCCTTTTCCCCTGACAACTCTTCATCTCCATCTTCAAGTTACAGCACAAATTTTATTTTTTATACAATAAATGACTTAATAACATGCTTCAGATTATAAAATTTTTTTCTACATTTGGGCTCAATTTAGCCATCTTGCTTTGTGGGTAGGGAGAGACAAAGGGGGTTTGTATATAGACATGCATAAAGAACGTACTTGAGTGTGTTTACCTGTAAAAGCCCAAGGGTGACAACAGGAATCATCTTGGATTACTCTACATCCTTATTAGTTTGCTGTGGGGTTTCTCTTGCTCCATTTTTCAGGGCTGAAGTTCTAGGCCACTGTCATATCTGTCTGGCATTTTTATATGGGATCTGAGGATCCAAACTTGGGTCCTTTTGCTTATGAGGTGGAAGGCTTTAATCTCTGAGCTATCTCCCCATCTAAGCCATCTTGTTTTTGATAAGAAAAGGATGTTGGGGCTGGAGAGATGGCTCAGGGGTTAAGCCTCTGCCTTATAAGCAGAGTGTCCTGAGTTCAGATCCTGGATCCCATGTACAAACACTGGGCAGAAGCGGGGGTGGCCTGTGCTTCTGGTCCTGGTGGGCAGAGCCTGTGAATGGCGGGGCAGAGCAAAAAGGAGGTAGAAGCAGTCCACGATGATTCCTGAATTCACCTTTGGTTCTACACACACACACACACACACACACACACACACACACACACACACATTGAATAAATAATAAAAAAAGAAAAGGATGTCACCATTGTCAGCCCTAGGGCCTGTAAAGAATTCCTGGTATGATTTCACATTTGGCAATAATTGACATGAGGTATGCAACACTTGTAATACTTTTATTCATTTTTAACATGCTATGAAATAATCACTACATGTGAGTGTCAGCAACAATTGAATCTTCTATTAATTTACAAGTCTCCTCTTTCTTTTCTCCTGCCATCCCTGGGCACCATTAATTTAGTTGAGTATTCCAATGTCACTAAAGAAGTTGTTTCTTCAGTTATATTGTATTTATCACAGTAACTCTAACAAATGTGGAAAGTTAGTGTATATTGTACTATTAGCACTTTCATCTACTACAAAATGATAAAAATTAAAAGGAGCAACTCTACTCTCCAGAATACTGTGAAAAGATGCCTCCAATTCATCCATAGTTTTTTGGTTCTGTTTCCTTTTGAGATGTTGTAGAAGACATGCTGAGGTTAAAACAATTATAGTAGGCACAGGGCTATATTTACTTCTATTATGAAAATTAATTGACAAGAAAATAGAAATCATTGTTTGAGCCCCTTCACATTTCACTTGAAGATATAACGTGAAGCCGAAGATACGTTATAAAGTGTGCCGTGGTGATGTGTGAGGTGTGGCCTGAAATGTGGAAGAACTCTTAATAATCAAGAAGGAATGCTTATCTGTCTTCTCAATAACATCAAACACATAAAACCTCCAAAATAACATTAAATATTTGCAGTAGTAGGTTAAAAAATTATTAAGAATCGCTGAGTTTTGCTAACCAGGTCACCATGAGTACGCGTAACCTCTGTTTTGCTGGAACCTGTGTGACAGTCAAATCTCCAAAGCCCCATGAAGCTCAAGCTGTACACATTGACATGACACTGAGACACAGCATTGTCATCTAATCTACAAAGCTCACACCAGAGAACCACACAAGGGAGTTCTAAAACCAAACAAAAAATAATTAAAAGAAATCTCATATTAAAAGCAAGTTTACAATTTTGTGCTGGGTATATTCATCACTACCCTGGATGAAATAAGGCCTTCGGGTTGGACCCCACTGGAGTGACTGCCAATAATTTAATCATTTTAGGATTGTTGAGATAAATATACTGCATAATTAAATCCATGTTTTTCAGTTGTAGAGTTTTATTCATTTTGAAACGTGGATGAGTCACCTAATCATAATCACAACCAAGATCCAAAATGTTTCTACCAGCAGACAATGTTCTCTTGAACCTTTTGTGAACAATCACCCTTCTCTATGTTCATCAACCTCTGATTTTTCTGTACCTTGTTTTGAATTTTCCCAGCACCAATACAAATGGAACCTTATAATGTGACGCATGTTTTTTTAATGTGTCTTCTTTTCATTTAACATAATACATTTGATATCACCCACATTTGTTATTCATCAGTAGTCAGTTCCCTGATTTCTGAGTAGTTCTTTGTCCTAATTACTTGGCATAATTTGTTCATCTTTTTACCAAGTAACAGTTATTTAGGTGACTTCCATTTTGGAGACGTTGAAATACCACTGCTTATAAAGTAAATTTATTTACTCTGAATTAACTCCTAGAAATGAAATTATTGAGCTGTTTGTTTAGTCTCATAAGATTTTTCCCAATTTTTCCAAACTGTACCTTTTTATATTTTATCAACATGTCAGTCATTACTCTTGGCCTTTTATTCCAGCAATTCTCTTGAGTGTCCTATATTGAGTTTCAATTCTTTTCTTGGTACATAAAGGCATTCCTAACAGGTATGAAGATTTTAATTTGAATTTCCCAATGAATGGTGGCATTGTGACTCTTTTCACATATTTTTTTGCTAATATATTCAACTTTTAATATTCATTGGTTAACGACTTGTAAACCTTCTCTTTATTTAATTGGTCTGTGTAATAATTAGATTTAAATGACAAATTGACAATTGAAGGCTGAGTTCTGGGCACATCTGTGAAGAACTGGTAGTTAAGGCAAGCCCTAAACAGGCCTGCAGGAGATTTTCTAATTGACGAGGAAAGAACTAGTCCATGGTAGGTATGATTACTCCCTTGACAGGCAGATAAAATGAAGAAAGCTTTGGCATACTTTGGAACTCTTTGGTAGACTCACAGTTTGTCTGGTGAGGAGATTTGTCCCCCTCCCAGTAATTCCTGTGGATATGGTGTGGCCAGTTCCTTCAGCTTCTGATGCTGGCATGAGCTGTCCTGCTAATCTGAACTTTGAACTGTAACTGGAATCTGAACTGAAATAAACTCTTTGCTCCTCTAAGTTCTTTGTGTCCTGCATTCACTCATCAATGCAAAGAGTGACTGTAATAGACTGTTTACTTCCTTGTATAGTTTTGTGAGTTACTTATATATGCTGAATGCTGTTCTTTATTTGTGTATATTTTCCTGTTCATGTATGGCTTGTCGTCAAGCCTGTAAAGGGGAGAGAGTTTTTTTTTCCTTAATTTTTATGAAGTTCAGCTAATCAATTGTTTATTATGATTAATTATCCCATCTAAGAAATATTTTCTCATCTTAAGTTACTAAAATATTTGACAGTCCTTCACAGATGATTTACAATTATCAATCATACTTTATAGATTTAGGTCCACTTTTTAGCATGATGACTACCATGTGACTTTTCCTGAGGAGATTGGAATAAATGTCCACTCACCTCAGGTAAGAAACCAACAGACAGGCGAAGTAACAATTTCACCAACGACCAACTTGGTGAACCAATGAGTTTACTGAGGTTACTTGCAGGCATATGGGTGAAGTTTACTTGTAGAATACAGGTGAAGGTTACTTGCTGAGGGTTACTAGAGTTTGGGTGAGTGAGTTCATACAGAAGCAGGGACTCAAAAGAGAGCTGCATCCTTGAAAGACTGGCCACAGCCTAAGTCACATTCACAGAAGCTGCATCCCCAAAGCTTTTCCGCAGAACATTTAGGCTGCTGGGCAAGTGGGAGAGTTCCTTCTGCATATCAGTTGCTGCTGTTTCTGTAATTTAGGAAGGACTTTCAGCTGGACTTGGGAGGGTTTTCTTTAGTTCTGGAGTCTCATGTACCTCTGTTCTTCCTCCAATCCAGAGAAAACTGATGCACTATGCCAGCTCATTTCAGTTTCATTTTTATCTATCATTGATAAAGGTAATTTTATTTATCAATAACTGAGCTTAAGGCAATCTATTATAGCACATTATCACATCAGTAAATTTATAGCCACCCGTGTTATCGTGTTTCCTGATTCATCCTTCTCCCTTTGTATATATAATTTCAGCGTAGGCAGAATAGGCTACTTATCACAAAATCCATAGTAAAAGTAATTTATTTTCTGCTGAAGAGCACACAAACATATGACAGCCATCACGTGGTCCTCTGGGGCTGCCCAAGCAAAATGGGCATGCAACTGGTGGAGTGGCTACATCTGATACCTTCCTTCCCTTTCCTTGAGCTCTAAGATCTCACTCTTGCAGAGCACCAGCACGTTTAGCTGCCAAGAGTCATGAGATTCAGATTTATGTGCATGATGAATGATGCTTAGCAGTAGCTGGCTTATCTAGTATTGTTTCAGAGGAATGGCCTTTTTGAGCATCATTTATTTTCTGTCACTTAGCAACACTGTTTTACAGTGAGGTGCTTTGGCTTGAAAGAAAATATATCCTTGAAGAACAAACATAAAAGGAAAGTTTCTGTTTAAGGTTCTAATTTGGCTCTAATTTGGCTCCAGGGCAAGCGCTGGTGATGAAAATAAGATAGACACTAATCACATTTGACTTTGGCAATATATTTTACATGCATTGATATAGTTACTACTAATACTGATTTGCTTGAACACTGCCTATCAGTGTTGAATTTTCACACAAAAATTATCCATATGACTTTTTAAAAATTTTTATATATATTATTTTTATTCAATTGTGCGTGTGTGCATATGTGTGTGTGTGTGTGTGTGTGTGTGTGTGTGTGTGTGTGTGTCTGTAGAACCACGGACAAATCATGGACGCCTCCACCTCCTCCTTGTTTACTCGGCCCCACCAGGACCAGACTGGCGTCTATACGAGGGGTCTAGGATCCAAACTCAGGACCTTCTGCCTGCAAGGCAGAGGCTTAACCCCTGAGCCACTTCTCCAGCCCCTATATGACTTTTTAAATAATGCATTTCACAAAGGAAGAGATTCTATTTTACATCCTGAAACAGTCTAACATACTGGGAAAAGTCTCATTACAATCAAAATATTAGAGAAGAAGGAACCCTTTACAAAGATAAGTGTTCATCATCATGCTCAAGCATTCTTATCTCTTGAATGATATAGTATTCTGAGTTTCAGAAATCCACTGCTGCATATGCATTCTTCGCTTTGTGGCCTGAAGTTATTCTTCCACCCCTGGATTTCTCCCTTACTTGCTTCCTTTCTATTAGAGAAGCTAAAAATATCAGATAATCACCTATCCAGCTTTCATTGTAGCAGGACATGAGAATGTGACTCAGTTCTGGCCGTGCAGATATAGGAGGGATGTCTGACTCAGCCTCTGAGCATAGGGGAGAACTTTTTTTAGCTCCAAATATTGATATTCTGTCCTCTTCCACAGAATGTGGAAAGTGTCTTGCAGCATCACAGTATTATTGTCAATGTAAGTGACACAGATAGAGTCCAGGGACTCCATCATCTGTGGAGCATAAAAAGAATCTGAAGAGTGAGGGATTCTGAGGCAAAAGAGGGGCTATAATTTTACAAAACAAAAGACAAAGGCAAGAGGTCCTGGCGGTTGGCATCGGGCAGCCATTTCTCCTTCACTTAGTAACACTGATTTTTCAGTGAGATGCTTTGACTTGAAAGGAATTACATCCTTGAAGAACAAGGTATGCTAGGTGTTAATCTAATGGTCTGTGGGTTTTTTTTCCAGTCCATTTTCCTACCACTTTGTTTAGGTTCATTGGTGAAATCATAGAAGAATATTTTAGAGGGCTGGTCTTAGGAATCTTACAATTTGTTAGTTAAGTTTCAAAGGAAAAAAACAGAAGAGCAGAGAGGAAAGAACAGGAAGCAGAGAAAGAGAAAGCAATAGCAATTATATTACTGTTTGGTTGAATGGTTTGGAGTTGATAAATATATGCCAGGGAGAAGCCAATTTGGGATTGTCTCAAAATTCATTCAGTAATTTTTTTTAAAACAACATATTCAAGAAAGGTACTTTATTGAGATGATGGTGTAGCTACTTGACTGGTGACTGTCATTCAGTAATTTTAAATAACTTAATTTTAGGAGAAAGCTGAGAATAATTCAGGGCAACATAAGTATTTGGTAAGTTTTAAACCATTTCATCTCTGTGGATAATACACTTTGTTCACACACAGCCATCCACCTTCTCTTACCCTCCTCTCATGCCACCATCTCCCTCCCCAGCTCCTGCCACCAAGTTCTCCTCCCACATTTCTGCCTTTTTCCTTTTCTGTGTGACTCACTGGGTTTAAATAAGGCCACCAGCATGAATATGCAGGCAAAACTATCCAGTGGAGCATGAATAATACCAATGACTACCTCAGTAAAGACCGTGACTTATTCTTTGTGAGATATTTTTGCTAAAAGATTTATTGTGAGACATTCAAATCTTTGCAGAGTTGAGTTTCTAGCAAATGTGTAGCACTTAGCTCTATTATTAATATTTTTAATATTTGTCTCATCAAAATTCTTCTATCAAGTCCTTTATCACTCAGTCTCTCTTTTTTACAAGACATTTCAATATCAGTATTTCTCATAAATATTTTGGATGTCATGTATTAACTAGAACTGGTATTTTTAAATTTTATTTATTTTTAATATTTTTATTATGTACATGTGTGTGTATGTATGTATGTGTGTGTGTGTGTGTGTGTGTGTGTGTGTGTGTGTAGAACCGCGGAGGAATTCGGGAACCACCATGGATCGCTTCCACCTCCTCGTTTACTCTCCCCGGGATTCACAGGCTCCGCCCTACCAGGACCAGAAACGCAGGTCGCCCTCGTTTCCGCCCGGTGTCTATACGTGGGGTCTGGGATCCGAACTCAGGACCTTCCACCTGCAAGGCAGAGGCTTTAACCCCTGAGCCACCTCTCCAGCCCCTAAACATTATTTATTTGTGTGTGTGTGTGTGTGTGTGTGCGTGTGCGTGTGCGTGTGCGTGTGCGTGTGTGTGTGTGTGTGTGCATGTGCATATGTGTGTATTAGAGGTCACTGTGTTTCTGTGGAAGACCAAGGGTGATATTGAGAATCATCCTGGATTGCTTCTATCTCCTTTTTGCTTGGCCCTGGAATTTCCTAGACTCTGCCCACCAGGGCTAGAATTGCAGACCATTTATTTTTCTCCCTAATTTTTTTTATGTGGGACCTGTGACCCAAACTTAGGACCTTCTGCTTGCGAGGGTGAATTTCAACCCCTGAGCCATCTCTTCAACCCTGGAATTTGTATTTTCTAGGTTCTTCTACTGATGCCTAAAGAAAATCTAGGATAAAATGCATAAACCTCAGTTGTACCATTTAGCTAAGAACTGTTTTGTTATTCCTTTTTTTTTTCTAACCCCCCCGTTTTGTTATTCTTTATTGACTGAGTGTATGGAGGTAAATTTACACATGATGAAATAACCCATATAAGTGTACACTAGGTGAACTCTAACTCATGTTATCCTCATCAAAAGTAGGATGAAATCTTTGTCATCACAAATGTTTTCTATTGTTCCTATACAGCTGTACCTTTTTCTTCAGACTCTGGCCCCATTTCAGCATTCAGAAGACATTTTAAGAAAAATATTATCCTATTACCACATGGCAAAGACCTAATGATAAAATTCCATCAAAAACACTATAACATTAAAGACAGTGTAAAAAAAGATTAGCAATATAAATCAAATTCAAATAAATAAAAATAAGACAAAGGGATATGAAATAAACAACATGCTTAATAAGATAGCAAGAGGATGTTCAGTTCTATAAATAGTAGGGAAATTTTAAATTAAATTTGAAAGATAACTTTTTTCTTATCATGAGTCAAATATCAACTATAGCATTTCTGATATTGAAAAGGTGGTAAAACATGAATTGCTATATACCTTTTGATAAAAACAATCAGGTCATGGCCATGAAAATTTTAACTGCATGATAAATCTATATAGCAAATATCATAAATGATGAAAACCTTGAAATATCCCCATTTCGATCATGAACTAAGCGAAGCTCTCCAATCTTACCACTTCCATTGAATATTGTGCTTGAAGTCGGAGCTACAGCTGTAATACAAGAGAGGGAGACAAAAGGGATACAAATAAGTAAGGAAGAAACCAAGATATCCTTACTTACAGGTAATATGATTTTATACTTGAGAGACTCTAAAGGTTCCACCAGGAAACTCATAGAGCTATTAAACATGTTTTGTAGATTGGCAGGTTATAAAATTAACATATAAAATCAATGACTTTTCTATACAAAGTGAGAAAGAAACGAATGAAATAGACCCATTAACTATAGCTCCAAAAAAAAAAAAAAAAGAAAAAAGAAATACTTGGAATAAATCTAACCAAGAACGTGAATGATGAATGACCTGCATGAATGTAAACTTCAAAATATCTCCCATCTTCATGGACAGTAGGATAAATATTGTAAATATGACTATCCTAACAAAGGCAATACATAGATTCAATGCAATTCCAATCAAAATTTCAATGTAATTGATAGAAATTGAAAAAAATCTTAAAATTCATAAGAAAGCACAAAAGGTCTCTGATAATCTTGATAATCTTGACAATCTTGATCATCAGGGAAATGCAAATTAAAACTACGTTGAGATATCATCCTACCTTAGTCATAATGGCAAAATTCAAAAATATAAATAAGGATAAAAGCTGATGAGGATATCTGGGAAAGGAATCCCTTATTCATCGTTGGTTGCAGTATGAACTAGTATAGTCTCTGTGGAAATTAGCATGGAGATTCCTCAAAAGAGCTGAAAACTGAACTACTATATGACCCAGTTTTACCACTGCTGGGAAAAGGATATTATATCTTACTACAGAGAAACATGTATATCCATGTTCACTGCAGCTTTATTCACAATAGTGAAAAAATGGAATCAACTTAGATGTCCATCAGTGGATGAATGTATATGGAAAACATGTTATATGCACACAATGGAATACTATTCAGCTGTCAAGAAAAATGAAATTAAGTAATTTAGTGATAGAACAGGAAAATATGCTGAGTGAGGTATTCCATGCAGAAAGTTGAATGACATATATTTGCCCTTATATGCAGATTGGTGTACTTAGAAACCTAAAACAGCCATAAATTTTTTTTAAAAAAAGCAAAATCTGGGGATTGGAAGATGGAGGAGGAACATAGCATAGGGGAAGTGATAGCACACAGGTTGTAAGAAGTTGGAAGTGGGAGGAGAAAAGCTTTTTAAGGGAGAGAAAGGAAAAGAAGAGTTTAGGGGAATAAAATTAGTGCAAAGTGTGTAAGACAGCCAGTTAAAAAGCTCCTACAGTACAAGTCCCATGAAAAAAAGTTTAAAAAATACTTTTAACTCATGTATCTTGTACAGGGGAACACAGAGAGAGGGAGCAGAGAGGAAACAGAAATTTCCCTGAGATGCTTCTAACAGAAGCCGTGGGAATTAAATGAATTTCCCAGCACCAGGAATGTGATACTTCCTAATGAGCTCTTGGCCAAAAGATCCCCCCAAAATAATATGGGCATTTTCTATTGCTCTTGATTGCCCTCCACAACTTGATTGTAAGACTTTATTGTTGAAGATACCACAATACAGGACACGGAAAATACAAACTGGAATACATATGGAAGCTTTCTTTTTGCCTATTGAACTTCATAGTACCAAAAGTTATGACGCAGTCCCTCAGGATATGAATACTTTGTATACTACCAGTTGTGAGTATTGCAGGCTACAATAACAACTACACTGGTATAAAGAGATTGTTGGTGCAATAGTAGCATGTAAGGTGCAGAGATTACCAAAAACTTTCTGAATTTTGTAATACCCACTTTTCAGCAGAGAAACATGCCTGGTACTATAACCATAGTAAAATATCTGGAAGAGTAGACAATAGGCCCTAATCAAAGCAAACTAGTATTAATTATCAGTCCTTGATAGTAAACTAGCATCTAAACACTTAACATTATACCCATATATTAGAGAAACCCTCATCATTCCATCAGGAGACATTCTTTTGAAATGGAAAATGTTCAATGCAGGGAACCACAACTGGCCACAGCACAAAAAATAAGTGAGTGTCAGCTTAAAACAGGACATTAAAATTCTCCTACCACTACTCCAAGGCTTAGGAAACCTTACATAAGAGAAAGTGGTGAGAATATAAGAGCCCAAGAGTGAGAAGAGATACTGCTAGACGATATGGTTATGACAAAGTTTCCAACCCAAGAAGCTACTGCAATGATGTCTACTTTCACAAGATCTGAACAATAGTTGGCCTATTAACATTTCAAAATGGATCATGGGAAGATTTCAAGAAATATTAGACCTCCCTGAGAGACTATTTAAGGTTAATGCCAAACAGAAGAAAGGGAGCTTCTTTGCTCAACAGCTTACCAACTGGTGAATAATCCATGTCCCAGCAAGTACTCAGGCATCTTTTAAGACAGCATCCCAGATGAAATCCAAGGGACCACACCTGCAAAAAAGATGAAATCATGAAGACTGGAAAGATCAAAGTACGAAGTGGATCAAATGGGGAGGTAAGATTTAGTAGTGAAGGGCGAAAATATAAAGTCATTGTATTTATGTATCAAAGTGTCAAAGAATAAAAAAAAAAAACCTTAAGTTTAAAAAAGGAAATGGTAGAGAGAGGAAAGAAACAAAATGAATTATTGACTAGAATGACCTTATCATTTCATTTGGCTTCACTAAACTTTAGACAAACTCGTCCTTTGTCTAGGCCTTTGATAATAATAGTGTGGTCTTTCATCCACACTATTATTAGACATCTTGGCTTAAACTGCTTCATGTTAAGATTCCGTGTTTGAAGAGATGCATATGAAGATGATACATAAAAAACTCTGTGGAATCCAACAAATCACTGTCAAAACTTATAAATTCCAGTAGCAACACACAAAGCTAAGTAGAATTTCTGTAGACTGTAAAAAAAAAAAACAAAAAAAAAACACCTGATCTAAACCAAGACAATCCCATTTATCATAGTCACAAAAATAATGTAACTAGAAACAAATTTAACTAAGAAGATAAAATATCTAAACATTGAAAACCATGAAACATGGATGGAAGAAAATGAGGAAACTTTCATGTAAATTCAAAAGCGTTCCATGTTCACACGCTGGAGAATATGATATGATATAAAATGCCTGTGTCATCCAAAGAAAGTTAAAATAAAATAAAAAAGGGCATTGTGTGTGCTTGTGGAAACCCATGGGTGAATTTGGGAACGATCCTGGATTGCTCTACATTCTTATTGCTTAATTCTGCCTCTCAGGGTCAGAAGTGCAGGTCACACAGCCATTTTTGCTGGCATTTTTATGTGGGGCCTGTGTCCTGAACTTAGATCCTTTTGCTTGCAAGGTAATTGTTTAACCCCAGAGCTGAGCCATCTTTCCAGCCCCAGACAACATTTTTATGACTGCTTGATTTGAAAGGTATTTAAACTATCTTTTCTAAAATGTGAATATGAAGAAATAAATTTGAATATAACTTTAGTTCAATAACCAATAAAGTCTACTGTCTAACTATAAAAATCAAGTAAACAAAAGCATATAACTAGTAGACATACTTTAAATTGACATTGCTTGTAGAAAAATCCTTGATCTATATTTTATGTATAACTGGAAGACTGTTTACTGGAGTGACTTTTTTTTTTTAATTTTTTTTATTATTATTTATTCAATTGTGCGTGTGTGTGTATGTATGTGCGCGCGCATGTGTGTATGTGTGTGTGTAGAACCACGGACGAATCGGGAACCACCATGGACGCCTCCACCTCCTTCTGCCCCGGGATTCACAGGCTCCGCCCTACCAGGACCGGAAACGCAGGCCGCCCCTGCTTCCGCCTGGCGTCTATACGTGGGATCTGGGATCCGAACTCAGGACCTTCTGCCTGCAAGGCACTGAAGAGTGACTTTTAAGAAGAAAGCAAGGGAAGAGATAAGCTGAGCTGTGACACAGATGTAGCAAAAAACATGGCTAGCCTTTCAGGGTCCTGGGGCTAGAAATATACTCTAAAGACACCCCAAGCTAAACTGGGGTGAGCAGACTCAACAATCATACCTCTGTCAGTCATTGAATATAGTCTAATATGGCAAGCGGCCTGTTCTTGGCTAGAGCAAATGTAACCCTGCAGGGGTGTCCACCCAAGGCTCAGTGCTGGCAGCTAAGCAGGAAGTTTCTCTGCAAAGGGGCCTCTAGGTGTTGAATACAGTAATACAGGTCAGCACATATGCAGTTTCTGTAAGTAAGAATTTTTGAATGAAGACAATAAGTTATTTATTAATTAACTCTTTTACAATTTCCCCAGGGAAAACTAACCTGCCTAGTCCTTTGACATATTAAAGATTCAGTTATTTTCTTACTTCAAAGAACTATCTATTTATGAGTAACCCAGTGATTTATTGTATCAGGCAGCTTACATTTAGCAATGCTATTGATTTCTGTTCTTTGCATTATTCCTTATATTCTTAACTATGCATACAGCTGGCCAATTTTCATCTATCACTTTAATGAATATATATATATATCAGTATAAATGCAATCAGAATAAAAGATAAGAAAATTAACAATACCCACTTTCTTTAAGATTTAATCATGTAGCAAGAAAGATAATTTTATTTAAGAAGATGAATAAAACATTTTTCTGTTTATTGGACAAAGGCATATTTCAAAGGACTCAGCTTTCCAGCTAGACATCAGAAGAACTGCATTTGCCAGCTGACAATTTTTCCTTTGCTTTTTCTTTCCCTTGGGAGCTACCTAGTGTCTCATCTCTGCTGAATATCTCTAAGAGGCAGAATGAGATTAATAGCAGTAGCATTTAAATAAGACAAAGAGAAAAGCACATAAAATGGCAATGCTCACTGTGCAAGAACATAAAAGATATTTTTAAAAATAAGAATGAAGATGATAGTGACAAGAATAAGAATGGAGAGTAAGAACAGACAAAAATCAATACATCTGGCATAAGAAAACATTTCTCCATATAGAGAGAAATAGTAACATGAGCTGAGAAATAACAGCAAACTCAGTTCTATTGAAACAATTTTTAATCAAATAAGAAAAAGTAAGGGGAGACTAAGGATTTGATTCCAGTAACTTACTAAACCTTTCCCACAACTTTCATAAACACATTATGTTTGTAAATTAGCTTTAGAGTGCTCTGTGGTACACTTGGCTAAACCTTTTCATTATTCGTTTTTCTTCCTCGGATGGAAAAACCTTACCTACTTGTGCTTCTTACTCCTGTTATACTTAGCCAATTTGTCTGCCCTTCTCCTTTCCCTTCATTTATCAGTTCTACAAACCCCTCAGTTGAATAGACCCCATTCAGTTCATGAACCAATTTAAAACTCAAAACTGCAACTTGGAGAGGTGGCTCAGGGGTTAAGCCTCTGCCTTGCAGGCAGAAGGTCCTGAGTTCGGATCCTAGATCCCACGTATAGACTCCGGGTGGAAGCGGGGGCAGCCTGTGTTTCAGGTCCTGGTAGGGCGGAGCCTGTAAATCCCCGGGCAGAGTAAACAAGGAGGAGACGGACCATGGTGGTTCCCGAATTCCTCCGTGATTCCACATACACACACACATATACACACGCGCATATACAGCCACAATTGAATGATAAAAATAAAAAAAAGAAAAAGTAAGCTTAATCTCCCACAGAAATATTCTTCTCTGTCTCTAAGTTGTGTCTATGTTAATGGACCAGCAGATACTATAATGCTACAAGAAATCAGAAAAGAACTTTGGAAAATCAGGTTACTTGCAAAGACTGGATTCTGAATGAATTTGTTGGCTGAACAGTTCAGTAACTCCAACAAGCAAGAAAAGAACAAATGTGATCATAATGCATAGCAGCAATAATGGGACCTAAAAAGGGGGCAAGGAATAAAATTCAGAGATACTTGGTGTCATAGTTAGGCACGGGTGTCAACTTGACAGTTGAGAGTTTGAACTCTGGATACATTTGTAGAGAATTAATTGAGGTAAGCCCAGAGCAAACCTGAAGGAAATTGTCTAGCTGATGGGGAAGGCCCAGCCTATGGTGGGTGGGATTAGGCTCTGGAATAAATCACGGGGAGCTGGTTGAGAGAGTTGGCTTCTTCTGTTCACTTGGCCAGACATCTGGTCTGGCAAGTAAGGATTGTCCGTCTCTCAGGCATTATGTGGTGATGGTGTGGCCAGTTCCCTCAGCCACAGTTTTATCAGTTCTCCCGTCAAGCTGGACTAAGAACTGTAACCCGACTGTCATAAGGAAGTAAACTCCTTGTTCCCTTAAGGTGTGTGATGGTCATTTATCAGCAACCATGCAGGCTGACTGTAACACTTGGAGATAGACACTTGCTAATGATACATTTCCTAGAGATTTTTCTTCTTATATCTAACTACACAATTCAGTAAAGGTGCTTAGAGCAAAATCTGTCCTCTGTCATATTTGCAAACAGGTGTGTACTGTGTACAATACAGAGCCCTAGGCCAACAGATTGTCTGATTCAGTAGTTTTGAGGCTATTATTGATAATCTTTTCATTAGAAGGAAAGTCTCTTGATTGGCTTTCCAGGCTTAGAAATGATAGACTTCATGGTATGTGTTTCCTTACCCAGCGTTGGATTATTGATTGCACAGATAATATTATCTTATAGTAAAATTTCAGTTCTAAACATATTAAAATGCATTTTATGTCCTAGAATATGTTTAGTTTTATCATTTTGACTAGATAGATGATAGATAGATAGATAGATAGATAGATAGATAGATAGATAGATAGATAGATCAAGTCTGATGACTCCGTGTTCAGTAATTACATCTATTGTTTGCAATTTCTGAGACTCATTATATTGTCACTTCAAGATGATATTGATTAGATAAGTTATAACCCTTTAATTGCTAAATACATAACTTAATACATAACTTTATCTAGTTCAAAACAACAAAACTTGAATGTGGTTTTTCAAAGTTTTTTTATACTAATTGAGTTTTTATTTATTTGACATATTAGTAATTGACTTAAAGATATTGCGAATTTCTAGTAGGATTTGTTGTTGTGAATATATATATTAAGATTTATTCTATGTATTTGACACTATTTCTTTAGGCTGTGTGTGTGTGTGTGCGTGCGTGTGTGCGCACATGTCTGTAGTTTCAGCAACACAATCTTTAGCTATTTTTTAAAATAACAAGCTCTGAAAAAGAAATGTTTTTATTTTTTTGGCAGCACTTTAGCATCAAAATTTGTAAGCAAAACCTAATTGGTTTTTCTCCCCTACTAGCACCTATGCTGCTGTTTTTTGCATAGTTTTTAGATAGTTTGTAATACCAATAATTTTAAAATATACTTTCAAAATGTACATCAATATTTTGGAGTAAGAATATGTAGAAGAAAAGGAAACAGCTACTTTATAAAATATTATAGCTTGTTCAGTAATCTTCATGGTGGAGAGATTTGAAATCTTAAAAGCATTGTGGTACAGAAATTGTATCTACCATATGAGATATAAAGAAATAGAATTTCATGATGTGTAGATTTTAAAGTGAGTTTAACTAAAAAAACTCATAGAAAATTTTAAAACTAAATATATCACTAAATGGAAATATGTTAAATGAGTTGATTCAACAAAAATGATAGAGTATGCATCTTATGTTTGTCAATTATGGGACAAGTTAGTATATACTTTATTGAGTTCAATGTTTAAGAGAGGTCTACACATTCAAAATGCTCCATGAAAGTGAGGAAATTATCATAATTGAATTTATTTGAAAATCTTTTTATTAGAAATAAAATATCTCAAACTTTAGCTAATAAGTTTCCTGATAAAATATCTGATGAGTGCACTTACATTACTGAAGAAACAGGCTTACGTTATGGCATTGTCTTAGAAAATAGCTCTGTTACGTACTCTGTTTTAAGCATTGGGTGGGGTTGAGGACTTTCTAGGATTTCTGATGAAAGTTGAAAACTTAATGCAAATTGATAGTTGAATGGGCTGTAGCTGTTGTGCAGATATTTTGCTGCTTCTGTCTGAAATTTTGGAGCTCTAGTCTAGGATAAACTTGGTCAGGCTTTACCTCTGGGCTACAACCTTAGCACAGGACTGCAGTGTTTTTGAAAAGAAATGAGAGTGACAGTTATTAGGCAATGACCATCCATGTGTTGGTATCATGTTAATAGCAAAGCATAGATAACTAGTTAATTTCTGAACTATCCATGGATGGTCCATGGATAGGCAATTAACTGAATACATGTATCTCGACCAAGAGGCACTGAATTGGAAGGTATTTTACTTTTATAAGCTTTTAGTTGTGTAACACCTATCCTATCCTTCTTTTGCTAACCAGTCTGTTTAAATGGACTTCCTAACTGAAGCTTATGGCACAGCATTATCAAGAAGGAGTTTATAGTCTATGAAGAATGAGTATCAATGCCTTTTATATGGAAAAGTTGGTATGGTTTCAACAACCAATGGAAGCATTAGCATCTAAAGCTTTCTAATCTAATTCTATGCTTAATCTGCCATCTATTCAGTCATTGAAAGTTGAAATGATTCTGATAACCCAATAATATCACATGCTTTGTTGATATCTGACAATGAATTATATGGTGATTAACTGAAGAAACGCATGCCCCTAATATCCTACAAGGTATCATTCCTTATGCCTAAATTGTAACTTCAAAGTAAAAGAAGGTTGATTGAAAAATAGTGAGCATTGATACTACTTTATTTGATATGCATTAATTCAACTGGCATACACCACATGGTGTTGATCCGTTGGAGTTAGGCAAAATTGAAGACACAAAATACCAAAATAAATGGGATCAGATAAGTCTGTACAAACCCTCAGTAGTCTGGAAAGCAGCTGTTTTGCCAACTATTTATTATTTATAGAAAATCTAATTAAACACTTCATCAGCAGATGCCCAAGGTATGGGAAAATGAGTCTATGAATTTTTATCCAGCACACAGAGTACTCTGCAGAGTAGTCAAAACCTAGCATAAGCAATTTTATCTGGAAGAGCCAAGGCAGTCAGGTCTCCCTCTAGCAAGCAGATTGATTGCCCGTGTCTCAGCTTTAGGACAGACTGGCTCTGCCAGGCCATAGCACCCCCGCCACAGCTTTGCTGTTCCAGAATCTATTTTATGATGTGGCTTTGCCTTCTATATCATAGTCACTCCCACAATCAACAATGAAGGTAAAAATTACTTATATGATATTAAATATTGATAACACATAAAGATATCAGTGATAATGTGATAACTCGAGGCAATTAGATAGAAACATGAATGGGTGAGAGCATGTGGGCACCTAATCCTTGACTTCAAATAATATGCATTATCAGTGAACAAAATGTCTTAGCTATATTCCTAATGAGGAAGCAAATATTATATGTAAACCTATGGGAACAGATCAATTTTTTTAAATTAACTGTTCCTGTTGTGTTATGTTAATGTTTAATAATATTGTTGCTGCCTTAATGTCACAACCCAAACTTAATAAAGATGATAGAATCACCACTAATCTATATACCATCTTCTCTGCGAGTCCCAAACAAGTGGAGAAAGTAAGCATTCTTCTCTTATATTTACAGTCAGGTAAATGTGTATATGCTTAAATTATTTGAATGAATTTTAAATTCTTTTGAAAATACATTTGATTGCAAATAACTGCCTTTGTGCCACTGTAAACATTATATAATACACAGTTTATTAAAACAGAGCACATTTAAAATACATTTTATCTGTAGTTTTTGGATATAAACTTACAGTTGTTCAGATGCAAAGAATCTGATTTTTTTGAAATTGCTAAATATTAACTAAATGCTAATAATCACTAATACATTTCAATTGTTATGTTAATTTTGATTTGCCTTGCTATTTATTTACTTTCATCTCCCATGTATTTTTTTTTGTGTGTATGTACTTGTGTTTTTGGGAATCTTCTTGGATTATTCTATTTCCTCTTTGATTTGTTCTGGCATGCCGGGAGCCATAAAAAATGGCCTTTTGCCTAAGTGACCATCTTGGGCGCCTGCCTGTCTCTTTTTCTGTTTTCCCTATAGCTGAGCCCTAAAGAAGCCTGCCTGTCTGTGTTCCTGTTTTCCCCATAGCTGAGCCCTTTGTCAGAAACAACAAACAACCACTTGAGGTTTAACTCATCTGCTAACTACCTTATCTATCATAAATATCTCAGTCTCCTAGCAACGTTTCCTGCCTGGCAAGAGGGTTTTCCCGCCTAAACCCCTGCCTTAAGAAGCCCCTTCCCCTAGAACTATATAAACCCTCCCCTGGATCAATAAAGTTAGAGCTTGATCGGAACTCTCGACTTGCTCTCGTCCTTTGTGTCTCCTGTCCTTCATTTGTCTTCCCCACTCCTAGGTTACCCCGTTCTGAGTGTCCCGCAGGCCGGGGCACTGGCATTACCCAGGCTCTGACTTCCAGGACTGAAAGCATGAGCCACCACCATTTTTGCCCATCATTTCTGAACTCTGGACATTCTGCTTTTAAGAAATATTCTTAACCCCTGAGCCATCTCTCCAACCTCCATATCTCCTATGTGTTTCTTTTTTTTTAATGTTTTTATTATTATTTATTCAATTGTGCGTGCGTGCGTATGTATGTGTGCGCGCGCGCGCGTGTGTGTGTGTGTCTGTGTGTGTGTAGAACCACGGACAAATTCGGGAACCACCATGGACCGCCTCCACAATCTCCTTGTTTATTCTGCCCTGAAATTCACAGGCTCCGCCCTACCAGGACCAGAAGCGCAGGCCGCCCCCGTTTCCGCCTGGCGTCTATTCATGGGATCTGGGATCTGAACTCAGGACCTTCCGCCTGCAAGGCAGAGGCTTAACCCCTGAGCCACCTCTCCAGCCCCCTCTTATGTGTTTCAATCTGTAATTATTTTTGTTGTTTTTTACTACATTTGTCTTTTCTGGAATAAGTACTTACTTTTTATTATGAATATCAAAATGCTCATGAAATTTACTTGAAACATTTAGCAAATCTCTACAAAAACGCAGAATCCTAGCTAAACTTATTAATGCATGTAATTTTGTTTTTGTTCTTTGGAGAATAATGGAAGTATCTGTGGGTGACTCCTTCAACACCCAGCAACCCTTGTATATGGCCAGAAAGACCAAAGTCTGCAGATTGATGCTGTACTGTGCTATAGACAGCACTGGCTGGGGTTCTCTGCTGACAGCAGAGGTATCTAGGGTATGAAGTGTTCTGTATAAGAGGATATAGATGATATCTGCTTAATGTTTCATAGCTCCACCTAATTGCACAAACCCCTTGCTGAAAACTTAATTGGAAGTTCCTCAATCCCATATTTCTGTTCTTAGTTTCTGGGATCAAATAAATGCTCCCCACAGAACCCCTGAAGGTGTTGTAGTTCCTGAAGGTTGGGCCCTTCAGGCTCCTCAGAATAAACTTGGCACCATACTGGAACATGTTTCTGAGTAATCTTCTGACTCCTGGCTTGGAGATGACAAATAACTATCAGAGCCCCCAAAACAAAGCAGTGAGATGAGACCCTTTACAAGAATATGTGAGGAGACTAGGTAGAGAGGTGAGGGTGAGCTCAAGACCAGGGAGCTTTAGGGGTTCAGGCAGAAAGCTGGGCTGACGAATGCTAGTGAGCTGCAAGAGCCATGGGGTGCAAGATTGGGAGACTACCTAACAGTCTAACATTTCTATTGTCCTTGTGGCTTTCAATACTTCTAAAAATATTATTCATGTTACACCAGGGAATAAGAGACAATGACATTTTAAAATCTCTCTCTCTCTCAGAGAAAATTCAAATTAACAAAATTAGAAATGAAAATGGAGTTATCACAACTGATACCCAAGAAATTCAGAGAATTATAACGTCATATTTCAAAAACTTATACTCCATGAAATTTGAAAGCACAAAAGAAGTGGATGAATTCCTGAGTAAGCACGACTTACCTAAATTGAGTCAGGAAGTTTTGAATTATTTAAATAGTCCTATAACAAATGAGGAAATTGATGAAATAATTGCCAATCTTCCCACCAAAAAATGTTCTGGACCAGATAAATGCAGCACAGAATTGTACCAGATATTTAAAGAACAACTAACACCACTGCTCCTTAAACTATTCCATAAAATAGTGAAGGAAGGAAAACTTCCAAATTATTTCTAGGAAGCTAAGATCATACTAATCCCAAAACCTAATAAAGATACACTTAAAAAAGAAAAGTATGGGCCAATCTCTTTGATGAACACAGATGCAAATATTCTCAACAAAATCTTAGCAGATCGGATTCAAAAATATATCAAAAAGATCATTCATTATGATCAAGTAAGTTTTATCCCAGGCACGCAAGGTCGATTCAACATATGCAATCAATAAATGTAATCCATCATATAAACAAACCAAAGTCCAAGACCATATGATACTCTTCATAGATGCAGAAAAAGCTTTTGACAAGATCCAAAATTTTTTTATGATAAGAACCCTAGAGACAGTTAGAATGGAAAGAACTTATATCAACATAATAAAAGGTGTATATAACTAAGCCAATAGCAAGGATTATACTAAATGGGGAAGAACTTAAAGCATTCCCATGTAGATCAGGAACTAGACAAGGCTGTCCACTCTCACCACTTTTACTTTTATTCAATATTGTACTTGAAGTCTTAGCTAGAGCCATAAGAAAAGAAAGGGAGATAAAAGGGATTTCTAATCATCAAGCAAGAAGTCAAGTTATCTCTATTTGTAGATGACATGATCATATACCTGAGTGATCTTAAAATGTCCACTAGGAAACTCCTGGAACTAATAAATTCAGCAGAGTGGCAGATTAAAAAAGAAACATGCAAAAATCGGTGGTATTCCTATACACCAAGGATGACAAAAGTGAAAAAGTCCTAAGAGAAACACTCCCATTTACTGTAGTCCCTACAAAAATGAAATACCTTGAATCTAAACAAAGAAGTAAGAGACCTTTATAAAACTTTAAAATGTTAAAACTGTCAGAGTTGGACACAGGTGTCAATTTGACAGTTGAGGGTTTGAGCTCCAGGCACATTTGTAGAGAATTAATGGTTGAGTTAAGCCCAGAGCAAACCTTGGAGAGATTGTCTAGCTGATGGAGCTGTCTATATGACTTTTGTGGATTCTGAAAGGTTTTGTTGGAGAAACTTTGAAATGTTTGAAGCTTTTGAGCATGTGGATTTATAAATACCATTCTGCAGAGTTTAATGGGCCATTTGGATAGTGAATGCTGAAAGAGTTTGGATTGTTTGAAATTGATTTTAAAGACAATGGACTAGTTTGCTTGATAGAAGACAGCTATATTGGCAGCCTTCCAGATTTGCATGAGGAAAAGGCAGGCGGCCAAATAGCTGCCATTGTTGGGGAAATGAGCATCAGTGAAGGGAAACCTAGTGACTTGCAGTGGGACAGTGAAAAACATGAATATCACCATATGGCGATTTTGTGGATTGAAAACCTAGATTCCTTTAGGGACCAAAAGTCCAAGTGGAAGCCATTCTTACCCTTTGGAAGTTTTGGCTGCCTCGAAGTGGCTTTTCCAGAGTCAGCAAGCTAAAGTTGGCAGAGTTGTGGCTCGAATGGACCAACCTATATTTCAGCCTTGCTGTGGACTCTGTTGGGGTCCCACAGGTGGTACTGATTTTGGTGTACAATTACAGGGTTTGTAGAGAGCAGCAAAAGCATGCCAAATGGCAGGCAAGAGTTCCTGCAAAGAAAGGTGAAGCTTATAGCTGTAGAGGTGAACCCAAAGTACTGTTGGAGATGCCAGAACCATGGGATGTATGCTGAGCATGGCTGCAAGTGGAGATTCAGCCTGGTTCAGAACTCTGCTTCTACAGTTTTGAACCTCAACAAAAACCCTAAAGAAAGAAATTACAGAGGACACCAGAAGGTGGAAAGACCTCCCATGCTCCTGGATTGGCAGCATCAATGTCATAAAAATAACCATCCTATCAAAAGCAACACACAGGTTCAACACTATACCAATCAAAATCCCAAAGCAATTCTTGAAAGAAATTGACCAAAATTTCTCAAAATTCATATGGAAACACAAAAGGCCCAGGTTAGCAAAAACAAACCTGAGTAACAAAAACACTGCTGGAGGTATCACCATACCAAACCTTAATCTATATTACAAATCCTAGTCTGGTACTGGCTCCAAAACAGACATGTAGATCAATGGATAAAGGTTGAAGACTCAGATATAAGCCCACACAATTATAGCCATTTGGTCTTTGACAAAGAGCCCAAAAAAACTCAATGGTAAAAAAACAGCATCTTCAACAAACGGTGCTGGAAAAACTGGGTATCCACATGCAGAAGATTAAAAGTGGGCCTGTACTTCTTGTCATTATACACAAAAAGTAATTCCAAATGGATCAACGACCTTAATATTAAACCAGATGCTACAAAAACCCTAGTTGAAAGGGTAGGGAACTTCCAAAAGCGGATTGGGCTAGGTCAATAGTGCCTAAACGGGAATCCAATAGCACAGGCACCAGTACCTACACTCAACAAATGGGATCTTATGAAATTAAAGAGCTTCCATTCAGATACAGAGATTGTAAACCAGGTATAAAGGCAACCCAGGAAATGGGAGAAAATTTTCATTAACCACATATCTAATAGAGCTCTATTATCCAGAGTGAATGAAAAAGAAAACCTAAACACCAAGGAGATAAATGTCCCAATTAGAAAATGGGCTTTGGAACTAAAAAACAAAAACAAAAACAAAAACAAAACAAAAACAAAACAAAACAAAACTTTTCCAGGGAAGAAATTGAAATGTCTAACAAATATCTCCAAAAATGCTTCACATCCTTAGACATCAGGGAAATGCAAACCAAAACTACCCTGAGATATCATCTCACTCAGTCAGGATGGCAAAAATCCACAATACAAACAACACCAAATGCTAGAGAGGGAACTCTCATACTTTGCTGGTGGGAATGCAGGATTATACAACCACTCTGGCAATCAGTATAGTGATTTCTAAAAAATTTAAGTATTGAAATGTCATATGACCTGCTATACCACTACTAAGAATAATCCTACATAATGCAACAATTCACTATGGTGACACAAGCCCAACCATATTCATTGCAGCATTATTTACAATAGCAAAGTTATGGAATCAACTCAAATGCCGAACAGTTGACAAATGGATAATGAAAATGTGGTACATTTATACAATGGAATACTACTCAGCCATCAAAATGATGAACTAATGAAATTTGCTGGGAAATGAATGGAATTAGAAAAATTATATTGAAGGAAGTATCCCAGACACAGAAAGGTAGACACTGAATGTACTCACTAATAAGTAGATCCTAGTTCCAAGTCTACTTAATAACATTCAAAGGTAAATCTCTGTAATACCCATTGTAATATCAAAGGATTATAAACAGGAGGGAAGGGGAATGAGGACCTCAAAAGAAAGGAGATAGGGGCTATGCCACTGAGTCTTGAATCCTCACTAGGGTGGAGGACTCAGAGGGAGGTTCACTGACCACACAAATTGATGCTCCAGGGGATGGTAAGGGAGGAAGAGAGAGGCATTGGGAGATGGAGAAAGAGGGAAGGGTGTGAAAAGAAGGGGGGGAAAAAGGGGAAAGTGCAATGGGGGACAATGGGGGAAGGGAGGGAGGAGGGAGAGGACAGGGGTACCCATTGAGCTTGTATGATTAGGAAAAAAAATGTGGGAGAAAAATTATCTGTCACACAGACACACAAGCACAAACACACACACACACACACACACACACACACACACATTATTATTAAAGTTAATTTCAAAGTTAAGCAATCTAAGTTCTTGTAGCAATTTACTTTATGATTGAGGTAGTTCAGATTTCATTGCATGGTTTTAAAGGAGACCTAAATTTAAAATACTTGACTTGTCTCAATGCATGAAGAACAACTTTGAGATGAATATGAAAAGGGGAGTGAGAATTAAGAGAGCTGTTGAAGTCTGAAGATGTAGTTTTAACAGATTACTGACAGAGTTAAAATTTTGATATTCATGGGAAGAAGGACATGATCATAAAGGAAGGAAAAAGAATGAAGAAAGAAAGACAGATAAAGGAGTAGGATAGAAATAAAAAAGAAGGGCTTCCTGCCAGGGACCCACATGGACAAAGGGCAGACTCCCTGCTCCTCAGGAGGTTACCTTCAATACCAATCAGGATGGAGCCAAGGGTGGTGCAGGAAGAGCAAAACTGAAATCAACAGCAAACCATAATTCAGAACAACAAACACCCTACGTTAATCAACTGGAACTAGAGCAGCCAAATTTCTCCCCATCTTAGAGCTCAGGGAAACTTGCAGAAAAGGGAGTGGCAAGATTGTAAGAGCCTACAGATGGTGAGGACCAACGTTATGCAAGATACTCCACACAAGTTAGGGCTGCAGTAAACATGACCTGCACAATGACTGACATGTCAACGCCCACCCCCCTCAAAGTCTAGCATGGATCACAGGCAGTGGGATCCTTAGAAGCAAGGACTTAACAACCATGGGAATGTTCCCATACTAATAGGGATCACCAAAAAAGGGCTCCAGGCTATGCCACTGAGTCCTTATACCTCCCTAGGGTGGAGGACTCAGAGGGAGGTTTGACATTCACACAAAAGATGCTCCAGGAGGGAGGATGGAGGGAGGCACTGGGAGAAGGGGAGAAAGGGAGTGAAAGGAAGGAGAAAAGGGGGGGAGAGTGTAAGGGGGGACTGGGGAGGGGTGGAGGGATGGAGAGGACTGGGGTACCTATTAAGCTTGTATGATTGGGGAAATATAAAAATAAAATAAAATGTTAAATGTTAAAAATAAAGAAAAAAGAAGGAAGGGAGGGAAGGAGGGAAGGAGGGAGGCAGGGAGCAGGGAGAGACGGTGAGGGGGAGAGAGGGGGGAGAGAGAAAGGGTGAAGGGAGAGAGGGTGGAAGGAGGAAGGAAATAAAATGTTAAATGTTAAAAAAGAAGAAAAAAAGGAAGGGAGGGAGGGAGGGAGGGAGGGAGAAAGCTCCTCTAATTAAAGAGGGAGCTAGTCATTCCCTTAAGTGGATTAAAGGACTATTTATTTCAGACAGAAGCCTGGAAAAGAAAAGTCTTAAGATGAGGTGTATAGCACATCAAGAACTGCCCAAAAGCTGTGGGTAGGCAGAGTGGCAGGAATTTGAAGTCAGGGAACGCAGGTTAACTGCATCAAGCTACTGCCCCCTATGTTTAATGGACTAAAAGCATTAGAAAATTTCTAACAGAGAAGTTATTAGTTATATTTAGATAGGGTCATCCTCTGTAACAGTCTCAGGGGCTCATGGAGACCCTTGGGGGCAGGGATAAGCTGGCGCGGAGTCAACAGCACAGACCCTGAAAGTCAGGTGAGTGGCAAAGCAGGCTCCCGGGCTCTCAGGCTGGCAGGCTTGTTTATTGTAAATATCAGGCTGCTTATATACATCACCCAACATCCCATAAGTCCCAGCATGAGCCTTTGCTGAGTTGTCCTGTCCGGATTGGTCCTCTCAGCCAGGCAGTTTAACATCAGCACCAACTCTCTTTGCTCTGGAGAACGCCTAGTCTCTCAAGATTTGTAGTAGTCTCTCTATGCTTAGCAGGAGGGAGGAGTCCAAGGATCCTCTCTGTATGGGGGATGGGAGCCTCTGTGGTGCAATCATTGTCTGTTCCTCCTACAATCCTCATTGATAAATATTCAAAGGCAAGGGACAGATGGTCTAAGACCTGAGAAATTTGAAGTTCAAGAGGAACACCGAGGCAGATCATCATCTTGGGCAAAATGTATCTTAGGTAGTTCTTGACACTTTGAAATGACAGAATGGCCAGGCCTCTGAGAGAGTCCAGGTGCCTCAGATCAGAGCAGAGAGGACAAAGAAACACAGATGTGTAGTAAAATAAGTTTCGTTTCACTCTTCCTGCAGCCCATGGGGCAGGGTGGAAAGATCTGCCTGCACACAAGGAGGAGGACCGTAAATTAGTTGGTGCTACCCAAATGCATGTCTGTCAAAATAAAATTCCTCTATGCAGGGCCCCACCCACCTGCCTTCTACAACCATAGAAAATCACAGAACTTGAAGTAGGGGCAGAATTGTAGCATTTGCTTAATGAATGTGGAGAAGCCCATATTAGGTGCATATATTTTCAGTATTGTGAAGTCTTCCTGGTGAATTGTTCCTGTGACTAAAATGTAGTATCCTTCTGTGTCTCCTATGATTTTTTTTTTTTTTGGTTTGAAGTCCATTTTGTCAGATAGTATAATAGCTATCCTCGCTTGTTTCCTGGTCCCATTAGCTTGCGGAATTTTTGACGAACCTTTTACTTTTAGAATATGCCTATCTTTTGAGGTGAGATATGTTTCCTGAAGGCAGAAAATGGATGGGTTATGATTTTTAATCCAAGGTTTTAATCTGTGTCTTTTGATTGGTGAGTTAATTCCATTGACATTTTGTGTTACAATGGAGAAATTACTTTTAATTCCTGACATTTTTGTGTTTAGTGGCTTTCATAAGTGTGTTATTTGGCTTTTAGGTTTTGGTGGATATGTCCTACTGGATATGCTTGTTCATTTCTTCAAGCTTGAGTATCTTTTCTAACATTTTTTGAAGACCTGGTTTGGTAGACTTGTAAGCCTTCAAGTTGTCTTTGTGCTGGAAAATTTTTCTTTCACACTCGATGATGACTGGTAGTTTTGCCAGGTATATCAGCCTAGGTTGACATTTTTGCTCATTCAACACTTGAAGTATGTCTCTCCAAGTTTTTTCTGTTTCCATTGAAAAATCATTTCTTAGTACCAAACCCACTTAATGACATATTCAAAGATAAATCTCCGTAATACCTATAGTAATTGCAAAGATTATAAACAGGAGGAAAGGGGAAGGAGTGCTCTCCCTAAGATTAGGGATCACGCTACAGTAGAGAAAATAGGTCTCCATCAAGTATTGCAAGTAAGTAACCAGACATCTGGTTAAGCTCACTCACTTTCCTTTCTGATCACTTGGTATACCAGTTAGGGAGGGTATAGAGTCTGGCAGATAGATTGTAACCAGCCTGCAAATGGGAGACAAACTCCCCCTCACTACTCTCTCCTACTCCTATTACATCTACCTTTGAATCTACCCTTATAGTAAGATTCCATTTAAACAGCCTTTTATCTCTTGTTAAGAGGTGACCTCCAAAACCAATCAGGATGGAGCCAAGGGGGGGTGCAGGAATGGCAAAACTGAAAACAACCACAAATCATAATTCAGAACATCAGAGACCCTACATTAATGACCTGAAACCAGACCAGTCAAATCTCTCTCCATCCTAAAGCTCAGGGAAATTTGCAGAAGAGGGGGCGGCAAGATTGTAAGAGTCTAAAGATGGGGAGGAGCAATGATATGCAAAATACTCCACACAAGTTAGGACTGCAGTAGCCATAATTGGACTTTGCATGACCTGCGCAACGACTGACATGTCAATGACCCCCCCAAAGTCTAGCATGGATCACAGGCACTAGGCAAGGGATTAGCAGTCATAATAGTGTTCCAGTACTAAAGGGGAGCCCCAGAACAGGCTCTGGGCAATGCCACTGAGACCTTACACTTCACTGGAGTGGAGGATGCAGAGGGAAGTTTTACATTCACACTAAAGGATGCTCCAGGGATTGCGGGGGAGTGGGGGACACTGGAGGAAAGGGAGGGAGAGGGTGAAAAGAAGGGGAAAAGGGGGGAGGGTGCAAGGGGGACGAGAGGGATGGAGGGGACGGGGTACCTATTTACCTTGTATGATTGAGAAAAAATAAATAAATATAATAAAAAATAAAAAGAAGAAGAACTGTTTGGAAATGGAAAAAGTTAGGATAGTTTTGGAAGCTAGAATTGACCCTATTTGTCAGTGGATCAAATGCTAGGTGCCAGAGAGAGAGAGAGTGGTTAGTGTAGTGTCTAGTATTCAGTTTGAGTAACCTAAGAAACAGTTCAATTTCTACATGAAAACCTGAATGTATTGTTTGGATTCTGTAACATATGCAGATACACACATACACAGTGTCACACCACACCTGAGTCAATATTAGACATGTATAATTAACTCCATGGGAGGTTCAATAATATTGAAAAATATGAATATAAAATACAAAAGATGGTCAAAAGAATGTGAAATTTAGAGATTTACTGAAGTCCCACAGAGGCTGTAAGACATTCCAGGGGACTGAGACCAATTCATTTACATTAAAGAACACAATAACTTCTGTTGGCATCTGAAAGTGTTACAGCTTATAAAGTGAAAATTTTTTTTAGCTTCAGTTTAGCAAATAGGTAGCTAATCTAATTATGAATGGCTTCTGCTAAAAATATGAGTAAATATTGGTTCTTCAAAAGGAAAAATAAAAAATTAACACTGAAATTGAGTCATTCTATATGGAATCCAAAATGATCATATTCATTTTTTCTGCCCAGATTTTCATTGTTACTGCTCTGCGGTTCTTCTTACTGTCTCCTCTTCATGTGTGATTTTCTATTTTACAGCACAATATTATGATGTCCCCAACTTTATTAAATGCACAAAATCATCTAAAACAAAAATATATTCAAACACCACATATTTGTATTTACCAAGACAAGAAAGGACTGAATTCTTTCAGTTCATAGAAAACAGCATGTTAAAAAATAAATCTGATAATCTTAAAACAAATGCAATTTCAAAAAATAATAGAAGTTCTGTGCCATTTAAAATAAGAGCTTGAATTAAGTCAGAATGAGGCAGTCACTGCTCTCCAGTTTGCCCTCATTAAGCCACAAGCAGAACTTTATTCTTAGACTCCTCTGGATGAACACCTAAGCCACCCAGAGTTTCTTTTCCAAAGGGCCTGTGCCCACAGTTCTAACCAATCAAGGTCTCCTTGCTGGAAGTCTGCTAGAAAAAGCCACTTATTCTTCTGTTGAAGGGCAGCTTGTGTCTGGAAACATAAAGTGATTCAAATCATAAAATGGCCACCATGCCTACAAAAATTCACTTACCATTCTTCTCTCTTTAAAGCTCAATATCCCACTGACCTGGAAGGGTTGAATATATTCACTTGGCAATTACATCAGCTGCCAGGGTAAAACTTACATCTGAAAAGCTCACTACTTTTCATTGCATGCAAAACACAAAGTCTTCCCAATATTTACTGAGGATAATATTAGATTTAATGGTATTCCCTGAATCAAGGTGTGCTTTTACCTTCTTTATTGTGTATGCAGTGTGTGTGTGTGTGTGTGTGTGTGTGTGTGTGTGTGTGTGTATGTGTGTACATGTGTCATGACTTCCAAAGGGAAAAATAACTTAAGTATGAAGATTATGAAGAGTCCTTTTTCTCACTCTTATAATGGTAACTTTTACACATCTTGTCATTATTTGGCAATGGCCTATCTTCTTCTCTTGTCAGTATGCTTGATGCATAAACAATTGCAGATGCCTGGCTCAAGGCCCATGTAGTAAACATGCTTGCAATTATGTCAATGAATAACAAAATGAGCACAAGGCATCTACTACACTGTAGAGAAGAATCTTTGAGAGATGGGAAAGAAAGAAAAAGACTAAATGGCATTCAGAAATGCTAATATTTTCCCTAAATCATCTGGCAATTTAAGTTTAATCCCAGTGGCCACATGGTGGAAGGAAAGAACACACACACACACACACACACACACACACACACACACACACACACACACAAACCATGTGTGCTTATGTTTATTTCTCTTCCTATCAAATAACTAAATAATTAAAATTTTTAATGAAGTCTGGTAACCTTAAGGTATCTGTGCATAAGAAAGTATGAATAACTATATGTAAATGAAAACAATTATAATACAATTAGAAAGATTGAGTCTTTCACCTGAAAGTGATCTGCTTAGGCTGTTTCTTTGGGTACCCTTAAACTACCTCTCTCTAGAAGTCTGTTTTCTTGATTTCCTGTTTCTGCTTGAAGGATCCCTTCAATCTCCTGTCTAGAGAAGTGCTGCTGATATTTTGCATGCTGCTAATAAATTCACAAGAAGTTTTATTTTCTCTTGAAGTTCCTTGTCTAGCTTGGCAAGAGAGGTCATACCAACACCAAAGGCCATATCCATATATCAACAAAATTGACAAGAGTAGAAAGTCCTTACATGTCAGATCAGTATTTGTGACCAAGTATATCAAAGGATGCCAACTTCCCCAACCAGCTTCTTCCATCTTATTCGCCTGACCAGAGACTAGTTCCATCCACCATGGACTAGGCCCTCCCCATCAACTAGATAATCTTCTACAGGCTTGCTCGAGGCTTAACTTAACTACTGATTTCCTAAAAATGTACTCAGATCTCCAATCTTCAGCCCTCAAATTGACATCTATATCTAATTATGACAAGGAGCTACCTGATTGGCTGGAGTTGAGAGTGTAAAACGGTTCTTGGGATATTTCCGTCTATGTCATAGGTATCACAGTGATTTTTTTTTTTTGCTCATTTTGTATTGCCTCTATCTTAGTTTCTGTGGTTCCCATCAAACCCAATTTTGTGGTTAATTTCACTGAAGGACAAACTTCCTTTACTAAGAGGAGAGTGAAGAGTTGTTTACTGTGAGGTGATTTAGAGAAAGACAACTTTCATTTACCTTCCCATTCTTTAAATATATCTGACTATAATATAAATATAGCTGTTCATACTTTCTTATGAACAGGTCCTTTCTTTCACCTGACTTTGTTTGTGAATTCTGGGACCTGTGGAGTCTTACAGTGTTATGAATGCTCATTTTCTGCCAATGGCATCTGATACTGTCTTTATTGTTTGCTAAAATGGGCAAACTCATCTGTCTGATTTCTGGTATTTAAAATGTTTAATGTCCTTTGTCATCCTTTGTGAATTTGTACTTTTTAAAAAGTACAATGGCTTCATTACCTGTAGAAAAACTAGCATTAAAATGTATATTCATTATGTGTCCAATAGCTCTGTATGCTTAACAAAATCCTATAATATATAGAATAATATAGAATTTGCACATTTATCTTTTTATTTCTTCATTCTTTGTCACCTTGGCTTATTGACACAACAGACAGCTTATTGTAATCCATTATGTTTCTTCTACACAATCAAATATAAAACAAATTAGTATTCTTTTTGGAGTCTTTTGGAGTCTTAATTCTCAAGGTGTGGACTGCCATAAATGTATCCCAAACCCTGTAAAGCTCCTCTTTCATTCTGATTTACAATATCAAAACCATAAAACACAATTCAGCTATAATTTTTATAGAAAACATTGCAGATTACATTAACTTTAATTTTTAACTTTCTTCTCAGTGAGATTTGAGGAATTTCATTGTCATTATATTTGGCTATTGCTTGAAGCATTCCAAAAATGATTTTAGCATGCTGATATATTCACAATATACAATCATAAAAGAAAGTTTCTCTCCTTCATCTTCAGTGAAGTACTCAGATTCCTTACTAGAAACTTTTAGCATATCTAGCTTTAGCTCACTGACTGAAATTTCTATATTAGTTCTTTTTAAGGCAATTATTGGAAGATGAATAGAATTATTATGATTGGTTAGAATACAAGAGAATATTTACTTATTTATTGAAATGTTTGGATGAAACACCCATTGGGTCCAACTCATATCAGCTTGTCTTGATCTAACATCTATATCAGGCTTATATGCCAATCAATCAAGACAGGAAAGGTTATGGTGGGCTAAATGCACTATCCAAATTTCTAAGTGCCTGAGTCCAGAAATTCTTAACAACAAAAATATATTAAGAACTTCATTCTGTCCTTCCATACCCAATTGTCCTCTACCTTGTCTTGTTCTTTTGTTACAGAAAAGAAGTGAGAGCTAATGGATGGCATGGACATCAAATTTTCAAAGTTCCCAAATGACCTACAACATATTCATACATTTTGTTTTTGAGGTCTTGTCACATGATCCAGCACACGGGCAAGTAAAATCAAGAGACAAACAGTAGTTAAGAGGAATTACCGTCAAAATTTGATTGTGGACTCTTGTTTGAATGAAGAAAAATTAGAACATATCATAACAGTGTGTCATTGGCAGGCTTTACATTTCAAATCTGAATAACTGAGAGGATGAGATGATACAAGCAAATGAAAGTGTCTCTGACTCTTCTACTGCTGCCTAGTGAATCTCCAGTATTTGCTTCACTGACTCATCCTGCAGTCATCATCACATATGTGAAGCAAAAAAAAGGGTTAAAACTTCGGGCAAACAAAATTATGACCTTAATCATGAAAGCACTCCATGATGAGACTGGCAGTTTGGATTATTCCTCTATGGATATTGCTTAAAAATTTAAGCCAGCTGTTCAGGAAACCCTTAGGGATTTTTGTATCTCTATCTCTACATCCCTGGAATATGAAGTGCAAGCCACTTTTATGTCCAGATTTTTATGTGAGTGTTAGGAATCAAATTCATGTTTGTGTGGCAAAACACTATAGAGACAGTCACCTCCCCATACCCCTCAAATTAATCTTTTAGATCAGCACGTTTGTGACTACATGTCATAATTGGATAGAGGTGTTAACAGTTGAAGGTTTGAACTCTGGGCACATTGTAGAGAATTAAGTACAAAGCAAACCTGCAGGAAGACAGATAAGATCCAACTCATGGTGAGTAGAACTTGGCCCTAGACAGGTGAATAAAATATAAATAATCTGATTGACAAAGTAAGCAGTCATGAAGCTTTGGATGTGGAAAGGGCAGGAATCAAATAGTTGGAGACATGAACATTAATGAAGGAAAACCTAGTGATTTGCATTGGAATGGTGGAAGAAACGAATACCACCATAGAGACATTCCATGGCTTGAAATCCCAGATTCCTTCAGGCACCAAAAACCCAAGTTGAAACAATTTCTTGCCCTTCAGAAGCTGCCTGGGTCAACTCATGAAATTTGGTATAGCTGTGGTTCAACGTGACCAAGCTATGTTGAAACTTTGCTGCAGATTTTGTCAGCATCCCCCTGGTTTTGATGCATAATTAACTAGTTCATAGAGATCTGTAGAAGCTTGGCACTGAGTGTCAGGTGTGGAGTTCCTGCAAAGGAAGGTGAAAATTACAACTGCAGAGGGAAGCCCAGAGTGTTTGAGGTGCCAGAGCAATGAGATGTATGTTGAGGACAACTGAGAATGTAGATTCAGTCTGGTCCAGAAAAACTCTGCTTGTATAACTTTGATCTACAAAGAGAGCCTGGGATTGCCTAGAATTTTTGAGCCACCTTGACTATGTGATAAGCAACAGAAGGTGAACGTTGAACTACAAGATGCATCATTTCATTTGCTGGACTTGATTCTAATTTGATAGTTTCTTCTTGTGTTATATTTCTGTTTTGATGTTTTATCTGTGTTGAAGTTTTCAACTTATTTTCATTTGACAGAACCTTTGGTTAAGAGATTTTGGACATGGTTTTAAAGGAGACTTTCAGTTACAACATTTTATTTTATTTTATTTTATTTATTTATTTATTTATTGCTGCATTTTCTTTACTCGTTTTGCTGAATAGGCTACATTTTATAGTGCTGGGGACGAAAGCTTAGTTGGACCCAAGTATAATGCCCATTATAAATTAACAAAAAGATGTGGCAGCCCATGTTTACAATCTCAGTGCCACAGGGACAGGGACAGGCAGCTCTCTGGGGTTCACGGTCCCGGGGGACCATAACCCCCACTAGTACACAAGCGCACACGCACCTGCACATGCCACACAGAGGATTAATGCTGTGAGTACATATCAGCACGTGTTTCGTTATACATCCTTTAAAAATAAGCTCAACTTCCTACATTGTCCAAGTGTCACACCAACAGCAATCTCAAGACTTCTCAAGTCCTGTATTTCAAGTGTTGGAGTATTTACAGCTGTTTTTCTCCACCAGGATCCGTGGTGATTTACTGCTGTGCTTATAAACCTAAGATTCTAGAAAGATCTGGGCCCAAGACTCAAGAATAAACAGTGAAAATTTCTCCAACCTGCTGATCACATGGGAAAAAGAATTACTTCTGGATGCAGGGGCGTAGGAGAATTGTTCCGGATGTCACAGGTTCACAGTCTGCGCGTGTGCAGAGATCCTCCCTTGCTCCTGTCACTCACCGTTTTGTTGCTTATGGTGAATCATCCTGGGGTTTGTGTGATCTCTTCAGAGCTTCATGGATGAGAATGAGGCTGGTGAACTTCTTGAGCTGTTCAGGCTGTCTGTCCTTCAAAGCACAGATTGACAGTTTAGGGCTTTGCTGTCCAATAAGAAGAGACGTAGCTGGATGGAATCCACATTTCTTTTTCTGGGTCCCTTCGTGGTCGCCAAATGTTGCAGGGAAACGGTCTCGACCATCCCAATGTCGTAGGATTCTTGTGTTCCAGAGACAAAGACTGAAATCAGAACAGGGTGTAGAGTATTAAGGTAGAGTTTATTAGAGAAGAGAAGGGTTGGAACTCATGGACTCCAGATGTGGAGTGCCATGAGGGGATAAGGAGCCCATGGGAGCTCACAGTGCCTAGGCATGGAATTCATGAGGAGCAAGGAAGCCTCCAAGAGAAGTAGGCAGCTGGAAATGGACTCATGGCACTAGAGGGCCATGAGGGGCTAGATCGCCCCAGTTACAACACTTTAATAATTGAACTTTTAATGACAGAACATTTTAAAATTGGCGTATGAAAGTTTTTAGAGTTTTAGGATTAATAAATTTAAATATATTTATAAGTAGGATAAATTAAAAAACTGTCAGGACAAAAAGGATTGAAGGCTACAGTTTAAAGTGATATGATTGTCAAGTTGACAAGAGGTAAAGTGTCATAGTTAGATGCAGGTGTCAAGTTGATGGTTGAGGGTTTGAGGTCTGGACACTTGGTAGAGAATAAATAGTTGGGTTAAGCCTGGAATGAACCTATAAGAGATGGAATACGTAAACCCACAGGTGGAGGAAGCTCCCTTCACTTGTCTACTATCTGTCCTTAGGGTTCCTACTGAATGTAGCTATTTTTTTCTGAAATATCCTTGCTGGTCATTGGGTTCTTCAGTAATGTTCATTGTGTAACGTTGCCATTGTGTAGCCCTGGTGGTAGCAGATATTGCAGTGTACTTCTGGATGCAACAACCCTGTCATGAGTGCAGTTTCCTGGCTGGCAGTACACCTCCCCACCTTTAAACTCTTATGATCTTGCTACTTCCTCATCCACAAGGTTCCTTGAGCCTTGACATGGGGAGAAATTTGGATTGCTTGATTAAAGCTGAGCATTCTAGGGTTGCTTATACACTGCATTTTGGTATTTTGTGGTTTTCTGCCTCACTAATCATCCCTTATATTAGGATACATCTTAGTTGTGTTGAGATCTTTTTTATCTAAATCATAGTAAAAAGGTTTTTAGATAATGATTTTTTCTATCAAATATTTATATGTAATACTAAAATATGTGTTTCTGTCTAGTATCAATTTCTCCCCTTCCATTTGTGTTCTATTTGTCTATATTCTTTTGTTTATACACTTTTGGAATCTTCCTACACACCTTTTTTTTGCAGTTTGTTTGCTCTAAAAGTGTCTACTTGAATATACCATTCTAAAGATTTAAAGCTACGATCCATTTTTAAGGGAGAACATGTTTCTAATACTCACTGAACCTCACTAACATAACCCCCCTTCCAGAGTTAATCATTAAAGAAAATCATTCAGAAATTTATTAGACACCACATAATCCAAAGTCTGTGGAACAATAGACCAACCTCATACAATTGAGAACCCCAAGATCTCATCTCTCAACACAAGACAGTCTTATCACCTAACCAAAAGATAAGTAATCCATTTCATTTTCCTTTTATTCTCAAGTGATAGTCATCCCAACCTAAGACTTCTAAGCAACATATGTAATCCCTGTAAGCCTACCTTTACAGGGTCTTAGTCATTCACCACCCTCACATACCCCAATAATCCATAGAAGCTACCATTTCCCACTCAATTCCATATACCTCCCCACTCCTGGTTACTATATTCGTCCTATTCTTTCCTCTTAAAACTGTTCTGATACATGAAGAAACACCCAATTTTAAATTTTTCAGCTAAATTTAGACCATAATCCTTTTACCTCCAAAACAGAGTTGGGCTTACGCATTCCTAGGGCATTGCAACAACCATATTTACACAACAGCACCAAGCAACCCTAGACTGACCCTTAAACAACATGATCCAATACACATCTAGGGAAGCTATTGCAATAACTCTCCATGTCTGCCAACTCTATCTGACTCAAAAAAAAGAAACCAAAGACTTAATACAAGATGCCTAAATCCCCTTGTAAGCACAAAATACAATGAAAATCAGGAAAAAAATATCTTTTACACTAAACATCAATCCTATAATGGTAGATTCCAATAGGTATTAACCAAGAAAATAATAATGATTATTATGATAATTATTTACAAAGATTGATTATTAATATGATCAAGGAAATAAGAGAAGAACTTCAAAGGAACTGAGAAGAACTCTGAGTTATTATCAACCCCATTAACAAATATGTACAGGAAAATGAAAAACATCTAAATGAGATTTAAAAGACTATTTTGAAAAAACAAAACTGAACAGAGCAGTTGAAAAAAATCTCAAAATTGTGTTGCATGTTCTTCTATTACCCTGACCATCACCAATGCGTTATTTTCAAAGTACTAGTGAGAAAAATGTATTAATCACTTTAAAAACAAGTTCATATCAGTAGATAATATTAACCCATGTAGACAAGTTTTTACTAAATGTCATGCAGAAAAATAATCCTATAGAACCATGAAAAAAATCTGAAGATGAAAAGAAATAAGAGGGGTCATTAAAACAGTTACTTAGACCTGGAGAGAGTGTTCAGGGTTTAAGAGTCTGCCTTGTAAGCATAAGTTCCTAAGTTCAGAGCCCAGGTCCCACATAAAAATGTCAAGCAGAAAAGGTGGTAGCCTAAACTTTCAGCTTTGATGGACAGAACCTGGAAAATCCAGAGCTAGTCAAAAAGGAGATAGAAGCAATACAGAATGATTCCTGAAGTCTCCCTTGGTACTCTATTGGGATACACAATGCCCTCTGAGACACACACACACACACACATACACACACACACACACACACACACACACACACACACACAATAAATAATAAATAAATAAATAAAGTAAAAAATTAAAATTAGACTGTTATTTTAAAAAGACTATCTTTAGCCCCAGTCACTGAGCCATTGCTGACAATTCCGCTGACTTTCCCTTGAGCCCCCTGTTTCCTGACCCTTTGTCCCCCTCCCCACCTTCTCCCACAGCTGCCTTCTGCAGGCCTTTTCCACTAAGGATAAGGAATCATATCCTATGTCCACTATCCAGAACCTACACTCTTTCAACCTCTTTGTTGATGCAAATAAGGGTGATGACATGCTTACTGCTGGCACTGAGGATTATATGCAATCAATAGAGAAATGGCTGGAAAACTCTTACTATTGTCCAAGGGATCTCTGATGATTATGACAAAAAGAAACTAGTGAAGGTGTTTAAGAAGAAATTTACCTGCAATGGCACTGTAATTGAGCATCCAGAATACAGAGAAGTAATTCAGCTATAGGGTGTCCAGTGTAAGAACTTATACCATTTCTTGACAGAGATTGGATTGGCCAAGAATGATCAGCTGAAAGTTCATGGGTTTTAAAATGCTTGTGGCTTTCTGAAGCTTAAGTGAGGATTTCCTTGCAATGAGCAGAATTTTCCTTCTGCCCCTTGTCACAAGTTTAAAAATCTCACAACTTGTAAAATATAACCATTTGGAGTCCATTTTTAACTTGGACTAGTGTAACTCCTTTATGCAATAAACTGAAAAGAGCCAAAAAAAAAAAAAGACTTTTTAAAATTAAAATGCTTGGGGCCAGCAAGGTTATTCAGCTGTTAAAGGGGCTTACCTGATCACAAGATATCAATCTTTGGAGTCCAAATGGTAGAAGGAAAGAAATAACTCCCATAGGTTTCCTCTAATTTCCACATACACAACTATGACACGTGCATGTCCCTGATGAAGTTAATCTTCTTTTGCTGCCATGAGACAATGCTCATATGCTCAAATATGTCTTGTGGAGACAGAGAGTTTTATTAGGCTTACAGTTACATAGTATAATCACTGTATTATGGCAAGAATTGCATAGCAGAAGGTATGGCTGAAGGTAGAAGCAGAAGGCCAGTTTAGGTCACCAGAACATCATGAAGTGCAGAGTGCAAGAGCAAACTGAAAAGAAGTAGAGTTTGACTACTAAACCTTGAGGCCTGCACCCTGTAACATCCCTTCCTCCAACAAGGATCTACCTCACAAAGGTGTCATGACCTTTCTAAACTTCAACACCATCTGTGGAAGCAAGCACATGTGCCTGTTAGGGCAATTAATATTCAAGCCATGAGATCCTTACATGATTGATAAATAATGACAAAGTTGATGTTGGTATATGAATGGGCACACAGTATTTTGAAGCCTAGAATACGAAAGGTGAGTCTATTTTGAAGCTAACACTTCCAGACATTAATTGCTAAAAATGGACTTTATTGTCATGGTGCTCAGACAACTTGATGGTCCAATGTAATTGAATGATTAGTAACTCAATCCTTCCACAGAAAAGAACAATTCTATTGCCTGATGATACAAATGGGAAAAATGAAAGCAAAAGAAGGGAGAAGGAACATGGTGTAAAAGAGGCCATCTAGTTAAACTTTAAGCTAGATATTAAAGTTTGTCAAGTTGAATTTGATTGTAGATTTCTGCATGACAAAATTCTATATAACATATGGAATAGAGAGATGGCTCAGGAGTTAAAACCTTTGTCTTGAAAGAATTATCCTGGATTGTGTTACCACCTTAATGCTTTACTCTGGGATTTCCCAGGCTCTGATTTTCCATGGCTGGAATCACAGGCCTTCACCATAATTGCCTCATGTCTTTACATGTGATCTGGGAGTTTGAACTCAGGTCCTTTTGCTTGCAAGGGAAAGGCTTTAACCATTGAGCTATTACCCCTGCTTGAGGAGCCCATTTTGATCCAATACTGGACATTTATCTTACTGATAAGAGGGAACCTCTAAAATGTGAACCTAATGCATCCTTGAGGAAGACCTCATGTGGAGCAGCAAAAGATTACAGTGGTGGCTATGGTAGCACTGAATTTTTTTTTTAGAGCCTCCCCTTCACTGTCTCAGCAATAATCAATTCACAGAATGGCATAGCAAACAAATAGTGAGACTTTGTGATAAATGGCTAAAATGTGGACTGTCTGTCATTCCCTCTGGCTCTCCAGTGTGTTCATATCATATGCCACCTTCCTGGGTTCCCAAACCACTCTGTCTGTACAGACACTTGAATATTATGAGATCCTAGTTGTGAAGATCCTAACAGATCCCTTGAATACCTGTGTATTAGAAGTTTGACTTGGTCCTCAGCACTGTGTACCTGGGAAATAATAAACTCAGAGAGGAAAGGGTCCTTAGAGAAGGTCATCAAATCATTGTGGGTCTGACGGAAAAGAAAGTCTCTCTCTCTCTCTCTTATACACACACACACACACACACACACACACACACACACACACACTCTATCCAGCATACGGTGAGTAACTTGGCTTTGATATGTTCCCTTACCTTAAGTGTTGCACAAGGACCCAAAATGTTGTCGATAAATTCATAAAGAAGCAGCTTCTGAGAACAAGGGAACAAGCTCTCTTTTCTTGGCTGATCATTGTCTACTTGTTGCTGTATCCTCTGCTGGGCCAGCTGGGGGGAGGAGGGGCAAAGAGTGGGGCCTCGAGGCTTGAGGCAAATGGGCGAGCCAGCAATGGGGTCACCAACAGACCCCAGGAATCAGGTGAGAATCAGCAGAGGATGAGATGCCACAGATTCAGAGTCATTAAGGGCATTTGAGTTTGTCCTGAATTCGAGAGCTGGGCTAGGGCCTCCCTGAGTCGGTAGTGCCACATTTCACCCTTTTATTTATAGTTTTTTTTTTTTAGTGGGGACCATGAAAGCTAGGGTGACCCCAAGCCTCTTCAGCTGTGTGTAATATGGGTGACTGTGCATGCCTTAGGTTGGTCACCACCCTTACCAGTCATTGACTACCAATCATAAGACCACCACAGTGAAGGAATCATGGTCCCAAAGGGGAACTCATGGTGGCAGAGAAAAGTAGGTTTTCATCATTGTAGGGGCAGGCAGAGAGGCTGTAGATGGGGCAGGTGGAGAAACATCCAGAAGAGCTGGTGAGACACAAATTAAAACCTAAAGATTGTAAATTAGTAAGGCATAGCTTCAATGGAGGATAGCCAGGTTCCCAAGGGGCCTTTGGTGGCTGTCATAGTTAAGCACAGGTGTCAACTTGACTCTTGAGGGTTTGAGCTCTGGGCACAGGTGTAGAGAGTTGATGGTTGAGTTAAGCCCAGAGCAAACCTGAAGGAGATTGTCTAGCTGCTGGGGAAGACCCAGCCCATGGTGGGTGGGATTAGGCCCTGGATAAATCACAGAGAGCTGGTTGAGAGAGTTGGCATTCTTCTGTTCACTTGGCCAGACATGCTGGTCTGGCAAGTAAGGATTGTCCATCTCTCAGCTGTTATGGTGGCCAGTTCCCTCGGCCCTGGTGTTGGTGTGTGCTCTCCTGTCAAGCTGGACTATGAACTGTAACCAGACTGTCGTAAGAAAGTAAACTCCTTGTTCCCTTAAGCTGTGTTCTGGTCATTTATCAGCAACCATGCAGGCGGACTGCAACAGTGGCCTTAGGAATGTCTGGAACCTAAATGGATGCTCTGAGAACCTGCAAAGCAAGCTTTTGTTGTAAATGCTGAGAAACGTCCAAGGCCTGAATGGATGCCCTGAGGACCTGTGTAAAGCAAGCTTTTGTTGTAAATGCTGAGGAATGCCTGAGGCCTGAATGGATGCCCCAAGAACCTGGAAAGCAAGCTTGTGTTGTAAACGCTGAGACCTTACCGCTTGCCATTTGCATCTAAATAGGACAATTAGCATTAAAAGGGCAACTCCAAAAGTTAACCAAGTTACCAATTTTACTGGTGAACAGAAGGCAGGTATCTTGTCCCATAATTGTTTGCCAAAGGACATAGCAGTAATGTTTGAATTTTAGTCCTGTTAATTTTTGATATGTCAAAGGATAGTTTAAAACATTCTAGGTGCCATTAATATTGGCAGGCAGGAGGCATATGCCATCCTGGACTTCCCTCTTAGGGGGGCCAGGAAGAGCAGCACTCAGGACATATTTAAAGCATTATTTTTTCTTTCTTTCCCTGTGGGGGAAGGGAATTCCAGGTTTGTCAGTTTGGGCATGCCTGCTAGTATTTTATCTATCCCCTTAGGCAGATGGATCCTCAGAGAAACTCCTTAATTAACTTAGGCCAAAATCTTGCAAGGAAAAAGGAAACATGAACCTGAGTTGATCCAAATGCACTTAGAATTTCCTGAAAACAGACTATGCTGGGTTCGGCATTTATGCTTCTTTGTTTTAAATGAATCAGTTCTGGCTAAGCTGCAGGCTTGAATTCCCGTTCCATCTTAGTAGGAGTACACATGGGAGCATGTAATTAGAAAGCAGATTTGTCCCCAAGAAAGGGAGCTCATACCTACCAGGAGAAGAAAGAAATTCCAATGAACTTTTTAGAAGACAATTATACTTCCCTGATTACTAGATTTGATAAAATTCTATAAAAGAAGTCAGAGAAATGAGCAAGTTTGATCAAGCAATATCATAGTGGCTTTGTTATTTTGGGAACACATGGAAAAATCTTTAAGAACACATGGCATTTTCTTTTGTAGTCCCATTAAAGATCAAAACCAAGTGAGAAAATTTTTTATGAAAGAAAACTTACAATTTTTCAGAAAAACAATTGTGATCGATATAAGGCATAACTAGTTAAGGCCTTAGATGTTACCAAAATTATTTGTTCTCATTTTTAAGCATACATACATGTGTTTAAAAATGGCATGCCAAAATTTTTATATCAGCGTGCAACAGAAATGAAAAAAAATTGAAGTGCCACAGACACAAGACACACATGTAAACATAGAACATATAAACATACAAGCACATGAACAAAATTTTACCCATAACTGTACAATTTACCAGCAACTGTCTTAAAATTACCCTTGAAAGCTTTATCAAAGGTGCATTAACATTTAGGAAAACCTTATTTAAAACAAGACCCCATATTAGTTAAGTCCAGCAATTTAGCTGAATTATGAAAAACATCTTGCAAGGAAAACATTCTTATCCATAGTCTGGTTCCCACATATTCTCTGGGGAGATCCAAGGTGCTAAAATCTCAGCCTCCTTCCAGAATTCCTCTAGGTCAGCAGTCTTAACCTTGAGGCCTCTAGTCTCTAGGAGAGATTTTAAGACACGTATCTGGGTCTCCTTACAGTGTGAGGGGAGGTTGCCCATTTTTCTAAAGAACAGAGATGAGACCAAAAGAGGCACAGATGAGACAAGAAATGTATCAGACCCAAATGTCTTATGCTTGGTGGGGGGCTTCCAGAGGTTCGCTAATCCCCCTGGCCTTATGCACATATGGTGCCTCTGGGTTAGGCCGATTCAATGAAATCAAGCCTGGGCTCCAAGTTCTGAGGGCATCGATCTCTCATGTGAACTCGCTGGGACAAGCCTTGGTTTAAATGTGTTCCTAACCTAAAGTGAGGCTCTTTGCTCATCAGCAAATCAAATGAGCAATTGGGGCTCCTTGATCATCAGCAAATCAAGTGAGCGACTATGTTCCTAAGTGTGGCACTATCGATTTAGGGAGGCCCTAGCCCAGGCTCCGGAATCCAAGAGGTCTAGCTACAGAAAAGCCGTAGAAGTATGGACATGCCCTAGACATGTCCCAAGATGGATAACCAATGGGAAGGAGGGATGAAGAACCAATGGAAAGTGGCCATCTAACCTGGACACCTAGTAAACAGCTAAATGATTAGTGGCTGCTCTCCCCCTCTCCCTGAGCGGAGAGAGGTAGGGAAAGGGCAGACGGTCTGATTGGACCCTGACCATAATATACAAGCCCAAACAGTTCCTGAATAAAGCTGAGTCTGCAGCTAACTCGTCTTCTGCCTGCTGCTTCTCACCTGACTCCCAGGATTTGGGTGTTAACCCTGTCACTGGCTTGCCCATTTGCATTGAGCTCATGAGGCTCCTGCCGTTTCCCCTCTTTCCTCCTGGCTGGCTCACTTGGGATTCGGAACATCTGGCGCTCCAATGTGGGGTGGTGCTGCCTTCGGTGTAGATGAGACACCCATTCTGGTAAAGTTCGGTGAGCAGCCCCTTTAGTTTTGTGTTCCTGTGCTTATGGTGCCTAAAGGTGAGCAGGTGGCCCCCTCCTCTTCCCCTTTCCCTGTTTGCCCTTAAGAACACAATTGCTTGCTTGATTTGTTGATGATCAAGGAGCCCCTGTTAAGGTTAGGAATGCAATCGCTCTCTTGATTTGCTGACAGTCAAGGAGCCCCAATTGCTCATTTGATTTCTGCACGATCAAAGAGCCCCTCTAAATCAAGGCTTTTCTCAGCAAGTTCACATGAGAAATTGATCCCTTCAGAACTTGGAGCCCAGGTTTCATTATGTTGAATCAGCCTGACCAGGAGGGTGGAGTGTATATGGCCCAGGGGAGTAATGAACTCCTGAAGTCCCTCACTAAGCACAGGATGTTTAGATCCAAAACACCTCTGCGTATGTCCTGCACTAGGTCTCTTCTTGGACATTGGTTACCCTTTTAGGAGTTGTTTTCCCTTTGACCTTGGTTCTAGTTGTTGCATTTTATTTTCTGTGCTTTTGCCTTGTCCACTCACTTCCTAGTCATCTCTACTCCATTAAGGAACCTTTCCTTTCCATAATGGGTAATTTACTGTCCCATCAGAAGGCACCCCAGCTGGCTGCTCCTAAGGCTCTGCTAGACTTAGGTAAGATCAAAGTGACGCTGAAGGACTTAGAAGATTTTTGGGAGGAAGCTTTAATCTTAGCTCCTTGGATTTCCCCAGAAAATGTCTGGGAGCTACAGATTCTGATAGAAGTGCTCTTTTGGCCTGCAAGGGGAAAGGCCAGGAAGGCCATATGCCTCCCACCCTTTTTGTTCCCATCTTTCTAGGCATCATAACAGCCTTAAAGGATCCTCCACTGAGGAAATGATTAATTGCTACAATAAAACTTGTGGAGAGAACCCAAAATTAGCCCTTTATTCTTCTTCTGGATCCTTCCCCTCCCCCTCCCAAGTGGAGGACTCTGCAGAGGGCTTACAGGTCCATGGGGGGGGATTCCACCCCCTGCCAATATCCCTTTCCCTCCTCCTCTTCTTCCTGTAGCTCTTGACTCCCCCTCTTTCCTGGATTCAGATGATACTGGTCTGCCAATACGTGTCTTAAAATCTCTCCTAGAGACTAGAAGCTTCAAGGTTAAGACTGCTGATCTGGAGGAATTTTGGAATGAGGCTGCGGTTTTGTCACCTTGGATTCCCCCAGAGAAAATGTGAGAACTGGACCTATGGATAAGGATGCTTTTCCTTGCTAGATGTTTTTCATAATTAAGCTAAATTGCTGGACTTAACTAATATGAGGTCTTGTTTTAAATAAGGTTTTCTTGGGCTGGAGAGGTGGCTCAGGGGTTAAGCCTCCGCCTTCCAGGCGGAAGGTCCCGAGTTCGGATCCCAGATCCCACGTATAGACGCCAGACGGAAGCGGGGGCAGCCTGCGCTTCTGGTCCTGGTAGGGCGGAGCCTGTGAATCCCGGGGCAGAAGGAGGTGGAGGCGTCCATGGTGGTTCGCGAATTCGTCCGTGGTTCTACACATACACACATACACACACACACACAGACACACACGCGCGCGCACATACACACAGTTGAATAAATAACAATAATAATAATAAAAAAATAAGGTTTTCTTAAATGCCTTTGATAAAGCTTTTGAGGGTAATTTTAAGACAGTTGCTAGTAAATTGTACAGTTGCTGGTAAAATGTTGTTCATGTGCTTGTATATTTATAGGTTCTATGTTTACATGTTGTGTGTCTTGTGCTTCAGTGTAAAAAAATCTGTGACCACTCCAATTTTTCTTTGATTTGTGTTGCACACTAATGTTAAAATTTTGGCATGCCATTTTTAAGTACATGTATGCATACTTAAAAATAAGAACAAATGATTTTGGTAACATATAAGGCCTTAACTACTTATATTTTATATCGATCACAATTGTTTTTCTAATAGGTTGTAAGTTTTCTTTCATACAAGTTTTCTTACAGGTTTTTTTTTTTTTTTCATATATTCCCCAAATAACAAAGCTTGCTTTACAGGTCCTCAGATCATCCATTCAAGCCTCAGACATTCCTAAAGGCCACCAAAGGCCCATTGAAGCCTGGTTGTCCTCCATTAGAGCTATGCCTTACTAATTTACAATTACTAGGTTTTGATTTGTGTCTCACCAGCTCTTCTGGATCATTTCTGCGCCTGTGCTGCCTACAGCCCTTCCACCTGCTTCTGCCCTGACAACAACCTCTTTTTCTCTTCCACATGCTTGAATTCCCTTTTGGAACCATGTTTCCTTCTCTGTTATGGTCTCATGACTGGTAGTCAATGATGGGTAAGGCTCCATACGAGGGTGATGTCCACTCTAAGACAGACACAGTCACTTATATTCTGCACAGCTGAAGAAGCTCAGGGTTGCCCCAGCTATCATGATCTCCACTAAAAACGTAATAAATAAATAAAAGGGTGAAAATGTGGCACTATCAATTCAGGGAGGCCCTATTCCAGGCTCCCAAATCCAGGAGATCTGGCTACAGATAAGATGGACAAGTACAGACATGCCCTAGACATGTCCCAATAGAGGAACCATACAGGCAAAGGGATGAACAACCAATGGGAAGGAGGGATGAACAACCAATGGGTAGCAGCCATCTAACCTGGACACCTAGTAAACAGCTAAATGATTAGTGGCTGCTCTTCCCCTCCCCCTGAGCGGATAGGGGTAGGGAAAAGGCAGATGATCTGATTGGACCCTGAACCTATATAAGCCCAAACATTTCCTGAATAAATGTGAGTCTGCAGCCAACTCGTCCTCTGCCTGCTGCTTCTTACCTGACTCCCGGGGTGTTGCTGGCTTGCCCATTTGCCTTGTGCCAATGAGGCCCCTGTTGTTTCCCCTCTTCCTTCTGGCTGGCCTGGCAGGGATTCAGCAACACCTAAGGACAAACAGGAAAAGGAGAAGAGGAGGGGGTCACATGCTCACTTTCAGGAGCCAAAAGCACAGGAACACGAAACCAAAGGGGCCACTCACTGATCTTTACCGTAGTGGGTGTCTCATCTAAACCAAAGGCAGCCCCATGTTGGAGTGCCAATTGTTACCATAACCCCCATCCCTTCTCAGGGGGGACAGACACCAGCCATTTAACTGTTTACTAGGTGTCCATTGCAGGGGCAGGTCAGACGGCTGCTTCCCATTGATTGTTCATCCCTCTGCTTGCATGGTCCTCTATTGGGACCCTCCGGGGCACGTGTGTACGTCCAGGCTTGCCCTGAATTTGAAAGCCAGGCTACGGCCTCCCTGAGTCGGTAGTGCTACGTCTACTTACAGTTCTTACTCCAGTTTGGTAGAAGATGCTACAAAAACACCAGGGTCAGATGTATGAAATGGCCACACCATATCCACATAACAGAGAGGTACAATCCTTTCTTGCCAGACCAGCACATATGGCCAAGTATGCAGAAGAATGCCAATGTCTCCAACCAGCTCTTTCCATTTTATTCCTCTGCAAAGGGATTAGACCCACCCACCATGGGCTGGACCTCCCTATCAATTTGACATTTCCTGAAGGCTTGGTTGGGTCTGAATCTAATTACCATATTCTTTACAAATGTGACAAAAGCGTCAATCCTTCAACTGTCAAGTTGACAGCTATATTTGTGTCAACTAAAAAGTGAACTCTAAACTGTGAGCCAAAGTAATCTTTTCTCTCTATAAACTGATTATCTCTGCAAGAAGTGTGTATAGAGTCCCCCAAAATTAATACCACCCAATTGAACAACTTCATTTTGATCAAAAGGGTGCCTGAGGCTACTCACAGTGGGAACAAGCAGTCCTCCTACCTGGGTTTTGATACCCTTTTATACTTGAAGTATATCCCTACACTGATGAGATTCAGTCTTATAGTCTAAGTACTCTAAATGAAAGTTATTTAGTTTTAATATTTAGCATGAGAAGGGGACAGGAAAAGATGGGGGCAGGCTTTTTGTATGGTATCTTTCAGTGCCTAGAAATAGTCACCTAATCATAATTTCCACAACCCTTGAATTCCTGCTGGACTTAGGGCGGTTATATAAATAATGTCTTCCTCATCTCTGCAGAGAGTTCTTTCAGTGTTGGTCCTGTTTATCTCCAAAAAGCACTTGGCAAAAGGAAACTCAGGTTTTTTCCTTAGAATGCCCATGCCTTTGGATAAAGAACTCCACCAGCAAGCACTTACCCATTGGGTGGTAGATTTTGGATAAAGTGGGAATGTGTAAACTCTGAGAGAAAAGAGACATTACTCAGGTTTTGTTGCAGTGGCAGAACACTGACAATACTGGAACCTTCAGTTCTGAGTTTCTCCCAGTCAAACATGCTTGAGGTAACAACGTCCATCTCAAGTTCTTTTGCAAAGTCGTTTGGCTTTTCTGTGATAAAAGTTTACCAGTGCTTGGTAGACAGTTCTTACCACCAAAAAAATGTGCTGGGAAGTTCACTTTCAAACATGAGCTCTGGTGTGCTAGAAATCACTGGGGTTATTCTGTTTCCTTGTGGAGAAGTTAATTCAGTAATACTCTTCACCTGGAGTCTGATTTCAGGCCATGTTTTTCATGCACAAATATATAAGCACCTCCTTTAGGAGTTAGTATGTAAGATGATACTTAGCAAAGATTTATTTTGATGAGATGCCTATTCAAATCAAAAGTGCAAATGAATCACCCAAGCATTCATTAACATGTAGATTTTTTTTTTCAGCACCAAATAAAATGTTGAGAATATGAAACCATCAGTCCCAAGTGGCCTCTCTAATTATTGTCTGGCTTTTAGTACTCGCAGCAAGAATCAAAATAATAATGATGAAAATGATGGTAACAATCAACCCTGGAAAATAAAGTTGATACAAAAGCATAATGGAATTTCGAAGCACAGTGATTTTCCAGATGATGCCACGCCTGTATGTGGGATAAACACATGAAAGTTCTTCTGTAGCCTTAGAAATGTCTACTGTAGAAGATGGGATAAACACATGAAAGTTCTTCTGTAGCCTTAGAAATGTCTACTGTAGAAGATGGGATAAACACATGAAAGTTCTTCTGTAGCCTTAGAAATGTCTACTGTAGAAGATGGAGTACAGTCACCAGAACCTTTCCCACAGAAAAGATTTGCACAGGATGATCTTTGGCCATAGTCTTTTTAAGTTTTAGAAATGTACATAAAGAGATTAACGTTTCATTCACCTTTTTTTCAGTTAAGACAAATCAGATATTTACATAGATCAAATGATGTTCAGTGGAATACAAAGATGAATGTTAAAGGTACATTAAGAACCAAGCACTACCTGTTGGTTGGCTTGGTTCAGCAGCAAAGTGTATGTGTGTTTGTGTGTGCATACATGCATGTGTGTGTGTGTGTGTGTGTTATGTATGTGGTGGAGGGGATGATCATTTGCAAATATGATTCTAATTCACTCCCTTGAAAAACTAGAATGCATTATAATACAATAATAGGATAACAATGGCAGCAAGTTTTCAAGCTTCTTCTATTTGCTTTAGAAGAATAATTTGTAAAGAAAACACTTTTGCAATTGGCTATGATTAGTACTTTGAAAATACATTAAAGCATATTTCAGCTTTTTTTTAGAAGTGAAGGGAGATCAGAAGCTGTGTTGAGTCAGGTACAGGAAGCACTAGTTTAATTGCACCCCATGGAAGAGAGTGAAGAGGGTTAATTGGGGTTAAAGTTCAGCGCATGGTGTTCTTTTGTGGATTACTTCCACCTGCCTCTCTGGGATGCTTACATTTTTCAATGATTCTGAAACATTTATCTTATGAATTCCTTAAGGCAGAGGAAGTTCAGAATGATTTATCATTCAACTCTTTCTCAATGAAGTTCACTTTACAAAACACTAGATACAAGATACAAGATAGAAACACTACATATAAAATGTATAAAATGTATAATTTGTACAATACCACTGTTAAAAATAACAAAACTAACATTCATGAACTCATACCAGCTTGAAGATTAGCTTACAAAAGCTGCTTTACCTAATCAGACTCTTTTTTCCAATCTTGAAATGAAGACCCTTTGTTTACTGATCTAGCTGCCCTCCTGTTATCATGCACACAGCATATTGTTATCATGACTTTTGATCTCATTTTCTTTGCACGCATTTTTCTGTGTAGTCACAGGCATGCATTAGAACCTGATAAAATGAAAATATTGTTAATTTGTAAAAATTAATGTGATTTGAAGTATTAACTTCTTTGAATGCAAATCTCATTTAAATGTGATTCAATTGCAACTGGGCAATTATTTAAACATAAAGACACCAAGGAAAATGAGATAACAAAAGTAGTTGAATTCATATCTCCATAACCATACAGGAAAACAGATTAAAGAGCTGGACTGAAGGATGAACAAGGTGAATTTTAAAAGACATCTAAGTCTCTCTGTTATCTCACCCTAGCATTTCTTCCTTTATCAACATGAATTCACCAGGTGATTTATATGAACCTGAACCACCCGTTGGCGATCATCCTTGGCAGACGGAATCAATGCTAAAGAATCACAAGTTTTATTTTCATTTAAAAAGCATACATTTGAAGATGCGTGGAAACCAATTTTTTCTTTCCTTCCTTTGTGACTATGCAAACCGAGGTGCACATGAAATGATTTTTCTGGGTTTTGACCACAATGAAATTTACACACACTTCTGTGTGTGTGTGTTCTCTTTCAACTAACTACTGTTTATTTCCAGCAGCCATTCTTTCCTCTGAAGAGTATGGGAATTCATTTCATTAACAGATGCTCATATGACTGACAGCAAGAGGTTCATCAAATGCAGAAGTAGCAGTTGATTCCCTGTCTGACCTTCATTTCAGGAAAAGTAGTTACTTTCAATTCTCTTTAAGATTTCAGAAGAGAAGATTTTGGTAGAGAATGAAAACAATATCCACTGATTTCAGAATATTTGCTGTTTTAAATTGCATTTTGTAAAATTAATTGCTTCCATTGTTGAATGGTATACATTTGGCATAATTTATCCAACAATATTTACTATGTTAGAAAAGTATATGGTTATAAGAAATTTTAATAACTTTATTGCATTCTAATTAACATACAACAAACATATACTTAAAGTATGCAATCTGATGAGCATCAATGTCCATGATACCAATGCCACAATTAGGATGTTGAACTGATACATCTATTCCAAAATTTCCCAGAGCTCTATTGTTCCTTGCCTGCCTCTGCCCTGTTCATATCTCAGCCTTCTGAGCACGCACACTGATCTAGACTGTCATCATTGGCTTTGCACTTAGACTTTTGAGCAAAGGGATTTACATAGCATGTACCAGTTCTCTGGCTTCTGCTATGCCACAAGATTTTTGGATCCATCTATTTGCTGTAATTTTTGAAATTCCTTCCATCTAATTGTTGAGGACTGTTCTACTGTGTACATGTTCTCTAGGTTCTTGTACTTTTTTTTTTACAGAGCTGCTATGAAAATTCACATCTTTTCAATTTTTTTCTTTCATGTGTGAATGGGATGCATGTATGCAGGTGTATGTGTGTATGTGCATGGTGTACATGTGTACACTGGTACGTGTACAGGAGCACATTTGAGTATGTGTGTTTGTGGAGGCCCAAGGAAATTATTCTTATCACATTTGCACCATGTTGTCCTAAATTTGAATCTCTAATTAAACTCAGAACACTCCATTAGGGCTAGTCTTGAGAGTACAACTTAATTTCTATTGGACAGCTAGTCCAATATCTGATCTTTGTGAACCATGACCCTAATTTCTCCAGTCTTTACCTCACTCACTGCCTGCTATATGGTCATATTCATGGCAGCTCTCTCCTCTAACTTATGCTTATGATGACTCTCTCCTTGGTCTCTCTGACTTTAAGCTATCTTCTCTGTTCTAATGGTCTCCCACTATAAGGCTATGGCTTCCTTCTTGCTTCCTTTGTACTGAAAATTCAAGAGTTTCTCTCCTCTTCTCTCATTTTCAATAAAATTCCTGCTTGTATCGCTCAAAATGTAGTGGTTTCAGTCTTCACCTCCCAAACACAAGAACCCCAAAGAATAAAAAAAACCTTAATGTAATGGCAAACCACAAAGGGATACTTCTACTGAGATACTGAGAAACACAATTCACTATGGACGGTGATGGAAACTTTGTTCTCTTTCTGCTCAACCCTCTTCAGAAAGCATCACTGGGAAAAGGCACTAGATCTCTCTCAAAAATTTGGTCCTGCACACCAGCCAATCTCTGAGAGGGTGTTTGCCCTCTCGGGAAACTGCCTCAAAGTTTTTGGACAATGTGTTCCTGGGGAATATTGACTCTAAGTATGAACCACTCCCTTTCTTTCTCAACTGCCTGATACCTGAACTTGGTGTTCCTTCCAGTGAAGGCATTCAAAGCTCAGGTCTGCAATAATGATCATTTTTTTTTAAATCCAAGACTCATAGCACAGAAAATTCTTAAGTTTTATCTATTATCTATCTATCTATCTATCTATCTATCTATCTATCTATCTGTCTGTCTATCATCTATCTACCTACCTATCTATCTACCTATCTATCTATCAACTGTCTATTATTTATTTTCTAGGTACTTGGTTTTAGGAGAGAATCCCATTGTTCCATTCCCTGGTACTGAGAGATCATATGATCTCTTGGCATGATCCTCCCTGGCACTAAGAGGTTTCATAATCTCTTAGATATGGACCCAAGCTTTAGGCATCAGTAAATTAAGCCCAGCAAATTCTTATACTGAAGAGGGGTGCACTAGTTCAGAGTGTTTCCCCAGTTTTTCTAGGTTTTAAACACTAGTAAGTTGGCACTAAGTGTAGCTCTGTGTGAAATTTTACCCAGGTTAGCCCCCATCTAAACCCATGCATTGCTAAGTGCATGAAGACCAACTGTGGGAGGTACCATTCACACAAATGACTCGCTGGTTTAGAAATTCCCAGGCATGGGATGCTTGGGCAATACTCTCTTTTCAGACGGGTAGTTCTAGTTCCATTTCTTTAGAGGAATCTTCTCAAATGCAACTGAAAGTATTTTTGATCACATGAGTCTTAATAAGGAAGCAGCTTGTTTTTCCCTTTCCCCAAGCCTGACTTCAGTACAGTTTACAATGAGATCCTTATCTTATCTAGGAGAGGAAACAATGGAGGTCATACCATGTGCTCTGGTTTTTAAAGATTTTTTTTATTATTATTTATTCAATTGTGTGTGTGTGTGTAGAACCACCATGGACCGCCTCCACCTTCTCCTTGTTTACTCTGCCCCGGGATTCACAGGCTCTGCCCTACCAGGACCAGAAACGCAGGCTGCTCCGGCTTCCGCCAGGCGTCTATACGTGGGGTCTAGGATCCGAACTCAGGACCTTCTGCCTGCAAGGCAGAGGCTTAACCCCTGAGCCACCTCTCCAGCTCCAAGATGTGTGTTTTCTTTTTCAACAGAAGACAAGATGGTTATGAATCTTTCTCTTCTGGTTTCTTTTCCTGCCTATTCCCAATACTATATTGGATAAAAAGGAAACAGACTTCCCACTTATTTATTGCGTGTTGATTCAATGTTTCTACATAAATTCTGTGTCTCCTGTGCTGACAAACTGCTAGATGTGTCTTTCAGAGTCTTCTCTGTGCTGTCTGTCTGATCTGTATGACATTAAATATGTACATTGGCATAGAGGTATATCAACAGATATTTATGTATAAATATTTCTACTTACATAGAAGTTTTATGATTTCTCTTTGATAATGGCTTTAAATGCAAAGGCTTACCAAAAGTTGTTTCCAGCATTTTAACAACTATGTATTACAGGAATAATATGTCATTAATATTGAGTAATTGACAAGTGGGCTAAACACTGCATTTGATTCTAACTTCCTGGGTTCATTACTTCCGTGATTATTTCAGCAATAGTTCAAGCTCTTCTGCCCTTTTATTAATCTATAAAAATAATAAGCCCCAAAGATGGTTTAGTTCAGAAAAACACAGGGACATCTTTAAAGCTCACAGGTAATATTAATGTGATTTATTGCTTAATGAAAAACATTTCTTTCCAAGTTACCCAGTTTCTGTAATGTATGCTAACTCTCTCAATTCTCATTTGCTTATTAAGGGGTTTTTTGACAGATGTAATCAAAGTTTATTTGAATTCAAATTCCTAGGATCAAAATTTTGTTCTTTTAAATAATTAATACCATATTCTGTTTTCAGTAATAAGGTTTTCCTATTTTTAAAATTAATTGATTATATATGGTTTCATTTCACTGTTATAAACTAATCATTAATTTAAAAACTGTTGCCAATAGATTATAAGTCCTTGTCCATAGGAAATGATCTAAAATTCTTTTGACTGATGTACCTGGATTTCATGAGTCTGACAACTACATTTGTGTGTTTTTGTGTCAAATTTATGGCAAATTCATTTTTTTGTTTTTAATGTGTGGTAATATCATTTTATTTTTTGTCTTATTTTGTCATGCTCAACTAAAGTACATGTATGCATACATAAAAATAATTTTGATAATATCTAAAGACTTAAGTACATATTAACTTGTTACATGAAAGTTTCCAAAAAGCAGCCAAATATGTTCCTTGATTAGATAAAGGCTCTTTAAAAGTCAAAGAAAAAGGATTTTTACATTTCTTAAATTATGCTATTTTGATGGTCTTGATTTTAATGAAATTGAAGATAAAATGCCACTTTCATCTTGCTAAGGTCTGATGACCCCTCCAGATTTCTGCCAGGGTACCATTGTCCATTCAGGATTGTACCCTTCTGTCAGTATTCTAATGTCGCATTTGTAATACTTTTGAGGATTTTTCATGTGTTCCCAAAATAGTAAAATCACTATGGATATTGGTTAAAGTTATCTATTCCTCTGACTTATAGAATCTTGTCCTAGAGGATCTAGCAATCAAAAAAATGCAAATGTTCTTTGAGAATTTGCCACGTCCTCATCCAACCATACTGTTTTGACAAAGTCCGACAGGGCAGAAATATTGTTTCAAGGAAACATTTTCTGGAAAAAGAACATGGCATTATTTGAAATAAATTAGAAAAATGAGGAAAACATGGGAATAATCAGGCCTTAGTGTTACTGTCTGGTTCAGGCCTAAAGCCTGCTGGCTGAGGAGTGACACATTAACATCTAAATGGGCAGTTGCTAGGGCTCTCCCTATGTAAATCCTCCTCTGGCAGGAGGATTCCTCCCTCTGGAATTTGAGTCTACCTGCTGTATGTTCTTAGATTTTTTGTTGTTTGTTGTTGTTTTTCTTAGTACTAGCTAGTTTACAGTCCCTTCCCCACACATTTAATGTTTATACATAAACCAGAGAAAATCTGCTTTGAAACATTCATTGTCCCTTTGCTTTTAGCAACTGAGTGTCAAGCCTGCTTTAACTCTACCTGGAGACATCATGTCTGTCCTAACACAGAAAATATGTCACCTTTGCTCTTCCTTTGTTACCTGGAAAGAATATGTTTTACATAATCTTGTAAAGAATTTGGTCCTAGTTTTCTTTGATGTTTTCCCTATGGGCTTAGTGACACTACCCCTGGCCTTTACGTTCGATTTCCTAAAGTATACAAACGCTGCTAAATTTTTCAAAAAAGAGTTCAGATTCACTCAGCCCAGAGAGCTGTGTGTCTGTCTCCATTCGCTGAAGCCTTGCCCACCTTGTCAAGGGGAGCCCTGGATTTGAGGCTGCAGCCTCGGAATGCAACAGAATTTCATTGGAATTTCCTCATCCTCCTTGTGGAAAGAATTATGGACTCCTTTCCTGGGGTGGTACAATCAACTTTTTCACTACCATCTGCTTCCCTAGCTGCATGTCCTCCATGTGTATTTTTTCCTTCTGCTATAGCTATGCTAACTTAATTTAGGTGTAATGATCACTGAATGTTTCTACTGCTATGTGATAAGTGGATTCTCCCAATTTTTAGATGCTATTTTATATAAAATGTCTGCTGTGTTCTAAATAAAACTTTAAAGATTCTCCTGTAACTATGTGCTGCTTGTTCATTTGATAGTGTTTTGCTATGTACTTAGATGTTCGCCCTCAAAACCAGACAAAGAAAAGTGTAAAGAACTTTTACTAAGTTGTGTTGTAACTCATCTGTACATTTGGCAGTAAAAGATATTTAAAGTACTACAATTGAATGTAAGCTTTTTAAATATTAAATGATAAGTATATGTGTTTATGTTGCATTCTCTTTTCAAAATGGGGATTTGAAAGACATAATCCTAACAACTAACATTCAAATTTAAGGTTTTTTAGTGAAAATTGTTTTTATATACACATAATAAGTGGTTGTTCCTCTCATCTTTCCTTTCCTCTTCTTCTCCCTCCCTCTTCTCTTCCTCTCCTTACTTCCTTTCCCTATGCCAATATATATTTTTCCATCCCATCTTCACGCCTGCCTGCTTGTGTGAGCCAGTTCTTACTTGGAACAATTCAAACTAGGAAACAAGGGCCATTTTGAACTCTGAGCAGGAACAAACAGCTTGGTTTGCTTAGCCTTATCAATAGTTATGTTATGCTTTTTGTCCTAAGTTAAAAGTTTTCTACTGTATTTATAGCATAAGGGTCTTGCATTTTGAAGGTACAAATTCAAAAGATTGCTTAATGCTAGAGTAAATATGATAAATTCATATTCCAACTTAATCAACAAATAATAAATCTGGGGAAAGATACAAAACCTTGGATTTTAAAAGCTTACATTTATAAATGACTATGTGTGGATGTGAGATGTCTGCATGTGATTAGATATTTGTGTATTTATATCATTTACATGGTCAATATACAGTTGCTGAAGAATATCAAATCTTTATTTCCTTTAACCATAAAGTTTACTGTTGCTGCCTGTTTTTTAAAAGACAAGATTTTCAAGATATTTCTAAATATGATAAGCAGAAGGGAATCATCAAGTAGAAGGAAGCAAATATGAAGTTTGTAGATATGAGACAAATTGTTAGTAAGTAAAAAAGCATCTGTATGGTAAAGGAAATGTTCTAAAATAAACTTAGAAGTTGTAGAAGATTGTGATGGCTGAAACATTGAATGTCACAGAAAAAAAATTGCACTTCAAAAAATGATGCAGTCTGGTTCTCTGTGTATAATTATTAGGATATTAACTAATTTCAAGTTGGTCTGAAGGTAAATGCTACAAGCATGATGCTTTCCTTTACCATTACCTTCACCTCCTAGGCCAGACAATACAATATATGTATTTCTAATCACAGGTTACATATAAATGTTAATGCAGCTAGAGGATGATATATATCAGATCTACATTATTATGTATAGTGGATATTCAATATAATCCAGAGTTTCTTTCTTAATGGTTCTGTCAGCTAGCAATTTTTCTGTCCTGAAGACTGCTTTTCTGAGTAGTACTCATCCTCATCTACATCCCTACAACATGGGACATTAATATATGGGCTCCACATGCAAAAGAAAAAAAAAAACCAAAAAACTGTGATGCTGGTCAATGGAAAACTGAATGTAAGTTCCTAAAATGGAGCTCCTTCATCTGTAAGGCTGATCAGCACTTCAGTGAAGTGGAGAGACCTGAAATGCTGCAAGTCCAGATCCAGATTATTTTTGGCTCATCTAGTCCCTCAAATGTCCATTATTGCCCTCGTTTGCCCACCAATCAGAAGGCTAATAATGTCATTAGATAAACTAAACCAGGTACTTACCAAACTCAGTGTAGCCATTTCCTTCCTACTCTCATGAGTATATTGACTGATACCATGCTGGATCCTGCTTATAATCTTTTAGTCCATATATTTGAATTTGTGCTTCCTTAGCCTTTTTACTCACTTTGCCATATGTACAATAAGTTCAGTAAGATTCCTGAGGAAGGTTCAGTAGAATCTTATCTGTCCTGGGTCCCTGAACTGTCTGGATACTTGAAATGATGATATTTGACAGCTCCCTCTTCTTGATCTGCCCTTATTCAGCACAAAGCAACCAGATTGGTCATCATCCTTCCTCCATGGAGCATCAAGTACAAATGGGAGAATGAGGGGACAATTTAATTTCTGATAAATAGCTAGTACAATTATGAATGCCTGTTTCTGTAGGGTTCATGCTCACAACCCTTCTAGTCTTTATCTCACTTACCTAGTGTCTCTGAGATACTCATTGGCTTCACCCATCTCTCTCCCCCTGCTCTCCTGCCAGGCAGTCATACTCATGGGCAACTCTCTCCTTTCATCATGTGCTTATGGTGTCTCTCTACATTCTCTCTGACTTTAAGCTATCTCCTCTGTTTTAATGTTATCCCACTTAAAGGCTATGTCTTCCTCAGTGTTTTCCTTAGACTGAACATCGAAAAGTTTTTTTCCTCATCTCTCACTTTCAGTAAAGTCTCTGCTTATACTTCTAAATGTGTGACCACCCCCCCTTCCTCCAGCCCTGAACACATGCTTGTTTGAGGCGAGTCCAGGTAAGACACCCTGTTTCCCAGGTACTCCGGACCAGAACCCAGGTTACCCCCTTCTCCCAGCCCCTCCCATATTCCAGCCTGAGCAGCGTCAGGGCTTGGGTAAACTACTGGCCATGCCGCAGGTCTCAGGTGAAGTCCGCTGATCATCCTTAGCTCCTCCCACCTACTGCCTGCCAGGAATGTTCGGTGGCTTGTTCTCAGACCAGGTAAGGCACCCTCTGTCTACTAAACCTGATTTAATTGATGTACTAATTGTCTAATAGCCTTATCTTGGAAATAGCAATAACAACAAACACACCCAACTCCAAGGCAACCACTAGTAGTAAATGCCAGAGAGCAGTTATATCACCTAAATCAGTTCAGTCAAAAACACATAGAAACTGTAAAGACTCAAGAGACAAAACAACAATGCCCAAGTCAAAGTGTAGATCCATGAGAAACAAAACCCAAGAAAACAAATCTTTCACTGAAAGAATTAACCCCATAGCCACAGATTCCAACCAGAACAAATTCGCAGAAAATAGCCAAGAAAGCCAGGCCCAAGATAACGGCTTTCAAAGCATGATCATTACCATGATCAATACGATGAAAGAGGAAATCCTGGAGGAGTTAAATAACCACATCAACCACTTTGAAGAGGAATATAACAGACACTTGGAGAAGTTGAGAAAAACAGTTTGAGAAACAAAAATAGGCATTGAGCAGTTAAACAGACTCAAGTAGTTTTCTTTTTTTTTAAGATTATTTTTATTATTTATTTAATTGCGCATGTATGTGTGTGAGGGTGTGCACATGTGCGTGTGTGCGTGCGTGTGTGCCTGTGTGTGTGTAGAACCACGGATGAATTCAGGAACCACCATGGATGGCTTCCACCTCCTCCTTTTTTACTCTGACCCGGGATTCACAGGTTCCGCCCTACCAGGACTAGACACACAGGCTGCCTACGCTTCTGCCTAGAGTCTATATGTGGGGTCTAGGATCCGAACTCAGGACCGTCTGCCTGCAAGGCAGAGGCTTAACCCTTGAGCCACCTCTCCAGCCCCTCAGGTAGAGTTTAAAACGGAACTAAAAGACAAGTTATCCTCAACCCAGAATTCAACAGAGAGTCTTATCAGCAGAACAAATGAAGCGCAGAAAATAGAATTTCAGACCTTGAAGACAAAGTGGGAGCATTAACCAGCTCAATGGAAGAGGTTGTTAAAGCCAAAAAGGATACTTGAGAGGAATATTCAAGAGTTATGGGACACCCTGAACATTCATGGAATACCAGAACAAGAATCCCAAAATACTACACCTGAGGAAATTTTCCAAACTATCATCAAGGAAAACTTCCCTCATATAAAGAATGAGAAGCCCATCCAAATATAAGAGGCATTCCGCACCCCAAACAGATAGGACCAAAATAGAAACTTGCCATGGCAAATAATAGTCAAAACACGCCACATTCAAGACAAAGAAAAGGTGCTGAGAGCTTCAAGGGAAAAAAAAAAAAAAAAAAAAAAAAAACAAGTCACTTTTAAAGGTAAACCTATTAAAATAACAAATGACTTCTCAATGGAAACAGTAAAAGCAAGAAGAGCTTGGAGAGATGCACTTCAAGAACTAAATGAACAAAAATGTCAACCCAGGCTGATATACGCAGCAAAATTATCCGGGATTCTGACGATAGAGGGAGAAAGAAAAGATTTCCAGCACAAAGATAACTTGAAGGCTTACATGTCCACCAAATCAGACCTTCAAAAAATGCTAGAAATGATACTCAAGCTTGAAGGAAAAAACAAGCGTATCCAGGAAGAAGTATAATACCACCCAAAATCTAAAAGCCAAACAATACACTTACAAAAGCCACTAAACATTAAAAATGTCCAGAATTAAAAATAATTTCTCCATTATAACATTAAATCTCAATGGAATTAACTCACCGATCAAGAGACACAGATTACAAACTTGGATTAAAAACCACAAACCATCAATCTGCTGCCTTCACAAATCTCATCTCACCACAAAAGATAGGCACAGCCTAAAAAAAAAAAGGCTGGTCCAAAATTCTGCAAGCTAATGGAACCAGGAAACAGGCAGGGGTAGCCATTGTGCTGTCGGACAAAGTGGACTTCAAACGAAACAAAATCATAAGAGACACAAATGGATACTACATTTTAGTCACAGGTACAATTCACCAGGAAGACTTCATAATTCTGAACATATATGCATTTAATACAGGCTCCTCAACATTTATTAAGCAAACCCCACAGCATCTAAAGAAATCAACCCCCAAACCATAATTCTTGGGGATTTCAATACCACCCTCTCAACATGGGATAGATCAACATTCAAAAGCTTAACAGATGTAAATGATCAGGAAGAATGGGGTGTGGTCTTACCAGAAGGGGAGGGCATATAGTCTGGCAGTTAGAAAGAAATCATTTTGCAAATGGGTGATTGACTCCTCCCTCACCGCAGTTTCCTACTTTTATTACATCTATTTTTGAATATACTCTTATAACAAGACTAATTTGAAAGGTTTTTATCTCTGGCCAGGGGTTGATATCCAATACCCATCAGGATAGAGTGAAGGGCATTGCAGGAGCAGCAAAACTGAAAAAAATAAATCAACGAACCATAATCCAGAACATCAGAGACTCTATATCAACCACTTGGAACTAGGCCAGCCTAATCTTTCCCCATCCTGAAGCTCAGGGAAATTTGCAGAAGAGGGGGCGGTAAGATTGTAAGAGTACAAGGATGGGAGGAGTAACAACATGCAAAAATCTCCACACAAGCTAGGGCCAAAGCAATTATAACTGGACTTCGCATGCCCTGCACAATGTCCTACACACTATTGACCCCACAAAGCCTAGCGTTTGCTAAAGGCACTAGGATCCTTGGAGGCAAGGGATTGACAGACACAGTAGTGTTCCTATGCTTAAAAGGAACACAGGAAATGGTTCTGGGAAGTGCCCCTGGGTCCTTGCATCTCATAGGAGAGAAGGACCCAGAGGAGAGTTTGGCATGCTCATTAAAGGAGGCTCCGGAGATGGGAGGGGGAGGCACTGGAAGATGGGGAGGGAAGGGGGGGTGGGGAGCACTGAGGGATGAGGCGTTGGAGGGAGGGGGGGACCGATATACCTGTTAAGTTTGTATGAGTGGAAATTAAAAAAAAAAAAAGCTTAACAGAAACACTTTGGAACTTAATCAAACCCTTAAAGAAATGGACTTTACAGATCTCTAGCAAACTTTTCACCCTCGCACCAAAGAATACACATTTTTCTCAGCAGCACACGGAACTTTCTCCAAAATAGATCACATATTGGGCCACAAAACGAATCTCCACATATACAAGAAAGTTGAATTTCTAGCCTGTACCCTATCAGACCACCATGGCTTAAAGCTTGACATCTGCAACACAACAAACAACAGAAAATACACTAACTCCTGGAAACTTAACACTATGATGCTGAATGAGAATTGGATTCAGGAAGAAATTACAAAGGAAATTAAGATTTCCTGAAAATGAATGATAATGAAAATGCAACTTATCAAAATCTTTGGGACATAATGAAAGTGTCCTAAGAGGTAAGTTCATAGCTCTTAATGCCTACATCAAAAAAATGGAAACATCACAAATAAATAACTTAACAAAGCAGCTTAAAGCTTTAGAGACACTAGAGAAATCTGATCCCAAAAGCAGTAGAAGAGATGAGATTAGCAAAATAAGGGGAGAAATATCTGAAATTGAGATTAGGAAAATGATACAGAGATTCAACCAATCAAAAAGCTGGTTCTTTGAAAAAAATCAAAAAGATTGATACACCCCTAGCTAAATTAACCAAAAGCAGGAGAGAGGAAACCCAAATTAACAAAATTGGAAATGAAAATGGAGTTATCACTACTGATACGCAAGAAATTCAGAGTATTAGAATGTCATATTTCAAAAACTTGCACTCTCTGAAATCTGACAACACAAAAGAAATGGATGAATTCCTAAGTAAGCACAACTTACCTAAATTGAATCAGGAAGTCTTATTTAAATAGTCCTATAACATATGAGGTAATCAATGAAGTAATCTCAAATCTTCCCACCAAAAAATGTCCTGGACCAGAAGGATTCAGCACAGAGTTCTACCAGACATTTAAGGAGTTAATAACACCAATACTCCTTAAATGTTTCCACCAAATTGCGAAGGAAGGAACACTACCAGATTCTTTCTATGAAGCTAATATCATCTTAATTACAAAACCTAATAAAGATACACTTAAAAAAGAAAACTGTAGGCCAATCTTCTGATGATCACAGATGCAAAAATTATCAACAAAGTCTTAGCAAATCGGATTCAAAAACATACCAAAAAGATCATTCACGGGGATCAGGCTTTTCCCTAGTACACAAGATTGGTTCAACATACACAAATCAATAAACGTAATTCACCATATAAACCAGTCCAAAATTTAAGACCACCTGTGCTCTCAATAGATGCTGAAAAAGCTTTTGAAAAGATCCAACAGTCCTTTGTGATCAAAACTCTAGAGACTGTTAGAATGGAAGGAGCCTTTATCAATATAATAAAAGCGGTATGCAACAAGCCAACATCAAGGATTATACTCAATGGGGGAAAAACTTGAAGCATACCTGCTTTGATCAGGAACTAGACAAGGCTCTCCACTCTCACCACTTCTATTCAATATTGTACTTGAAGTCTTAGCTGAATCCATAAGACAAGAAAGGGAGATAAAATGGATTTACATTGGCAAGGAAGAAGTCAAGCTATCCCTATTTGCAGATGACATGATCATATATCTGAGCGATCCTAAAAACTCCACCAGGAAGCTCCTGGAACTAATACAGGAGTTCAGCAGAGTGGCAGAATACAAAATAAACATATAAAAGTCAGTGGCCTTCCTATATGCCCAGAATGAAAGAAGTGAAAAAGCCCTGAGAGAAAAAATACCATTTACTATAGCCCTTAATAAAATGAAATACCTTGGTATAAACCTAACCAAGGAAGTAAGAGACCTTTATAATGAAAACTTTAAAACCCTAAAGAAAGAAATTGCAAAAGACACCAATAAGTGGAAAGACCTCCCATGTTCCTGGATCTGCTGAATCAAGATCATAAAAATAACCATCCTACCAAAGGCAATATACAGATTCAATGCTATACCAATCAAAATTCCAAAGTAATTCTTTAAAGAGGTAGAGCAGATAAACTCAAAATTCATATGGAGCCACAAAAGACCCAGGATAGCAAAAGAATTCTGAGTAACAAAAACACGGCTGGAGGTATCACATACCAAACCTTAATTTATACTACAAATCCATAGTTAAAAAAACAGCGTGGTACTGGCTCCAAAATAGACACACAGATTAATGGATAAGGGTTGAAGGCCCAGATATAAGCCCACACAACTACAGCATTTGATCTTTGCCAAAGGGGCCCAAAAAATCCAATGGAAAAAGAACAGCATCTTCAACAAATTGTGCTGGCAAAACTGGTTGTCCACATGCAGAAGATTAAAAGTGGACTATACTTGTCAGCATGTACAAGACTTAATTCCAAATGGATCAAGGACCTCAATATAAGGCCAGAGACTATAAAAACTTTAGTTGAAAGGATAGGGAATTCTTGTCAGCATGTACAAGACTTAATTCCAAATGGATCAAGGACCTCAATATAAGGCCAGAGACTTTAAAAACTTTAGTTGAAAGGGTAGGGGATTCCCTTGACCTGATTGGACTAGGCCAACAGTTCCTAATCAGAAATCCAATAGGACAGTCAATACAACCGACACTCAACAGATGGGATCTTATGATATTAAAGAGTCTCTCTTCAGATAAAGAGATTGTAACTTGAGTACAAAGGCAACCCACAGAATGGGAGAAAATCTTCACTAACCACATGTCTGATAGAGCTCTATTATCCAGAGTGCACAAAGAACTTAGAAAACTAAACACCAAGGAAACAAATGGCCCGATTTAAAAATGGGCCTTGGAACTTAAAACAAATTTTACAAGGAAAGAAATTGAAATTTCTAACAAGTATCTTAAAATATGCTCCACATCCTTAGCCATCAGGGAAATGCAAATCAAAACCTCCCTGAGATATCATCTCACCCCAGTCAGGATTGCAAAAATCTACAATATAAACAGCACCCAATGCTGGAGGGGATGTGGAGAGAAGGGAACTCTCCTACATTGCTGGTGGGAATGCAGACTTATATAACCAGTTTGGTGAGCTGTCTGGTGATTCTTAAAAAAATTAAAGATTGAAATGCCATATGATCCTGCTATTCCACTATTTGGAATAACCCCCCATACAGCAAAAATTCACCATGTTCATAGCAGCACTGTTTACAATAGCAAAGTCATGGAATCAACCCAAATATCCAACTGTTGACGAGTGGATAAGGAAAATGTAGTACATTTATACAATGGAATACTACTCAGCCATCAAAAACAATGATTTAATGAAATTTTCTGGGAAATGGATGGAATTAGAAAAATTATATTGAGTGAAGTATCCCAGGCACAAAAAATTAAGCACCATATGTACTTCCTAATAGGTGGATCGTAGTACCAAACCCACTTAGTGACACACTCAAAGATAAATCTCTGTAATACCTAAAGTAATCGCAAAGATTATAAGCAGAGAGGGAAGGAGAAGGAGGGCCCTGCCAGAAACTAGGAGAGAGGGGATCATGCTACAGCAGAGAAAATAGGCCACCAACAAGGACTGCAAGTTAGTAATGAGACATCTGATGGGCTCGCAGACTCCCCTTACTAGTCACTTGCATCTGATGGGGTATAATCTCACTAAAAAGGAAGGCATAGGGTCTGGCAGATAGAAGGTAACCATCCTGCAAATGAGAGACTGATCCCCTCCCTCACAGTGGTCTTCTACTCTTATTCCATCTACCTTTGAATCTACTCTTATTAATAAGACTCTATTTTAGCAGCATTTTATCTCTGGCCAGGGGGTGATATCTAATACTCAACAGGATGGAGCCAAGGACGGTGCAAGAACAGCAAAACTGAAAAAAAAATCAATAAACCATAATTCGGAAAATCAGAGACTCTACATCAACCACCTGGAACCATGCCATCCTAATCTCTCCCCATCCTAAAGCTCAGGGAAATTTGCGGAAGAGGGGGCAGTGAGATTGTAAGAGCCTAAAGATGGGGAGGAACAATGATATGCAAGATACTTCATACAAGTTAGGGCTGAAGTAATCATAATAGGAATTTGCATGACCTGCACAATGACCAACATATTATTGAATCCCCAAAGTCTAGCATGGATCACAGGCACTAGGATTCTTAGAGGCAAGTGATTAACAGCTATAATAGTGTTCCTATACTAAAGGGGAACACAAAAAAGAGCTCTAGGGAATGCCACTGAGTCCTTCCTTACACCTTATCAGAGACGAGGACCCAGAGGGAAGTTTGACATGCACTCTATGCTCCAGGAATGGGGGGGGGAGGAGCACTGAGAAAAAGGGAGGGAGGGGGTAAAGGAAAGGGATAAGGGGGGGAGGAAGCAAGAGGATCCAGGGAGGGGTGGAGGTAGGGAGGGGAATGGGGTACTTAACAACTTTGTATGAGTGGAATAAATAAATAAATAAATAAAATACTTCTATAATGTGTTGTGACTTCAGTATTCAGCTCTGGAGCACAAGAACCACAAGGAAGAAAAACCCTGTATCAGTCTGGCTAGCCAGATTACTGTGGGGTTTTCCAGGCTCCATCTCTTAGAACGAGAATGGCAGGCCAGCAGCCACACCCACTTAACAGTTTTCTATGGAATCTAGGGCTTTGAATTCAGGTCCTTTTGTATGTTAGGCAAAGGCTTTAACTCCTGAGTCATCTCCTCACCCCTCACATGTAGTTACATATATCTGGGAATGAAATTTGAATTTTCCTAATGACAAAGGGATGCTAGATTATTTTATATTTGTTCATAATGGATTCTTCATCTTTGGAACAATAATTGTTAAGTTTAACTTCACTGCAAATTAAAACATTTGCTTGCTTTTTTTTTAAAATTATGTGCTTCATTTTGGTGTTTAGTTCAGCCAGAATATAGATTAGGTCACTGTAGAGTTCTCCAAAGTATGCAGAACTTTAAGAATGAATGTCTATTTCCTGTTGAGAGTGTAAGTTAAACATTCATTTTCAGAAAGCTGTGCTCATTAAAATTCTTGAAGTGTCCAGGATGATGAAAACTTCATCTTTAAAAAAATGTTTGAAGAAATTATGAAGAACTGAGCCCTTGTTATTCACAAGTAATTCATGCCCCTTTCACTCATTTTGTATTGATTATTGAAGCCAGTCTCAGAAAATGTAGGTATTTATAAAAACTCATTGATTGTTTGGGGGCTTTAATTGGTACACAAATGAACATATTTGTGGGGAAATATATTGTTTTAACCATATGTGTACTGCATGATGATTAAGTCAGGACACTCTATCTATTGACTGGTTTAGACTTTCTTTTTTTATAATGAATATATTTTAAAAAATCCTATATCCTGTCCACAATTCCCTATCCTTAACTGTGCTTAGCCTACTGTGCATACCAGGCATTCCTCTATCAAACTAACATGCTGTCTTTGGTGGCTTGTCCATTTCCATTATCCTTCTCCAAAGTCCCCCAGCTTTTGTGTCCCTGGTAGAATAGCTCCACATACATGGATCATGGCATGCCAAATTTTTTATTCTTCATTCTGTATCATTCTAACATGAACAGTGACATGCAGAGACTATGCAGATCTAACATTATCCATATCAGCAGACACAGGAGGATGAATAATGTATATCCTACACCACAGAAAGCTGGTAGCCTCCAAGAAGACAGCACCGGACTGGTGCCAATGAAATCCTTTGTCACATATTATGACCATTCTTTGTTTTTCCACAATTAATAAAGATACCAAGGATAGAAAAACTTACTATTTAACAATTTGTTGCATGGTGATATCTGCATGTCAAGAGAAAATTCTACCTCACACAAAACTTGAGAATCCTTTTAGGGCTGTAGTGTGGAAGACAGTGAGCTTTTGTTTGACTAATTTTTTGTTATATGGATTTATAATCTGAGAAAGGAAGTTCATAGAATTCTGTGAATACAGTGGGAAGAATGTTGGTGTCGCTTGCTGTGTGTTGCTGTTACTACTTGTGTTGTTGATAAATCACAACCAAATGGCTGAAGGGAACAAGTGGTTTTATTTTGGCTTATTACCCTTGGTTACAGTTCCTTGTCCAATCTGGCAGGAGAAATCATACCAATACCACAAGCCAAGGGAACTGGTCACTCCATATCCACTGCTGCAAAAGGGACAACCTCATTTGTCTGACCAAGTATACAAAAGAATGCCAACTTTCTTAACCAACTCTCTGTCTTTTTCATTTGACAAAAGACTAGTCCCACTCATCATGGACTGGGCCTTTCTTATAGACTAGACAATTTATTGTAGGCCTGCTTGAGGTCAAACTCAATCACTAATTCCTCATAGATGGGCCCAGATCTTGAACTCTCAATCATCAAATTGGCACCTGTATCTAATGAAAACATTGTGTTTTCAATCTCAGTTTTGGTAATAGTTTGCACCTGAGTTTAGAGAATGGCTCCTTCCTTGCTGTGGGTTTTGGTTCTGCCTTACAGCAGCAATTTTGTAAGTTTAAAGTCTCTATTCTTCTATTCACAGTCACAGGACTAGGAATAGTCCTCTATGGTACAGGTCAGTCAAACATCTTGGGGTCTGACATTAATGCTGGCAGCAAGATACTTTCTTTCCTGGGAAACTGCTAAACTTGACTCTTACTGAACTTCTGCTATATGTGGCTTCATTTGTCTTCTTCTATGTAAAGGATACTATGTGTCATGATGAAGATGAAGAAAACACCTAGGAGGAAATCGTCTGAAAAATTTAGGGAAGAAAGGAATCAGAAAGCTTTGATGTCATTTAGCTTGCAGAGTTCCTATGATTGTCAAATTTTTGTATTTTCTAACACCTTAGGTCTTGTCTTCTTTGTGCCCTCTCACAACCTTCATTGATTCTAGTCACCATATTTTGTCACTCCAGAGGATTTGTCTGCAGTAGACACAAAAAGGAAAAAGGAAATAATATTTAAATACTGTCAAGAAAAATCAATAAGCACAGAAAGTATAAGAACAGACAGGTCATTGTTTGACACCTGGTGAGCTTTTTCATTTTCAGGATGACCCATGAGGTCAGCTGTGGAGTCTGGCAGCAACTCTATGCAACATCTGGGAAGCATGCCTATTATAGGCCCACTGCATTGTACTCATGTGCTTCACAGAGCAAATTACATCATCCCAAAAGGGTCTCAGTGTGCCTTCTATTCTGGGAAATAGTGCACCCTTCATACATTAAGTATTGCATACGTTCCATGGACATTAACTTTCATGCATGATGCTTGAGTCAGTAGCAAGAACTTCATCTGTGATGAAAATTCCCTTTGTAGTACAAGACAATCTGGAGTCCAGTTCCTGAATACTTCATCAACCATTTTATTCCTTGTTCTGTAGAGAAGGAAAAGATACCACTCTGTAGTGAGCTCACAAATGTACACAGAGATATCAGATACATTTCCCTAGGTGAAGTACATCCCAGTCTCAGAATTAAAGTTTTCCTGACCTGTTTTGAAAAAGGGGGAACCGTGAAATGACTGTAATAAAAGTCTGCCACTGTATTTCCCCCATGAAAAGTGATTAATATCAAAATAGAATCATATTCTTCTGGTAGTATTTTTTGAGAGAAGATTATTTCCCAATGTTATATTTACTCAAGTAAGAAAGGGGAGGACCTATACACTTATGTGTGATTAGAGACATGATAGACATGTGGGTTCTCATTTGAGTTAGAAATATAATAATGTTGAGGAGCTTTAATAAAGCATTTGAAAGTACAGATTAGGCACATACTGAAAAGTGTTACAGTTTAATTCAGTCTGTATCAAGTTTACCTGGCATGATAGGAATGGATCCTTCCTCAATAAATCAGAGATGAAATTTTATAATGATGCCAAAACTTCTCTAAATAAAACAACTTATATGTCCAGATTTGCACAAATTTCAAGCAGTCGGGTATACACTGATGTCATATAAATTTCACTGGCATCATTTCTATTTATGATAAAGTGATCCTTAAGACAGTAGTTGTCATCAATTCATAAAATTACAGTTACTCATAAAACAGTTTATATATTTTCTTATTTGTGGACATATAAATGAATATATAATTACTCATTTTGATGTTGAAAATAATAATCTTTAAAGGCAAAATGTTTTATTATAGATAAGAATGAATGTAGCAGCAAAATTTCCTTTGATATGGTCATTATTGTGAGCATTTAGAAGCCCATTTACACTTTGAGAAGCCGATCTATAGCTTCTTAAGTTTCCAAATGAAGTTATTTATGCAGTCCTGTAAGTTAGCGTGCATTGTTGTTGGTAAAATCATGACAAAACAGCTCAACGGAACAAGGGGCTTTGTATTCTCTTATGATAGAGTGGTTACAATTGCTTTTTCAGATTGGCAGGAAAGCCCATTACTCAACAAAAGTGGAGGGAAATGGCCTCATGCACATAACAGCTGGGATAGGGGTAATTCTCACCAGATCAACATATCTTGTAAGTATACAGGAGAATACCAACTTTCTCAAACAACTTCCACTATTTTATTCATAGTGGGGGGGACTTATACTGCCCATCATGTGCTGGGCCTTCCCCATCAACTAGATAATCTATTGCGAGTGTACTTTGGGCTTAACTGATAATTCCGTCCAAATGTGGCCCAAGCTCAAACTCTCACCTGTCAAGTTGACACTGCATTCAATTATGACAAGTCCATATACTGTGTTTTCTTTTATTAGGCTATTTCTATTGCATACAAAATATCATGGGAGATGTCTAACTCGTAGAAATGAAATCTTTATTTTCTTAATGTCTCACCATTTGCCATTTTGAGAATGCAAAAGGAACTATGTTTGTCTGGTTACATTTTCATTAAACTATTTGTCAAAGTCTGGGTTCTCTACAGCAAGCAGGGTCACTGTGTCTTTAAGGACATTTATTGTGACTGGCTTTTATTTCTGTTCCCAGGATTCAAAGAGCCAGAGCAGAATAATAACCAGAGTCTTTTACTGAATAAACAAAGCAAGGATATAGACTTCATGGCCTGCCTTTTCCAATTTTGCATAGATCAGATAATCTTCTCTTCCTTCTTTTTTCATGGAAAGAGAGAGAAAGAGAGAGAGATAGTGATAGAAAGACTGAGCTAATAGAAGAAACAGGCTGAGCAAGTTTATAATAGGCAACATAAGCTAATTTGGATTTATCGGTGAGGTTCTCTAGAAAAAGAGTTACAAGTACAAGAGATCATTTGGGGTTGTGCTAAGGTCTGATAATGAGAAAAGCAACAGGATCAATAAGTAAAGAATTTAGATTGTTAGGCCACAAGAAAGATCAATTGTAAGAGACTCCAGCTGTGTACCATCTCCAGAATCCTTAGCCTAGTAAAATGGTAACAAAGATGTTCCAAGAATCAGCCCTTCAGATGGGAAAACATTGGTCTGCCTGGGTGCCAGTGCTGTGTCATCTGTTGAAGGCTTCCATCAAAAGAATTGCATGACTCAATGCTAAGGCAGATTCTGAGCAGGACAACCCTTGAAGCTAATTAGCCAAGTTCTTTCTTCAGGAGAAGGTCAGGCAATATGCTTGAGGGACTGCCTGGCACCACGTGAGTTCTCTATTTTGGATTTGGCACACACACTCCAGGAAAATAGTTTTCATTTGTAGGCATATCTCTCACTTCCATAATTTCTTTAGAAAGACAGAGTTCTTTCCTTTTCATAGCTAAAACTACTAGAAGCCATCAAATGATCTAGTGGTCACGTGCTCTTTAGTCATCTCATCTAGCAGAATATCATCAAAATGTGATTAAGTTAATATTCCCATTCTGCATACTTCACAGCATGTAGCAAATTATGTGTACTCAGAAAATTTAAATTAATAATTTTATTTTTAAATATTTCCCTTGCTCTACTGAGCCATGTTATACTGAAATACATGCAGGTTACCCATGTTTTAAACATGAAGATAGATTATGTATCATATATGATATATTTCATAATATTTTATATTTATATCCTATTGTGTTATTTCTGCCAGAAGAAACACTGTATAATTTTTTTCATCATCAATAGAATTCTCTCACCATGACCTTAGGAAATACAGTCATCACTATAAGTCACTTAGGTCTAGCTTCTTTTGTTTAATGTTTTCTCCTTTCCTGTTTCTGTGTGTGTGTGTGTGTGTTGTGTGCATGTGTGTGTGTATGTGTCTATGTGTACCAAACCTTAATGTTCCATTTTAATCCATATCTTGGAATTTCATTCACACAGATTTGTAATTTTATTAGAGTAGCTTCTCTATGGATTGCTTACTATTACTCTTTTCTGTTGCTGTTAGAGAATACCCAAAATAAAGCAACCTAAGGGAGAAAGGAGATTTTTATTTAGCTTATGATTCCAGAGGGGATACACAGTATTTCATGGTGGAAGCAGCATGTTTGGCAGCAGAAACTGGAGAAAGACTAAATCATATCCATCTAGAGGCTGAGAGTTGATAGACTCATAGCTGCAGAAGCAGAGCTCTCCCAGAAGTAGGGTGGGACTATTTTACCTCAAGGCTTAACCCTCCTAATAGATTGCCTTCCTTCAGCAAGGCTCCACTTCCTAATAGAATAGGTGCCATGACCTTCCCAAACATTTGATACTGTGGAGAACACAGTTCAAACCATGACACTCCACCTCTAGCCCCCACAGACTCACTGACATCTCATTATGCAATCCATACTCAGTCCAACTTTAAAAATTCCAACACAAACTATATCAGTAGTCCCAACAAAACCTTCTGTATAATCTAAATACAAGTTATATGCTTCCAACATACAATGGCACAAAATAAACACTCTAATTCCAAAAGGAAGGAATGGTGGCATATCCAAGAAAGATCAGTCCACAGCAAGACCAAAAACCAGTGAAACAAACTTCAAATCCTGTAGTTCTGTATCCAACAGGTAAGCCTCTTGTTGAAATCTTCCTAACTCCAAAGGGCTGGTGTTCTGCCCCTCCAATGTTGCCAGGTAACATATGATTCTTTTGGGCTGGCTTCTCCCAGGGAATACAGCTCTCCTTGGCAGATGTCCCATATTAGTTCTGTCATCTCTAACATCTTTATTTCTTAATGACAAACCAGACTTTAATTCCAGACCACAAACTGCCCTTCTTGGGCCTCTAAACTGCAGATTTTCTGCCACATGTTGCCTGGCTTCCACCATGTCATACTTAGGCACAGGTGTCAACTCGATGGTTGAGGGTTTGAGCTCTGGGCACATTTATGGAGAATTAGTGGTTGAGTTGGGCCCAGAGCAAGCCTGCAGGAGATTGTCTAGCTGATGGGGAGGGCCCAGCCTATGATGGGCGAGATTAGCCTCTGGAATAAAAATACAGAGAGCTGATTGAGGGAATTGGCATTCTTTTGTACACTTGGCCAGATATGTTGGTTTGGCAAGTGAGGATTGTTCCTCTCTCAGCCACTATGTAGAGATGGGGTGGCCAGTTCCCTTGGCCTTGTTGTTTTCATGCTGTTCCATCAAGCTGGACTACAAACTGTAACAGAACCTTCAGTAAGAAAAGAAGTTCCTTGTTCCTTTAAGCTATTTGATGGTCATTTATCAGCAACCATGCAGGCAAACTGAAACAGAATTTGGTACCCTGGAAGTGGGGTGTTGCTGATAAATCTGGCCATGTGGCTTTTATTGATTCTGAACAGTTTCGTTGGAGAAACTTGGAAATGTTTGAAGCTCTTGAACATGTGAATTACAAATACCATTCTGAAGAGTTCAATGGGCCGTTTGGATAATGAGAATGCTGAAAGAGTTGTGGATTGTTTGAGCCCAGTTTGTGATGAGGGGAACAAGGACTTTGGTGAAGTTGATTTTAAAGACGATGAACTGGTTTGCTGGATAGAGGAGAGCTGTGTTGGCAGCCTTGAAGATTTTCATGAGGAAAGGGCAGGCAGCCAAATAGCTGCCACTGTTGGAGAAATAAGCATCAGTGAAAGAAAACCTAGTGACTTGCACTGGGACAGTGGAAAACATGAATACCACCATATGGTGATTTTGTAGGTTTAAAACCCTGATTTTTTCAGCGTCTGAAAGCCCAAGTGGAAGCCATTTCTTGCCCTTTGGAAGTTTTGGCTGCCTAGAAAGTGGCTTTTCCAGAGACAGCAAGCTAAAGTTGGGAGAGCTGTGGCTCTAGTGGACCAAGCCCAAGCTACATTTCAGCCTCACTGTAGACTTTGCTAGGGTCCCTTATGTGGTACTGGTTTTAGTGTATGATTACAAGGTTCCTGGAGAGCAGCAAAAAACACAGCACTAAGTGGCAGGCTAGAGTTCCTACAAGGAAAGGTGAAGCTTATAGCTACAGAGGTGAACCCAAAGTGTTTTTGGAGATGCCAGAACCATGGGATTATGCTGAGGATGGCTGTAAGTGGAGATTCAGCCTGGTTCAAAGGAACTCTGCTTCTACAATTTTGAGCTGCAAACAGAATCTTTGAGCCATTGTGACTATGTATAAGCAACAGAAGATGGACATTGAAACACAGGATGCAGTAATTGATTTGCTGAACTTGATTTTAATGTATGGTTTTCTTATTGTGTCATGACACCTATTTTGATGTTTTATCTTGTTGAAGTATTCAACATATTTTGATTTTATATACTCTTATAATTAAATGATTTGAGACTTTTTTTAAAACTTTCAATTCCAACATTTTAATAACAACTTTTAATGATACAACATTTTAAAATTTGATGAGAACTTTTAGAGATTTAGGATTAATAAATTAAATGTATTTATATTTTTAAGATAACTTTTAACACCTATGGGAACAAGGATTGAATGTTACGGTTAAAAGTGCTATGTTTTTGTGTCAAGTTGACAGTGGGTGGAGCGTCATAGTTAGGCAGAGGTGTTAACTTGATGGTTGAGGGTTTGAGCTCTGGGCATATTTATGGAGAATTAGTGGTTGAGTTTGGCCCAGAGCAAGCCTGCAGGAGATTGTCTAGCTGATGGCAAGAGCCAAGCATATGGTGGGTGGGATTATGCCCTGGAATAAAAATACAGAGAGCTGATTGAAGGAATTGGCATTCTTTTGTACACTTAGCCAGACATGCTGGTCTGGCAATTTAGGATTGTTCCTCTCTCAGCCATTACATAGAGATGGTGTGGCCAGTTCCCTTGGTCTTGGTGTTGGTGCATGCTCTCCCATCAAGCTGGACTACAGACTGTAATGGGACTATCAGTAAGAAAAGAAATTTCTTTGTTCCATTGTTTGATGGTCATTTAGCAGCAACCATGCAGACGAATTGCAACACACCATTTTCTGAAACCTTTGAGGAGGGATCCATGACCTTCTCCCTCTTGCATCATTGATGCCTTTGAAGTCAGGAAATGTGGATGATGTTGCCAAGTTCTGCTATAACCTTTGGTTGGAGTATGGCCCCCTAGACTCACAGCTGGTTCAGCTTCTCAGTGCTGACTGCAGGCAAAATTTCTTTTGGGCCTTTGCCTTGGAGGAGAAACAGACTTTCTTCCTGGAACTCCATTCTTCAGCTCATTCCCTTCAAAAGCATTTACATTCTTATGGGTGGGAGGCTTCTCCGGGGATCTTGCCCTCAGGGAAGGACTTCTCCTATAATGTAAATGAAGAACAGGCTTTGTTTCACTAATGGGGCTAATCTTTTTAACAATAGAGGACATTTTGCTCTCAGATTCATCCTGCTCAAATCTTCAAACTTGCTACTGTATTTTTCTTTTTCAGACCACACAGTGTTTACTTCTTTCTGCCTGATTCCTTGCTCTTTTTCTGAATAAGAGAGCTAAAAATAGCCATGCCACACCATCAAGACTAAATTGCCTTGCAAGTTCCTCTTCTAATCACACAAATTTAACTTTAGCAAGCGTTCAGGAGAAAGGCAAAACTTGATTAAAATCTCTATCAACATATTGCCATTTGTCACTTTCAAGTTTCCAACACAGTTTCTGTTCCCCTTTAGCTGGGTTTCTGCTGTCTACCTCTCATATTACTCTCTTCCATGCTCTTACAAGAATGGCCTTTTTGATATGTTTCTCAAAATGCAAAGGCTTTCCCAGCAAAATGTTCTCCATATGTCTCCCCCCACCCCCCCAAAAAAGAAAACACTTCCAAAGGCATACTAGTCACATCACAACAATTGTCATACTGTTGGGTACCAACTTCTCTCATCTTCACAAGCAGTGACTTAACAAATTTCTCTCAATTTCAAAGTAATTCATGTTGTGGTGCCAGATGATTTTAATCTCACATCAAAACCCCACTATTCAATACCAATTTCTGTACTAGTTACTTTTTTTGTTGCTTTGAGAGAACACCCAAAGTCAAGCAACTTAAGGAAGAAAGGGAATTTATTCAGCATATGGTTAGAGAGGGGAGATACAGTATTTCATGGTAGAAGTAGCATGGCTGGAAACAGAAGCTGGGGACAAGTTAAGTCACATCCATCTGGGAGGCTCAGAGTTGCTAGATTGCCAACTGCAGAAACAGAGAGCTCTCCTGGAAGTATGATGGGACTAATCCATCTTAAGAGCCACCCACTGTGACTATCTTTCTGAAACAAGGCTCCACCTCCTAAAGATATCATGATCTTTCCAAACACATGAAACTGTGGGGGATGCATTGCAAAGCATGACATATTGCAACCAAATCCTTAGCTTATTACAATTCAGGTATATTTATTCTCAAATTAGTTCATACAGAATATAAGGAAGTTATGGTGTTGCTTTTCATTGAACTCTGAATTTTTACTCTTACTTCCACACATACTACATCTGCATATATTATGACATCTTGTCCAGAGTGTTATAATATTAAATTTATCTAGATGAACAACATATCTTTTGAAAATATTAACTGGAGAAATTCTGTATTTTAATCACTCTTGGACTTTAATCACTACCTGTCATTAAATGTGTCCTGATTCTTTTGACAGAGAAAAAAGTGGAAGACTGGTATCGTCTTATAATTGGCATATATAAATTCATTTCATTTTATTGAGCAAAATATATCATATGGCCAGTTACAAAGGTGTTAGGTAGAAGAAATAATCCTTCTGCCAAAAAGCACTGAAATGATTAGGAATGTACAATTTTTACAGATCAGGATTTCACTATACTACCATTAAAGAGTCTAGTCAATACCAAATGAATATTAACTGAATCAGGGCTTGTTTTTGTGTTTTCAAAACACAAAACCTTTATGGTTATGTTTTGAGTGGGTCTCTGTTGCAAGGACAGGACACATCAGTAAAATTATTAGCAGCCCTTTTCACCCCACCCCGCTCCGCCAGTCGGGACACGCACACGGTCCACCCGGGCCTCAACCCGCGCCCTAGGTAAGTCCCTGTTTGGGCCCCGCCCACCAGTACCCCAGGCCAAATAATTCAGTTTAGTGAAATTGAGAGATCCTAAGAGTTAAAATGACAATGCCAAAGTCAAAGTGCAAATCCATGAGAAGCAACACTCAAGTAAACAAATTTCCCACTGAAGAAATTAATCCCATAATGTTAGACTCCAACAAGAACAAACCCACGGAAAAAGGCCAAGAAAGCCTGACCCAGGATAACGACTTTCAAAATATGATCATTACCATGTTCAATACTATGAAAGAGGAAATCCGGGAGGAATTACATAATCGAATCAATCGCTTTGAAGAGGAACACAACAGACATCTGGAGGAGTTGAGAAAAACAGTGCAAGAAACAAAAAGTGGCATAGAGCAGTTAAAACAAACTCAAGCAGAGTTTAAAACTGAGCTAAAAGACAAGTTATCTTCAACCCAGAACGCCACAGAGAGTCTTATCAACAGAACTAAAGAAGCAGAAAACAGAATTTCAGACCTTGAAGATAAAGTGGGAGTACTAACCAGCTCAATGGAAGAGGTTGTTAAAGCCTAAAAGATACTTGAGAGAAATATCCAAGAGATATGGGACACCCTGAAGAAGCCTAACATGCGTATTCATGGAATACCGGAGCAAGAATCTCAAAATACCACCCCTGAGGAAATTTTTCAAACGATCATCAAGGAAAACTTTCCTCATCTAAAAAAAGAGAGGCCCATTCATATACAAGAGGCATTCCGCACCCCAAACAGATACGACCAAAATAGAAGCACGCCGCGGCAAATAATAGTTAAAACACTCCACATTCAAGATAAAGAACTGGTGCTGAGAGCTTCAAGGGAGAAAAAACAAGTCACTTTTAAAGGCAAACCTATTAAAATAACAAATGACTTCTCAGTCGAAACAGTAAAAGCAAGAAGAGCTTGGAGAGACATACTTCAAGTATTGAATGAGCAAAAATGTCAACCCAGGCTGATTTACCCTGCAAAACTATCAGTCATGATCGAGGGAGAAAGAAAAATTTTCCAGCACAAAGACAACTTTAAGGGATACATGGCCACCAAACCAGGCCTTCAAAAACTGCTAGAAATGATACTCAAGCGTGAAGAAAAAAACAGGCATATCCAGGAGAACAGAAGGCAAATATAACACCATTAAAAGCGAAGCAATATACTTATAAAAGCTACTAAACATAATAAATGTCTGGAATTAACAATAGTTTCTCCATTATAACACTAAATGTTAATGGACTTAATTCACCGATCAAGAGACACAGATTACAAACTTGGATTAAACATCACAATCCATCAATCTGTTGCCTGCAGGAAACCCATCTCACCACAAAAGATAGGCACGCTCTAAAAATAAAAGGCTGGTCAACAATTCTACAAGCAAATGGAAGCAGAAAACAGGCAGGGGTAGCCATTATGCTATCAGACAAAGTGGATTTCAAACCAAAAAAAATTATAAGAGACACGGATGGATACTACATTTTAGTCAAAGGTACAATTCACCAGGAAGATTTCACAATACTGAACATATATGCACCCAATACGGGCCCCTCCACATTCATTAAGAAAACCCTACAGCGTCTAAAGCAAGAAATCAACCCCCAAACGATAATTCTTGGGGACTTCAACACCGCCCTCTCTACATGGGATAGATCAACAGGTCAAAAGCTTAACAGAGACACTTTGGAACTTAATCAAACCCTGAAAGAAATGGACCTCACAGATCTCTATCGAACTTTTCACCCACGTACCAAAGAATACACATTTTTCTCAGCAGCACACGGAACTTTCTCCAAAATAGATCACATATTGGGCCACAAAATGAATCTACACATATACAAGAAAGTTGAAATTCTAACCTGTGCCCCATCAGACCACCACGGCCTAAAGCTGGACATCCACAACACATCAAACAAGAGAAAATACACTAACTCCTGGAAACTTAACACTATGATGCTGAATGAGAACTGGATTCAGGAAGAAATTAAAAAGGAAATTCAAGATTTCCTGAAAGTGAATGATAACGAAAATACAACTTACCAAAATCTCTGGGACACAATGAAAGCTGTTCTAAGAGGTAAGTTCATAGCTCTTAATGCCCACGTCAAAAAATGGAAACATCAGAAATAAACAACTTAACAATGCAGCTTAAAGCTTTAGAGAAACTAGAGCAATCTGATCCCAAAAGCAGTAGAAGAGAAGAGATTAGCAAAATAAGGGGAGAAATATCTGAAATCGAGACTAAGAAAACGATAGAAAAAATCAACCAATCAAAAAGCTGGTTCTTTGAAAAAATCAACAAGATTGATACACCCCTAGCTAAACTAACCAAAAGCAAGAGAGAGAAAACCCAAATTAACAGAATTAGAAATGAACATGGAGTTATCACTACTGATACCCAAGAAATCCAGAGAATTATAACATCATATTTCAAAAACTTGTACTCTGTGAAATATGACAACACAAAAGAGATGGATGAATTCCTAAGTAAACACAACTTACCTAAATTGAATCAGGAAGTTGTGAATTATTTAAATAGTCCTATAACATATAAGGAAATTGAGGAAGTAATCTCGAATCTTCCCACCAAAAAATGTCCTGGACCAGATGGATTCAGCACAGAGTTCTACCAGACATTTAAGGAGTTAATAACACCAATACTCCTTAAACTGTTCCATCAAATAGCAAAGGAAGGAACACTACCAAATTCCTTCTATGAAGCTAATATCGTTTTAATCCCAAAACCTAATAAAGATTCACTTAAGAAAGAAAACTATAGGCCGAACTCCCTGATGAACACAGACGCAAAGATTCTCAACAAAGTCTTAGCAAATCAGATTCAAAAACATATTAAAAAGATCATTCATGGGGACCAAGTAGGCTTCATCCCCGGCACACAAGGTTGGTTCAACATACGCAAATCAATAAATGTAATTCATCATGTAAACCAGTCCAAAGTCCAAGACCACATGATACTCTCGATAGATGCAGAAAAAGCTTTTGACAAGATCCAACAGCCTTTTATGATCAAAACGCTAGAGACAGTAGGAATGGAAGGAACCTTTATCAATATAATAAAAGCTGTATACAACAAGCCCACAGCAAGGATTATGCTCAATGGGGAACAATTGGAAGCATTCCCACTTCGATCAGGAACTAGACAAGGCTGTCCACTCTCACCACTTCTATTCAATATTGTACTTGAAGTCTTAGCTGAAGCCATAAGACAAGAAAGGGACATAAGAGGGATTCAAATCAGCAAGGAAGAAATCAAGCTATCCCTATTTGCAGATGACATGATCTTATACCTGAGGGATCCCAAAAACTCCACCAGGAAGCTCCTGGAACTAATTGAGAAGTTCAGCAGGGTGGCAGGATACAAAATAAATGTGCAAAAATCAGAGGCCTTCCTATATGCCCAGAATGAAAGAAGTGAAAAAGCCTTGAGAGAAACCATGCCATTTACTATAACCCCTAAAAAAATGAAATACCTTGGTATAAACCTAACTAAGGAGGTAAAAGACCTTTACAATGAAAACTTTAAAACCCTAAAGAAAGAAATTGCAGAAGACACCAGAAGGTGGAAAGACCTCCCTTGTTCCTGGATTGGCAGAATCAACATTGTAAAAATGACCATCCTACCAAAGGCAATATACAGATTCAATGCTATACCAATCAAAATCCCAAAGCAATTCTTCAAAGAAGTTGACCAAACAATCTCAAAGTTCATATGGAGGCACAAAAGACCCAGGATAGCAAAAACAATCCTGAGTAACAAAAACACAGCTGGAAGTATTACCATACCAAACCTAAGTCTATACTACAAATCCATAGTTATAAAGACAGCCTGGTACTGGCTCCAAAATAGACACACAGATCAATGGATAAGGACTGAAGACCCAGATATAAGCCCACAAAGTTACAGCCATTTGGTCTTTGACAAAGGGGCCCAAAGAATCCAATGGAAAAAGAACAGCATCTTCAACAAATGGTGCTGGCAAAACTGGATCTCCACATGCAGAAGATTAAAGCTGGACCCGTACTTGTCACCATGTACAAGACTTAATTCCAAATGGATCAAGGACCTTGATATCAGGCCAGAGACTTTAAAAACCATAGTTGAAAGGATAGGGAACTCCCTCGAGCTGATTGGGCTTGGCCAACACTTCCTAAACAGACATCCAATGGCACAGTCACTGCTACCAACTCTCAACAGTTGGGATCTTGTGAAATTAAAGAGCTTCTGTTCAGATAAAGAGATTGTCACACGAGCTCAAAGGCAACCCACAGAATGGGAGAAAATCTTCACTAACCACATATCTGACAGAGCTCTACTGTCCAGAGTGCACAAAGAACTTAGAAAATTAAACTCCAAGGAAAACACTGGCCCAATTAAAAAATGGGCCCTGGAACTTCAAAGAAACTTTACCAGGGATGAAATTAAAATGTCTAACAATTATCTTAAAAAATGCTCCACTTCCTTCGCCATCAGGGAAATGCAAATCAAAACTTCCCTGAGATATCATCTCACCCCGGTCAGGATGGCAAAAATCCACAATACAAACAACGACAAATGCTGGAGAGGATGTGGAGAGAGGGGAACTCTCCTACATTGTTGGTGGGAATGCAGGCTCATACAGCCACTCTGGCGAGCCATCTGGAGATTCTTAAAGAAATTAAAGATTGAAATGCCATATGACCCTGCTATCCCACTTTTGGGAATAACCCTCCATGCAGCAGAGGTTCGCCTCAATAGCACAAGCTCGACCATGTTCATAGCAGCACTGTTTACAATAGCAAAGTCATGGAATGAACCTAAATGTCCAACAGTTGACGAGTGGATAAGGAAAAGGTGGTACATCTATACAATGGAGTACTGCTCAGCCATCAAAAATGATGAATTACTGGAATTTGCTGGGAAATTGATGTCGTTAGAAAGAATTATATTAAGTGAAGTATCCCAAACCCAGAAAATTAAGCGCCGTATGTACTCCCTAATAGGTGGCTCCTAGTACCAAACTCACCCAGCCCACATTGAGACACTCAAAAGTAAACCTATGTAACACAGTAATTGCAAGGATTATGAACAAGAGAGATGGGTTAGGAGGGCCACACCAGAAACAAGGAGAGAGGAGACCATGTTACAGCAGAGAAAATAGGCCTCCATCAAGGTCTGCAAGTAAGTAATGAGAAACCTGGTTAAGTTCATAGACGTTCTTTCCTGATCTCACCAGAAGGGGAGGGCATATAGTCTAGCAGATAAAAAGTAATCATTTTGCAAATGGGTGATGGACCCCTCCCTCAGTGAGGTTTCCTACTCTTATTACATCTACCCTTGAATGTGCTATTACAACAAGACTCCAGTTTAACAGCTTTTTGTCTCTGGCCAGGGGGTGACATACAGTGCCCAGCAGAATGGAGTGAAGGGAATTGCAGGAGCAGCAAAACTGCAAAAGAAAATCAACAAACCACAATCCAGAACTTCAGAGACTCTATATCAATCACATAGAACTAGGCCAGCCTAATCTCTCCCCATCCTGGAGCTCAGGGACATTTGCGGAAGAGGGGGCGGTAAGATTGTAAGAGCAAAAGGATGGGAGGAGCAACGATTTGCAAGATTCTCAACAATAGTTGGGGCCAAAGCAATCATAATGGAACTTTGCATGCCCTGCACAATGTCCAGCGCACTGTTGCCCTCATAAAGTCTAGCATCTGTTAAGGGCACCGAGACCCCTGGAGGCAAGGGATTGACAGCCATAGTAGTGATCTTATGCTTAAGGGGAACAAGAGAAAGGGCTTATGGAAATGCCACTGGGTCCTTATATGTCATCGGAGAGGAGGACCCAGTGGAGAGTTAGGCGTACACAATAAAGGACTCTCTGGGAATTGGGGGGGAAGCACTGGGGGAAGGGGAGGGGGAAGAGGGGGGAGGGAGGGAACTGGTAAAAAATTTTAAAATGTATAATTAAATTTTTAATAAAAAAAATTATTAGCACAATGCAATACCAACCACCCCTTTCATGAAGGCATACTGTGGGTAGGCTAAAAGATATGCACATAACAACTGGTAGTTGTGGTGATGTCTGCTACATTGTGGGCATCTTCTCAAGTGGTTAAGTTTCATGTACATGATGCTGTGTGTAATTGCTTTAGCACTAAAATCCCTAGAGGGGATCCTGTCACATATAGAAACCAAAAATGTTATAGTTCTTCCTTTATCTCCTTTGCTTCATGATGTTCTTTACTTTTGCATATTGGAAATAATTGAAAATTGGGCAGAAGTGTCATCTCTATACATAGGACAACTAAAATTTCAATGATTAATGATGTTGATTATTCTCATGCATTCATGTGCCATTCATATATTTTGTTTTATTAATATCTCTTCAGATATTTCCTGAAGATATTTTTATTTTCTCATTATTGAAGATTTATATTATTATTGACTAATGGTTCACAATCATTAACATTTATGCTACATAAATTGATGTTTTAAATATTTAGTATGTGCCAAGGCTAAATCAAGCTATTTCATATACACATCAGCTTTTTACCTACTTTTTTCTATAGTTAGGCATATAAGATTTAATTGTTATAGATGGTAGTCATCATGTTGTGAATAACCCTCAAACCCTAGTCCTTATGTCTGAAATTTTGTAATCCACAATTGATCATCCCCTCCAAATTCACAACCCCAAGTATCTGACCACTACTTATTTCTGTAAGCTCAAATTTTATTGGGCTATACATGTATGATAATGAATTTTTTTCTGTGCCTAGCTTGATGTTTCATTATGTGATTTAATGTAAGCATACAAATTTAATATCAATTATATACTTAATAGAGCTTAAATGACTATCATTCATATAGCTTTTATATGTTTTCTCCCAGTTGTAGTTTGTTGTTTCTCTGAAAAAATCAATGCTTTAATACTGATCAGGCCCATTTGTAATTCCATGTGAAACTCAAGATAAGTGTTTAAAATGTACTTATTTATTACTACTGTGTGAGGTAAGGTGCTTATCTCTGTGACAGTATGCAGAACTATAGTCTCTGATTACATTTTCTGTGAGAAAGTGAAGACAACACAGAACCTTTGACATAATGCCTTTTCTTTTCTTTATCTTTTGAAACAGATAAAGAAACAGTTTAAGTGTTCTGGGAGATTAGCAGCCTTGTCTAAAGTTGTGTCAAGTTGACTTTGCAATGGAACTGTGAAGATGGTCCTAGTGCTGTCAACATATGCCAATACTTCTGCCTGAGTGTCAAAGTAATGAGGACTTTCCTTTCCTTCTTTTTTCATGTGTGTGTGTGTGTGTGTGTGTGTGTGTGTGTGCGCACCAGAAATTACTTTAGTGTGTGTGCCTGTGGAAGTCCAAGGATGACACTGGGAATCTTTCTGGATTGCTCTACCTCCTGATTGCTATGCTCTGTGGTTTCCAAGGCTCTGCCTTCCGGTACTAGAATTGTAGCTTTAATCCCTTCTATCTCTCTAGTCTATAATAAAGACTTTTCTGATGAAAGGAATGTCACAGAACTGCAGGTGTCCCACACCTGGTTTTTCTTGGTTGCATTTATACACTTGAATCTATACAATTATCTTCTCTAAGAAGTATTTTATAAGGTAGTACTTATTAATTGACACTGACTTTGCCAAAAATTAATTTAGTGATAAATTGAGACTATTTACCTAGGGCTTCTTGTTTGTTTATTTAGTAAGTGCTTACTCTCAAAGTCTTATGCATCAAAATAAATACAAATATTAAAATTTTCTGTTAGCCACTTAGTTAACTTTTAAAGCACAAACACTATTAGTTAACTAAATTCAATGATGGAACACATATTCAATGACTCTATCTCTGTGCATGCCACAGATAATGTTACCTCAGTTTTTTTTTCTTCATGCGTAGGTATGGGTGTGTATGTGTGTGGGTGTGTGTATAGAAGAGAGTACTTGAGTGTGTTTGCCTGTGAAGGCCCAGGGGTGATATGGGGAATCATTCTGGATTGCTCTACCTCCTTAATGCTTTGCTCTGGGTTTTTCCAGGCCTTACCTTCCAGTGCTTGAAGTGGATACTGCCACCCTTTCTGCCTGGTATTTTTATGTGGTGGGATCTAAGATTTGAACTCAGTTCATTTTGCTTGAAAAAAAAAGGTATAACTTCTGAGCCATCTCTGCAGTCCCACCTCAAATATTTTAGAATGTTCTTTTATCCCTTGATAAGGATAAAATTCTGAAAATATTTATTCTCTGGAAAGACATGGGAAGAAGCAACTAAATTGTTGGTATTATAAGTAACAACAGAGATAGTTGTAAAGGTATTGCCATGAGCTTACTTATTTAGGAAAAATAAATCTGACAGGAATGTGAGATCCTCAGAAGACAGGAAGATTTCCTTAATGCTTTCAAAGTCTTGTTAAAATCACTAACAGAATCACAATTTGACAACCATTATATGAATAATGAATAATACTAGTTCTATGTGCTTGATCTTAAATGGTCAAATGCCAGTTGGGTCATTTTAACAAATGATTTTGACTTGTATGTTGCAAAATAGAATGAAAACATTCTCCAACTTTTCACTTGGATAAAGATCTAAATCATCATTCTTAGCAGTAAGGTTTGTTTATGATTAACTTGGCCATGACTAATTTGGTCTATGTTTAATTTTCTCTGTGCTAAATTATCTTTAAGAACATTCAGTATAAACCTTATAATTTATGTTTTTGGGTGCTAATTTTAATCTCTATTCAAGGGAATCCTTGTTTACATTTGAATAGACAATAATTCACAGACAATAATTCATAAGACACATGTATTCATCTAAATCTAAGTATTCATCTAAGTCAAGAAGGAGAGGAATTTTTATTATTAGGACTAGTGTAAGAATATAGTTAGGGGGCTGGAGAGGTGGCTCAGGGGTTAAGCCTCTGCCTTGCAGGCAGAAGGTCCTGAGTTTGGATCCTAGACTCCATGTATAGACGCCAGGTGTAAGCAGGAGCAGCCTGCGTTTCTGGTCCTGGTAGGGCGAAGCCTGTAAACCTGGGGGCAGAGTAAACATGGAGGAGGTGGAGGCAGTCCATGGTGGTTCCTGAATTCATCCATGGTTCTACACACACATACATACACACATATACATGTATGCACAATTGAATAAATAATAATAATAATAATAAAACTTTAAAAAAAGAATATAGTTAGGTAAAAGATTAGCTTCTATAGTTCTATCTTCCATGCATGCACAAAATATCTGGTACAGTGCAAATTGCAGCAAAATTCTGAGGACCAACAAGGCAAGCAAGGAGACCCTTATGTGTCCTTGTCTTTCCCTGGCAGTTTCTTTCTTCTGGGTACATTTGGTGTCTGACCATACTTGCTGCTTAGACTGATTGTTTTCTGTCTTAGCTAAGAATGAACTTTTCCTCTTCCTATTTCTCATTAACGACATCAAGAATAGAAAGGACACCTCTCCAGCTGGGACACCAGCTTGATGAACATTTCTGTTTCAGTTTACTGATACATATCTGAATGTTGGACAGAAATCTGTAGCTTCCATAGTACACCATTATTTTAGGTGTCTTATGTAAGTGACTATGTTCACAATATGGTTGAGGATATCTATGTTGGTTAAGTGCCTAATTACTGAAGGACAGAAGGGCTAAACCCATTTATCTGAACAAAAATGGCCAAAGTCATTGTATTTTATTTTAAAATTGTTTAATATAATTTATTAATGAATGTATGATCTTGAGGCATTTAGTCTGTCTTTGTATAATTTTGTCTTCAAAGAGCAGCCAAAATCTTCTGAATTAGGATTTCAGTTTCACGTATGTGGAAATTAATTTTGATACAATTTGAATGTAGTACAAAAGAAGCAATTGGAAAGAAGCAATTTATACTTCAGTTGCAGGTAAAGTATTTGTTATTATGGGTCATAAGAAAGATGATAAGTGACTGTGATATAACTTCCAGTGTTTAGTATACAATATTCTGGGCTGACCAAATAGCTCAATACATAAGGCAAGGTACCTGCTTCCAAACGTGGTGATCTGTAATCTATGCCCAGAATCTTACGTGGTAGAAGGAAAGAACTGACTTGAGAAAGTTGTCCTCTGTTCACCTATGTACCATGACATATATATTTTCTCTCTCTTTCTCTCTCTCTCTCATAATTTCTTTCAAATAAAATAAAATGAAATATTTAAAAAAGATATTCAGTTGTGGCAGACTCCACCCCACACCCAAGCATCCTGCCTTGTCCAGCCTCACTTGTAATAGTACCATGCTCAGGGCTGAACTGCAGAAGTGCCAGTCTCAGAAGATACATACTACACTTGCATACCTTTCCTTGCCTATCCTCCCAAACGATCCCATGCTTGTGGACACCCAGCCTCATTCACAATAGGCTTCACCCCATGCCTTTGGTTCTTTCTTGCCCATTCTCCCTCAAGGTCCTGTGCTCCAGGCTTGGCTTCAGTGACTTTGGACTTAATCAACCCTCCCCACTCTTGCTAATCATCAAAAAACCCAGGAATATAGTATATACCCTAGAAGTCTAAGGCTTCTAACTGCTGTTATACAACTGAAGATCCCGAGGACCTCACCATTCTAGAAGGACAGTCTTACCATACAACCATAAGATTAGAAACCCATTTTATTTTGCATTCCCACATGACTGACATACCTACTTAAGACCTCTGTACATTACACCTCCATAACATAAGCCACACCTATTTATGCTTAGTTCTTTTTAATTGCATACCTGCAATAAACTCCAAAAACTGTGTTTCTCCCTCAATTATAACTCCATACTCCTAGGTACTATATTCACACTAGCATATTCTATGACAGTCATTCTTATACTTAAGACAAACCCTACCTACCAAACTTGACTCCCAATCAAGCTTCTTAACTACATTTAGATCATAAACACTTTCATCCCCAAATCAGTGTGGGACTAATATACCCCAAGTGTATTGCAGCTGCAATACCCACAAAATAGCATCAAGTAACCCTGAATTAACCCTTAAACACCACCATTCTATCCAAATCCAGGGAAGTAGTTCCAACTTCAGTCAAAGTCAGGCTACCTATTGACTCAAAAGAGAGAGAAACCCATACCAAAGAAAGTAAACAAAGACCCAACACAAGATGCCCAAGTCACATCATACATCAAGAAAATATACCAAATACCAGGAAAACATATCTCCTAGTCAGTAAAATATGTCTGCTAGTCAGGAAAACAGTAATCAAGATAAGTGTTCCAAAAACACATTATTAATATGTTCATGGAAATGTGAGAGGAACTTCAAAAGGAACCAGAAGAACTCCCAGAGGAGATGATCAGCACATCAATATATGAAGCAGAACATAAGCAGCCAAATGAGATGAAAAAGACAATCAAGGGAATGAAATATCACAAGGCTAAATTAAACTTGAGCAATCAAAAACTTAACACAAAGTACTATCATTACTACTGATCAAGCAGAAGCTAGAATATCAGATCTGGAAGACAAGCTGATAGAAAAAGACTGGTCATTTATAGAAGCTGTAATTTTTTTTTAAATACAGGAAAAGAATATTCAAGAGCTATGGGATACCATGAGGAAGCCAAACACTTAGATTTATAAAATCCCAGAACAAGAACCCAAGAAAACACTCTAGCATATGTTTTTCAGACATTCATAAATGGGAACACCCACACCTAGAGAAAGATGTTCCCATTCAAGTGCAAGACATATACACACACTGTTTTGGTCAGATGTGACCAAAAGAGAAACAACCTACAGTAAATAAGAGTCAAATCACTGCAGTCACAGAATAAACAGAATGTCTCGAGAACTGCAAGAGAGAAAATCAAATCACATTTAAAAGCAAGTCTATCAGAGTAGCAGCTGACTTTTCAGTGGAAACAATGAAAGCTAGAAGAGCATGGAGAGATATAATTCAGACTACGAATGCGCACAATGTCAACTTAGGTTTCTATATCCAGCTAAGATATCACTCATTATAAAAGGTGAAAGGACATTTTCTAAGACAAAAATAAAGTGAAGACCTGTGTGACTATCAAGCTGGAACTGTATGAAATGTTAGAAAAAATACTCATGACCAAATAAAATGAAAAACATACCCAAAAGAGTGGAAGGGGAAATTCATGTCCACACTACCACTAAACAAAGAACTACAAATATAAAATTCCCAAATTTACAAACTACCAGGAATAAACCAACATTTCTCAGTTATAACCTTAAATATTATTGGATATAATCTATATCAAGAGACATAGGCTAACAGAGTGGAACAAAGCTCACAACTATTCAATTTGATTCTTTCAACAAACACACTTAACTATCAAAAACATGAACTATCATAGGGTGAAAGTTTCATTAAAGATTCTCCAAACAATAGAATTAGAAAACAAACGAAATTTGCCATTCTAGTATCTGAAAAAATGAACTTAAAACCAGCACAAATTATAAGAGACACAGAAGGAAAAATCCATCAGGAAAACTTCATAATTCGCAACTTATGTGCATCAAATATTGGCTTACTCACATTTGTTAAAAAAACTCAACCATTATTATAATAATAGGGGATTTCAACATCCCACTATCATCATTTTAGACAGGTCAACTAGCCAAAAACTAAGCAGAAGCACACTGGAACTAAATAAAGCTGTAAATCAAATGAACCTGTCTTATATCTACCACATCTTCCATCCAAACACCAAGGAAAACACATTTTTTATCACTATCCCATGGAACTTTCTCTATTACAGTTCACATAATAGGCCACAAAGCAAACCTTAAAACAAAAAAATTCTAATTATGGGCTGCACTCTGACTACCATGGAATAAAGCTGGACACCTAAAACAGGTAAAACAGAAAGTACACAAACTCTTGGAGACTAAACAATATGTTACTGAATAAGGAATGTGTCTGATCAGAAGTCAAAATAGAAATCCAAAAGTTTCTAGAAATTAATAATAGAACCAACCACAACATCCTTAAATCTATGGGACACAATGAACACAGTCTTAAGAGGAAAGTTTATATCATTCAATGTCTACATCAAAAGAAATAGCAATATCACAAGTAAACAACTTAACAATGCAGCTTAAAACTTTAGAGAAACAAGAACCAACCAATCCCAAAAGTAGTAGATGTGCAAAGATTAGGAAAAACAAGGGAGGGAGAAATAACTGAGACTGAGACAAAGCAAACAATACAAGGAATCAGTCAAACAAAAACTGGTTCTTAGAAAAAAATTAAACAATGGGGCTGGAGAGGTGGCTCGGGGTTAAGCCTCTGCCTTGCAGGCGGAAGGTCCTGAGTTCGGATCCCAGATCCCACGTATAGACGCCGGGCGGAAGCGGGGGCGGCCTGCGCTTCTGGTCCTGGTAAGGCGGAGCCCGTGAATCCCGGGGCAGAAGGAGGTGGAGGCGTCCATGGTGGTTCGCGAATTCGTCCGTGGTTCTACACATACACAGACACACACACACACACACACACACACAGACACACACACACATGCGCGTGCACATATACACGCACATGCGCACAGTTGAATAAATAATAATAATAATAATAAAAAAGTTTAAAAAAAAACTTAAAAAAAAGAAAAACTTAAACAAGATTGATAAACTTTGGCCAAATTATACAAAACCAAAAACCAGAAAACGCAAATTTATGTATTTATTTATTTATTTATTTACTTATTTATTTATTTATTTATTTATTTATTTATTTATTTATATATTTATTTTATTTTTTCTCCACTCACAAAATAAGTACCCTCCCTCCTTCCATCCCTCCCTTTGGTCCCTCCCCCCTTTTTTCCTTCTTTTCACCCCCCTCCTTCCCTTTCTCCCAATTCCCCCCCCCCAATCCCTGGAGCATCCTTTAGTGTGAATGTCAAACTTCCCTCTGAGTCCTCCACTCTAATGAAGTATAAGTACTCAATAGCATTGCCCAGGGCCCTTTCTTGTGCTCCCCTATAGTATGGAAACACTATTGTGACTGTTAATCCCTTGCCTCTAAGAATCTTAGTGCCTGTGATCCATGCTGGACTTTGGGGGGGGGGTGATTGATATGTCAGTCATTGCGCAAGTCATGCAAAGTCCTATTATGGTTACTTTGGCCCTAACTTGTGTGGAGTATCTTGTGTATCATTGCTCCTCCCCATCTTTAGGCTCTTATAATCTCCTTCCCCCCATACAAATTTAAAAAGTTAGAGTCAGAGGGAACTCTGGAGCCAGTCAGGAGGGTGGAAGGGGTTGAAATACATTGATAAAAGGAGAGGTGGGGAATGGGAAGGAGAGTGAAGAAGGGAGGCAGGAATAAGTACTTAATATGCTTGTAAAACCAGGAAAAAATTTAAAAGTTATTATTAAAAATTAGAGATGAAAGTGGAACTATCACAAAAGATAAGAAGAAAACTCAGAGAATCATAAGGTCATACTTCAAAAATTTATACTTTCCCAGATTTGACAATCAGAAAGAAATGAATAAATTTCTAAAAAAGAGCCTAGAACCAGTTGTGTTCGGTGCAGAATTCTACCAAACATTTAAGGAACAACAAAAGCCTCATTTTATTCCACAAAATAGAAAAGAAAGGAACACTTCCAAACTATTTCTATGAAATGAAAATTACGTTGAGTCCAAAACTAAATACACAGTAAAAAAAGAGAGTTACAGATGAACACAGATGCAAAAATTCTCAACAAATTACTAGCAAATCAAAGACATATCAGAAAGTCATTTACTATGACCAGCCTGGATTTTATCTCAGAATCACAAGGTTGGTTCAATATACGCAAATCAAGAAATGCAATTCATCATATTAATAACTGCAAAGACAAAAATCACACGCTCCTCTCAACAGATGCAAAAAAAAAGCTGTCAAAATTACAGCACCCCTTTATAATAAAAGTCATGGAGACAACAGGTATAAAAGAAACATATATCAACAAAGTAAAGGCCACATACAACAAGATTATAGTTAAAATCATCCTAAATGGTGAAAATCTTGAGATATTTCTAATTAGATCAGAAACCAGACAAGTCCATTCACTCTTACAATCTTTGTTTAATACTGGACTTGAAATCTTAGCTAGAGCTATAAGACAAGCAAGGGAGATAAAAGGGACACATATTGAAAGAAAGAAGTCAAGGTATCCCCATTTGTAGATGAAGTGATTATGCATGAGAGACTTCAAAGGTTCCACCAGGAAATTTCTGCAATTTCAGTAGATTGATAAGATTAATGTCCAAAAATTAGTGATTTTCTTATACGCCAAGAAAAGCAAATCAAGAAATTACTGACAGAATCAATTCCATTTATCATCATCCAAAAAAATGGAATACTTTGAAGTAAGTCTAACCAAGGATGTGAAAGCACTGCATAATATAAACTTAAAACATTAGGAAAAAGACTATAGAAGACATCAGAAGATAAAAAGAACTCCCATGTTCCTGGTTCAGCAAAACTAACATTGTAAAATGATCATCCTAAATAAAGCAATATATAAATTGAATGCAATACCAATCATGATTCTAATGCAATTATTCACATAAATTGATAAAACAATCTCATAATTCATAAGGCCCAGTATAACAAAAATGATCCTGAGTAACGAAAATTCTGCTGTAGGCATAATCCATAATGGACCTTAAATTATACTACTATATTATAATAATAAAAACAGCATGGTATTGGCGCCAGTACAGAGATATAGGTCATTGGATTACAATTGAAGACCCATATATAAACTTATACACTATTTGGAGATCAGTATGAAGATTTCTAAAAACATTAAAAGTCAAAATGCCATATAACTCAGTTATACCGTTCCTGGAAATAATCCCAAAGTATCTTTTTGAAAAAAAAATTTTGGCTAAGGCTTGATTTATTATTATTATTTTTTACAAAATAAATGATTCTTTTTATTTCTTTTTTTCCTCCCACATTTTTTCCCTAATCATAAAAGATCAATAGATACCCCATCCTCTCCCTCCTTCCTCCCCTCCCCAGTCCTCCCTTTCACTCTCTCCCCTTCCCCCTTCCTTTCAACCCCTCCCCTTCTCCCAGTGCCACCCTTTTCCTCCCTCCCATCTCCTGGAACATCCTTTTGTGTAAATACCAAACCTTCCTCTGAGTCTTCCACCCTAGTAAGGGTTCAAGACAGTGGCATAGCCTTTTCTAGGACTCCCCATTAGTATGGGGACTCTATTATGACTCTTAATCCTATTGCCTGGAGCCTTCTCTCCTGTGACCCATGCTAGACTTTGGAGGGTCGTTGACATGTCAGCCACTGTGCAGGTCAGGCAAGTCCAATCCTGGGTATTGCAGCCTTAACTTGTGTGGAGTATCTTGCATATTATTGGTCCTCCCCATTTTTAGGCTCTTCAATCTTGCTGCACCCTCTTCTGCAAGGTTCCCTGAGCTTTAGGATGGGGAGAGATTATGGTTTGTTGTTGTTTTCAGTTTTGCTTTTCCTGCACTGCCCTTGGCTGCATCCTGATTGATATCAAAGTTCATTTCCTAACCAAAGATAAAAGACTATTTAAATGAAGATCTTAATATAAGAGAAGAATCAAAGGTAAATGGAAGAATAGGAGTAGGACACAGCAGTGGGGGGGATGTCTGTGTGCCATTTGTGGGATGGTTATAATCTATCTGCCAAACCCTATATTCTCCCTCCCTGTACGCTCCCTGCTTGATGAGATCAAAACTGTTTAGTGGCAAGTGACCTGGAATGGAAGTGAGGTGAGCTGCATCAGATGTCTTGCTACTTACATGCAATATGTGATTGTGACCTATTTTCTGTTCTGAAGTGTGATTCCCTATCTCTTTTTTTGGGGGGGCTCCCTCCTTCCCCTTCCCTCCTGTTTATAATCCTTTGTGATTGCAATAGATATTACAAAGATTTGAAGGTCACATCTTATTATAGAGACACTTGCATATCCATGACCATTGTAGCTCTGTTTATAATAGAAAAAATAGAATCAGCCTAGATGTCCAACAATAGATGAATGGATATTGAAAATGTGGAACTCATACAAATGGAATACTATTCTTTTCTCAAGAGAAATGAACTGATGAAATTTTCTGATAAATGGATCAAATTAAAAGCAATTATATTCATTGAGATACCCCAAATGCAGGAGAAACATCTTATGTTCTTCCTTATAAGTGAATCCTAACATTAAGCCTTCAGATTGTATAGTCAAATGGATAATTATTTATCATTGACAAACTATAAGAGAAAATAAGTCTATAGTGTAGCAGACAGGCAAAAAGGTAAAAACAACAGCAACAATACACAGGCAGACAGTTGAACAAGACAGTTATGGAAGAAAAGTATACAAAGGGAGTAAATGAAGAGGATATGATATAATTAGTGGTGGGAGCAAAACAAACAAACAAACAAACAAAAACTAAGTGTCTCTGGGAAAGAAGTGATCAATGACCTCACTCATCTATGAACACTGCAAGTTAGAACATTTCTGATAAGAAGAATCTAGTGGACCTAAGATGGCATGTAAAGACCTCAGGTAATTACTCTCTGAAATGATTTTAAACCTACCTATAGTCTGGGAACACATATTTAGTACTAAAAACGTTCCCAAGCAACTGGAGAATAGGAGAAAATAGACACTGAATTATAACAAATGCTTTAGTTTAACTACAAATATTTGACAACAAGCTTTCATCTTAACATTTCTTATTATAGTTTGGATAAGAAATGCTATCAGTACTCAACCAAGATGCATCCTATGGAATTGGAAGATTAGTGAGGCAGAAAAATACAGCTAACCAGAGAGCAGAGTAATGCACAACCTAAATCAGGCCATCAAAATCTCTCTTGATCCCAGAACCTAGCAGAAGAGGGTAAGAATGTAAGACCCTAAAGTTGGGAAGGTCTTCTATCAGTCATGACACTCCAGTCATGACATGGCTGGTGCATCCAGGAATTAACTGCAATGACAACTACCTCTACCAGAACTGTACAATGGCTGACTTGTTAATGTTCCCCCTAGATGAATGATGATTTCAAGCAAAAACAACCACACTCCGAGAGAATCTTTGAGACAGGTGCTGGACAAGAAAAGAGGAACTTCCCTACCTGTGGGCTTACCCACTGAAGAGCCGCATATGCTACTACAGATTCCTGGCTCTTTACTAGTACAGGTGCCTAAAGGTAATCCTAAGTTTCACACATGTGGAGGGACATGAAGGCAGGAGGGTTGAGGCTGGGTTGGTGAAGGGAAGAAAGGGTGAAAAAAGAGGAGTGAGGGAAAGAAGAGGAAGCGGGCATAGATGCAAACTCATTTTGTTGGTGTTTGAAAAAATCTTAATAAAAATTAAAAAAATTTAAATTTAAAAAATTTAAAAACAAAAAATTTTAAAATTTTTTTTAAAAATTAAAAAAATTATAATTTTGAGTTTGCACACTTATCAGCCATTGCACAGATTCACAAACAACCTCATGAAGTCAGAAACATACCTATCTAATAGCAATAATAATCCCCACTTTTTACTTACTAGGAAAGGATACATCTGAGTCACACATTTCCTGCTGAGACCATCACTTAAAACATATATCTATACTTTGTTGGACTTTGAACAATTACATGCTATAATGTGTTGGAGAAAACTACAAACAGTTCATGATTTTTTGAGGTTCTTTTATGAAAATTGTGATGCTGAGTTTTTGCCAAAAAATGAAAAATGTAACAGAGCAAATAAATATTTTTATCTCAATGTATAAATTAGTAAAATTTAGAAAGCAATTTTCGAAATTAAGTTGCTCTTAAGGTAAAGAGTTCAATGATTATTCTGGTGTAGGCAGATCTACTTTCACTTTGAAAGTAAGACTATATTTCAGTAGATGAATGAAATGTAGTCTCCACTAAAATAGGAAAACCTTTTATACAAAATGTTCTCAAAATCAAAATTACATGGATTTTTCTAACAATGGAGGAAATTCAGAAGGAGTAGTAAAAGCAGCTGTGATTATTACCTAATGACATATGACCACTAAAAAATGAAGATTATAATTGCCATGGGACTCTCTGTCTTCCTTTGTTAAGAACATGTTTATACAACAACAAACCATAATTCAGAGCACAAAAGAACCTACATTATTCATCTGGAACTAGAGAAGCTAAATCTCTCCCCATCCTAAAGCTCGGGAACATTGTTGGAAAGGCGGTGTCAAGATTGTAAGAGACTAAAGATGGGGGAACCAAGGATATTCATGCAAGATATTCCACATAAGTCAGGGCTGCAGCAGCCAGGATATTGCTACAATGTGATTGAACTGACTTACACAATTGCTGACATGTCAATGACCCCCGCCCCCAAAGTGCAGCATGGATCACAGGGGAGAAGGCTTCAGGTAGTAGGATCCTTAGGCAAGGATTATACAGTCATAACAGAGTTCCCATGCTAGGAGCAGCCTGAAAAGGGCTATGTCACTGAGTCCTGAACCCTCACTAGCATAGAAGACTCATAGGGAGGTTCAGAGCCCACATAAACAAATGCTCTGGGGGAAGAGAGGGAGAAAGCAAGAGATCCAAGAGAGGGGGAGGAAGAGAGGGAAGGTGAAAGGGAGGGTGAAAGGGGGAAGAGAGTACAATGGAGGATGACAGGGGAGGGAAGGGAGAGGTAGAGGAGGGGGTACATACTGAGTTTGTGTGATTAGGCAAAAAATGTGTAATAAAAATAAAAATAAAAACAAAATAATTATAAAAAATCTGAGAAAATACAGCTGAAGACAAAAATTAAAAAAAGAAAGTTTATGTATATATGCAAATATATCAAACAGGCTTATGCATTTTAATTCCACTATTTCCTCTATTTCTTTAATACAAAATAAATTGTGATAATATCAATAGTTAAGAGCTATAAATATAAGTGATGGGATACCAAGACAAGTATTCTCCAAGGGACTTGTCATCATTCTGGGGGAAGAGTAATATGGTTTTTTTTCTGTATCTGGGATCAATAGATAACATTAATTAGTATTGTGATCTTCATTGGAAATTGAAGCATGACGTAAGGAGATTGGGTGTCAAGTGATGAATTTTGATTGGCAGCTTGATGGGAACTTAGGATGAAATAAAAGATACATCTCTGCATTTATCTGTGAGGGTCTTTAATGGAGGTTTAATTTAGTAGACCAGACATGCCACCAAAGTGAGCAACTTCTACCAGCAGCAGCCCAGGTATGAAGGTTCTTATGGGACTAGGTATTGTCATTGCTTGTTCACTTTCAGTTTGCTAATGAGTGCACACTATGTGTTGCTGCCAACCTGTCATGGTTTGAGATGTGTCCTTTATGGTCTCATGTGTTTGGGAAGGTCATGGCACCTTCAGGTGAAGCCTTGCTGGAGGAAGGCAGTCACAGTCAAAAGTTGGACCTTGAAGTGGATTAGCCTCAGCCTGCTTCTGGAAGAGGTCTGCTTTAGCAGTTGGCAATCTAGTAGCAGCTCTCAGCCTCTAAGATGGGTATGACTTAGCCCGTCTCCTGCTTTTTCCACCAGCCATGTCACTTCTACCATGAAAGAACCTATCTCCTCACTGGAACTGTAAGCTGAATAAATCCCTTTATCCTTTTGGGTGTTCTCTCTCACAGAAACACAAAGTTGCTAGTATAGAAATTGGTACCAGAGAAGTGGAGTGTTGCCATAAGACTGTGAACCCAATACCAGAAAGTTTTTGTGAAGCTGATAAAAGTTGGTACTGAGAACTAAAGATGTGTGATCATTACTGTGATGTGGCTAGTGTGTCTCAGGAACTGTTTGTTGAAAAAAATACAGAGAACTTAGGAATTTTATGCGGGAAAGCCTTTGCATCTTGAAGACTGTGCCAGAAAAGCCTTTCTTGTGAGAACTTGGAAGAAATTAATGCTGAGAGAAATGCAGGTAGTGGAAGCCCAGTTTATATGAATGTCCAGAGGGGAACAGAGACTAAGTTGGAAACTTAACAAGTGGCAAATGGAGTCATGTGTTAGCAGAGAATTTATTGAAGTTTTGGCCTCATCCTGAGACCTTTCCTGAAGCTAAATTCAAGTGTTTGCAGAACATCTTTCAAGAAAAGACAGTCTTAACAGTGTGACATAGTTACATTTTAGTTCTTTTGTTCAAAGTTAAGAAAAAGAGCAAGGAATCAGGCAGAAAGAAACAAAAATTGTGAGGTATGATGGAAAATGGGGGCAAGTCTACAGAAAATGCAGACATCAAAAATATCAGTTGTTAAACATATTAGTTCCATTAGCTCAAATCAAAAACCTCTTCTTCATTTGGATTATAGGAGAGGCCCTGCCCTGAGGGCAAGATCCTTAGAAAATAAGATTGCAAATCCCTTTGGAAGGAAAGAGCTAGAAAGCTCTGTTTCTCCTCCAAAGAAAAGGCCCAAGAGAAATTTTGCCTACAACCAGCAAAGAGAAGATGAACAGCTGTGAGTCAAGGAGACCAAGCTTCACCTGAAGGTTATAGCAGAACTTGCCAAAGTCATTGACACACTGCTGACTTCAGAAGTCTGTCATATAAGATTTCAGAGAATGGTGGAATCTAGGCAGCATGTGGTAGAAAGTCTGCAGTTTAGAGTCCAAGAAGAGTGGATTGTGCTACGAAGGTAAAACCTGATTTGCAATTGAGAAGCAAAGATGTTAGAGATACCGGAGCCAACATGGGACATCTGTCAAGTAGAGCTATACACCATAAGAGGAGTCAGCTCATGAGAGTGCTGTGCACCTATGGGCTGCTGTGCTAGAGGAGTAGAACCCAAGCTGATTAATACACCATTTAATATATCTCTATCCACCCATCGTTGTTGTTCTAATAAAAAACAAATCCACATGATAGAGAAGTGAAAACAATTTAATTCAGCTAAGAATATTTTTAGAAACTATGAAAAAGTTAGAGACTATGAAAGTTGAGAAATATTAGGAAAAATTTGGGGAGATTCTCATGTAGGTTAATTAAAGGCATATTAACTAACCTGTATAAAGTATTTACTTGGTTAACAAGGGTGATATATTAAATATCTCTGTTAAACATTTCCTTGATGACTTTTCATGATTTTATAAACCTCGTATTCCAAATAATATAGCATGCATTTTATGTAAACTTATATTCTAAATGAAGTAACACACAAGATATAAGAACATCCTGTATTTTGAGTGCAAGTCACTGAAGTTTATACTATTATTGGAGCTTGAATCTGAAATATACCTCAAAAGCCATATATTGATGCTTAGTCTCCAGTCCGTGTTCACTGAGAGGTGAGACCTCACATATGGAAGCTGGATGGCTAGGGTTGCATTCTTATGGAATGTCAAGACCCTCTCCTCATCACTTTCCCAGTTTTTACCCTGAGGTGAGCAGTTTGTCCTTTCAAGAACTCATTGCCATGACACACTGTCATGCTATGAGCCAAAGAGACTCTATACTTTAAAACCATGAGCTAAAATAGTCTTTTCTACTTATAAGTTGTTCACCATAGTTACTTTGTAGTTACAGAAACCTGAATAACACAGCACTGTTAATTTAAGTTGTAATAATGTGCATACCATTTCTCAGTTTTGGAGAGTTGCATTAGAAATCAAGGAGAGAGAGTCCATGGGAGTTTGAACATGCAGATGTGGCAAGGAGAGGAGGAGAGGATGGCAATGGGAATCTTGACAAGCCTCAATCTCTGCTGTATCCCCATTTTACTGCCATGGCTGCCTACAAGTTGGTGCCGACCTGGCACAATGATTGTGCCTGGAAACTGGAAAACTTCTTTGGCCCTGATATGATGCCAAACTGAGCCCAGTAGGTCACCACAAGGCCAAGAGTGGCGGAGAGATGTTTTGGAGATGCTGGCCATGAATTTGATGTCTGCTTCACCGTATTATAGGAAAGAGTGATGTGGAGCTTCTCCACAACACCAGATGCCATTGGTCAGATCTGGTCATCAGTGGCGAGGGCTTGGCACCTCAGTGAGCAGCACTGTGGGGGTCTGACTGGCCTTGATACTGTAGAAATGGCTGCCAAGTAAGGTGAGATATGGTAACAATCTTGAGGAACTATGATGTCCCACTGACTCAGATGAAAGCTGATCATCTTTCATAGCATCATTGGTAAGGTTCACAGGTATGCAGATCTTATGAGGATCAGCTATAGTCCTGTGAAAGTCTGAAGGCCAGGATTGCCAGAGCCCTGCCCTTTCACAATAAAGAAATTGTCTCAAGTTAGATAGGGGGAAAAGGACCCTGATTGTGACTGATAGAATCAGCCTTCAGAGAATTGCCAAGCATCTAGAAGATCTCTTTGAATTTATCAAAGAGCAGAAGCTGTCAATTGTGTATGAACTGGACAAGAATTTGAACCCTCTCAAGCCCATGCAGTTCCTGCATGATGAAGAGACTTTGCTAAAACCGTGGAAGATGTGGGTGCTCAGGGCAAGCCCAAAAGTAAAGACCAGTAGGCAGATTACAGTCCCAGGGAATACCTTCCTTGCTCATTCATCCCTCCTGTACCTCTCCCCAGCACCTGTCACACTGAGTACATCTTTAGTATCTTAACTTGTAGCTGCAGATGGGGAGTGATGGCTTCCATTTTTGTTTTCGCATTTTGTCCCCTCACCCACTCCCTCCATAAATATCTATTTAAAATATCATATCTGAGTTGTAGGTTCTTGGTCCAAGTTCAGTGAAGTCACCTCTTACTCAGGAGAATTGAGAGATAGTAGTTATAGTTTTTTCTAGTACTCTGTTAACTAAGGACGTGCTTGGGAAGAGATCAAGGAGGAACCATGCAAGAGCATGAACCATGAGTAACTGGAGCCCTTCTTTTTGTCTCTGGAGCCTCTCCTGAGCTTGGAGATTTAAAAAGAAAAGTAAACACTACTTCCTCACGACCCCAGGAGAAACTGATTCCAGAAGGTTGGGACCAATCCTGAATTAAGTGTATTAAACTTACTTTTACAAAAACAAATATGCATAGATATAATACTACACAAAAACCTTTCTAAGATTTTTAGTGGCAGTTGAAATAGTCCCATATGTGGTCAGAAGAAAATAACCCATTCATTATATCCAAATGTGATAAGCTCCTTGACCTTGAAGGGGCAAGAATACCTCCTGTTGTGTATCTTAGAATCCTTCCTCTGCCATGTTTTGTGTCAGTGAAATGTCCTTTGATTATGTTCACATATGTCTTATGAATCATGTTCTACTTGCTTGTTCCAGTTGCCTGAGCATATATTTTTTTAAAATATTTTTTACTATCTCCACTCATACAAACTTAATAGGTACACTGGTTCCCTCCCTCCCTCCTCCTCCCCCACCCCCCTGCTTGCCCTCCCCTTACCCCTTCCCCCATCCACCAATGACTCCCCTCCCCTAATCCCCTTTAATGTGCATGCCTGACTATCCTCTGGGCCCTCCTCTCCGAAGACATACAAGGACCCAGTGGCATTTCCCTGAACCCTTTCCTGTGTTCCCCTTAAGCATAGGAACACTATTTTGGCTGTCAATCCCTTGCCTCCAAGGATCTTGGTGCTTTTAGCAAATGCTAGACTTTGTGGGGACAATAGTGTGTTGGACATTGCGCAGGGCATGTAAACTCCAATTATGATTGCTTCGGCCCTAACTTGTGTGGAGTATCTTGCATATCATTGCTCCTCCCATCCTTGTGCTCTTTCACTCTTACCACCCCCTCTTCTGCAAATGTCCCTGAGCTTCAGGATAGGGAGAGATTAGGCTGGCCTAGTTCTAGGTGGTTGATATAGAGTCTATGGTGTTCTGGATTATGGTTTGTTGATTTTCTTTTGCGGTTTTATTGCTCCTGCAATGCCATTCACTCCATCCTGATGAGTATTGGATGTCACCCCCTGGCCAGAGACAAAAAACTGTTAAACTATAAGAGTATATTCAAAGGTAGATGCAATAAAAGTAGGAAACCTCAGTGAGGAAGGGGTCAATCACCCATTTGCAAAATGGTTACTTATTATCTGCCTGACTATATGCCCTCCCCTTCTGGCAAGATCACACCCCCTCAGTTGTAGATGATCAGGAACGAAAAGTCTGTGAACTTAACCAGATGTCTCATTGCTTACTCGCAGTCCTTGATGGAGGCCTATTTTCTCTGCTGTTACATGATCCCCTCTCTCCTTGTTTCTGGGGGTGGCTTTCCTACCCCAACCCACCTATTCATACTCCTTGCAATTACTGTATTACAGGATTTATTGTCGAGTGTCTCTAGGTGGGCTGGGTGGGTTTGGTACTAGGAGCCACCTATTAGGGAATACATACAGCGCTTAATTTTCTGGGACTGGGATACTTCACTCAATATAATTGTTTCTAATGACATCCAGTTCCCGGCAAATTCCAGTACTTCATCATTTTTTATGGCTGAGTAGTACTCCATTGTATAGATGTACCACCTTTTCCTTATCCACTTGTCAATTGTTGGACATTTGAGTTGATTTCATGACTTTGCTATTGTAAACAGTGCTGCTATGAACATGGTCGCACTTGTTCTATCGAGGTGGACCTCTGCTGCATGGGGGGTTATTCCCAAAAGTGGAATCGCAGGGTCATATGGCATTTCAATCTTTAATTTCTTTAAGAATCTCCAGACGGCTCGCCAGAGTGGCTGTATGAGCCTGCATTCCCACCAGCAATGTAGGAGAGTTCCCCTCTCTCCACATCCTCTCCAGCATTTGTTGTTGTTTGTATTGTGGATTTTTGCCATCCAGACCAGGGTGAGATGATATCTCAGGGAAGTTTTGATTTGCATTTCCCTGATGGCTAAGGAAGTGGAGCATTTTTTTTATTATAATTATTTATTCAACTGTGCACATGTGCGTGTGCATGTGTGTGTGTGTGTGTGTCTGTGTCTGTGTATGTGTAGAACCACGGACGAACTCAATAACCACCATGGATACCTCCACCTCTTTCTGCCCTGGGATTCACAGGCTCTGCCCTACCAGGACCAGAAGCGGAGGCCGCCCCCGCTCCAGCCTGGCATCTATACGTGGGATCTGGGATCCAAACTCAGGACCTTCCGCCTGTAGGCGGAGGCTTAACCCCTGAGCCACCTCTACAGCCCCAAAGTGGAGCATTTTTTAGATATTTGTTAAACATTTTAATTTCATCCCTAGTAAAGTTTCTTTTAAGTTCCAGGGCCCATTTTTTAATCAGGCCATTAGTTTCCTTGGTGTTTAGTTTTCTAAGTTCTTTGTGCACTCTGGACAGTAGAGATCTATCAGATATGTGGTTAGTGAAGTTTTTCTCCCATTCTGTGGGAGTTCGTGTTACAATCTCTTTATCTGAACAGAAGCTCTTTAATTTCACAAGATCCCAACTGTTGAGAGTTGGTAGCAGTGACTGTGCCATTGGATGTCTGTTTAGGAAATGTTGGCCTAGCCCAATCAGCTCAAGGGAGTTCCCTACCCATTCAACTATGGTTTTTATAGTCTCTGGCCTGATATCAAGGTCCTTGATCCATTTGGAATTAATTCTTGTGCATGGTGACAAGTATGGGTCCAGCTTTAATCTTCTGCATGTGGAGATCCAGTTTTGCCAGCACCATTTGTTGAAGATGCTGTTCTTCTTCCATTGGATTCGTTGGGCCCCTTTGTCGAATAGCAAATGGCTGTATTTTTGTGGGTTTACATCTGGGTCTTCAAGCCTTATCCATTGATCTCTGTGTCTATTTTGGAGCCAGTACCAGGCTGTTTTTACAACCATGGATTTGTAGTATAGACTAAGATTTGGTATGGTGATACCTCCAGCAGTGTTTTTGTTACTCAGGATTTTCTTTGCTATCCTGGGTTTTTGTGTCTCCCTATGAATTTTGAGATTGTTTGGTCAACTTCTTTAAAGGATTGCTATGGGATTTTAATTGGTATAGCATTGAATTTGTATATTGCCTTTGGTAGGATGGTCATTTTTACAATGTTGATTCTGCCAATCCAGGAGCATGGGAGGTCTTTCCACCTTCTGGTGTCTTCTGCAATTTATTTCTTGAGGGTTTCAAAGTTTTCATTGTAAAGATATTTTACCTCCCGGTTAGGTTTATACCAAGGTATTTCATTTTTTTAGGGGATATAGTAAATGGGATTGTTTCTCTCAGGGATTTTTCACTTCTTTCATTCTGGGCATATAGGAAAACCATTGATTTTTGTACATTTATTTTATATCATGCTACCCTCCTGAACTTCTCAATTAGTTCCAGGAGCTTCCTGGTGGAGTTTTTGGGATCACTCAGGTATAAGATCATGTCATCCGCAAATAGGGATAGCTTGGCTTCTTCCTTGCCGAGTTGAATCCCTCTTATGTCCCTTTCTTGTCTTATGGCTTCAGCTAAGACTTCAAGTACAATATTGAATAGAAGTGGTGAGAGTGGACAGCCTTGTCTATTTCCTGATCAAAGTGGGAATGCTTCCAGTTTTTCCCCATTGAGTATAATCCTTGCTGTAGGCTTCTTGTATACTGCTTTTATTATATTGATAAAGGTTCCTTCCATTCCTACTGTCTCTAGCGTTTTGATCATAAAAGGCTATTGGATCTTGTCAAAAGCTTTTTCTGCATCTATCGAGAGTATCATGAGGTCTTGGATTTTGGACTGGTTTACATTGTGAATTACATTTATTGATTTGCATATGTTGAACCAACCTTGTGTGTCGGGGATAAAGCCTACTTGTTCCCCGTGAATGATCTTTTTGATTTGTTTTTGAATCCGATTTGCTAAGACTTTGTTGAGAATCTTTGCATCTGTGTTCATCAGAGAGATTGGTCTAGTTTTATTTTTTAAGTGTATCTTTATTAGGTTTTAGAATTAAAACAATATTAGCTTCATAGAAGGAATTTAGTAGTGTTCCTTCCTTTGCTATTTTTTGGAACAGTTTAAGTAGTATTGGTGTTATTAACTCCTTAAATGTCTGGTAGCACTCTATGCTGTATCCATCTGGTCCAGGACATTTTTTGGTGGGAAGATTTGAGATTACTCCTCAATTTCCTTATATGTTATAGGACTATTTAAATAATTCACAACTTCCTGATTCAATTTAGGTAAGTTGTGTTTACTTAGGAATTCATCCATCTCTTTTGTGTTGTCATATTTCACAGAGTACAAGTTTTTGAAATATGATGTTATAATTCTCTGGATTTCTTGGGTATCAGTAGTGATAACTCCATTTTCATTTCTAATTTTGTTAATGTGGGTTTTCTCTCTCTTGCTTTTGGTTAATTTAGCTAGGGGTGTATCAATCTTATTGATTTTTTCAAAGAACCAGCTTTTTGACTGGTTGATTTTTTCTATCGTTTTCCTAATCTCGATTTCAGATATTTCTCTCCTTATTTTGCTAATCTCCTCTCTTCTACTGCTTTTGGGATCAGATTGCTCTAGTTTTTCTAAAGCTTTAAGCTGCATTGTTAAGTTGTTTATTTCTGATATTTCCATTTTTTTGATGTAGGCATTAAGAGCTATGTACTTACCTCTTAGGACAGCTTTCATTGTGTCCCAGAGATTTTGGTAAGATGTATTTTCATTATCGTTCACTTTCAGGAAATCTTGAATTTCCTTTTTAATTTCTTCCTGAATCCATTTCTCATTCAGCATCATAGTGTTAAGTTTCCAGGAGTTAGTGTATTTTCTGTCTTTTGTTGTGTTATGGATGTCCAGCTTTAGGCCATGGTGGTCTGATAGGGCACAGGCTAGAATTTCTAATTTCCTGTATATGTGGAGATTCATTTTGTGGCCCAATATGTGATCTATTTTGCAGAAAGTTCCGTGTGCTGCTGAGAAAAATGTGCATTCTTTAGTGCATGGGTGAAAAGTTCGATAGAGATCTGTAAGGTCCATTTCTTTAAAGGTTTGATTAAGTTCCAAAATGTCCCTGTTAAGTTTTGACCTGTTGATCTATCCCATGTTGAGAGGGTACTGTTGAAATCCCCAAGAATTATCGTTTGGGGGTTGATTTCTTGCTTTAGATGCTGTAGGATTTTCTTAATGAATGTGGAGGGGCCCATATTCAGTACATATATGTTTAGTGTTGTGAAGTCTTCCTGGTGAATTGTACCTGTGACTAAAATGTAGTATCCATCTGTGTCTCTTATGATTTTTTGGGGTTTTAAGTCCATGTTGTCCGACAGCTTAATAGCTACCCCTGCCTGTTTCCTAGTTCCATCAGCTTGCAGAATTTTGGACCAGCCTTTCATTTTTAGGATGTGCCTATCTTTTGTGGTGAGATGAGTTTCCTGAAGGCAGCAGATTGATGGGTTGTGATTTTTAATCCAAGTTTGTAATCTGTGTCTCTTAATCGGTGAGTTAAGCCCATTGACATTTAATGTTCTGGACATTTTTTATGGTTAGCGGATTTTGTAAGCTTATTGTTTTACATTCTTTTTTTGTGGTTTTATACTTCCCTTCTGTCCTCTTGGATACGCTTGTTCTTTTCTTCAAGTTTGCGCATCATTTCTAGCATTTTTTGAAGGCCTGGTTTGGTAGACATGTATCCCTTCAAGTTGTCTTTGTGCTGGAAAATTTTTCTTTCTTCCTCTATTATGACAGATAGTTTTGCCGGATATGTCAGTCTGGGTTGGCATTTTTGCTCATTTATTACTTGAGTGCATCTCTCCAAGCTCTTCTTGCTTTTACTGTTTCCATTTAGAAGTCATTTTTTATTTTAATAGGTTTACCTTTAAAAGTGACTTGCTTTTTTGTCTCTTGAAGCTCTCAGCACCTTTTCTTTGTCTTGAATGTGCAGTGTTTTGACTATTATTTGCCGTGGCGATTTTCTATTTTGGTCATATCTGTTTGGAGTGTGAAATGCCTCTTGTATTTGGATGGGCTTCTCATTCTTTAGTTGAGGGAAGTTTTCATTTATGATAATTTGTAAAATTTCCTCAGGTGTGTTATTTTGAGATTCTTGCTCTGGTATTCCATGAATGTGCATGTTAGGCTGCTTCTCTTGAATGTTCCTCTCAAGTATCTTTTTGGCTTTAATAATCTCTTCCATTGAGCTGGTTAATTCTCCCACTTTGTCTTCAAGATCTGAAATTCTATTTTCTGCTTCATTGGTTCTGCTGATAAGACTCTCTTTTGAGCTTTGGGTTGAAGATAGCTTGTCTTTTAGTTCAGTTTTAAACTCTGCTTGAGACTGTTTTAATTGCTCTATGCCTATTTGTGTTTCTTGAACTGTTTTTCTCAACTCCTCCAAATGCCTGTTGTGTTCCTGTTCAAAGTTGTTGATTCTGTTGTTTAACTCCTCTTGGATTTCCACTTTCATAGTATTAATGATGGTAATGATCATACTTTGAAAGTCATTGTCTTGGGTCTGGCTTTCTTGGCTATTTTCTGTGAATCTGTTCTGGTTGGAATCCATCATTAAGGGGTTAATTCTTTCAGTAGGTGATTGGTCTTCTTGGGTTTTGTTTCTCATGGATCTGCACTTTGACTTGGGCATTGTTGTTTTGTCTTCTAGGGCCTTTTAGTTTCTGTGTGTTTTTGACTTTTTTAGTTGGTATTCCTATACTTGGGCAGTTATTACTAGTGCTTGCCTTGGGGTTGGGTATGTTTTTCTTTTATTATTGTTATTTCCTAGTTGAGGCTGTTAGGTTGTTAGTACATCAATTACGTCAGGTTAATTAGACAAGGAGTGAATATTAGTATGATAGTGCACTCTTATGATGTAGTATCTTGGTGATATGTGAGGGTGAGTGGTATGATCCCTGGAGTTGTGTTTTTGGAGTGGCTTTATGGAAGTTAATCTATAGTGATTAATATTAGAACAGAACAGTAAGGTGAAAAAAAGGAGGTTTACTTATCTTTGGGCTGGATGTGATAGGATGATTGTAGAGGTTTACAGATGTATGGCCTTTGACCCTTAGAGTCTTCTCTAGAGGCTTGAGTTTTCTTTGGACTCTATTGAATTCTGAGTAGCAGTGTGTCTTCTGTAGACCACTTGGGTGGTTCTCCGGTGGGCCAGAGAGGCAGAGGGGCTGATGTTGTTGGCAGAATTCTTTACCCTGGACCTGGGACTTGGCTTAGTGCCCCACCCAAGCTCCAGGGATGGAGGAAAGGGAGTATGTCCTGTCCAGTTGGGCGGACAAAGGCGGCACGGGAGGGAGAAGGGGTCCCAGGGTTCCGGAGCTTGGCCCAGGCTGAATCCCAAGGCAGCCTTGGGTGCTGCCGAGACGCGGGCCTACCTGGGCGGGGCGGGGCCTGGCAGAGCAGGGGAGTGGGCGGAGTGGTCAGGCGGACAAAGGCAGCGCGGGAGGGAGAAGGGGTCCAGGGGTCCCAGGGGACCTGAACATATATTAAATTTTTCTTTTTCCAGGTATAAAAAAAATGAGCAAATTAAAACAAGAATATTATCAAGCAATTATCAACATTATTTCTAATGCCTAGGACATAGTAGGTGCTTTCAAAGTGTGTAGAGACAAGAATGAATAAAAAAAAGAAGAAATTTTTTTAAAAAAAGGGGAAGTGAAGGGGAAAGAGATTCATACTTCCTTTGGGTTCTTTATCAAGCTGTGTGGTAAGATTTTATGTGAAGAAAGACAAAATAGCATGTGTACATTAAAACAAGATAAGCCGGATTTCTCTTGTGATCAAAGAGAGCTTAGAATTCATTCACTCAATTATTTTATGTTATCTGCCTCACTTTTTTTTTTATTAGGAATTGTGCTTGGCACTGGGAATCAAACATTTAGTCAAGTACCTAGGTTAAGTAGCTTGGAATTCATAGAAAAATTCACATATTAATAAATGATTACAATATAATAAAGGGACAAACTACAAAGTATTTAATTACTACAAAATTGCATGATATAATGTATACAAAGTGGAGTGCAATTTTCTTATTAACTGAATGAAGACTTAAAGATACTTTTTCTGATTAATAAAATATGCATACCAGACAGAGTATTCAAATGCTTGGAGACTGGAATGTGATCTGAGCAATAGGAGTTAATCTAGGAGATCTATGCATAGACCATGAAGGCAAATTCCAAGCAAAAATTGAAATTATAAACAAGGTCATGAAAGGGAGTACTGAAGTGATGTAGGCTAGAGATGGTATTTATGACATGAGAGGTGATCTAAGAAATATTTGAAAGGAAGAAAAATCAAGAATACATATGTTTTAATGAACAAGAACTGTAGCAATATTCATAATATTGTAACTAAAATTAGGTATATTGTTCTAAATAACAAAAAACAAAGAGCTACACATTTGGGGAAAAGAATAAGCCAAATGTTCTGTCTGTCCCACTTAAATTGACTTTCCATCTGATACCCACAATTTGATTCTGTGGTCTTCTGTTGGATACAGGCGACTGAAGGTCAAGTAGGGAAATGGATATAACCTAAGAATTTGTTTTGAAAACTGTTCTTGGGTTTTTTTTACTTTTTTTCCTACTTTTTTTGGAGAATAATGCAAAATGAATGTCACGAGTGTGTGGAAATGTTCAAAATGTTTTAATTAAAGGTATTTTAATTGTATGACAAAATGCTGAAGACATTTCAACTTTAAAGCATATTATATTTCTGAACCACACAGAGCTAGATTGCAAAGGTCAAATTTAACCCAAAGTGTACACGGAGTATAGGCAATAATTTCTTGATGATAAGAACTGGTTGCTTAGCAAGCGGTATCTCTATGCCACACCAAGATTATTCATTTGCTAATTTACATTTAGAATATTTTCCTGTCAAAAGGTCACAGATATAATTTTGCTACTGATAGCAAAATTAACTTATGTCCTTTAGCTTTATGTAAAGTATCTCTTGCATTCCATTTTGTATAACATAATTTTATCATGCAATTTATAGTAATTAATTACTGTAGTAATTAATCAACTGAACAGTACTAAAGCATAGATATAAGATCCTTTTGTATAATTTCATAGGTCGCAGAACATCTCACTTGCTGCTACACATTATGTACATATTATATGTCTAGTGTGCCATGAAGTACTTTGGTTGAATCTTTTAAGGCTTCCTGATTTAGGATTTTCAGAAAGTGGGGACCATGCTCAATATGAAAGTGTATCTCAAAAAATCTCTTAGATTGTTTGGTGTTTAAATTTTGAAAAATAAGATCTGCCCCAGGCTAGATTGGAACTCACTGTGTAACCCAGGCTGCCTCTAATTGGCAAACTTCTTGCCTCAGGTTCTCAAGTCCTTAATTAATTAATTAATTAATTAATTAATATTTGTTTTTATTTCCACTCATACAAACTTAACAGGTACACCACCCCCTCCCTCCCTCCACCCCCAACCCCCTTGTGCCCCCTCCCTTCCCCCTTCCCATACCATCCCCCAGTCCCTCCCCCTCCCATCCCTGCAGCATCCTTTTTTTTAAAAACATTTTTTATTATTATTTCCACTCATACAAACTAGGTACATCAGATCCCTCCCTCCCTCCTCCTTCCCCCGACCCCTCTGCTCCCCCTCCCCTCACCCCTCCTTCCCCATCCCCCAGTGCCTCCCCCCCCAATCCCCGGAGAATCCTTTAATGTGCATGCCTGACTCTCCTCTGGGTCCTCCTCTCTGATGAGGTGCAAGGACCCAGTGGCATTTCCCAGAACCCTTTCCTGTGTTTCCTTTAAGCATAGGAACACTACTGTGGCTGTCAATCCCTTGCCTCCAAGGATCCTAGTGCCTTTAGCAAATGCTAGACTTTGTGGGGTCAATAGTGTGTTGGACATTGCGCAGGGCATGCAAAGTCCAAATATGATTGCTTCGGCCCTAACTTGTGTGGAGTATCTTGCATATCTTTACTCCTCCCATCCTTGTGCTTTTACAATCTTACCGCCCCTCTTCCGCAAATTTCCCTGAGCTTCAGGATGGGGAGAGATTAGGCTGGCCTAGTTCCAGGTGGTTGATATAGAGTCTCTGATGTTCTGGATTATGGTTTGTTGATTTATTTTTTTCAGTTTTGCTGCTCCTGCAATGCCCTTCACTCCATCCTGATGGGTATTGGATATCACCTCTTGGCTAGAGATAAAAACCTGTTAAATTAGAGTCTTGATATAAGAGTATATTCAAAGGTAGATGTAATAAAAGTAGGAAACCGCGGTGAGAGAGGGGTCAATCACCCATTTGTGAAATGGTTACTTTCTATCTGGCAGACTATATGTCCTCCCCTTCTGGTGAGATCATACCCCCTCAGTTGTAAATGATCAGGAAGGAAAATCTGTGAACTTAACCAGATGTCTCATTACTTATCAAGTCCTGAGTTTAAAGGCATGATTCATGAACCCCAATACCAACAAACCTTGTCTGTAAGAAGAATGGATTAATCTGCAAGGAAAATAGAAAATTAATATAGAAACATTAGTTTATCACTGGTGCTTGGGAGTGATGACATGTTGTGAGACACTCAGAGACCTCATTTATATTCAGGTACATGCAATAATAGAGTGCTCTCACTAAGTGTCCTTCATCATGACTGAGTGACAGTGATAGTCATCCATGAAATAGTTTGTCTAACAGGAGAATACTTGGCTTCATGAACTTCATGGATCAGAAATCCTAAAGAGCAATGGAATATAGAGGAAGGGAGTATCTTCATTCTTCCTAGGGTTCCTTAGTAAGGCAAAAACTGATAAATAGAAGAAACTAAGATTATTTATTTGACACACATGACACAGGAGACTTCAGAAATGATGCCCCTGACAATCACTTGTTTCTACTTAGATTCAGAGAAGAATTAAGGTAAGTAGGAATTGAACAAAAGCATCTGCTTTCATGGTAATTTTCCAAAGGAGACGTTATAGGCAACGCGGTAAACACTTCTTGATCTTTCTATAGCAGATCTTCTTCCTAGATATTGGGGGGATTCTTAGAGTAGGGATTTTATAAGCATCTTGCAGACAAGATTGCTCAGACAGTAGTTTATATCCTGTTCATTAGATAAGTATGAGAAAAAAATGAAAGCAATGTTTCTAGATTTCATGACTTCAGGGGAAGAATTTTTAAGACATGCTTTGGAACTAAAAGAACCCAGGAGAATGAAGAATGGAAGACGTTTAGAAAGATCTTGTTTCTGAAGTTTTTCTAATTTCTTACAGTATTCAGCATGTCAAAGCACGTTTGGGGGGTGTTTCATTGATTTTTTTTAAATTATTTATTCAGTTGTGCATGTGTGTATGTATGTGTATGTGTGTGTGTGTATGTATGTGTGTAGAACCACTGGCAAATTCCGGAACCACCATGGACCACCTCCACCTCCTCCTTGTTTACTCTGCCCGGGGTTCACAGGCTCCGCCCTACCAGGACCAGAAATGCAGGCTGCCTCCACTTCTGCCAGGTGTCTATACGTGAGTTCTAGGACCAGAACTCAGGACCTTCTGCCTGCAAGGCAGAAGCTTAACCCCTGAGCCATCTCTCCAGCCCCTAGTTTCTGACAACACACCAATCTGTAATTGCCAAATTGGCTCCCAAGTTCCAGGTAAGCATCACGAAAATTACCAAATTTCATTAGATTTTTGGTGATCAATTAGTGATGATTCAAAAGTATCTAGTGGGGCATATAAATAGGCTATATTGGGGCTGGAGAGGTGGCTCAGGGGTTAAGTCTCTGCCTTGCAGGCAGACGGTCCAGAGTTTGGATTCTAGACCACACGGTCCAGAGTTTGGATTCTAGACCACACGTATAGACGCCAGGCTGGTAGGGCGGAGCCTGTGAATCCCGGGGCAGAGTAAACAAGGAGGAGGTGGAGGCGTCCATGGTGATTCCCGAATTCGTCTGTGGTTCTACACACACACACACACACACAGAGACACACACACACACACACACACACACACACACATGCATATACCCACAATTGAATAAATAATAAAAAATAAATAGCCTATATTGAATTTCAATGAGGATAAAGCAAAACTACCAAGTATAAATTCTGGAATTATATATGCATGATGCAAAAGCTCAAAAAAAGAGAATTTAGATCAGAGAAAGACTTCAAACATCGCAGAATTTAAAGACAGATTGTGGGAATGGAAGGCAGAAAAGGAACTTAACTTTTACAACCAGGACAATTGAGAATAAAACGAAAGAAATACCATCAAGGAAATGCAGTGATGAAAATCATGACTGGAGAAAAATGGTAATGCTGCCAAATGCTTTGAAAGGTCAGATAAGGGAAAGATGAAAATATTATTCACTGCATTAGAGCCACTGAGGTCAGAACTGACCTTAGCCAGAGAAGAGATATTAAAATGACACAGTGGAAGGAAATTGGAGTGGTTGGTGGAGGACTTTGGTAAACACAGCAATGTGAGAGTAGGGCTCAAGGACTAATTGTACAGAATGGAACAATTTTTAAAGTTCAAGGCAAATACCCAGTTGTAAGAAAACAGAAAAGGATTAGGCTCTGCAAAGCAGTTTGTGAAATGGTTTGTAACCTTTCATTTTTGCAGCTGCACTTTGGGATGTGAAGACAGATGTGAATACAGGTGTTATTGCCCCGTCACAGGCAAAACCGATTCCAGTGTCTCCAGTTTCTCTGTGAGATTAGACGAGGAACAAATGATAAAAAGGTGCTCAGGAATTAGAAGATTCTGAAAAGGGAGTGACATTCCATGCATTAGATTGCAATTTCAGTCAGAAGAGACCAAAGAGTAGTCTATACTTCTTGGTTGCATTTTCTTCAAGGGCAAATTATTAAAATTTAGGTGAAGAAAGGTTCTCTTCCCTTTGGGGATATAATAAAAAAATCGGACATTTAAATTATCAAACTGAAAACATGCAAAATTTTAGAATCTGATCTTAATATATTTGATAGAAATCTGGAAAATAATTTTGTTCTTATCCAGTGTAACTTTAAATCAGTAAGAGGAGGAAAATAGTCTTTACAAAAAAATACATTTGGAAAAAAATCAGTTTTATTCCCACTGTACTCATTTGGTGAAACAAAGTATGTAATTTACTCATTTTTCTTTTGCAATGACTAGTCAGTATCCTCACTGTTTGGAACTGCAGAGTCCCTTGCTTTAGTACATTTCATTGCATACTTAGTTTAATTTCCCAGTGTCCTGGCTTCTTCAGTTCTGTGATGTTTCCTGCAGCAGCACACTATAAAGCATTGCCATATTTTTTTTGATTAAACAATCATAGCAGTGCTCATAAACTAAGTGGTTATTTTTATTTTCATGCTATATGTGTAATAGGGGATTTGCATGTACGTATGCATTTGCTTGCATGTGGGTAGTTTATGTATGTGCATGTGCATGTAGAGGTGTGAATCATCTTCTACCTCTTTTTTTTCCATCTTATAGTTTTGAGGATGGGTCTTTAAACCCAGAGTTTGCCTATAGCAGAAGTCTTGCTGGCAAGATTGTTCTGAATACTCTCAGGCTCTATTTTCTGGGACCAGAATTGAAGGTAAACTACCACACCTGAATTTTGCCTGGGATCTGGGGATCCAAATTCTCGTCCTTTGTCTTGTGAACTAAGTGCTTTAACTACTGAGCCATCGCCCCAGTACCTGCCTATTTCACTGTTTTCAATGACATTTAAAAACTTTGGAAGACTGAAATTTCAAATACTCTTCCGCCTTTAATAGCAGAAATCAGTGCTTAAGCTGTAAGTCTGAACCCAAAGGTTAAATAAAAATATTTATGTGCTTTTGTAAGATGAAAGACTAGAAAAGATCATAGAACTAGAATTTTTCTACTTCGTCTATCTAACCTTGTATATTTCTTAGGGAAAATGCTCTTTTTTTGTTCATTTATTTCAGAAGGGGATCATTTCAGAAGAAATCTGTATTCATCTGAAGAGAAGTTTAGGAAATCTAGTGATTTGCGTGTGTGTGTGTGTGTGTGTGTGTGTGTGTGTGTGTGTGTGTGTATTATTATTATTATTCCACTTCTATTATTCTTTTAAGACAGGGTCTTTAATCCAATCTTGTTCTTGCTGATCAGGGTAGACTAGGCAGCCAGTTTTCTGTGGGGATTCTCAGCCTCTCCCTTTTGACGCTGAAGTCCATAGGTGGTCTGCCTCAACTATCTGACATTTTATGTATATCTGAGGATCTCAACTCCATTCCTTTTGCTTTCGTACAAAGCTATTAAACAACTGAATTATTTCTCTAGTTCCCTCTCCCCTTTTATGATTTTATTTCATTCCAAAAAATTATGGTGACTGTCACATGTACCCTCAGTCTCAAAATTTAGTTAGCAATTAACAAACTAATAACAAGACTGAAATTTCCCCTAAATATGTACTTATGAGTTTCAGAAAAACACAAGCATTGTTCACAACACTGACTTTTACATAAATTTAATGACTGTATTCAGTCATCATAATAAAGAGTGCTTCTAGATGTTCTCACCATTACCTTTCTCTGTTTCCTTTCACCTCCCTGTTTTTACTTTCTCTGCCTGTCAACTCTTGTGAAATGTTATGTCTGTAAGTTCCTCCGGTAACTATAATAGAGAGCTAGTATTGATTTTTTTCTAGCTCAATATTTACTGATATATTCCAAAAAAATCCTGCTTGTTTTTGTTTGACTGGTTGGTTTTGTTTCTTTTTACATTAGCAAGAGATAATTTATATTGCTTACTACAAAAGACAATACTGCTGAAGTCAATTTGTAATACTTTCACTTTTGTGATATGGGAGAACAGAGCTTCATTAGTTGCTCAGTGAATAAAGAAATGAAATTATTTTACTGAAAATGATGACATTCTCAGAATAATTGATTTGAGCCAGAAATACAGTTGGGATACCTGGTAAATTAACTAGCAAATCAGAAAACAAGCAAACCATACCACAATGACTTCCTCCTTCAAAGATTGTCTGTGAAAAACTATTTTGAAATTCTGTGGGTTACAAATAATTCTAGGTTTCACTTAGCTCACCCATTGCTTTTCATTCTATTGTCATTTTTCTTTTCTTTTTGCATTTATTATGATCAAAATCAATTTTTCATTACCAGTATTTCTATAAGAATTTCTTAAAAACTAAGACTTTCTTTTCAATTTTCTAGTTTTAGCACTATTTACCAAGTTCCTGGGAACACCGTGAACTGTGAATGCTGTAGAAAATTATGTTTAAGGAATGCATTAGCAAATTAAGATAATTATCTTAAATGAAGTAATTAACAAATGAATAGGTTATTTAAAGAAGATAATTTCTTATAGTACAAAATTCTGGTCCCTCCTGTTTACCTAACATGATAATTCACTGGTGTTCAATTTCAAAGAGAATCCACCTAAACAATTCTTCCAATACAATGGAATGTTTTTATATAGCTATGAAGGGGCTGAACGTTTGATAAATTCTACATAATTTATTAGTCTTTTATTCTCGTTCAGATTTTCCAGTTTTCTCAGTTCATAGGTGAAATTCAGATAATCTATCCCCCTAGAAGAAAATTCTGAGCTTTTTTCAGATTCTCAATAGAGAGTAAATCCAAAACAAACTACAGATATTGACAAGACTGAAGCCACTTTTGTAAAGAGGAATGTTTGCTTTCCTCTTTATGTCATTCATAAACAATAAGTCATGGAGAGTTTGATGTTTTATAAAAAAAATGAGAGATTAACCAAAGATACTATCTTGGCAATGAATTCATAGATGAAACAGAACTTGATAAATTGTTTGAATTTGGACAGTTGACTGGAGGCAAGATGGGATTGTTCCAGAGAATTCACAGATTGCAAGCTCAGACTGTGAAATTGAACTCCTGCTCTTATCAAGTAATTTAACAATGAATCCACCTCTGCATCTCTGAAGAGTGTATAGGGACAAAAAGGCAAAAATAAAAGGCCCAAAGTAAAAAACAAAATCCACTTACTCTCTAAATGTCACTAACAGATTAGAATTTGACAGTGACTTTGATATCTTTTGTACAGCCTTACGGTTTAGCTCCTAATGACTTATGCAACCACAGTCCAAATAACCAGTCTTAAAAGGGAAAAAGGTGTTACAAAACTTATCACCTAACAATATAGTGAGTAACCCACCTTCTATCTACTCAAATGGGACTTCACAGAAAAGGCTTATAAGGCAAAACAAGTAACTTCTTTCAACTCCTACTAAAGGTCCTCATTCCCTTGCAGTAGTCTCTCTCTCCCTCTCAAAACTCACCTGTTTTATTTTCTTTCCACATAAAGAAATTTTATTTTTTTCAGAAATTAGCCATTCTGAGAACAAGATTGATGAGCTGATATGTCAGTAGCCCCACATTTTATATGTATATATACTCTCAGAAAACTCATAATGAAACCAGACTACCTTTTAGAATTTGTCAAGCAGTTCTTTTAGACTGTGAAGAAGAAACTGAGTCAAAGCCACAAAGTATTCAATAAAGTAGAAAACTCATCAGAACCTGTATTCAGAACAAAGATTCAGGTTCTAAGTGATATACCAGATATTAAAAAGGTGGCAGAGGAGAGAGGCCAGCATTCACAACCTGATGTGTGATTTTGTGTCTTGAATTCAGAAATTATGTAAGAATGACAATAATGTTTACTGTCAGATTTCTAAAGGAATGTCCAGGTGTGGATGGCACCTATAAATCTTCTCATGAAAGACTTTGAACAGATGGGACTGACATATATGGCACGACTTCAACCTCACCAAGGACTACCCAGGGAAAAAAAGAGCATCAGCACTTGCAGTTTGATCCCCAGGAACCACTCACATGTGTGACCAGCATATGAGACCCTACTTCCCAGGGGTGAGACAAATATATATATTGCCCAGGAAAGAGTGCCAAGAAAGTAGAGACTTCAACAGTTAATCAGATAAGAAATCTTTCAGACTAGGTTCATCGGCTCTTTAGAAGATGCTTTTATTCTGATTCCTTTTTCTACTCCCTCCCTCCCTCCCTCCCTCCCTCCCTTCCCCCCTCTCCCTCCTTTCCTCCCTCCCTCCGTCTCTTCTTCCCTCCCTCCCTTCTTCTTCCTTCCATCACTCCCTTCTCTCCCTCCCTTCCCTCCCTCCCTCCCCTCTCCTCCCTCCCTTCCTCCTTCCTCCCTACTCCATCCCGCCAGCTCCTCCTCTCTCCATACCTTTCTTCCTCTTCCTTTCCTTCCTCCTTCCTTCCTTCCTCCCTCCCTCCCCCCGTCTCTCCATACCTTCCTTCCTTCCTTCCTTCCTTCCTTCCTTCCTTCCTTCCTTCCTTCCTTCCTTCCTTCCTTCCTTCCTTCCTTCCTTCCTTTTCTCATTTTTCTTTTAATAAGCTTTCCAAACAGTATAGGATAGACTAGTTTATGAGGTATCTGTGTCTTAGCCTCCTGAGACCTGGTCTTATAAGTTGGCTCATTATATAACTTTAGCTTTCTCTTTACTTTCTACCTTTAGCCAATCCCCCCATCACTATTATTCCTCCTATTTACTTTTACTTCTTTGATATTTACTCTGATCCAAAACCATCTACTAGTCTTACTGCTTCTAACAACACTATCAGGTTTTTTGTTTTTTTTTTTGCTTTTTGTTCAAGGGATGACTGTTCAATTTGATTATTGCTATATGTTCATAGAAAACCTCTCATGATAGTAACATTTTTAGACAATAAAAGATAGGATTGAGGACTGAGTTTAGTGCTGTCAGAGAAAAATAACATATCAACCTATATTAGCCCTTTTATCAGGCTACAAAAATTTACACTAAAAGAGCAAATGTGATCTAAAAAACACCCACTAATACCCTAACTCCAGTTGTACAATTCTTAATGCAAAAGACAAGAAACAAAAATAACCAAGGCAAGATGACATATTTTTCTTTTTTTTAACTAGTTGTACAAGATCAATGAGTAGGTATCCTCTCTTCCCTCCTTCCTTATTTCCCTCCTCCCTCCCTTTCCTACTTCTGTTTCTCCATCCCTCTCTCATTCCCCCTTTTCCTCCCTCATTCCCCTCTTCCCTCCCTCCTTCCTCTCTTTTGGTGTCTCCTAACTGCTCCTTCCCACTCTCCTGTCCATCAGCTTGTATAGGCCCCAGAATTCCCACTGAATCATCTACTTTAGGAGGTTCCATGGATGTTTAGGATTACAGTTGAGAAATGACTGTTGATTATTGTCATTTTTTTTGTGTTTAGTGGCTTTTATATATGCGTATTACTTTGCTTGGAAGTTGTATTGGTATTATATTTTCCCTCTGTCCTCTCTGACACTTTATTCATTTTCTTCTTGCTTAAGTATCTTTTCTAGCATCTTTTGTAAGCCCATGTGTTAGCCGTGTAAACCTTCAGTTTGTCCTTATGGTGCAAAATTTTTCTTCTTCAATCATGATAGGTATATCAGCCTGGGTTGACATTTGTGTTCATTAATGACTGAAGTACGTCTCTCTAAAATCTTCTGGATTTTTCTGTTTCCATTGAAAAATCAGTCATTATTTTAATAGGCTTACCTTTAGATATGACTTGGCTTTTTTCTTTTGAAGCTCTTAACACGTTCTCTTTGTCATGTATCTATAATGTTTAGACAATTATCTGTAGTTGTGAATTTCTATTTTTGGTCATATCTATTTGGAGTACAATATGTATGGAGTACAATACTTGTATGGGTATCTCTTTAGATGTAGAAAATTTTCATTTACAATAGTTTGAAAAAGTCTCCTGTAGTGTGGCATTTTGGATCTCTTGTTCTGGTATTCAATAAATGCACAGGTTTGGCTTCCTCAAGGTGTCCCATAACTCTTGAATGTTGCTCTTGAGTTCCTTTTTGACTTTGTCAGCCTCTTTGATTGAACTCCTTTTTTTGCCATCTTGTCTTCCAGTTCTGATTTCTTATTTGCTGCTTCATTACTTCTACAGATAACATTCTCTGTTGAGTTATGATTGAAGATAGCTTGTTTTTTTGAGTTCAATCCATGCTTGAGATTTTTTTTAACTGCTCTATGACTAATTGTGTTTCTTCAAGTGCTTTTTTCATCTCCTCCAAGGGCCTGTAGTGCTTCTGCTCATATTGGTTGATGCAGTTATTTAACTCCTTTCAGATTTCTTCTTTCACTGCTTTGTTCTGTGAAGATCAGGCTTTGAAAATCATTATCTTGGGTATGGCTTTCTTGGTTATTTTCCAAGGTCTATTTTGGTTGGATTTTGTATGTGTATGTATGGAAGATTGTCTTGGTTTTTGTTGTCTCTCATGGATTCATGCTGTGATTTGGGTATTTTTTGTTTTATCCTTAATATTTTTCTGATTTTTTGACTGATATGCATTAGATAGAATTACTGCTCTTAGACTGTTATTTCTAATGTTTGCCTAGATAGTGCAGGTGTCTAACTAGTGTTCCTTGGTACTATTTCATAGATGAGATTATTATACTGTTAGAATATCAATTAGGATGAGTTTGTGGATAGGTGTTGAAGTGTGGTAATGCAGTTTTTGGCTTTTACTTCCTTGGTGCTGTGTGAGGGTGAATGGTTAAGACCCTGAAGGGTGGGCATATGGGTTTTTGGGTAAGCTATATAGAAATCTTAAGCTGTGGTGACTATCAATTGAGAATAAAAGGACAGTTTAAAAATGTTACTAATCTTAGAGTTGCATGGAGTCCTCAGTTGTATAGTATTAGTCTGCTAGCCTGTTGCTTGTGGTTTCTGTGGACTCTGTGAAATTCTTGAAAAGTTTTAAAGTTTTAAAATGATTATGGAGGGACCTGGGTGGGTGGTGTTGGTAGAGATTGGTTCTAGGAGGCATAGTCATGGGAACCTACCATGGACCCAGCCTAGTTGGCAGTCATCACTGGGTCCATGACTCAGGAAAAAAGCCAATATGACATCTTAAAAATTTACTAATCTTTCAATAATGTCCTTCAGTAAAAACAAATTAGATCAAATCCCAATGGACTCAAAGGAATGATTTATGATTCAGTTCCAAAATAATCAAAGTAGACTCCTTTCTTGAATGAATGTGAAGAGAATACTAACAATAAAATAAAATAAGGTCAATATGGGACATGTATGTACAATTTGGTTAAGTCACAGAAATACTGAAAAATAATCTGAGATAGTGGAAAGTAAAGACTTAATAAGTCAGTTGTAAAGCATGGTGGAAAGCCTCATCAATATATTGGACCTATGGAAAGACAAAATGACGACACTGAAATATCCAGACTATGGCAATGATGAAATGATAAGAACATGCAAAAATATTGTTCAAGTTATATGGGATATTACTAAATGAAAGATCAAATTTATGCCTCATGGACACTGAAAAATTTTTCATGTTCATGGCATAGAAAATATGTCCAATTAAAATCATGAAAGAAACCTTCCCAAACCTAAGGAAAATAATCAATCAAGAGACATTTAGAGTACCAACCAGGCAAAATCATAGAAAGTGAAAAGAATGTCATAAGAAATACCAACTCACATCCAAAGACATGGTTATGTTATAGCAGGTAATTAGGAAGATTCGGGATGATGTCTTTAAACTGTGAAAGAATAAACGACAACTCATACTACTATTCCCAACAAATAAAGGGCAAAAAAAAAAAAACTTTCCATGATTAAAATAGGCAAAAGACATTCAAGTGAGCTTTACAGAAGAGTCTTGAAGGAATCCTTGGGAATGAAAAGAATGACAAACATATTGCAGAGGCTCTTAGAAACAATTGACTACATTAAAAGTTTAATTAATTAACTCACAGTATGAAAACACCAAAAACAAAATTGACAAAATTAGAAATATACACATATATATAATTTGAATATAACTCTCAATAATAATTGTCTAAATTCCCTAATTAAAAGATTCAACTTAAGACTGGCAAGATGACTCAGGGAGCAAAGGTGTTTTCATACTTAGAGACTTGAGTTGGATCCCCAGAGTAGGAGAACATGGACTCTCGAAAGTTGTCTTTTTACTTCCACAAGGACACCTTGGCATAGACATATCTTACTAAAATTAAACATATATCAAATAAATAATTTGAACATGTCTATAATAAGAAGTGACATTGAAACAATCCAAAGAAAAATTCTAACTAGTTCTTCAATTCTACAAATGCTTTAAAGATGAGCTTACACAGATACTTCTCAAACAATTTCTTGAAACAGAAAAGGAAGGAATGCCACTAAATTCTTTTTCAAGCTAGTAATACTCTGACACCAAAACCAGACAAAGACACAACAAAAATGATAGTAAAGCCTCAATTAATACTTTCAAAGAAAATTCAAGACACATTTAACAGCTCAAACACTGTTGGCTTAATTCTAGAGATGATATATACAAATCAATCAACATATGAAATCTTAAACGTATTAATCATATAAGGTTGGAAATCACATATAATCTTAAAAGATTTGGGAAAGGATTTTGCCAAAATCTAGCCTCCACTCAATAAAAACTAGGAAGAGACTTTATAAATGGACAAAATATATCTCTATATAATAAAAAACAATATATAATAAATATCTAGTAGCAATGCAAAATGGAGGAAAAAGTCAATGCATTATTAATAGAGCTTGAAGTTTTAGTTATAGAAATAAGACAAGAGAAGGAAATACAAGGCATTCAAATGGGAAAGGAAGAATGCAAGACATTATTTATGGATCATGTGATTCTATATCTGAGACCCCAGAATCTCCACCAGAGAACTCTGGATATTATACACAATTTCATCAAAGTGTCAAGACACAAAATTAACATACAAAGCTCAGTGACCTTTATTTATACTAATAGCAAGCAGGCTGAGATTTATGGAAGAAATTCCATTCACAATTGCCTCAAAAATGAACACTTTAGAAAAAACTTAACAAAAGAAGTGAAAAATCCACTATAATGAAACTTATTTTGAATTATTTTATTAAGAATTTTCCTTTTATACAAGTAAAATGAGTGGTTGTTCATAATTTCCCATCCCTCCTTCTTCCCTCCTCTTCTACCCTTCACTCCTTGTACTGATTCATCCCTCTCCCTTCCACCCATGTTCCTTTCTGCTTGTGTAGACCACGGAGTTGTTTGTACTGATAAGGAACTGGGTCTCTGTGGCTATATAACTGGCCTTTAAGTGGGTAAACCCACAGGTCTGGATGACCGTTTTCACTTGTCTGGCACCCTGCCTCTATGATTCCCACGACATGTAGTTGTTTCTCCTGAGAGTCTCACTGGTCCATTGGGGAAGTACTGATATATCATTCATTGCGTATATCTGGCAGGGATAGATCTCATTGCAGTGAGCTCCGGGATGTAACAGCCCTGTCTTGCCTATAATGACCTGGCTGGTAGTGTATCTTCTACCTTTAGGCTCTTACTACTGCCCCCTCTTTTGCAAGGTTCCCTGAACCTTAAAATGAAAATAAAGAGCCTTGGCTAGCCTGATTTGGACTGAATATTTTAGTGCTGTCCATACTGATATTCTGTACTTTTGATTGATGGTGATTTTCTACTTTACTAATCTTTCATTATAGGCTACATCTTTTTTGGATGTTTTCTTATTTAGGACACAATGAGAGATCTTTAGATATTGGTTTACTATCAGGTACTTATGGTTAATACTAAGTCATCTCATCCTATCTAGTGTCTATTTTCTCCAGTTCTGCTGTTGCTTAGACAGGTTTACAATATTGTGCCTGTGTTCCTTGGCATTAAGGGAAGTTAAAAGTTAGCAGGTAATTTATTAGAGACTAACACCATTCCTTACTGTGTCCTGCCCCTTTTCTTCCCTACCCTTCAAAATTTTGTTTCATAATGGCATACTCCTTGATTTGCCCATGTTCTTTCATCTATTTTCTTTTGGGATCTTCTTCCACTACTTCCTCCATCTATGTTCCTTAGCAGTTTATGGGCACTGTAAAAGTAACTGTTTGATTACATCAATCTGAAGGTTTAATGATAGGATCCACTTATAAAGGAGTACATGTTTCATCTGTCTTTCTACTACTGTAATACTTCACATTAGTATGATTTATTCCAGCCTCATTCACTTACTAGAAAATTTCATTAATTCATTTTTCTTGACAGCTGAATAGTATTCCACTGTGAATATGTACCACATTTTCATTAACCATTCATCTACTGTTGTATATCTAGTTTGAATCCATTTCTTTGCTATTGTGAATAGAGCTGTTTCAAACATGAATGTACACATAACTTTGTAGCAGGATGTAATGTTTTTTGGGGATATTTCCAGGAGTGGTATAGCTGGGTCATATAGTATTTCAATTTTTAACTTTTTCAGGAATTCTAAACTGATCTCCAAAGAAGTTGTATAAGGTTACATTCTTTTTTTTTATTCAATTGTGCATGTGTGAGTATGTGTGTGTGTGTGTGTATGTGTGTGTGTGTGTAGAACCATGGGTGAATTCGTAAACCACCATGGACCGCCTCCACCTCCTCCTTGTTTACTCTGCCCCGGGATTCACAGGCTCTGCCCTACCAGGACCAGGAACGCAGGCTGCCCCACTTCCGCCCGCCGTCTATACACCGGGTCTAGGATCCGTACTCAGGACCTTCTGCCTGCAAGGCAGAGGCTTAACCCCTGAGCCACTTCTCCAGCCCCAAGGTTACATTCTTACCAGCAACACGTGAGGGTTTCATTCTCCCCAATTCTTTGCCAGCATCTGTTGTTTGTGTTTTGGAATTTAGCAATTCTGAATGGAATAAGGTGGTATCTTAGGATGATTTTATTTTGCATTTCCCTAATGGTTAGGGAGATGGAACATTTTTTAAGATGCCTGTTAGATATTTGAATTTCATCTTATAAAAATTTTCATTTTAGTTCTAAGGCTTATTTTTTAAATTGGGTTTTTTACTTCCTTATTGGTTAATTTTTTTTTAAGTTCATTGTGTACTCTGGCTCTTTGTGTCCTCTGTCAGATGTATGTTTAGCAATGATATTCTGCCTTTGTTGTGAACTAACAATTTGTTTTGCAGAACAGACTTTTTAATATCATATAATCCCATTTATTGAGTGTCAGTCTTATTTCCTGGGCATTTGGGAGACCTATTTGGAAAATTATGGTCTAGGCCAGTCCATTTGAGTGTACTTGTTGTTTTTCCTTCCAGGAGCATTATAGTCTGATCTAACATTGAGGTCTTTGATCCATTTCGGGTTGATTTTCATGAAAGGTAATGAAGAAGGGCCCAGTTTCATTCTTCTGCATGTAGATATATGATTTTGCCAGCACCATATTTTTGTTGATGTTGCTGTCCTTTTTACAATTTTTTGGGACTTATGTCAAAAATCAGTTAACTGTAGATGCATGACCTTATATCAGGGAATTCAAATCTAATCCACTAGTCTATATCTCTATTTTGGAGCCAGTAATCTGCTGTTTTTATTGCTATGCATTTGATGTATTCTTTCAACACAGTTTTTATTACTGAGGATTGTTTTTGCTATCCTGGGCCTTTTATGATTCCATATGAATTGTAAGATTGTTTTTCCAATTTCTGTGAAGAATTGGGTTAAAATTTTGACTGGTATTTCATTGAATCTGTATATTCCTTTTGGTAGGATGGTCATTTTGACGATACGTGCATTTCCCTTCACTCACCAGCTGGATTGCCAAAGTTTCCACTGTATGTTATCTTTCTTGAGTTCCTCTGGGGGCATGTTGGTATATCAGTCATTATTCAGGTTTAGTAAGGACAAGTCTCATCGTAGTGAGTTCCTAGATAGGTAGTCTCTGGGGGCATGTTGGTATATAAGTCATTATTCCGGTTTAGTAAGGACAAGTCTCACCGTAGTGAGTTCCTAGATGTAGCAGTCCTGCCTTGAGTGGAATGTCTTGTCCAATGCTGAACCTTGCCATCTTTAGGTTCTTACAGTCTAACAGCACCCTCTTTTGAAAAGGTCCTAAAGGCTTAGGCTGGGGATAGATTAGGTTGGCTGATTCTAGGTAAGCCTTGTTGAGTTGCTGGTACTATGTGTTATGATTGGCCATTGTTGTCCACTTCACTGCTCTTCTATTGCCCTAGGCTGAATCTTATCAGGGTATTGAGCAAACTTGTATAAGCAAACTTCTAGTCTGAATGTTGTGTTCTTCCAATTTATAGGTAAAATAACAGCTCTTTACAAAGCAGTTTACTGTACTGTCTTCCTTCCTATACATTCATTGCTTATAACAAGAAGGTCTTGAGTTCAATTAGAAAGTTGTTGGTTATTTTCTTAATACTCAAGCCACTATTATACTGGTGGTAACCATTTATCGAAAATTTTGACATGTTTTATCTTAATTATCATTAAGTTCTAGGAAGTTTTGAATTTCTGTTTCTATTTTTGTCTTGAGCTATTTGCCATTGAGTAGCATTTTGTTAGGCTTCCAAAAACTTGTGTACTTTCTGTTGTTTATTCTGTTTTATTATTTCTGCTCATACAAACTTAATAGGTAGACCAGTTCCCTCCCTCCCTCGTCCTCCCCCCGAACCCCTGCTCCCCTTCCCTCCCTCCCCATCCCCCAGTGCCTCCACCCCAATTCCCAGAGAGTCCTTTCTTGTGAATGCCTAACTCTCCTCTGGGTCCTCCTCTCCGATGACGTACAAGGACCCAGTGGCATTTACCTGAACCCTTTCTCATGTTCCCTTTAAGCATATGAACACTACTGTCAATCCCTTGCCTCCAAGGATCTTGGTGCCTTTAGTTGATGCTAGACTTTGTGAGGTCAATAGTGTGTTGGACATTGTGCAGGGCATGCAAAGTCCTATTATGATTGCTTTGGCCCTAACTAGCATGGAAAATCTTGCAAATCATTGCTCCTTCCATCCTTTTGCTCTTACAATCTTACCACCCCCTCTTCCGCAAATGTCCATGAGCTTCAGGATGGGGGGAGATTAGGTTGGCCTAGTTCTATGTGGTTGATATAGAGTCTCTGAAGTTCTGGATTGTGGTTTGTTGATTTTCTTTTTCAGTTTTGCTGCTCCTGCAATGCCCTTCACTCCATCCTGATGGGCACTGTATGTCACCCCCTGGTCAAAGACAACAAGCTGTTAAACTGGAGTCTTGTTATAATAGCACATTCAAGGGTAGATGTAATAAAAGTAGGAAACCTCAGTGAGGGAGGGGTCAGTCACCCATTAGCAAAATGATTAATTTTTATCTGCCAGACTATATGCCCTCCCCTTCTGGTGAGATCATACCCCCTCAGTTGTACATGATCAGGAACAAACGTCTGTGAACTTAACCAGGTGTCACATTACTTGCTGGCATTCCTTGATGGAGGCCTATTTTCTCTGCTGTAACATGGTCCTCTCTCTCCTTGTGTCTGGTGTGGCCCTCCAACCCCATCCCTCCTGTTCATAATCCTTGCAATTACTATATTACATAGGTTTACCTTTGAGTGTCTCAATGTGGGCTGGGTGAGTTTGATACTAGGAGCCACCTATTAGGGAGTACATACGGCACTTAATTTTCTGGGTTTGGGATACTTCACTTAATATAATTGTTTCTAATGACATCCATTTCCCGGCAAATTCCAGTAATTCATCATTCTTGATGGCTGAGTAGTAGTCCATTGTATAGATGTACCACCTTTTCCTTATCCACTCGTCAACTGTTGGACATTTAGGTTGATTCCATGACTTTGCTATTATAAAGAGTGCTGCTATGAATATGGTTGTGCTTGTGCTATCGAGGTGAACCTCTGCTGCATGGGGGGTTATTCCCAAAAGTGGGATAGCAGGGTCATATGGCATTTCAATCTTTAATTTCTTTAAGAATCTCCAGACGGCTCGCCAGAGTGGCTGTATGAGCCTGCATTCCCACCAGAGATGTAGGAGGGTTCCCCTCTCTCCACATCCTCTCCAGCATTTGATGTTGTTTGTATTGTGGATATTTGCCATCCTGACCGGGGTGAGATGATATCTCAGGGAAGTTTTGATTTTCATTTCCCTGATGGCTAAGGAAGTGGAGCATTTTTTAAGATATTTTTTAGACATTTTAATTTTATCCCTGGTAAAATTTCTTTTAAGTTCCAGGGCCCATTTTTTAATTGGGCCATTGTTTTTCTTGGAGTTTAGTTTTTTAAGTTCTTTGTGCAATCTGGACAGTAAAGCTCTATCAGATATGTGGTTAGTGAAGATTTTCTCCCATTCTGTGGGTTGCCTTTGAGCTCGTGTTACAATCTCTTTATCTGAACAGAAGGTCTTTAATTTCACAAGGTCCCAACTGTTGAGAGTTGGTAGCAGTGACTGTGCCATTGGGTGTCTGTTTAGGAAATGTTGGCCTAGCCCAATCAGCTCGAGGGAGTTCCCTATCCTTTTGACTATGGTTTTTATAGTCTCTGGCCTTATATCAAGGTCCTTGATCCATTTGGAATTAAGTCTTGTACATGGTGACAATACGGGTCCAGCTTTAATATTCTGCATGTGGAGATCCAGTTTTGCCAGCACCATTTGTTGAAGATGCTGTTCTTTTTCCATTGGAGTCTTTGGGCCCCTTTGTCAAAGATCAAATGGCTGTATTTTTGTGGGCTTATATCTGGGTCTTCAATCCTTATCCACTGATCTGTGTGTCTATTTTGGAGCCAGTACCAGGCTGTTTTTATAACTATGGATTTGTAGTATAGACTAAGGTTTGGTATAGTAATATCTTCAGGAGTGTTTTTGTTACTCAGGATTGTCTTTGCTATCCTGGGTCTTTTGTGCCTCCATATGAATTTTGAGATTATTTGGTCAACTTCTCTAAAGAATTGCTTTGGGATTTTAATTGGTATAGCATTGAATTTGTGTATTGCCTTTGGTAGGATGGTCATTTTTACAATGTTGATTCTGCCAATCCAGGAACATGGGAGGTCTTTCCACCTTCTGATGTCTTCTGCAATTTCTTTCTTTAGGGTTTTAAAGTTTCCATTGTAAAGGTCTTTTACCTCCTTGGTTAGATTTATACCAAGGTACTTCATTTTCTTAGGAGCTATAGTAAATGGGATTGTTTCTCTCAAGGCTTTTTCACTTCTTTCAATCTGGGCATATGGGAAGGCCACTGATTTTTGTATGTTTATTTTGTATCCTGCCACCCTGCTGAACTTCTCAATTAGTTCCAGGAGCTTCCTGGTGGAGTTTTTGGGATCACTCAGGTATAAGATCATGTCATCTGCAAATAGGGATAACTTGACTTCTTCCTTGCTGATTTGAATCCCTCTTATGTCCCTTTCTTGTCTTATGGCTTCAGCTAAGACTTCAAGTACAATATTGAATAGAAGTGGTGAGAGTGGACAGCCTTGTCTAGTTCCTGATCGAAGTGGGAATGCTTCCAATTGTTCCCTATTGAGCATAATCCTTACTGTTGGCTTGTTGTATACAGCTTTTATTATATTGATAAAGGTTCCTTCCATTCCTACTGTCTCTAGCGTTTTGATCATAAAAGGCTGTTGGATCTGGTCAAAGGCTTTTTCTGCATCTATCGAGAGTATCATGTGGTCTTGGACTTTGGACTGGTTTACATGATGAATTATATTTATTGATTTTCGTATGTCGAACCAACCTTGTGTGCCGGGGATGAAGCCTACTTGGTCCCTGTGAATGACCTTTTTTTGACATGTTTTTGAATCCGATTTGCTAAGACTTTGTTGAGAATCTTTGCGTCTGTGTTCATCAGAGAGATCGGCCTATAGTTTTCTTTTTTAAGTGCATCTTTATTAGGTTTTGGGATTAAGACGATATTAGCTTCATAGAAGGAATTTAGTAGTGTTCTTTCCTTTGATATTTGATGGAACAGTTTAAGTAGTATTGGTGTTATTAACTCCTTAAATGTCTGGTAGAATTCTGTGCTGAATCCATCTGGTCCAGGACATTTTTTGGTGGGAAGATTTGAGATTACTTCTTCAATTTCCTTATATGTTATAGGACTATTTAAATAATTCACAACTTCCTGATTCAATGTAGGTAGGTTGTTTTACTTAGAAATTCATCCATCTCTTTTGTGTTGTCAAACTTCACAGAGTATAAGTTTTTGAAATATGATGTTATAATTCTTGGGATTTCTTGGGTATTAGTAGTGATAACTCCATTTTCATTTCTAATTTTGTTAATTTGGGTTTTCTCTCTCTTGCTTTTGGTTAATTTAGCTAGGGGTGTATCAATCTTATTGATTTTTTCAAAGAACCAGCTTTTTGACTGGTTGATTTTTTCTATCTTTTTCTTATCTCGATTTCAGATATTTCTCCCCTTATTTTGCTAATCTCCTCTCTTCTACTACTTTTGGGATGAGATTGCTCAAGTTTCTCTAAAGCCTTAAGCTGCATCATTAAGTTATTTATTTCTGATGTTTCCATTTTTTTGATGTAGACATTAAGACGTATGAACTTATCTCTTAGGACAGCTTTCATTATGTCCCAGAGATTTTGGTAAGTTGTATTTTCATTATCGTTCACTTTCAGGAAATCTTGAATTTCCTTTTCAATTTCTTCCTGAATCCAGTTCTCATTCAGCATCATAGTGTTAAGTTTCCAGGAGTTAGTGTATTTTCTCTTGTTTGTTGTGTTGTGGATGTCCAGCTTTAGGCCATGGTGGTCTGATAGGGAACAGGTTAGAATTTCAACTTTTTTGTATATGTGCCGATTCATTTTGTGGCCCAGTATGTGATCTATTTTGGAGAAAGTTCTGTGTGCTGCTGAGAAAAATGTGCATTCTTTGGTGCATGGGTGAAAAGTTCGATAGAGATCTGTAAGGTCCATTTCTTTCAGGGTTTGATTAAGTTCCAAAGTGTCTCTGTTATGCTTTTGACCTGTTGATCTATCCCATGTTGAGAGGGCGGTGTTGAAGTCCCGAAGGATTATTGTTTGGGGGTTGATTTCTTGCTTTAGATGCTGCAGGGTTTTCTCAATGAATGTGGAGGGGCCCGTATTGGGTGCATATATGTTCAGTATTGTGAAGTCCTCCTGGTGAATTGTATCTGTGACTAAAATGTAGTATCCATCTGTGTCTCTTATGATTTTTTTTTGGTTTGAAGTCCACTTTGTCTGAAAGCATAATTGCCTGTTTCCTGGTTCCATTAGCTTGCAAGATTTTGGATCAGCCTTTCATTCTTAGGATGTGCCTATCTTTTGTGGTGAGATGAATTTCCTGGAGGCAGCAGATTGTTGGATTGTGGTTTTTAATCCAAGTTTGTAATCTGTGTCTCTTAATCGGTGAGTTAATACCATTGACATTTAATGTTATAATGGAGAAATTATTTTTAATTCTGGACATTTTTTATGTTTAGTGAATTTTGTAAGCATGTTATGTGATATTTATGTTTTGGTGGTATTATACGTCCCTTCTGCCCTCCTGGATACGCTTGTTCTTTTCTTCAAGCTTGAGTATCATTTCTAGCATTTTTTGAAGGCCTGGCTTGGTAGACATGTATCCCTTCAAATTGTCTTTGTGCTGGAAAACTTTTCTTTCTCCCTCAATCATGACAGATAGTTTTGCCGGGTATATCAGTCAGAGTTGGCATTTTTGCTCATTTAATACTTGAAGTATGTCTCTCCAAGCTCTTCTTGCTTTTACTATTTCCATTGAGTAGTCATTTGTTATTCTAATAGGTTTACCTTTAAAAGTGAGTTGCTTTTTTTCTCTTGAAGCTCTCAGCACCTTTTCTTTGTCTTGAATGTGGAGTGTTTTGCCTATTATTTGCCGTGGCGATTTTCTATTTTGGTCATATCTGTTTGGAGTGCGAAATGCCTCTTGTATTTGGATAGGTCTCTCATTCTTTAGTTGTGGGAAGTTTTTATTTATGATGAATTGAAATATTTCCTCCGGTGTGGTATTTGGGGATTCTTGTTCTGGTATTCCATGAATGCGCATGTTAGGCTTCTTCAGGGTGTCCCATACCTCCTGAATGTTCCTCTCCAGTATCGTTTTGGCTTTAACAATCTTTTCCATTGAGCTGGTTAATTCTCCCACTTTGTCTTCAAGATCTGAAAGTCTATTTTCTGCCTCATTTGTTCTGCTGATAAGACTCTCTGTTGAGTTTTGGGTTGAAGATAACTTGTCTTTTAGTTAAATTTTAAATTCTGCCTGAGACTGTTTTAACTGCTCTATACCTATTTTTGTTTCTTGAACTGTTTTTCTCAACTCCTCCAAGTGTCTGTTTTGTTCCTGTTCAAAGTGGTTGATACGGTTGTTCAACTCTTCTCGCATTTCCTCTTTCATAGTATTAATCATGGTAAGTATCATACTCTGAAAGTCGTTATGTTGGGTCTGGCTTTCATGGCTATTTTCTGTGGTTTTGTTATGGTCGGAATCCCTCATTATGGGATTGATTCTTTCGGCAGGAGATTGATCTTCTTGGGTTTTGTTTCTCGTAGATCTGCACTTTGACTTGTACATTGTTGTTTTGTTTTTTAAGACCTTTCAGTTTCTGTGTGTTTTTCACTGAATCGATGTAGTTGGTATTGTTACACTTGCCAGTTTTTACTAGTGCTTGCCTTGGATTGGGTATATTTGTGTATCGTTATATCCTAGATGAGGCTACTAGGCTGTTATTACATCAGTTAAGTCAGGATATGTAACCAGGGGGTGAATATTAGTTTGGTAGTGTACTTTTACGATTTAGTATCTTGGTGAACTGTGGGGGTGAGTGGTGTACTCCCTGGAGTTGTATGTTTTTTGGGTGGCTGTATGAGAAAGTTAATCTACAGCATTGATACTTTAAAGGATCAGTAAGGTGAAAAGTAAAAGTTTACTTATCTTTGGGATGGATGTGAAGAATCTCACCCACGTGATATAATGATTGTAGTGGAGTCCAGATGTATGGCCTGTGTTCCCTTTGTTCCTTAGAATTTTGCTTGCGTTTCCTTTGGACTCTATTGAATTCTGAGTAGTAGTGTGTCTTCCGTGGACCATGTTGGTAGGTCCCGGGTGGGCCAGAGAGGCAGAGAGTCTGATGTTGATGGGAAAATTCTTCACCTGTGACCTGGGAAGGTCCGCGTGGAGGGGGGCGTTGCCCCGGAGGCAAAGCTTGGGGCCTGAGCGCGCGGTGGGTGCTGCTGGCTGGGCGGCAACGGGGTGGGGGGTGGGGCTGTTTTTTATTTTGTTATGGATGTCTAGTTTTATTCCATGGTGGTCAGATAAAATACTGCATGTAATTTCAATTTTTCTGTATTTGTGCAGATTTGCTTTGTGGCCTAATATGTGGTCAGTTTTGTGAATGTTCTGTAATAAAAAGCATATTCTTTGGTGCTAGAATGGACTGTTCTTTAAATATCAATCATATCCATTTAGCTTATGGTTTGATTTAGTTCCAGTGTGCTTCTGTTCAGTTTTTGGTTCAGTTTTGTATATGAATGAATGTGGGATGTTGAAATCTCCAACTATTATTGTATTTGGGTTGATTTATTATTTTATGAGTTTTATTGCTTGTTTAATGAATGTGGATAAGCTTATGTTTAAAGCATATGCATTTGGAATTTTTAATTCTTCTTGTGGATGTTCCTTTAGCAAGTATATAGTATCCTTCTGTGTCTCTTATGACTTGTTTTAGCTTGAAGTCTATTTTGTCAGATATTAGGATTACTAATCTTGTTTTTTTCCTAGTTGTGTTCGCATGGAGTATCTTTGACTATCTTTTAACCCTGAGATGGTGCCTATCTTTCAAGATTTGGTGTGTTTCTTGGAAGTAGTAACTTGATGGGTTGTGGAGTTTAATCTATGCTGGTAATTTATGTCTCCTCATTGGAGAATTGAACCCACCAATGTCCAAGGATAACTGAGAAGTATTTGTTGGTTCTTGTCATTTCTTGAATTTAATAATTTTCATGTTGGCAGTTCTTTGCATGGTAATTGTTTTGGCATTATTTTTCCTTTCTTTCCTCTTCAGTGTTTATCAATTTCTTCAGTCTTGGTTATTTTTTCTAGTAAGTTTTGCAGATCTGGCTTCTTTAGCTTAGCTTTATTGTGAAAGAGCTTTCATCTTCAAATATGACTGGGAGTGTGATTGGATATAGCAATCAGGTTGGGATTTGTAATAATTCATAATGAAGAATACCTCTGAAAACTTTTCTGGCATTTACTGTTTCTATTGAAAGTCAGCTGTTATTCTGTTAGGCTTTCCTTTAAATTTGACTTAATTTTTCTCTGTTGCAGCTCTCAGGACATTCTTTTTATCTTGCATCTGTGATATTTTTACTATTATTTGTCATTTTGTGCTTCTATCTTGATCATTTTTTTGGTGTAAAGTATGTATCTTGTGGTTAGAGGAGATCTCTTTCCTTAGGTGTGGTACATTCTCATTATGATTGCCTGAAGGATATGCGTTGAGTGTTTTCTTGGGTTTCTTATTCTGGGATTCCATGGATGTGCAAGTTTGACTTCTTCATAGTGTCCCATTTTTTTTGAATATGATTTTCATGTTTTCTTAATTTTTCAGTTCCTTTAACTGAACAATTCAATTCTGGCAACTTGTCTTTCAGATCTAATATTCTGTCTTCTGTGTGATGAATTCTGTTGGTGATACTTTCTGGTGAGTGTCAGTCACAGTATTGTAGTTAACTTAGTTTTGATTTCCAGTTTAATTTCTTATCTGTTCTAAGTTTGTTCTTTGTCTTTTTCATCTCAGTTAAATTTTTATTATTTTCCTGTTCATATAAATATCATACAATTAGTCATCTCCTCTCTGAATTTTTTATGTTCCTTTTGTAATTCCTTTTGGTTCTTTTGTAGTTCTTGCATTCATTTGATCATATTGACAATATTCCTTTGGAAGACATTATCTTGAATGTTATTTACTGGCTAGTATCCAGAAGGTCATTCTGATTGGACTCTCTTGTAAAGGGGTTGATTTTTTTTTTAGGAGACATGTTTTTCTCATATTTGGCGTGTTTTGTGGTTCTACAGTGTGACTTGTGCATCTTGTTTTAACTCTTTGACTGCTTTTTTTAGTGTGTGTTTCTGGATCTTTTGTGTCAGACAAAGTTTTATGACTTAGTTGTTCTTGGAAAAGCTTCCCTTTATTTGGAAGGGATATTGTTATTTAAGGGTCAGTATAGAGTTACTCAATGCTGTTTTGTGGGTGGGATAGCTGCAGTTCACTTGTGGTGTAAGCTCCACCCTACTTTGTAGGTGAAAGAGTTTATGATCTAAATTTAGGGGGGAAATTTGGGTTTCAGAGTCAGATATGGTAGGTAATGCTTGTTTTAATAATCAGAACAATACCGCAGGATAGGATTGGGTGGGTTTAGCATTAGGATTAGGAGAGTTACAGTCGAGGGTAAAGAACATTTTTAAGGATTTTTAGGGGTGTGCTATGAAATGACTTAAGGCCAGTGGAAGTAGGTATATGGGGTGTGTTATAGGACCCTGAGGGTATTAAGCAGCAGTGACTGTCTCTTGGGGATAAGTAAGAAACTAATAAAAAAAGGAGAATTGCTTATCTTATAGTTGTGTGATATGACTGTTCCCTGTTGAATAGTGTGGCTCTTGCAGTCATCTATTGGCTGAGGTTGGTCTACTGCTTTGGTGGGTTCTGTGGAGTCTATTCTACTCCTGGATTTATTGGAGGAAGGGGTGCTTACGTGAGGAGGCATGTGGTGGCTGGAGTTGAGTCACTACACTGAAATCATTAAAACAAAGAAGAAATAAAGTGAAGAAGATACTAGAAAATGGAAAGATCTGGCTTATTCATGGATTGAAGAATTACTATTGAAACAATGACTCTACAACCAAAATCAATCTAAAGACTCAATTCAATAATCATAAAAATTCCAATGTCATTCTTCAGAACTGTTAATTCTTTTCACTTAAATAATTTTGACTATCAAACACCATATCCTTGCATGCAAAGGTAATTGCTACCATTAAAAGGATGTTGGGGCTGGAGAGGTGGTTCAGGGTCCTGAGTTTGGATCCCAGATCCCACGTGTAGACGCCAGCCGGAAGCGGGGGCGGCCTGTGCTTCTGGCCCTGGTAGGGTGGAGCCTGTGAATCCCGGGGCAGAAGGAGATGGAGGCGTCTATGGTGGTTCGCGAATTCGTCCGTGGTTCTACACATACACAGACACACACACACAGACACACACACACGCACGCGCGCACATACACACGCACATGCCCACAGTTGAATAAATAATAATAATAAAAAAATTTTAAAAAAGGATGTTAGAAGTGGGAAGAACCAGTTTAGGGCAGAACTTAAATGATACATATTTGCATTTTTCCCTTATTCAAACTGCCTATCCTAGGTTAAGGGTCTGGCAGAATGAAATAGAAATTCTGGCAGGAAAGAGATAGACCTTCTAAGTTTTCCTCCTTTGGGCTACTAAACTGTAGAAATAATGGACCCTATAATTAAAATTTCCCAGGAATCTCATGCTGAAGGAAGGGTAAACTGAAGACTTGGTTCCACCCAGAGGAAGATTCTCTCCTAGGAAAATAATTCACATAATCTTGGCAGCTCATCTTTCCGTTGATCCATGCATTATCTCTGGCTCTTGTTTATTCTTTTCTGTAAAATTGTAACAATGCTAAGGAAGAGAAGAAAGAAAACAGAAGTCTTTCTCCCTTCCTGGTTTTACCAAACTTCAAAATCAATTTTCTTGCTAATTTCACTTTCCTGGTGCATTCTCCCTTAACCCACACCATGTGTACCTCTCCAACCTATCCCCACACCAATAATAAACAAAAAAATTACTTTTAAAAGTAGGGGCAACAAGATGGGTAAAGACTCATTTAAACTTAAGTTCAATACTTGGGTTCAATACCTGGAAGCCATGTAAAGTTGAAGTAAAAGAATTGACTCCATAAAATTGATTACTCTGTGGCACACATCCCCCTTCAATAATAGTAATAAATAATAATAATAACAATAAATAAATTTTAAAAATCCAATGGTAATCTAATCTTTTAAAATGCAAGGAAAGTGTGCAGCTGGCTTAATGAATGTCCTAGTAATGGTAAGTTGGAAGAAACCTCTTAAGAAATATTTGAAGTATGGAGAATGTGAGTGTGCTCCTGACAATATGTGGGTACTACATGGGGGTCCATGAATAAAGAGAAACTGACATGAGGAAGAATCTTAAGAAGTACAAGTTTTATTTGAGTTAAGGGATGAATAGGAGAACCTTGCAGTAGAAGAGAGAGCCTGGAATCAGAAAGACAGGGAGAGCAGGAAAGAAGCCATGAGCAGAGGGTCCCAGAGTACAAAGAGAACATGCAAAAGAGATGGGCTTTTATTGCCATAACTGCTGTAACAGGGCCTTTCAGGTGGGAAGAAAGCTTTGGGAACTTGCTCTGGAAGTAAGATAGTGGGGTTGGGGAAAAAGGTTTCCTCTGAAGGCTGTAGAACTAAACTTTCAATTCTCACTGACCTCAAAACCATTTGCTATATGGAGGAAGCCAGACAGTAGAGAGTATTTCAGAATCAAGTATCTTGTTTCTGAGTAAGACAGATGCTTGGTGTCTGCAGAGAGCGTTTGGGATTTCAAGGACAATATTAATTATTGGACCCACTCAACCATAAAATAAATGCATTCTCCTTGTGATATAATAAAATATATCATGGGTTTTATGGATTATAGTATGCTAATGGCCATTTCACATTAAAGAAAATACTATTTCTATACAAGAGCTGGTTTTGAAAAAATGTGGCAGCACAAGGCAGGTGTGGAAATGTCAACACATCTCAGGAAGAGAAAGGGAGAAAACTAAAATTAAATTCAAGTTAATCTTACCTCTTATGTGTTGCCATTAAAAAATTGTATTTGCGGGGCTGGAGAAGTGGCTCAGGGGTTAAGCCTCTGCCTTGCAAGCAGAAGGTCCTGAGTTCGGATCCTAGACCCCACGTATAGACGCCAGGCAGAAGCGAGGGCGGCCTGCATTTCCAGCCCTGGTAGGGCGGAGCCTGTGAACCCCGGGCAGAGTAAACAAGGAGGAGGTGGAGGCGTCCATGGTGGTTCCCGAATTCTTCCGTGGTTCTACACACACATATATACACACACACATGCACACATGCATACACACGCACAATTGAATAAATAATAAATAAAAAATTTAAAAAAATTGTATTTGCAGGGTCTTTGACATATCAGCCATTGTGCAGATCAGGCAAAGTCCAATTGTGGCTGCTGCAGCCATAACTTGTGAGGTGTATCTTGCATATTGTTGGTCCTCCCCATCTTTAGGCTCCTACAATCTTGCCGCTCCTTCTTCCCACAAGGTTCCCTGAGCTTTAGGATGGGGAGAGATTTGGTTGGTCTGGTTCCAGGTAAATAACGTAGGGTCTTTTGGGTTCTGAATTATGGTTTGTTGTTGTTTTCAGTTTTGCTATTCCTGCATTGCCCTTGGCTCCATCCTGATTGGTATTGAAGCTCACCTCTTAACCAAAGATAAAAGATGGTTTAAATGAAGATATTAATATAAAAGGAGACTCAAAAGTAGATGGATGAATAGGAGTAGGAACAGCAGCGTGTGGGGGGCAGTCAGTTCCCCATTTGCCAGATGATTACCATCTATTTGTTAGTTTCTATATCCTCCCTGATTGGTGAGATCAAACCTGTTCAATCACAAGTGACCAGGAAGGGAAGTGAGAGTGAGCTGCACCAATGTCTCACTACTTACATGTAATAGTTGACCATGACCTATTCTCTCTACTGGAGCATGATCTTCTGTCTCCTTTCTTTTGAGGTCTTCTTTCCATTCCCTCCTGTTTATAATCCTTTGCAATTACAGTGGATATTGCAGATTTACCTTTGAATATGTTATTAAGTGGGTTTGGAACTAGGATCTACTTGTTAAGAAATACATATGGTGTCTATCTTTCTGTGTCACTCAATGTATTTTTTTCTAATTCTATCCATTTCCCTGCAAATTTCTTTAATTCATCTTTTTCAATGGCTGAGTAGTATTCCATTGTTACCCCCCAAAGTCTAGCATGGATCACAGGGGAGAGGGCTCCAGGCAGAAGGATCCTTAAAGGCAAGGGATTAAACAGTCATAATAAGGTTCCCATACTAAGGGGAGCCCAAGAAGGGGCTCAAGGCTATGCCACAGGCTATGCACCTTAGTGAGGGTTCAGGACTCAGAGGGAGGTTTGGCATTCACCCAAAAGGGTGCTCAGGAGGATGGGAGGGAGGAAGTGATAAGCACTGGGAGAGGGGGAGGGAGAAAGGGAGTGAAAGGAAGGGGAAAGGGGGAGAGTGCAATGGAACATGACTGGGTGGGGAAGAGGGAGGGAGATGACTGGGATACCTATTGAGCTTGTATGATTAGGAAAAAAAGGTGGGGAAAAATTGTATTTGCAAGATTTTAACTCATTGATTTACAAATGTTAGCAATGTTTGTATTTCCCTCTTGTTAACTTGAGAATCTGAAATTTAAATTACTGCAACATTAACAGTAATTCTGAACACATTGCATAACCACAATTTTGAGAACACCAAAACTTGAAAAAAATAAAAGGAAAAAGAAAAACTTTCCCTAGTTTATGACTCCCCGAAGTTTTAAGATCCTAAAACATTGATACAGATGATGCACTTATAAATAATTGCAGACAACACTGAACTATTGGATAATATCACAGCTAAGTAGCCTAATCAGATCTTTCAGTAGGTTGTGGAGAGCATATTAGCATTTTCATTTTGTACTTGGGAATCCGTGATGCTCAGATTTTAATGGCTCTGCTTGACAGATATATATGCTATTTATTACCTGATTTATGCACATCTCTGGCCTGTAAGTGTGCATATACACAAAATAAAAAGCTTATAACCCATGTTGTTTCCCATTTTATTTTTATCCAAGTTTTTAAATTTTATTTTTCTACTATTATAAGCATGTTGAGTATTCATCCCAGTTTCCATCCCTCTCCTCTCCCCTTCATTCCCTCCCTTTCCTTTACTATTCCTTACCACTCCCTCCTTCCCTTCTGCCTGTGTGCATCTATGGACCCCAAGGTTTACTCTGATATGTCTACTCCTGTGGGTGCTCAAGCCTCTGACTTATCCAATTTTTAAAAGTCATTAGATTAACTGAATTAATTTCATTACCTACCAGGAAGCCATTATGTACAATTGGAAAAAATCACTGTGTCATAGTTAGGCACAGGTGTCAACTTGACAGTTGAGGCTTTGAGCTCTGGGCACATTTGTAGAGGTAAGTCCAGAGCAAACCTACAAGAGATTGTCTAGCTGATGGGGAGGCCAAGTCTGTGGTGGATGGCACTCAGTCCCTGAACAGGTGAACAAAACACTGAGAGCTGATTGAGAGAGTTGGCATCCTTCTGTTCACTTGGCCAGACATGCTGGTCTGGCAAGAAAGGATTGTCCATTTCTCAGCCGTTATGTGGTGATGGTGGCTAGTTCCCTTAGCTCTGGTGTTAGTAGTGTGCTCTCCCTTTAAGCTGGACTGAGAACTGTAACAACACTCTCATAAGGAAATAAACCCCTTGCTCCCTGCTTTAAGCTTAATTTTATTTTGTAGCATGAATAGAAAAAGATCTATATAATATTAATTTAATTTTGCAGAATGTTGATTTCATAGTTAAAAGATTCAATATTATCTGGACTCACATGTAAAGTTAACCTTAGAATACATATAGCAAGCCACATTTTAATATTTTGCAAAATCCAAAATTGATGTGAAATATATCCTATTATTTTACTGATGTCATTTCATAAAAGTGTGAAATTCTTCATGAAGTTTAGTACTATACTAGGACCGTGTTCTCTCTTAATGAATTGTTTCTTTTAATAGAACTGAAAACCTATATAATCTACAGTGGCTTACTTTCCCCATGGTATTGAGAAAAGATAGGTCTATTTTGTAATCATATGTAACAGTTTTATTCTTTACTCTCCAGTAACTCCATGTATTATAATCTGGTAATAATATTACAAAAGTCATAACTCACACTCCTATAACAAAAGCAGTTTTTACAAGAGGAAAGTGTAACATTTCTTTAAATTTCTGCGTAACTCAATAAATTTCAAAATGAAAGCCTATTGAGAATACAGTCTTGTTATGCTAATGACAGAAGTGACTTGGATACAGACATTGACTTATTGTGACAAACTTAAGTGAACTTCACAATGCCTGGACAGATTCTTTTGGACTCTTGTGTGAATGCTTTTCTTGGGGTCATGCCACACTTCAGATAGCAGTTACACAAAGACCAAAGCAATGACTATGCCAAAATCCACCTTGATGAATGTATGAGTTTATTAAGGTCACTTACAGGAGAAGGGTTAATGGTTACTTAAAGGAGCAGGGACAATTCAAAGGTCACTTTGTTAGACATAATGTTAATCATATTGAACACAAAATGACTCAAGCTGGCCCCCCTTCCCTCCATGTACATGTCCAGACAAAGGAACTTCTCACAGCCCCAGACCCCCTGGACACTCTCAAGGACTCCCCATAGCTACTCTTCCATGAACAGCTTCACAGCCCCCAGCTTGTCTGATATAGCAACATTCTCCCATAGACTAGTGAGGACCTCTGGAGTAATAATTGCATGTAGTGGAAACCTTGGGAGTTAGGGCTAGACATGTGTACAGTGGGTCTACCCAAAGAAGGACCACTTAATCTGCTACAGAGCTCTGAGCCCCTATAAGAGCAGACAACCCTAAAGAAACTATGGGATCCACACAGGCAGGAGGGTGGGAAGGAGAGGGATGGATTAGATAAAAGAAGAAAGGGGCAAATAGGAAAGAGAAAAGGAAGGGAGGCAGGTACAACTACTTATTATACTTGTGAAACCAGAAAAAGAAAAAAAGAATGAAAGACATGCATACTAAAAAGAAGTATATTCTTCCACAAAAAAGCAAGAAACCACAATTAGAAAAAGACAGTGACATTCATAAATGATACTGGTGAAACTGGTTATTCCCATTCTAACAAATGTATCTTACGCCATATGTAAAAATCAATTCAAAAAACATAAATGTAAGATCTAAAACTGTAAAACTACTAAAAGAAGATATAGAGAAAAGCTTCAACTTTGTCTGGGAAAAGATATTTTTAGATTTGACCTCAAAAACACAATAACAAAAGCAAAGTAATTGAAAGGGATTCTATCAAATTGAAAATATGCATAGCAAAGAAAATAATGAATAGAGTGAGGAGACATATTCAAAATTAGAGAAAAAAAAACAAAGGGGATCAGAATTTGATAAATGGTAAATGTTTTAACATACAAAGGACTATTGTAACTCTGCCTCGAAAAATACATGTAAACAATTAAATGAGCAAAGTACTTCAATAAGCATTTCCCTAAAGTATGTGTGGACAAAAGACTCAAGGAAAAATATCGCTGTCATCAGGCAAACGATACCTAACACCAAATGAGCTACTACCTTACATTTGTTACAATGATGATTGTCATCGCAAAAAATAGCAAATATTACTGAGAGTGTGAAGAAAAAAAAGTACTGGAACATTTAGGGAGAAAAATAGTTTGTATAGTGATTGTGCAAACAGTACAGAAGTCATACATTAGTAAAAATAAAAATATCAGGTGGTCCAGCAATCCTACCTCTGAGTGGATATGTATCTACAGGAACAAAGTAAATATCTGTAAGAGGTATCTTTATTTCAGGGTCCCTTAATCATTATAGCCAAAGTATGGAATTACTGAAATATTCATTGGTGGACAAATTGGAAAAGAAATGCAATGCACATCATATTCACTATATTATGCATTCAATTATAATTGAATATATAATATAATTGAATTCAATATAATTTTCATGCAGTATACAGAATCACGGATAATTTAGAGAATAAAATATCATCCATTCCTAAACAATACCAAAAAGGGATTCTTGTCATTTGAAATAGTGAATATGAATCAGGATGACAATTTGTGAAGTGTAAAATTGAGGCATATAAAGACAAATACTTCACAAGCTGACTTGAATGTAGAACCTATAAATGTCACTCCTTCAGGCAGCTTGAAAAATGAGGCATAGGGTTGAGGAAATGTGAAATGTTGGTGCGAAGTCTCTGCTGTGCAGGAAGAAAAGCTTCTGGAGATCTGTGAGTAGCATGAGAGCAGCAGCTAATTGCATTGTGTAGCCGATTTCAGGTTTGCTAAGAGAGCAGGTCTTAGAGTCACTATGGACACACACAGAACAAGGCACTACTGATGTAGTAGAGATGTTATTAACAACAGGAGCAGACATCCTGCAGTGCACCTCAAATTAGTACAAATAATTTGTTAATTATACCTCAATGCTTTAAAATAGATTATCTTTTTGCATGTATGCACATGTGTTTATCTACATGCGTGTGCACATATGTATACAAGAGGACAACTGAACATGTGTGTGCTCAAGGATGACCTCAGGAATCATACCTAATTCATCTTCTACCTTATTGCTTTGCACAGGTTTTCTCAGGTTCTGTGTTTCAGGGCTGGAATTATAGTCCATGCATTTTTTTCCCAGGACATTTTTTTACATGGGATTAGGAGATCAGAACTCAGATTATTTTGCTTGCGGTGCAAAGGCTTTAAACCTCTGAGAAATCTCCCCAGTCCAAAATACACACATTAAAAAAGATTTGTTTAAAGAACTCTCAAATAGAAATATATAAGGTGTTACATGAAATATGTGAACCTTGTCATTATATTTTGGAAAATATAATCAACTTCCAAAGTTTGTGTACTCAGCTCTATGTGCATCATTAAACCTCTTGTTCTGAGGCTGGGGAGATAATTCAGTATGAGTGCTTGCTGTGCAAATATGAGGACTCGAGTTTGCATCTCCAGCATCCACATAAAAGTAGATGTGGACATATGCATGTCTGTAAGTCTAGTGATTGAGTTATAGTGGAGAAGTGATCTTATTTTGATCACTGGGGCTTCCTGGGAGGTAGCCTAGTTTGAGAATTAATGAGCAGCTCTGTTACAAGGCAATATGGCAGAGAGTGACAGAATAGAACACCTTACATCTCCATCTGGTCTCCACAGCATATGTTGGTTGCATATACCTGCAACCAGTCTGCACATACACCACATACACCTACACTACATGTATACACTATACACACACACGCACACACACAAACCACAACCACCACAATCACCAATACATACCAACATAACCTTGTTATTCAACAAGCTTATAGAAAATATAGCAGCTAAGGCACACATTAAATACTAAAGTTATTTGATGGGGTCATAAAATGAATGTTGAGTTAGTCAGTTTGGAATAGATATCTCTATACACATACTATTTAAAATCTAATTGGAATTTATTTCTCACTTACATGAACCAGTAAGATTTGAATAAACAGTTTGCATTCATCCTGTACAGTACAATCCTGTGGACTCTGGAAAATGTAACTCTGTGATGTTGCAAAAGTGTTTTAGCAACTTTGAAACAGACCATACTATCTGAAAGTACTGGAAAAGAGAACAATCTTCCTCACAATCTTTAATGTCCTTTGGCTATTTGAATAAAATTAATGACAAGATATTAGAAATTACATAAACTATTTATAATGAATATTTTTAATATTAACAATTTATTTTCCCATGTTCTACAGGATAATTTCCTATATAATAACAATTCTTATGTAAACTCTTATGTAAACTATTTTAGTTTTTTATATTCTAATCAAATAAAAATAAATTAAACCATTTATTTTATGGTTATGATAATAGGAATATTTTTAATAATGGGTAAAATGAAGAGACGCTTTTTCAAAATCTATAGATATGACTGTTTCTTTGATGCAACGAACATTTCAGCAAAGGAATTTTCTAAAGATTCTTAAACATGCCCAAATTTAATGATATCACAAATTGAATGTCCTTGAATTTTCCAGGGGAAAATTCTTTAACTTTTCTTAATATCATGAGTTATATGTACCAGTAAATATTGATGACAGTTATTTTAAAATGATATTTTATATAAGAATCATTTATTTGCGCTGATGGCTAGTAAACTTGTCCATTTGACTGGATTGTTATAATCTAGGAGATGCACCTCTGGACAAATCTATTAAGACTTTTCCTAAGAGGTTTAACTAAGAAGAGAGGAAGCACCTTGAATGCAGGTGCAGTGGTCCTAAGGACTGGGGACTTAACTGAAAACAAAACCAAGAAACAATAGAAGGAAATAGACAAAAGGAGAAAATCAGCTTCATTTCTCTTTGCTTTCTGATCACAGGGAAGTGTGCCCAGCCACCTTACATCTTACACACACCTTTTTGCCACAATGGAAAAAATGACTTCTTAAACTGTAAATCCAAATAAGTCCTTTTTCTTTCAGTTCCTGCTGTCAGACAATGTGCCATAGAAGTAAGGGACTTGTTTTACATTCTTCTTGGGGGCTCACTTTGCTAATATTGCTAGACAGTGGTCCCAGGAATTTGGAAACATCCTGAAAGCAGCAAGTAGTGCTCTTGTGTCCACCTCTGCCTCATTCCACCAAGTCATGGAAACAGCCAGCTGCTTCTGTAGCTAAGAATAAAATATATTTATGCTAAAGCAACATGAATGATTTGTTTGAAGTGTGATTTTTGTGATTACACAGACTAAATTGTCTGCTATGCATTGCTTTCAATCATCTAACACATGTCCTTTAAGAATCTTCCAAGGTTCTTTTTTCATCGAAAGTTGAAAAGTAAAGTTTGCTTTACCACCTACACTATGCGTTAGTAGAATTATAAAAAACTTTTTGGGGTGGGGAGAAAACTCAATTGTAAAGTTCTTACCTTGCCATCAGGAAGGTCTGAGCTCAGTCCCTCAAAAGATAGATAAGGTGGACCATGATTTCAGTCATAATGCTGGGAAGTGGAGACAACCAAATAAATCCCTAGAACTTGCTGGCCAGACAGCCAAGTCTATTTGCTCAGTTGTAGGACAGACTGAGACTTGTCTCAAAATCAAGATGAATAGTACCTAAGGAATGACACCCAAGTTTGCTCTCTAGCCCTTGGCCCCAATATGCATACATATACATATGAGTCTCGCTTATGCTTAGAAGACAAGAGATTCATAGCTTCTATTGAGATTTGCATTCACCAAATCTAAAAAACTGGAAGGTTCAATATGGACTGATTTTGTTCTCACTAGGCTTGTAATGATTATAATGAGTGTCCTACGGCGAAGGTGTCATACTCAGATGCTAATGTTTTTTCAATAAAATTAGCTAAGAAAAAGATGCATAACCTTTGCAAAACTTTACAAAACACTATTATAAAATACAGAGAATCCATATGAATACATAGGAAACAAAAGTAACAAGTATAATAAAATAAAACTTTTTTCTTTTACTCAAAATTATTTTTAGTTAGAAAATAATTAGACAGATAATGGACTTGATTTTGATTCTACCTGAAAGAAAGGAGCACCAGTTGAGTCCTTGGGGTCAGGCATGTTAAACACAATGGTAAAAACATTGACTATATTTTTCTGCTATCATATTTTGTTTGTTTCTTCTAACATTTTTCTGACTTTTGTGAACCATGGTTGTTCCAGAATTTCATTGGGAACACATTTGCTAGTAATATACATTGTTCCTTTATAGAAGGCAAAAATGAATTACTGACTAAACTACTTAGAGGTCATGAACTTTGAATACCATATTTTTATAATTAAAGTGATAGAAACACTAAGGCAAGGATCAAATAAGAATGTCTCACAAATATAGGATTTATTTCCTCTCACATAAAGAGTCATACACAGTTTAATATTTAGGTGTAGGAAGTGTTTGTCTTCTATATAAAAGTTGTAATAATTTGTGAAACTGATGAGTAAGAAACACAGGAAAAAGTTATAAGTTTATTTCTCAAAGGTTTCAAAATATAATTATATTTTGAATATTTTTGAAAGGAAAAAATATAAACCTTCTCTTGGATCACCAATTTTTGTTTTAGCTTAATTAAAAAAGAAAATATACATACAGTTTTTGAAGCTATTGGACCAGTTACGTCCTTGGCTTAAGGCATGTTAAACACAGAATGGCTCAAGCTGCTTTCTCTCCCCATATTGCCTCCAGTGTACATATTCAGACAAAAAGAAAAAGAAAAAGAAAAAAAAACCCTAACAGCCCTAGCCTGCCTGCAGCTGGAGATAAAATACTCATTCTCCCAAGGACTGTCCACAGCCACTCTCTCAAAGAGCCTCTATAGCTCCCAGCCCACCTGCAACTGAGGTAAGTTAGCGCATCTTCTCACGGTCTCTTCAATTCCCTGGAGTAGGGCCCTCTCCCATCTCAGTACTTTTCCAGTCACATGCCCCTTCCCTATAAAAGACCCCAAGACTAGATTTTGCTGCTGCCTCTGTCCGATTCAGAGACAGCCATCCTGCTTATAAATTTTCCTGTGTGCATTAGGTACTGGTTTTGGTGTGTTTCTACAACCCTGATCATATCCAGAGGAGGGCTTCCCGGGAACCTCCCACACTTGGAAACTTGGAAAAATTTAAGTCACATGTGATGATAAAAAGCAAAAATAAAAAGAAGCAAGTTGAGCTACTCTGTGCCTTTTGTTTAAAACTCCAAAGACAAGCTGTGGAAGGTAGGGCATCCAGGACAGTGCTAGGCCTTTCAGGCAAATCTCTAGCCCTCCTCAAGAATCCATACAACTTCCTACTTGGCCCCTCCCACCCTACCCATGCAGGAGCTCAGCTGCTGTTCATCTTCAGTTGAGCTTCCTTAGTGGCTGGCCTCCTTGGGACTCCTTGGAATCTTACTGGCTCTCTTCTTCAATTTTCCACTTCCCATGAAACTACCAGCTTTGCATTCTGTATTATAAGTTCTGATTCACATTCCTCCTTCTTTGGATTTTTGGTTGTTAGCAGCAGCATAATGTGCGAAATTTTAAATTCTTCACATGGTATACATGATACTTCTCAGTTTGCAATCTTCACTATAGCTGATTACTTCCCTAGATTGCAGTAGAGAGGAAACTGTCATATATTACTCTTTTTGCCTCATTACCTTGACTAGTGCCTATGATACAGAAGTCTTGGAATTTGAAGACTTGAGTTCAGTGTACATTTGTGAAAAATTAGTGGTTAAGCCCTGAGTAATCCCGCAGAATATTGTATAATTGATAAGAAAGGCTCAGTCCTCGGCGGGCGTGACTAATCCCTTGGGCAGGTGGATAAAATGGAGTTTAGTAAGGTTTGGAATTCTTTGGCATCAGATTGGGACTGTTGAGAAGTTCAGCTCGTGAACTGAGCTGATCAGACCAGTGAATTCCATGATCATGAGCTCACTGCTATACTTTATCTGTTTCAGTTAGCTGATACACTTTGGTATAGCTGGACAGATTTGCCCCTCACGCAGCAATCCTGTGAATGTGGTGTGATCAGTTCCCTTGGCTTTTGGTTTTGGTCTCTGATGTCAAAAGATATAGATGGCACTTATCAACAATGGCCAGATCAATCTTGGTATAAATTATGGTGTTGAGCCAATGCATAATGTTTCTTGGCCCCTAGTATTGGTATGAGCTGGACTAACATTTATAGCAGGACAATGTAAACCAGACTAAAACCCTTTGTTCACATAAGCTGTTTAGTCATGAGTCAGCAGAGTCATTGTAACAGTCCCCAAAGCAATGCTCCCATCCCGCAATTAATCAATGATTATTAATTAACATCAAGGCTTTGATGTATACACTGATACGTATGTTAATATCAGGACACATGTAAGTTAGATATTACTTTCTAGAAATAGTCTGAACCATAGAGAAGGGAAAGGAATGATTAAGATAATCAGTGAGTTTGGAAAACAGCTTCTAGTTTCTCACTGTCTGAGAAAAGGCTGGATGATGGATAATGTTTCTAACTTCCTCTGTCTACTGGTGCTTGCCTATGAATAGAAACACCATTCCCAGGTGGAGTGAATCTTCATTACACTCAGTGAACCAGTCCATTTTAAATAATTAACATAAAACTTCTTTCAATCCCATTTTGCATTTTCAAGATATTTATTTATTTATTTATTTATTTATTTATTTATTTATTTATTTATTTATTTTAAGAAGTGCACGCATGAATGGTGTACTGGGGGAGATTAGAGGACAATTTTTCTTCAGCCATGTGAACTTCCAGTTACTGAACTCAGGCTGCCAGGTTGCAAGCAGGCTTTTATGAAGTTGAGCAATCTTGCTGTTCCTCATTCTGCATTTTATAACTTAGAAATTGTTAAACTACTAAACATAATTACAAATAACCATCAATATCTTAGTCTCAGATTCTTTTGCTGTGATAAATACGTGATTCAGACAACTTGGAAATATAAATACAAGACCCAGACCACTTAGAACAAGGGACTTATTTCTGTTCATGGGTGCAGGTTATATACCTCTTTATGGTAGGAGGATTGCCAACAGAAACTAATGGAGCTAAGTTGGCCATACCTTATCTAGAGGAAGAAATGAGGAACAGACAAGAATCCAAATATTCCTTCTAGCTTGCCTGTCTGCCAAATTCCCAACTGGTTCTTATTCCATCTTATCTACCTGTATCTAGGGAATAATCCTCCCACTGTGGACAGGGTCTTCCCGCATCAGTTACTTAGCTCCCAACAGGCTTACCCAGAGACTTGTCTTGACTATATATTCTTCCTGGGTGTGCTTAAATTCTTAGCTGTCAGTTGTCAAGTTGATACCTGCAAGCCACTGCAACTATATGTGTATATTATTTGTAGTTTCCTTGTACTCTTTGGGAAAAGTAGTATGGCAGAGACTCAAATCGCTTCAGACTATAACTTGGTCAGAATTTTCGAAGGAATAAAATATTCCCATCTTTCATGTTTGCACAGGACAGTTTAGCAGTAATCTCTTCTTTCTTTCTTTTCTTTTTTCTTTTTTCTTTGAGAGAGAGAGAGAGAGAGAGAGAGAGAGAGAGAGAGAGAAAGTATGTGTATAAGAGGGCACTTGAATGTGTGTGTGCCTGTGGAGGCCCAAGGGTAACTAGATTGCTAGACTTCATTATTGCTTTATTCTGGGGTTTCTGATACTGTTTTACAGGGCCAGAGTATAGGCTGCTACCATTTCTGTCCACCATTTTTACATGGGATCTGGGATCCTAAGTCAGGTCCTTTAGTTTGGAAATCAAAGGCTTTAACTCCTGAGTCATTGCTCTAGTCCAGGAATGCTTTCTTATTTAATGGCCTATGTACACTTCCATAAAGGAGGAAGACACTGCTTGTTCCAAAGCACAGCATTTCATCCAAGGCTCCTGAATGTGCTTAATTAATTTCTTTTCAATTGTATTCCTAATAATTACATATAGTTATTTTATTTATTTTTTGCTATCTGTGAGTGATTCAAATGTTGCTATGTCAAAGTTCAGATGGGAAATGATTTTGGGTGAACCAGTGCATACTTCTTAAGATCACAATGAACACTGTAATTTCAGTCCTTGTTTCATTTCCTCCTCCTGCCTCCTTCATGTATTAGGGCACACTACTGATAAAGCCAGTCCAGCTAATCATTAGGAATGCTATGTGTAGGAATTCAGGTAACCAATTCAACTATATTTTTAGAGAAATTGATGAGATGTTTTGGCATTCATCAGAGTGCCATGACTCATACTGATGATCCTGTTCCCTTGGAGAAAGTCAAGAATGCTATAAATGTGATGCTTCCTGAATCCTCTAAGGAGCACATGTCTTCAACAGTGAGAAAGAGCTGACATTTCCTTCTCCATGTTACAGGCATACCCCAGAACTCAGTGGATATTTTCTTCACTTTCTGTGGCATACTGTCAAGAGCCAGAGCATGAAGTTTATTAAAAATCTGTTTTCAGGTGGTCTAACTTCTAGCCAGAATTTTCAGGGATCCAGAGGTGAGATGGGGTTTTATACAGTTTGGGTGATATCAATTTTTTTAGAGTAATAAAATATAAATATCTTTTGCTCAATGCCTTACATTTACTCATCAGAGGACATTAGAAGATTTGAACTTTCTAATTATCTAAATGCATTTCAAATAATATTAGTACATCATACAAACCCAATTTATACTTTATGAATAACTGTAAAAAAGAACCAAGAGGCAAAAAAGTGTTTAACTTATCTTTCCATTCTCCCATCTTTATTCTGTTTCTTCAGTTCCTGATCATTGCACTTATTGCTGCTGTAGATTCGCCATGTCTCAAATTTTTACTTGAGGATGACCCCTGTCATCAGACCAATGAAAAGCTCTGAGTCACAATTAGTTTTCTGATGCAACCAGGTCACACTGAGGTCCAGCACTGCTGGGGAGAATGAAAATATGAGAACCATCTAGCAATGTTTCACTTGCTCTCCTGAATCTCTGTCAGGCATGCCAGGAGCCTCTGCTCAGAGCTTTGCTGTGTCTTGTCACTAGGTACATTTTCTCAGCTATGTTATTTATTCTTCTTGCATCAAATCCCATTTTAAAGGAAAGTGCAGTTTTGACATATTATTTGCTTAATTACCCTGCCTCTTGGTTAAATCAAAATCATAATGTACTGTGCAATTTTTAAGTTGATGATGTGAAAGAGTCATGCCAAAAGGTGTTAGTCCAAAATGACCTGGAACATGTATGAATTTCACAAAAGGCAAATTGATCTGTGCTTCAAGTTTTCTGCAGTTTGCCTAAATATTACATATAAATTCACAACTAAAGAGCTTAGGGGGAAAATGGAGTTTTATTCTTCCCTATGAATTCTTTGTTGCCAGTTTGGCAGGAAATTTCAAGTAAGTTCTATTTCTTCACTAGTTATTCATGATGAGTTACTAGTGCCTGCTTTTTCCTCATTTTCTTGTTCACTATTTTGAGGCTGATTCTCCAAAACAGAGCTTGCTATCAGGTTAGTATGGGTATCCAGCTTGCTCTGGGGATCTTCAGAATCCACCTTGCAGGGCTGGAATTAAGAGGGTTATTCCCATCAGGAATTTACACAGGATCTGGGGATCTAAACTCTGGTCTTTCTGCTTTAGATGCAAGTGCTTTAACTGCTGAGTCATCTTCCCTGCCCTAGTGCCTAATCAGAGATCAGAACTTTTCTATTCCTGTCTCACTCTTTGACTCCTTATTTTCTCCTTGTTCCAGTCATAGGCTATTCTTCCACCTGACTTCAAATCCTACTTCATGAATTAAGTTGGAACCAAGTAAGTATGAAAGTTTACAATGAAAGTGTTAGCTTTTAATATTGCTACTATACTGATGCTGCCCAGAAACTGAAATAAAGCAAAGAGAATACTTTATATGGGAGAGGAAATAAGTAGAAACACATGTGACAGCTAGTCTTGGCAACTTGGACTGCTGGGAGACAAGTCTTAATACCTATGAGGAATTATCTAGATTAAGATTAACCTCTGAAAATTCTTGTGAGAGATTATAATGACTATGCTAACTGGTATGGGAAGACAAATTTTGGTACCATTCCCTAGCCAGCAGATCCTGGAATTATAAAATGGATAAGCAAGCTGAACACCAGCATGCACTCATCACTCTCTGCTTTGTCGTGATGGATGCAACGTGACCAACTGCTTCAAGCTCCTGCTGCCTAAACTTCCTTGAACTCTGTGCCAGAATAAACCTTTTTATTGCTTAAATTACTTTTGCCAGAGTATTTTATCACAGAAAGAAATAAAATAAGTAAGGCAATACAATAATTATGATTTTTGGATCCAGACCTATCCCAATGAAGTTCTGACATGCCAACAAGATAAGTGTTACAGTTAGCTAAAAGTGTTAATTTGATAGTTGAAGGTTTAAAGTCTGGGCATATTTGTAAAGAATTAGTGTTTGAATTAAGACCCCAGCAAAGCCACAAGGATTGTCTAATTGATGAGGAAGCCCCAGCCCATGGTGGGTAGAACAAGTCTCTGAGATGGTGAATAAGGTAGAGGGAACTATTTAAGGAAGTTGACATCCTTTGGAATACTTGGTCAGACATGCTGTCTGGCAAGTGAGGACTGTCCCTCTCAGCAGTCCATGAATTTAGTGTGGTCAGTTCCTTCCAACCCTGGTGTTGGTATGGGCTCTCCTGCCAAGCTGTTCAAGGAACTGCAATCAGACAATTGCAAGCCAAAATCTATTTTATTCCTTTAAACATGTTGATTATGAATTTATCAGTGACAATCCAGGCTACCTGAAATAATAATATTTAATAAAGAACAACCAATAATCTTTAGTTAGTGTGACAGAGTTGGGCAGAAGTAGCTGAGTCAATTCAGTAGTTACACACTTCCCCAATCATGAGTTTGAGACTTTATTCCATTTCCTAATTCTCTACGAGTGTTCTCAACTCCCATTAGCTGTGTGAGGAATGTTCTTTACCCACTGAGCAACTCTCAAGAATGCTAATATGTCTACCTTTATGGCTACTACTGTTTTGGATGAATTTCACAAGTTTTTCCCCTTCTGGGCAGTTATGAGGACTAACCAAGTTTAAAACAGCTGATTGGCTTGAACATGATATAGTTATGAATAGAAAACACTTATGTCATGTAAGTTCTAATAAACTGTTACTCTAATATTTAATCTCTTGTTATGAGGACTAACCAAGTTTAAAACAGCTGATTGGCTTGAACATGATATAGTTATGAATAGAAAACACTTATGTCATGTAAGTTCTAATAAACTGTTACTCTAATATTTAATCTCTTGTTTTATTTTACCTTTAGAGTTATCTATCATACTGATATGTTTATTTATTTGAAAGAGAACTTGTTAGGAAGAATAGAGGAGAGAGAGAGAGAGAGAGAGAGAGAGACATGTGAGCAATGGTGCTTGACCCTGAATGTCGACAAACAACTTTTGGAAGTCATCATTTCTACATACAGCTACGTGTATTCACTGAGCAATTTTACCAGTCCCCTAATTTATCTAAGTTACTGATAAACAAAGACCTGTCTTTAAAAACAGAAGTTTATTCTTATAATAATTCATATAAAGTATGGTAAGAATAAGATATAAACCACAGAAGTATTTTTTCTCCTCTAGATTTCAAATCCTATTCACTGAAAGCAAGAATTACCAGACTGATTATAAGTTCACTATATTCAGGTGTGCAACATTAAAAAAAAAAGAAAATGACAAAAAGAATACATATATATATTCCCCAATGTACTATTTTTTCAAAGAATCATTTGGAAAAATATTCTTTTATCTACTGCTTTTTTCCCAAGGAAATATTAAACTTTTTTTCTAATTTTTTAAAAGAATATTTATTTGAGGGCCAAAGTACACCATGGCAAATATGGAGTAGTTAGAGGACATGGACAGATGTTAGTTATCTCTGTCCACCATGTGGGCTCAAGGAATCCAGGTGAGATTTGTGATCATGTGCCCTACCCACAAAGACAAGCGTTTCATTACTGTTCACATGGGACACACCATTTTCTTTTTAAATGATTTCGTTTTTGCCTTTGATGAATCAATCCGTGAATCACATTTCATGTTCAGAAAAGCTAATCAGTTATTTTTACCTATTTTGTTTCTTGTCAATTTATCTTCAACCTGAGTCAATTACTTGACATACACATCTTTTGCTGTGCCAAGCACAGCATGTTGTGGACTGGACCTATGGGTTGGGGAAAGCATAGAGCCAGGAGACATTCCATCTGGCAGAGAAGGCAAAGGCTCCCGTGGAAATCCACCACAAGCTTGGCTTTTATTCTGAGTAACAGCAAGAAACATAGGGACTGTGCACAGTACAAATGGTCATGAAAGTACCCCCTGAAAGTCTGGTATGTCAGTAAAAACACAGTGTTTGTTAGTGAGGGGGAAATTCATTATACATCTACATCTGTAGAAGAGATCACAGAATTCCTTATCTGCTTCAATATACATGCCTATGTGGCATTAATGTACATAGCCAAGCATACTTTCAGTAGGAAATAGCAACAGCAGTAAAATCTGACAATCTTTTTTTTGGTTATTGTTTTGCTGCTGCTGCTCCAGCTCTTTGTTTTGTTTTGAAACATTGTCTCATGCAGCCCAAGGTGATATAGAACTATGTATCACTGAGGATGCCCTTGAATTCCAGATCCTCCTCCTTTGGCTCTCAAGCTGTGATTGCAGGCATGTACCACCATGCCTGGCTTAAGTGTACATTTTAAGTATGTAATTGTGTTTGTTGAGTCTAATAAGGATCTGCCTGTTCCAGACAATGTTTATTTATATTTATTGAAAGTACTGCAATATTTATTCCTATTGTGATTCTTACTGAATTTTGAAATTTCATGTCATGTTTGCACTGTTAACATTTTAAAGGCTTTAATCACCAATTTTCCTCAAAGTGTCCTTATCTCATTCGACCTGTCTTTGTTTTCTTTCAGAAATAGGTCTTCCTATACTGAGCTTGGTAAAACAAAGCTTTGTGGGAAGATACACAGAAGCATCCCTCACTCTATTCTGCTCCCCTCTGCAGGGCTTTGGCTCAGAATGGAGTCACTTATTTGAATGTCCATGTATGGCACCACCATGTGATTGGGCTGTGGAAGTGGTTTGATTGCCTCTGGGCCTTACTGCTGTGATTTACTCCCCATATATTGTTTGGATTTTATTTCTGCTATTGAAATTTGGAATTGTCCTCTTACTAAGTTCATTGAAATTAAGCCACCCACGCAGCTCATCCTTTTTATAATTTGAAGTTGGCTTGGGAAGGAAGAAATGGCTTTACATTGCCATTTTTATCTGTAAGTCTCCAGATTGCTTCTTAAATGAGTCACAGAAGAAAAAGATAGTTGCTCGGGAACAATGTAATCACATGCTTTATAAAACCGCGTAACTGAATTTCCTTTGAAGTTAAGTTAAACAATGTAATTAATTGAAAGCACAACATACCAATTTCAGTTTAGCTTTGATAGCTTGAGCCCCTGCACGTGGGTGAAAGGGTGTTTAGCTGGAGAACTGAGGCCTGTTTCTCAGCTCTGCTACCTAGATTCACCTCTGTCTGCTCTGTTTTTGTAAGATTCAGCCTTCATCCTCTGGTATGAGAATACAGAAAAACCAAATCTATGTGATCAGGGTTAGCGAGTAAAAGTAAATGTGGAAAGCCTTTAAGCATTCAAAAAGATCATGGGTTCAGCATCTTCCATGCCCTTTCTGTGGTTAATGCTCACATTGGTTTCTTTTGTCATCCACATGACAAAACGCCTGGCAGAAATAAGAGAAGGAATACTTTTGGTTCAGGTCCATCATGGAAGCTCGCCACATTGTGTTCAGAGTTTGAAAACAGATAATTGGGTTGCCTAGCCTACCTTCTTCCTTTTGCTTTTTTAAACAGTGTGTGACCATAACCCTCAGCAGAGTGTGCCCATATCAGCCTGGATTTTCCCTCCTCAGTTAACCTAGTCTGGAAACACCCTCACTGACACACCCAGGGGTGTATCTCCTAGGCGATTCCAAATCCGGTCAATGTGACAATGAACATTGACCATAGCACTGCTCTTGGCCAACACATACTGAATGTCTCAGGGTCTCCAGAGCTCTACCAGCTTGCATAATAAAAAACTTTATTCAGGTGAGGTTTCATCCTTTAGTCACAAATAAAAGAATTAATGGGTCTACCAGATAATGTCATCATTTACATGAAATTTGAGTAGTTTGCTTGATATGTAACATGTACCCAATAATAGTAGATGTATTACAGTAATGTCTCCTCAGCTCTTGAGGTTTCTAGTACTACTTCTTTCAAGAAGCTACTAAACAAGCACTTATTTTTGGAGCTCACAATATACTTACCCACATTTTATTCTTTAATGTTTGCTATGTATATTCAGATGTATGTTACTTACCTTGTCAACTAAGTATTTGAATAGTAGCCTTGTTGATATGAAAGGAAAGTTAACATTCTCCAAGCAGTCCTGATGTTATATGTTCCTTAACTTTGTTACTCATGTATCAGTAAATCCACTTTTATTGTTTGCCTAATTACTATAATTTTCACTGGAAAACATGAAGCATGATGGGTATGCAATGTGCTTTACATTGACAGACATAAACAGGCTATGGAGGGGGGGGTCTATGAAAATATGGCCTCTGTTTCCCTTTAAATAAAAGCCTGAATTTGCAAGACCTAAGAGTATGTTTTTGTTGCTCAAGACCCAAGATGACTTGAGAGTCATCTCACCAGCTATAATAGTGCTGTCAGTTGAAGTGCTCTGGTAACACAAATACTTTGAGACTACAATCCAGAAACCACACTTTACATCTATGCTCTGTGCTGTTCTTCCCAATGATGTTCTGTCATTTAGATATATTGCATGTGCAGTTAAATGTTTCCTGTGAATTTTTATTGTATGTGATTTGAAGAAAAAAGTAATTATGCCTAATTTAATTCCTTCTTCATCTCTATGAACATAAATAAACCCTTTCTTAGTTTAAATTTATTTTTTCTGACATAAAAATGTAACAACTATATGGCTATAAACATTTAGTGGGAACATGAGAAAATATTGAATGTGTGTTCTAATTAAAATTACATCATTGGCTGATAAAACGGCATACAATAAGTGAAAGTAGTGACAGAAGGGAAAAGCTAGACACACTCCATTATAACCTGTATCTGAATTACTTACTTATGAAGTAGCACAGCACTATTTCAAAGTAGTTTTTTATTAGCTGTGAATACTCATTGCAAACTCTAAGTCATATTTCGAAGTATAACACATAATCCTAGGGACACACAAAGCCCATTCATGTATAAAGTTCTCAGGTAAAACCTGACAGTGTGTAAAAATAGGAAAGTTTCTTTAAAAGCTGCATATTATATGGATACAAATCCAACTACATCAATAACATTTTAAAATTATTATTAAATAGTGCCACAAGATACCATTTAAAAGAAAAAACTATCAGTTTGTGTGTGTGTGTGTTTGTGTGTGTGTGTTTGTGTGTGTATGTGTGTGTGTGTATGTGTGTGTGTGTGTGTGTGTGTGTGTAAAGACACTGAATATTATGAACAATAAGTTCTTGGTTATATTTTCAGTGCAAACACAGTATTGTGTATTTTTAGGTTCAATATGATCATTCTATTCATGTATGACTTACAGTGACAAATTACGTTCACTAACATTTCCATGTCCTCAAGTAATTCTACTTTACTGTGTTGAGATCCTGTCTTTTCTATCTTTAATGTGAAATGTATAAAAATTGTCATGACAGGGTTATGTTGCTGTGTCATAGAAAATAAAGCTGACTTTCTGACCTGTTTTGGTGCCTGTAATCCAGTCTCACTCATTGCCTCCTGCTCACTCTTTCTTACCTTTGATGACGTTCTACTTATGTGTGAACAACTGTGTCAGCTTCTACAAGTGAGCAAGACTTTGAATGTTTGTTTTTCTGTAACCAGATTTCCTCTGTGTGGAAATAATAGCTTCTAAAAATCCATCCATGTGACAAATGCCAGGATCTCATTATTTTTAATGGCTAGACGCATGACATGATATTTGCTGTACATATCATATTTTAACATAAACTCATCTTAAAAACAAAGACACTGGCATAAGAAATATAAAGAGATGGATGGTCAAAAGTCTCTGTGCTAATGTAAATACAAAGGAAACTAGAGAGCTACCTGAGTTTCAGACCTGAGACACAGACCAGATCTGAGAATAAGGAAAACCATCAAGGAAGAAGGGGAAATAGGATAATAGCAACCAAGTCCAGTCTTCTGAAGAATATGATTCTGTTTTTGATAAGCATTGAGTACAGAATATCACAAAACACATGCTAAAGAGACGGAGCTGCCAGGGGAATACTTTTCTGTGATAGTTTATCAGCAAGTTACAAAATCTGAAAGCAAATTTTATTTTAAAAATATAATAAGCTGAAGAGATGGAACAGTGGGTAAAACCTTTTTTTGAATTCCCAGATCCCACATTAAAAAAAGGCAAGTGGAAATGGTGGTTTCAGCTGTGGAGATCAGAGCCTAGAAAATTCCAGAGAAAGCAATAAGGAGGTAGAACAATCAAGAATGCTTCCAAAGTCTCCCTTGGGTCTCCAAAGGCACACAGACCCCCACCCCCACCCACACAGAGGAAAACATACCAAAGAAAAGAAAAGAAAAAAAGAGAGTGAGAATATTTTTTTTCCTCAGGCTCAGCTTCCCTATCTTTTAACTTGAAAAAGACAAACGCGACTGAGTGACCTTTAAGTTGCATAAGCCTTATAGTCAGTAGTATTAGTGACAAAGGAAAGTGTCCTTGAAGAAGATATAAAATATGCATTGCAATAGAGGCTCAGCAGTCTTCTGTTGGTGTTCAAGGATTGTATGTATATCCTGGGAGCTGCAGCACTGTCTTCAATTGCATGTGTTTCTTCAGTAAAAAAAAAAAAAAAAAAAGACTGATACATCCTTTCAAATAATGGGCTAAAAATGCACATTAAATAAATTTTGTCCATCATTAATTTAATGTCTTATCAGTAATAAATAGTTAGCATTAATTCACATCCACTCTGAAGGTTACAGAAATGTCAGTGATAATGGTAAGAGTAGAACTTGTAATTCCGCTAAAGAAACAATTAATTAAACACTATTGTGTTATTCAAACATTAAAAGTGGCAATCTAATACATGGAGCTACTGAAGCTGCATTTATTTGTTGGCTATAAAGCAGGATATTTTCTTCCAAGTGAATGAAATGATTTTGCGTAAAACTTCACCCATTTTCTATTTAAAGGTCTCTGTGGCCTGTATGAGCTATAAAGTGATAGTTATTTTGAAGTCGATTCTCTTCTCACAAATGTACAAACAATGGGGCTGGAGAGGTAGCTCAGGGGTTAAGCCTCTGCCTTGCAGGTGGAAGGTCCTGAGTTCAGATCCTAGACCCCACTTATAGACGCCGGGCGGAAGCGGCCTGCGTTTCTGGTCCCTGGTAGGGCAGAGCCTGTGAATCCCGGGACGGAGTAAACAAGGAGGAGGTGGAGGCGGTCCATGGTGGTTCCCGAATTCGTCCATGATTCTACACACACACACACACACACACACACACACACACACACACACATACATGCACACAGGCGCACACCATACATGCACATTTGAATAAATAATAATAAAAAATTTAAAAAAAAGAAATGTACAAGCAATTAGATGCCAGTTGTCTTCTGTCCATCAAGAAATGTTTTGTGTGCCAGATTTTTAAAGGATATCCTAAGATTGATTTTAAGTTTATTCTCTCAAAGATGAACTTCATAACTTTAAAGTTATCGCAAATGTAACTACATAAATCTAACCGGTTAGAAAGACTGAAATGATTTTATTATTTCAAACAACTAAATAGGAAAATAAGCAAAAAATTTAGAAAAACATGTAAAAAATCAAATATGTACATACGCAGTGCACGAACATTTTCATGCCCCCATAATTTATATTGTCAAAATCTAATCAACATCAGGAGGTGAAGTCTCAGTGGATGGGATCAGCATCTTTAACAAAGAGCCCTGGAGATCTGCCCACAAAAGGTTAAAATGCACACACACACACACACACACACACACACACACACACACACACACACACACTGAAACTTCTTCATGAAAATAAGATAAAATGTTTTAAAGTAAGTATTCATTTGTTGAAAACAACTTAAAGACTAGTATAGAAACAAAATGGTAAGTAATTTCAGAACACTATAAATGCTACAATGTCTCATGGAAAAACAGCATGAAACTGTATTGAAAATAACAAAGAAATTAAAAGAGATTGACAGTTGTTGACAAGTTTAGTGATTTCTTTATTCCTTTTCCTAAGATAGCTCTTACCCCAAATTATTTTTATTTATTATTTTATTTTAGTTTAGTTGTGTGTGTGTGTGTGTGTGTGTGTGTGTGTGTGTGTGTGTGTGTGAGAGAGAGATCTGTGGAGGACCAAGGGGACTTTGGGAATCATCCTGGATTGCTTCTGCCTCCTTGCTTTGCTCTGGGATTTCCCAGGCTCTGCCCACTAGGGCTAGAGTGTGGGCCATTGTTGTTTCTGCTTGGCGTTAGGACCTGGGAATTGAACTCAGGACTTTCTACTTGAGAGACAGAGTCTTAACTCATGGGCCATCTCTCCAGCCCAAAACCTTTTTAATTTTTATTTGTGCTTTTTTAGATTATCTCAATATTCACATGTTTAAGCAATGTTTTTTATCTGTCTTGCCCTTTCTTAATTGTTTTGTATGACTAGGGCCATGTTTAAATTTCTGTGTTTACACTTAAACCTCTTTCAAGTATCTATACAAATATCTAAAAGTATGCGTACAATGCCATATTAGGTGTAATCTGAAGACTGGGATTAAGAATTTTCCTGTCAGATTGCTATGAGATGATCTGAGGAAAGTATAGCTAGACTCAACGCCAATGTATATCCAAAGTATACATAGATTCTGTCACTTGACACTTGGATATGTTTTATTTCATAGCGATTTGAAAAACATTTGGAAAGAGAAAATTTACCATCTCACCTGTCTTATTTATATAAAAGTTAATATAGAATTTTAAAACTATTGAAAATGGGGCTGAAAGAAAACAATGAGAGATGTTACTATTATTTGGGAATTTTTAGTGTGTCAGCTATTATAGGTATCATGGACTAATTTATCCTCAAAGGAGGATAATTGTGTATTTAGCATGGAGATGGCCCCAGAGGGGGATTGCAAGGCCATCTATTCACCTTAGTGTCTCTTTGACTCCACAGCAGCAGGGTGTGTCCTTAAGGAGGAGCCTGTGTCATCTTTAGTCAGATTCTCTAATCAGTTTGGATTTATTTAAAGGCTTTTGTATACTTTTATGAAATGTCTGAGTTAGAGAATATTCTATCTCAACGAAAAATAGCTGAGAAAGTAAACCAATAACCTTAGATAGTTAATTATATTGGAAGAAAGAAAAGCAATTATCTTAAAATAAGGAAAAACCACTAAAGAAATATTTGGTTTTGAAGTATTTTTTTTGACATTTAAAAAATTTTAATTGTCCAAGTATTGTTACTTTATAGACCATCTAATTGCCTTTCCCACAAGTCAAGGCACGACCCCTGCAGCTTTTTCTTAAGATCTCCCAGTGTTAGTTTTTTTTTTTTTTTTTTGTCAGTAGGCCTCTCCTTGGCACTTTTTTTCTTTCTGTGAGGCTAGGTTGTATTTACTTTTATTATTAATGGAACTAACCTAATGACAAGTACCCACAAATCAAAGGAGACCTGTCCCCAGGGACAGACCACTCAAACTGAGACCTTATTTATAGTCCTCCTGAAAGTGCAGCTGGCCCTTAGTGTAAAGAAAACCTGGACACAAACTCATTCCTAGCTGTCTGCTGACTAGATGTGGTTGGTGCTTTCATCTGGCTTTTTCTTTTTTTTATTAATACATTTTTTATTATTATTTCAGCTCATACAAACTTAATAGGTGCACCAGCTCCCTCCCTCCCTCCTCCTCCCCCCGTACCCCCTGCTCCCCCTCCCCTCCCCCCTCCCTCCCCATCCCCCAGTGCCTCCCGCCCCAATTCCCAGAGAGTCCTTTCTTGTGTATGCCTGATTTTCCTCTGGGCCCTCCTCTCCGATGACTTACAAGGACCCAGTGGCCTTTCCCTGAACCCTTTCCCGTGTTCCCCTTCAGTATAGGAACACTGCTGTGGCTGCAAATCCCTTGCCTCCAAGGATCTTGGTGCCTTTAGCAAATGCTAGACTTTGTGAGGTCAATAGTGTGTTGGACATTGCGCAGGGCATGTAAAGTCCAATTATGATTGCTTCAGCCCTAACTTGTATGGAGTATCTTGCATATCATTGCTCCTCCCATCCTTTTGCTCTTACACTCTTACTATCCCCTCTTCCGCTAATGTCCCTGAGCTTCAGGATGGGGAGAGATTAGTCTGGCCTAGTTCTAGGTGGTTGATATAGCTTTTTCTTAGGTCTAACGTTTTGTTTCTTTATTATTACTAACTTCAATCTTTTATGTCATGATAATATAATAATTATCATCATCTAATCCTCATATGACAAATTTTACTTTTATATGACATTCCTAAGTCTTTGGCTTTGCCCCTTCTCCAGCAATTTTATCTCATGACAGAGTTTCAACAAATAGAAATCTTCACTTTTTTATTTTCCTAAGTTTTTAAAATTGTTTTAGAAATTCTTACATGAATACAGTAGATATATATTTACACCTTAATAATTTCAGAAATCTATTTTTTCATAAGCTTCTCTTGATTTCTTAATTTTTTTTTACAATCAATGTAACATACAGATTTTATGTTCTGCAGGGGTTGATGGTAGGCTTCAAGGAACCTTTCGAGCTGATCTAACTGGGCAACAAGATCAGCAGTTGAGACATTTTGTCTCCTGCTCATTAGCTTATAAAGGAAATTTTGCTTTCCCTGTGATTGAGCCTCAAGCTGGAAGTGATACTACATGGCTTGCAACAATCAATAGCAACCTTGGGCAACATAGACGGTTCCCATAAGAAGTAGTAAAAAATATGCTTTTCCGAAACTACTGATTGCTTGAGAACACAGTAAATCACAAATGTCTTGTTCCTAATATACAATTGTTGATCATAAATGTCTTTGTGTATTTCATTGTATGCTTTCTTGCTATTCATGCTGAACTTCTTGTTTGTATAAAATTTTGCTATTCTCTTGGTTATTTTCTCTATGGTTACTGATTCTGGATGACTGTCAGAGTTTAATATATATATTAATTATATTATATCATATAATTACAATAATATGTATGTCCTTCTAACTCAAAATAAAATCATCGTGGCATAATTTCCGACCATCTGAGAACTCTCTAACCCTTTCTTGGTTTTAATTCCCACTGATCCCTTTTAATGAACTCCATACTGATTTGTAAATGCAGGCACTCACGATGTACTGCTATTTTACATTATTAAAACTATTTTTAAAAATTTTTATTATTTATTTACGTCATTGGAGAGGAGGGCCCAGAGGACAGTTTGGCATGCAAATTAAAGGATTCTCCGGGGATTGGGGGGGCACTGGGGGATGGGGATGGAGGGGTGAGGAGAGGGGGAGCAGGGGGTCAGGGGAGAGGAGGAGGGAGGGAGGGAACCGGTGTACCTATTAAGTTTGTATGAGCGGAAATAATGATAAAAAATATTTTTAAAATTTTTTTATTATTTATTATTTATTCAATTGTGCGTGTATGTGTGTGTGTGTGTGTGTGTGTGTGTGTGTGTGTGTATGCATGTGTGTGTAGAACCATGGATGAATTTGAGAACAACCATGGATGCCACCACCTCCTCCTTGTACTCTGCCCCAGGATTCACAGGCTCTGCCCTACCAGGACCAGAAACACAAGCCGCCCTGCTTCCACCCGGTATCTATATGTGGGGTCTAGGATTCGAACTCAGGACCTTCCGCTTGCAAGGCAGAGGCTTACCTCCTGAACCACCTTTCCAGCCCCTATTAAAAATATTTCTTTAAAGAAGAAATTAAAGATTGAAATGCCATATGACCCTACTATTCCACTTTTGGGAATAGCCCCCCATACAGCAAAAATTCACCTAATAGCACAAGCACAACCGTGTTCATAGCGGCACTGTTTACAATAGCAAAGTCATAGAATCAACCCAAATGTCCAACAGTTGATGAGTGGATAAGGAAAATGTGGTACATTTATACAATGGAATACTACTGAGCCATTAAAAATGATGAATTAATGCAATTTGCCAGGAAATGGATGGAATTAGAAACAATTATATTGAGTGAAGTATCCCAGACACAGAAAATTAAGCACTGTATGTACTCCCTTATAGGTGGATCCTAGTACCAAACCTACTTAGAGACACTCAAAGATAAATCTCTGTAATAACTACAGTAATTGCAAAGATTATGAACAGGAGGGATGGGGAAGGAGGAGCCCACCAACAAGGAGAGAGGGGACCATGTTACAGCAGAAAAAATAGGCCACCATCAAGGACTGCAAGTAAGTAATGAGACATCTGGTTAAGTTCATAGATTTTCCTTCCTGATCATTTGGAACTGATGGGGTATGATCTCACCAGAAGGGGAGGACATATAGTCTGGCAGATAGAAAGTAACCATTTTGCAAAATGCGTGATTGACCCCTCCCTTACTGTGGTCTCCTACTTTTATTCCATCTACCTTTGAATATACTCTTAAAACAAGACTCTAATTTAACAAGTTTTTAATCTCTTGCCAGAGGGTAACATCCAATACTCATCAGGACAGAGCCAAGGGCATTGCAGGAGCAACAAAACTGAAAAAAAAATCAACAAACCATAATTCAGAACATCAGAGACTCTATATCAACCACCTGGAACTGGGCCAACCTAATCTCTCCCCATCCTGAAGCTCAGGGAAATTTGTGGAAGAGGGGGCTGTAAGATTGTAAGAGCACAAGGATGGGAGGAGTAATGATATGCAAGATACTCCACACAAGTGAGGGCCGAAGCAATCATAATAGGACTTTGCATGACCTGTGCAATGTCCAACACATTATTGACCCCTCAAAGTCTAGCATGGACTAAAGGCACTAGGATCCTTGGCGGCTAGGAACTGACAGCCACAGTAGTGTTCCTAATCTTAAGGGGAGCACAGGAAAGGGTTTTGGGAAATCCGCTGGGTCCTTGCTCCTCATCTGAGAGGAGGAGCCAGAGGAGAGTTTGGCATGCACATTAAAGGATGCTCAGCGGATGGGGGGGGAGAGTTATTGGGGGATGGGGATGAGGGGGGGAAGAAGGGGGTGAGTAGGGTGGGAGGGTGGAGGGAGAGAGTGGTCTGGTGTACCCGTTAAGTTTGTATGAGCAGAAATAAAAAAATATATATTTCTTTAAAGAGATGGTCCATGTCCTTTGTCAGAGACTCCATCTATCTTTCTTATATAGCTTCTATTTTAATATGAAAGTTAGTGACATTAACAAATAACTTTGCTAATCTTAGAAGAAAGTTAGACCCAAATTACATACTTAGAATATTGAAAGTATTCTAGAAAGTTGTATCTCAAGTGTGGAAAACATAAAATTATTCACTTTAAATTTAATAAGATAGTACATTTTAATTTAAATTGTATGTTTTATATTTTCCTTATTAATTAAGAGTTTTTAAAACTTTTTACAGACAAAATAAGTTGTTTTCTCTGCCACCTCTCATCCTCTCTGCCCTTCCCCAGCCTATCCCTATTCCTCTCATCCTGCTTATATGAATCACAGTTTTCCCTTCGGGTTGTCTTTACTAGTGTAATTGCAGAGAATTAGTTGTTAAGTCTGGAGTGAACCTACAGGAGATAGTCTAGTTGATGGGGAAGTCCCAAGCCCATGGTGGGTGAAACTGGCTCTCAGGCAGGTGAATAAAATGGAGGGAATTGTTTGACAAAGGAAGCATCCTTCTGTACACTTTGCCAGACATGCTGATCTGGGAAAAAGGATTGTCCCTTTCTCAGTTGTTATGTGGATATAGTGTGGCCAGTTTCCTTGTCCCTGTTGTTAGCGTGGTCTCTCCTGTGTAGCTGGACAAACAACTATAACCAGGAATCATAAGAGAAAATAAATCCCTTCTTCCCTTAAGTTATTTGGTAATTTTTTTATCAGCAACGTTCAGAGTAGCTGCAACACCTGATTATTACATATCCCAGTTTCAATGTTCAAATTAACTTTTTCCTCATCTTACAGCTATTATATTTCATTACCACTAATATCTTGCTGTATCTAATTTACAAGCTAAAATATCTCATAGGTATGTATAGGGGAAGAAAACATGGTACCTATGGGATTACTTTCTTTATTAGTCAAGATAGATAGCATTTTTTAAAAGTAAGAAATGACTCCAAAGCCTTAGTGAAGGCTACATAAACCTTTACTGCTTATGCATATTTCTTGTTCAATTCAGGTCAACATTGAAGCTCTGTCAACATCAGTCACCCAAAAGCAAGACAAATGGAGAACACATCTCAATTGATTGGCAATCAATAAATGAATGAAAGCTTCTGCCTAAGAAAGATTTGTTTTTCACCTCTGCTCACAAATAGTTTGCTAAAGCATGGGATACAGACACTCCTAACTTTAGAAAGTAAAGCATCTCCATATTTCCTTGTCTTCCATAAAGTGGAGAAATGTGAATATTTAATACATGGCATTCATGACTACTATAAAGTTTGGGATGACAAAACCTTCAAACTAACTTGATGGTTTGAATTTTGATGATTTATACAGTAGGTTCCATGGCAACTGTAATAATGGGAATGAGTTCACTTTTATTTAAATTGACAGATATAGATATTAACTGTGAATATATTTAAGAAATAGAAATTCTCTTAAATTAATAAAAATTTTGAATACTGGATATTTCCATAAATAATCTTTGAGTTGTCTCAATAATATTTGCTATGACAGAGTGACTACATACTAGGGTTCTTGAAATGTGTCTGAATTCATGTTAATGCTGAAATAATGCAGAAGGTAAGCCCTTTGATCAATTACTCTGCATGTTGCCCATAAATTCATGACTAAGTGACTTACAAGAACAAGAATTTTATTCTGCTCATGAGTACCCCATTACGTTCATTAGTCCATCTTGATAGAAAAACTGAAATCATCACTAGGAGATAAGTGAACTGGCCATACCATATTCACAAGACTGTTAAAAGAGGAGCAAATCTTGTTTTCCAGATAGCATATCCATCCAAGTATGCCAACAAATGTCAATGCTGAGTTACCTCCCTCTGTCTTATTCAGTTTTCCAAAGAAAAGCCCTACACACTGTGGGCCTCATCAATTAGACAATCTCCTTCAGTCTTGCACAAGGACTTATCTTAAATATTAATTCCTCACAAATGTGCCCATAGCTCAATCCTCAACTGTCACATTGACACCTGTATCTGCCAATCACAGCCTGTTAATTATGGCTGGGTGAACATTAAATCAATATTTTTTTCCTGAAAGTAATTTGGAAACATTAATGTATTAATGTGCTAATTGTGCATAAGCATATATGCATATATATTTATAATTGTATTTATATAATTTTGATTTCAATCATATATGCTATATGGAAATACATTTCCAAAAGAATAATGAGAAAGATATACAACATGCAGAAAATAAGTTAGTGTTGACTACTTCATACTAAACAGTACTTCTAAACCACACCCACACCCATCCCAAGGCTGAGGGAACATCATGGAAGAGGGTCTAGTAAGATTGTAAGAGCCCTGAAGTGGGACAGTGGTAAAACATTATCTCCTAGACATAGCAGGAATGTAGAAACCTCTCCCACTCTTGGAGTTTTTCTCACTTTTCCCACATCATCTCTTAATAAAGCTTGCTTCTGTTTTGCTGACTTTGATGACATGCACACCATTAATTTCATTGTTGGAAGATAATGAAGTTGGAGCCCTATCTCAGGTTGCCCTTTGATGACCATGAATGTCAAGTGTCCTAGATCCTTGGGTCATTGATCACCAGACTCTAAAAGGTGCTATTGTACCCCAAAATCTGTATCACCATGGTTTTTTTCTCTGTTTCTTTGCAACCCCCCAATATTTGTCATAGAACTACATATGAAATAATTTTCTTTAGTCAGAATTTGGATACTTGGTATTGAAAATTATTATTATAAAGATTAACAGGAAATGGTGCACATGTTTTGAAGAGATCCACTGTTCTATGAAGAGACCTTTCCTCACTAACTTACTGATGTCCTCTGCTTGACTGGGGTCAACCTCAATGACAAGCAAGCTGGCTGGGCTTGCTAATAAAGACCCAGAATCTCAAAAAAAAAAAAAAAAAAAAAAGTAAAAAAGAAAAAGAAAAAGAAAAGAAATGGTGACTCTTTTAATCAGCAGTAATAGAAAGAAATTAGCATTCAGCTGCATTTTAGATTCAAATAAGTAACAAACAGCATTTTCTCAATAATTCTAGTCCTTCAAGAATATGAACAAAGATTACCCTATGTATTTCTCAATAAATGCTATTGAACAGCATTGCGACTATTAATCTCTTGCCTCTAAGGATCCTAGTGCCTGTGATCCATGCTAGACTTTGGGGGGGGGTCATTGATATGTCAGTCATTATGCAGGTCATACGAAGTCCTATTATGGTTACTTCGGTCCTTACTTGTGTGGAGTATCTTGCATATCAGTTGATTCTCTCCATCTTTAGGCTCTTAACAATCTTACCGGCCCCTCTTCTGCAAATTTCCCTGAGCTTTAGGATGAGGAGAGATTTGGTTGGTCTGGTTCCAGATGATTAATGTAGAGTCTCTGATGTTCTGAATTTTGTTGTGCTTTTCAGTTTTGCTGTTCTGAACCACCCTTGGCTCCATCTTGACTGGTATTGGATGTTACCTCCTAGCCAGAGATAAAAGGCTGTTAAAATGGAAATGGAGTCACTGTAAGTGTAGATTCAAAGGTAGGTAGAATAAGAGTTGGATTGACACTCCCCTTACCGCCGTTCTCCTATTCTATCTTATGCTAGCAGTAACTCAACAGTTCACATTTTCCTACTGTGCTTTGACTTCAACATCTGTATGCTGTAGCACACATGTGCCATGTCTCACACATATTGTTTTGTTTTAATCTTTTTTTAATCTTTAAGCTTGCCATACATTACATCCTTTGATAATGCAATTTGAAAAAAAAACATACATATATACAAGCACTTCTACATACACACATATGCAAGTGCACATGTGGGCATACACATACAGAGAGACACCGTAAGGACATCTGAATGTCGTGCTCTGCCTTGACAAGCTGGGAAAGTTTTGGGTGTCTCCTTACTACAGATGATGAAAAGTCCAAATGATTGTTTGAGTTACACTATATTATTGACATTAGATTTATGTCATTTTGACTAATACTATTCCTAGAAAATTGTCTGATTCTTTTACCAAACTTTCAAAGTATATGCATTATTTTCTTTGGGTATTTGATCATTTTTTCCATATAAAAGTTTTTCTGTCCTGCTCAATTCTTATTAAATAAGCTTGAATATTATGTCTACATGCATATGCCTTTGCTACCTCTTATCAAATTCTGTCAAGTAGGCTAAAAATATTAAGGGACCTTACCTTCTACACACTTCCAGTTCTGACTTTCCCCCAAGGGAACTCTGAACACTCATCTGTTAATAGCCATCCTTTCCACAAACCTGTTCTTTACTGCTAATCTCCTTCCATTATAGACATGGATAATTGTTGGATGGAAAAATCAAATGCTTAGAGTACAACTTCCTTTGTCAACAAAAAATGGTTGTCTGCTCATTAGATGATAAGGTAACTAGGTAACTGACAGCAAAATGAAATTCTGACATTTCTACCTTTGTGTGAGTCTCCTTTGCTTTTGGCCAACTATTTCCCTCTCTTCATGCTGTTAAAACAAGTAAAAGAAGAAGAGAAATTTGTGGATAAAAGAAACTAATATGGAACATGACCACAGAAGTAGAAAATTTATTAAAACAGAAGTTCGCGAGAGCATGAGCCATAATTTGTCTATAAAGTGGGAGACAAATAATTAGGAGTGATGAGAGTGAGAGAGAGAGAGAGAGATCAAGGACAGCATGATTGTAAAAGGATCTTAAGTCTTCAAAGGCATATTTCCAAACCTCAGAATAAAAGGTGTTATTACTTTTATAGCTTTTCTAGAATATAGTAGGGAATCTCTCATAGCTTGACCTGATCTGTTGTATGTATTGTAAGTCAGAAAAGTACTCTTAGAGACCACCTATAATTTAAGTTGCCTTGGTCCTGTGCAGTACAGCTGGAGGCTGAGCTTGCTTATAGCTACAAGTGGGAGGAAGGGAAAGGTAGAGACAGAGAAAATGGCACAAGAACTGGTCTAATTCTTGGAGCCGTAACTTTAAAGTCTGTGATCTAACACGCTAGCCCTTTTGTTTATATAATAAAAGCAAATAGAATGATTTTAAAGAGAGAGGTGTTGGAAGAGACCTACTCAATAATGGTGATATGCTCACATGTATCCTCTTTAAACTGAACTAGGGTAGCGCCATGGAGGGTACCGGATGGCATCTCTTCTTTGTCATCCCTGACACTCAGCTGTGTTGACTGGGTCAATGTTGCTGCTTTACATGAGGTGTCCATGAAATATTCATGTGTTAATTTTTTAAATTATATTATTATTATTCATTTACTCAATTGTACGTGTGTGTGATGTATTGCGCATGTGTGTATGTGTGTGTGTAGACCAGAAGCGAACACCGTCAGTCCACCTCTTCGCCCCGGGATCCACAGGCTCCCCCTCAGACCAGAAGCGCAGGCCGCCCCCGCTTCCGCCTGGCGTCTATACGTGGGATCTGGGATCCGAACCCAGGACCTTCCACCTGCAAAGCGGAAGCTTAACCCCTGAGCCACCTCTCCAGCCCCTCATGTAGTAATTTTTAAGTTGAGTCAGCATGCAAGCTAGAGAGGAGTCTAAAAATATAAGAGCCAAAAGAGTTAATAAAGAGTAATCATAATTATAGATCAGGAAGCCCATGAAGAGTTTTGGAATCAATTTTAGATTAAACTTGCCCTATTCTGACATTAGCACTTACATTTATCCACCTCCATTATCTCAACATTATTGGAATGAGTTATGAAGCTAAAACAGGGACCCACAGGCAGAGAATGTCTGACTGTCCCTAGGGCTTCAGTAAAATTCAATCTCATTCAAATTGCTATTCATCTATCCACCTTGCTATTTGTTTATTCATCCATTCAGACCCGGTCCTCTCCATCACTCCATGGTTCTGAATTTTACAGCCCAGATCAACTCTTCAATGCTGCTTTTTGACTTTGTGTGTCTCCACAGTTCTCTAATTAGTTTTATTAATATCCTATTTAAACAGGGCACTGACTGACTCTTTGCATCTATATCAGCTTTCACCCTTAAACTACAGTTGGGTCTGTCTGAATTCCTCAAAGTCTATTGTAACCTCTTTCATGTTTTTAAAGAAAATCTGTAACATAGGCAGAAAGATAGATGATAGATAGGTAATAGTGTTGTGGCCAGATTCTAGGGTCCCAAAAATCACCGAGGAGCTATACCACTGCAATTCACATGAGGGCTTTTATTAGCAGATTTGAATCTGGGCTCATGATCGACAGACAGTGTCCAGCCAGGAAGAGTGTGGTCCTTTGTTGGGTGAAGTTTTATAGCTTACTGGCAAGGGGAGGGGGCTTCCAATTTAGTAGTTACATGATTGGCTAACAACCAACAGTTTTGGCATGCAGGGATTGGTTCTCCTCCCTTGTCTGTGAGCAGTTTGAATTGCAACCTTATTACTCACAATACCTGGGGTTTCCCATAACACCTGGTATTTTTTCTTCTGTTACTGACAAATGGTTGCTGGCCTCTGATTGGCCTATACCCAGGCCGGTGCTGCCCCGGGGCAGCCCATAGACTTTTATGGTAAGGGGAGGAATAAGGGGTGGGCAACTCCAGTCTGCTGAAACGTTCTTTTCACATACTCAGCTAGGCACATGGGGCTGCATTCCAAACTCCCAGCCTGTCTCTAGTTAGAGCTAATGGCTGCACACTGACTGGGCCACATAGAAGCTCCAACTAAGCCATATAGGAGCTCTGACTGAACCACATTATGAAAGCTATATACATGTGGAGAAACATACTTAAAAAGAACTAAAAGAAAACCAAAATCTGGTTCTAGGTCTCCTCATTCCCCCTTCTCTCTGGGGCCTAAGGAGCCCAATCATGGGCTCATGGTTGGCTCAGTCTTCCTCTCTGGCAGAGGCTGATATTGTTGTCTAAGAATCATTATTGCACAGTATTTATCTATTTTCTAACAAAAGCTGTTAATCTTGGGGCCCAATCCAGTTGAGTTAGGGCCCAGGTTAAGCTAGAGGTCAAGCTGTTTGTTTGATATGGAGAGCTAATTTCTGTATCCTTCCATAGGGAAGTTGACCATCTTATCTCTGGGAAGATTGGAGTCAGTTTCTCAGCAGAAGTGTTCCTTTAGGGTGATTCCAGCAGTGGGGGATGTCTTTTCAGGAATTCCAAAGACATTCAAAGACCTTGAGAGACCCATCCCAGCATGACTGCTCTAGTCCTGCCTCATTCCCCCATAAACTCTGTCTCCAGCAGTTCTCTAATTAGTTTTATTAATATCTTATTTAAACAGGGCACTGACTGACTCTGCATCTGTATCAGCTCTCACCCTTAAACTACAGTTGGGTCTGAACTCCTTGAAGTCTATTTTGACCTCTTTCACGTTTTTAAAGAAAATCTGTGACATAGGCAGAAAGATAGATGATAGATAGGTAATAGATAGGCACACAGACACACAGTCACACACATATACATGTTAGCAGTTAAGACTGGATAAAGAGCAGGAAAGATGACTCAGGGATTAAACCCCTTAACCTCACAAGCAAAACGACCTGCGGTTGGACCTCAGATCCAACGCAAAAATGCTGGATAGAATTAACAGCAGTCTGTACTTCTGCCTTTGAGAAACCCAGACCAACGCAATAAAGAGATAGAGCAATACAAGACTATTCCTGAAGTCACCCTCAAGCTTCCACAGGCACACACACACACACACACACACACACACACACAGACTTTAATAAAAGGAACAAACAAGCTTCTAATAGCCAGAAATTGAGAGAAATTGGGATTGTCTGACAGATTTGCAGCCAATGAAGCTATGCTGTTTGTGAGTTTACTTTTACTCAGTAAACTCCAACAGTGCAAGAAGACACAACTTCGTGTGATTGTAGAAAAGTACATGCACCACAGAATGATAAATCTCAAACATCATTGAAGGCCAGTGACATGACTCAACATGAAACAGCATTTTCTCTACAAATCTGACAACCTGAGTTCATTTCCAGAACCACAAGTGGAAGGAAAACATCAACCCGGCAACATTTCCCTCTGACCTCCATGCATTCAGACCACACACATACACACACACAAACACTTACATACTTTATAATTATTAAAAAGTAGAAAACATGCTAAAGGAATGTGTGAATGATATGTGAGATTTATTTAAAAATACCTCACCATAGAGATTATTTTAAATATGAATTTTGTTTGTTTTCTTTTGGTAAGCAATTATTACCTTCTGAAGATGGTCTGATATCCTGTAGTCTAAAAGATCATCTACAAAAGCAATTTCACTATATTTCAGCTATCTTTCTCAACATTAAAGCTACATTCAATAATACTATGAAAGTCAAAATCCATAGATTGAACTACTGGTTTGACTAATATGTTAAGTATTTGATAGGAGCTCTCATTGAAAAAGTTGGTATGCTATTAATGAAATGATTATGAATACCCACTTCTTATTGAGAAAATCTGACTCCAATAAATAGCAGAATGAGCAGATCATTCTCATATTTACTTTTTATTCATATGAGCTTTTTATTCAAGACTTTTTAAGGCTCCAAAACTGAAGAAGAATTTGCAAGACAGATTATCATCTGAATTTTGCTTCCCCAATAGCAAATGGTCCCTTAAGTGTCAGAGTTTATTTTGAGGTTTGTTTTCTTTAGATGTTGATTGAGTATAGAAAAAACAAGGAATAAAGGTAAAGAAATGGAAGAAGAAAGAAAGAAAACTCTTAATGGATTAGTGTTTCCTAATGAAAATAGGAGGGCCTGCAAAGTCAGGAACATGACAGACATGGGAGGGGGTTCTTCCATAGTCATGAAGGACATTTCACACTGGAAAAATGCTTCTCAGGCTTTCATATGCAAAGATCATAGTCACACCCTATTGCAAAACTTACAGATAGGCTTAATATTTTCATGAATTATCATATTTAAATTTTTTTATTATTATTTATTCAATTGTGCATATATGTGTGTGTGCGTGTGTGTGTGTATGTATGTATGTATGTATGTATGTGTAGAACCACAGACGAATTCGGGAACCACCATGGACACCTCCACTTCCTCCTTGTTTACTCTGCCCCGGGATTCACAGGCTCCGCCCTACCAGTACCGGAAACGCAGGCTGCCCCTGCTTCCGCCCGGTGTCTATACATGGGGTCCAGGATCCGAACTCAGGACCTTCTGCCTGCAAGGCAGAGGTTTAACCCCTGAGCCATCTCTCCAGCCCCAATTATCATATTTAAATGTAGCAATTTCTCCAAGTTCTTGGAAATTCACTTCTGGATCTTAACATTGGCAAATAACCTTTTTTGTGTTTTAAAAGATTTGCATGTATTTCCAGAAGACAGACCAAGAATATCCACTTATAAACTTTTCAAAAGTAAATGTTCTGTGAAGAGGGAGATTAAAGAAGTCTCTTTCTTTATTTTCAAATTTCAAAATTCTCAAGGACATTAGAATCTGATTTTAATCATTCAGTAATTTTTATTTCTAGGAATATGCTTAGTATACCATAGGAAGAAATTTAAAAATCTGAATTATGTGTAAGGATTTCACAAATGCTTATTAAAAGGAAATTTCAAACATGCTGAGGGATATGAGAGCAGGAGGGAGATGTCTGGACTGGTAAACCGAAAAAAGGGTGAATAAGAGGGATATGAGAAGGGCTGGAGAGGTGGCTCAGGGGTTAAGCTTCTGCCTTGCAGGCAGAAGGTCCTGAGTTGGGACGTATAGACGCTGGGCAGAAGCGGGGCGGCCTGCGCTTCTGGTCCTGGTAGGGTAGAGCCTGTGAATCCCGGGGCAGAGTAAACAAGGAGAGGATGGAGGTGGCCCATGGTTTTTCCAGATAGTCATCTGTGGTTCTACACACACACACATACATACACACACACGCACACACACATACACGCACAATTGAATAAATAATAAATAAAAAAATAAAAAAGGAGGGATATGAGAGAGGAATAAACTGAGGGAGCAAGGAAATAAACTCATTTTGTTTGCATATGAGAATTTCAATAGTAAAGAGAAAAAATAAAAAGAAATGTTTTAAAAATAGGCAGGCACACATAAAAACTCGTACATGGATACAAAATGTTCATATTTTAAAGACTTTTCTTGTAATCAATCATTGAGATAACTCAATACTTACAGTCTATTCAAAAGAAAATCCAGAGACAGATGCAGTTGTAGATTAAGAATAGATAAAAGAAGAGTTTTTCCATAGAGAAATGAAAACAAATTGAACATTTATTGGGCAAAGAGGAATTTTGTTATCTGTATTATCTGTCATTGTCAATTACCCACAGTGAACCTATTTGCAAGGTTACTCAAAATTAAGGAAAGTGTCCTTTAGAGAGAAGAGAACTGAGGTACAATTTTTTATCCAATAAGATTAGTTATTTCAAATTGAAATATGTAATTGATTTATAGCATTTAATTAATAAAGTATTGATTTAGGTATGGGGCACAAGTTTGTTTTCTCTGTGAAATAACTATTATATGAGAAGAGTTGAAAATATTTACTCCTTTTTTTATAAAACAAACAGAAAAAATGGACTGAGATCTCTGGACTGAGAGCTACAATGTGCTACAGGGAAGAAGCAAGACTGATAGCAGCCCCTTGAATAAAGTAGTCTTCAGAAAAACAGCAAAAGTCATACTAATTAGAAGAAACATACTTAAATTTTAGAAGTTGAGACAGCAGAAGAGTGAGAGCTAAAGCAGCAAGAGAGAGAGAGAGGAGAGAGAGAGAGAGAGAGAGAGAGAGATTCTCTTTGAGAGTTCAAAGAGCATGCAGCTCTCATTTTGAAAGTTTTACAGCTTCTGTCTCCCAACACTATGTCTTGCTAATGGTGTTTGGTAGAGCAAAGCAGACCTTCAGGTGGATCAGATTCCTGGGGAAATGTAATTCCGACCTAGGAGATTCACTCATTGAATTAACTTTAAGTTGGAGATCAAGATTTTAGAATTACCAGAAAGCAGGAGTCAGGTTTAGCTAAATCCCTAATAGGATTAAATGGTTTAATTACTTGTATTCACAGATAAGTGCTCCAGACAAGCTAATTTAAATTTCATTTGCAATTGTGATTTATTAGATTTTCAAGAATTGACTTGAGAGTTTTAGGGATTCCTCTGTCCTGCACAGGGCTGGAATCAGAACTGAGCTGGCTCTACACATGACCCTTTGAAATTATGCAAAAGACTTCAAATGCTAGTGTGCTTTAGTGTTATGAAGAGAGGACTTGGAGGATGATCAAAAATTAAATGTAGAACTTTAAAATGTCCTTTCATCAAAAGTAGTGTTTTTTCATTATTGACCCCACAAAGTCTAGCATGGACTAAAGCACTAGGAGGCTAGGGACTGATAGTCACAGTAGTGTTCCTAAGCTTAAGGGGAACACAGGAAAGGGTTCTGGGGAATGCCCCTGGGTCCTTGCATCTCATCGGAGAGGAGGACCCAGAGGAGAGTTTGGCATGCACATTAAAGAATGCTCTGGGGATTGGGCGTGGAGGCACTTGAGGATGGGAAGGGAGGGAAGAGGGGAGGGGGGAGGAGGGGAGTGGCAGGGAGGTGGAGGGAGGGAGGGGACCGATGTACTTGTTAAGTTTGTATGAGGAGAAATAATAGTAATAATAAAAAAGTAGTGTTTTCTTTTATTCACTTACAACTTGTTTGATTTTTGTCTAAATGAATGCCATAGACAGTATTTATCAGTATTATTATATTCATGTATTATTATTTATGCAATTTAATTGAATATTAAATTAACTAAATGTCAAATTTGATCTTTTATATGCAATGGTTCCAGTGTTATCCTGGAATTAATGTATTTATGCTTTTCTTATTTTGAAAATTAATACACATTGATTGCCAGTAAATTAGACACAGTGATCTCACATTTATATGCAGTATGCTGCACTAAGTTAAAGAAAAAAAGGAAACTTTTTTCTATAAAAAAAAACTTTCTATTAAAATATAGAAAAAAAGTTTAAAAAACCCAAAACTTAAACAGACACCACTTCTGTCAACTACAAGATGAGCAGATGCATATCCTAGCTGTAAATTATTACAGAAGAAGTTGTATTTTTTAAAGTTTAGATAAAGAAGTGAGGCAAGTCTCAAATTCTTATTTAATCCATGATTAATTTTTTAGCTTTTTTTTTGAACAAAATTGATTGACATTCACAAAGACTATCATACATTTTTCTGCATTCACAAAATTAGTCTAGTTAATTCATCCTACTTAGGTCTACATTGTTATAAGTATATTCTTAGAGATTATTTCCAATAGTTGATATTCTTTTTGTTTAATTTGCAAAGGATCCTATCAGGTTACAATTAAGTCATTTTAAGGTCTAAGAATCAAATTGAGTGCTAACTGAACATGACTAAACACTAAAAACATGAATGTACTTGATTTGTAATTTCTAGGAGACATACTTTGGGCATGTATGTGGAGTCATTTCCCAAGAACGTTAGCTGAGGAAAGAAGACCCATCCTCAATGTGGGTAGCCCAATGCCCCAAGCTGAATACACATGAGAGAATGAGCAGAGACCAACACCCACCTCTCTCAACTTCTTAGCTGGGTAATGTGACCAGTCACTGAAAGCTTCTGATGCCATTACAGAGTATTGAATGGTTTCTCACCAGAAGCCAAATTAAATTATTTCGTTAGTTGTTTTTATTGTGTAAATTTTCACTGAAATGAAAAAAATAACTAATACAGAAAATTGGGACTGAAGTATGGATTCTTAGCTGTGCTAAATTTGTTCATGTGTTTCATAACAAGAAATGTAGAAAAATTTGGAATTGCGGGTTAGAGGATGACAAGAATGCTTTAAGAATAGCTCAACAGGGAAACCTTACCAGGTTTTACTAGTGTTTGAAGCACTAAAATGCCAGAGAATGCTGGCAGTCTCATGAGATTTTAGAAGCGAGTAATGACTATTGCGAGCTAGATTCATTGTGCTAAATTTTAGCACAGAATCTAGCTACATTTTTTTTTGAATTTGAGTGGGGACAAGTATAAAAATAATGAACTAAAAGTAATGGAAGTACATTTCAGCTGTGACAACATTTCTTCTATATATCCAATACCCCATCCTCTTCTCAGTTTCTAGTAATCACTACTAAACTTAAAGGAAAGCTGTATCTACAATCTGCGCCTGTTCGGGTTCATTAGAGATAACTTGAGTCCACTTTTGTTCTGTGATTTCGATTTGGAGTGTATCTCGGTGATTGCGATCGTGTTTCGTGTATTTAGTCTTCTGAGGCTTTCTTTTCTTTCTGGATTTCTTCTTTCTTTCGTTCTTCTCTTTCTGCTTTCTCTCTCCTTCTTTCTTTCTCTTCTGTTCTTTCTTTTTCTTTCTTTCTTTTTCTCTCTCTCCCTTTCTCATTTTCTTTCTTTCTCTCTCTTTCTTTCTTTCTCTCTCTTTCTCTTTCTTTCTCTTTCTCTCTCTCTCTTTCTTTCTTTCTTTCATTTCCACATATTAGAGACAATAGATGGAAATTTTATGTGCGTGATTTATTTTTACTATTTTATTGTTTATTAACTTATTTTTACTATTTTACTAACTGCGATGACTTCCATTGATACATGTGATGGGATTTTAATTTTTCATATTGGAATAATATTGCATTTTATCTACACACCGCAGATTCCTTATCCCTTTATCCGATAGTAGAAACTAGGGCTGCCTAGGGGATGACATACAATACCCATCAGGATGGAGCTAATGGTGGTGCAGGAGCAGCAAAACTGAAAAAAAATCAACAAACCATAATTCAGAACATCAGAGACTCTATATCAACCATCTGGAATCAGGCCAGCTTAATCTCTCCCCATCCTAAAGCTCAGGGAAATTTGCAGAAGAAGGGACAGTAAGATTGTAAGAGCCTAAAGATGGGGAGGAGCAATGATATGCAAGATATTTCACACAAGTAATCATAATAGGACTTTGCATGACCTGCACAATGACCAACATATCATTGACCCCTCAAAGTCTAGCATGGATCACAGGCACTAGGATCCTTAGAGGCAAGGGATTAACAGCCATAATAGTGTTCCTATACTAAAGGGGAACACAAAAAAGAGCTCTAGGTAATGCTACTGAGTCCTTACCTCATAGAGAGGAGGACCCAGAGGGAAGTTTGACATGCACACTAAAGGACGCTCCAGGGATGGGGGGAACAATGGAAGAAAGGGAGGGAGGGGGGAAAGCAAGGGGAAAAAAGGGGAGGGAGCAAAGGGATCCAGGGAAGGGTGGAGGAAGGGAGGGGAATGGGGTACCTATCAAGTTTGTATGAGTGGAAAAAATAAATGGATGGGATGGGGCAGGAGGGGTGAGGGAAGGGAGAGCAGGGGGTTTCGGGGGAAGGAGGAGGGAGGGAGGGAACTGGTGTACCTATTAAGTTTGTATGAGCTGAAATAATAAAAATATATTAAAATTAAAAAATAAAGGAAAAATAACAGGCTGTCTGTTATCTCTGCAATTATACCACAAAAATATCACAATGAGCATATACATGTAAGTATCTTTTAGATATAATGACAATTGTATGACATGTTTTCCTTGGATATTTACCCAGAAGTGAGATACTTGGATAATATGACAATTCTTTATTTTCCATCTCTAAAATATTGGGTAGTAGCCAATTAAAATTAGATGAAGAAGACCTAATAGATTTTAGCTTGATGGCACTCTTCTTATGTATATTGGCTACTTATATTTCTTTTTTTAAGAATTGTCTATCTTAGATCATTTGCCATTTTTCAATGGAGAACACGTAATTGAGTTTTTTGTGTTCTTTATATATTCTGAATCTCTAGCCATGTTTTATCTCATTCAGTAGCTTTTTTGTTGATGTATTTCTTTTCTTAGGGGGAAGTGAGCTAACAATGACAGATCAACATGATTAGATCAAGTTCAGTTAGGTGAATCATTTAGTTTATCAGAATGACTTAGAGAAGTATGAATTACTTGTTGCTCACAAGATTGACTCATAATTGAGAATTGAAAAGTTAGGTTTGATAGATCAAAACTGAAATCATAGCACATGGGAGATAAAGGAGGATTACTACAGTTCAAAGACAATCTGAGCTGTAAGTTTTTGGTCAGCCTGAGCTATAGAATGAGACCCTATCTCACAAATACAAACAAAGCAATACCCATTTACATAAAAATTCACCCCTTCATGGATGATGGCTATTTCACAAAGTTAAACAAATGGAGTCTGGCCTTCAGTCAAACTTTCACTCTATATACACTACCACTCACCAAGGTCAGTTACAGCTGGGAGACAACAGGGATCCTGTGTTCTTATTGGTCTATCCTTCAATTAGGGAACACTAGCAATTCATTCCTGTAGACATAAATATTTTTAATATGTGTTTTACTTTTTGCTTATTTTATTGCCATGACTATGGGACTATGATATTTTCCACATCTCTGAATCACAATCATGAGGGCATATGGTCAAATCAGGCCTGGAGAAATCCATTTAGTATACATCTCTTTACTCTGCATTTTATTCTCCAAATTATTGTATCATTTGAAATGTGTGTGCATGTGAGTGTGTGTGTGTGTGTGTGTGTGTGTTTGTGTAGTTTCATCTGTAGTTTTTAGTTTTGCTTCCTTTCCTTTAGGCCCTCTCCAGAACACTTTGCCAATATCAATATCTTGACATATTTTGCCTATTTCCTTCCGGTGTTTTCAGAACTTCAGGTCTTGCATTTAGGTCTTTGGCCTTTTCAGATTGTTTGTTTTAAGCTGCTGTTGCTGTTGTTTTGCTTTAATGTGCTGTTTGATTTCGGTACCAGATTAGAAACAGTGTTGACATCTTTGCACATGCATGTAGGCTCTCTCCCTATCGTTTTCATCACTTCTCAAAAGTCAGTTGGATTAAAAAACATGCCATTATTTCTGGATACTGTCTCCATTTTATTGTGCTTTACATATCTATTTGTTTCCTCAAAGTCAAGCTGCCTTTGTTATGCTAGAGAGTTTCTCCATATCAAGTACTATGATACCTGCAGTTTGGTGCTATCCCTCAGGAATGCTTTGACTATTTTGGGACTTTTGTACCCTCATGTGCATTTCACAATCATTTTTCTAGTTCTAGGAAAAGTGTCATGGATATTTTGATGGGGATAATATTGAACCTGTTGATAACAGCAAGTATTACGGAACATTTAACAATATTATTTCTCACATGCACAAATGTGGCAGGTCTTTCCATCATGAAGTATCTTCAGTTTCTTTCATTTGTTGTTTTGTGAAATTTATTGCAAAGTATTTTACATCCTTAGTTAAGAAGTATTTCTTAGGATTTAATTAATATTTCTATTTTGATTAGAATTGATCTTATGATTTCTTTCTCAGAAAATTTGATAATGGTGTATTAAAAAGCTAAAGTTTTTTCCACTTTACTTTTTTTTGTATCCTGCTACTTTGGTGAATTTATGTACAGATTAAAAAAGCGACACTGTGAACAATAACTTAATTCATAATAACATTATATAATATAATACAGGAATGTAAAGATGATTGGGGATTATTGGGAGAAGTCTAATTACTATGTAAGTTGGCAAACATAAATAATGGATAATTTATTGGGCACATATAATCACATATAATCTACAAAAAGTAAGCAAGAAGATATAAAAAGCTTGTCTAGACCAATAAAAATTAATGAGATTGAATCATTAATAAAATGTTTTCCAACAAAGAAAGGAAATGATGGCTTCACTGTTGAATTTTACTAAATTTTGAAAGAAGTAAAGCCAGTGTTTCCCAAACTATTTATTAGAAACTCATGGGAATCCTACATTCTATGAGATCCACATTTTTGCATTATAAGAACCAAAAAAGGACAAAATAACAATAACAACAAAAAAGAAACTATAATCAACTCTGTTTATTATAGATACAGAAATCCTCAATAAAATACCAGTAAATTAAATTCAATAATATGTCAAAAAGTTCACATGCCATAGTCAAAATGGTTCCATTCCAGGGGTGCAAAGATGGTTTAACATAAATCAGTAAACTTGATACCCCTTAGCAATATAATGAATGATAAAAAATAATATTAATAATTGATGAAGATGATAGATGACATGCAGGCCCAGCTTTTTGGAATCTTCAGAGAATAACTCAGGGAAAGATGATTAACAATTATCAAGAAAGATGAGTTCATACATGTGTTGATAGTATAGTGAGCATAGCTGCCTTCCAAGCAAGGTAAGTTATAGTCCCAAACTTTAGTTTCAATGACTAAGTAGAAATAGGGAGCTTCAAAGAATATATCAGGAAGTAAAGTCCAGAGTTCATGCTGGAGAGAGTGGCTTGGTTCAGAAGCTCTGTTCTCATCAGGAGAAGTCAATCATCAGATATCCACAGGTTTAACCTAGAGAGCCTCAAAAATTTGCACTGGAAAAAAAATTTGCACTGTACTTTCAGCAAGAAACATTTTAATGAACAGAAAAAAAGAGAGAAAGGAGGGAGAAATAGTTATGTGCAATATAGGCACTTAGTAAAGGAAGGGAGGCACTGAGAAACTGTTCTCTATTCCATCTGGGGCACTTAACAGAGTTGTGAGGCTATTAAAAAGACCCTCACTGAGTGGGCATCTTAGCCTCCCTATTAGAAGTGCACACACTGAGAACTCATAGCATATGTCGTGATGCTACATGCTAAAATCTGGCCAACAGAATGTGTCTAGACAATAGAGAATTTTTGAGCCAGAAGTACATATTGCTCAGCTAGGTGAAAATCTGGGCAGACACAGAGGCCAGATGTGGGCTACAAACATGCTTCACATGGAGAAGCACTCCCCAGGAAAGTGAGCAGCATTCACAACCCCAACAGTGAAAATTGACAGGACCAGTATCTGTGACCCAGTCACCTCGCAAAGGGTCATCCAGAGGCACAAACAGCATTTGTAATCCAACCTGTGAAGGACCACTCATATACATGTCAATCGTGAGCAGCCAGACCAGTAAGAGCTTGCTGCCACCGTGTGCTGCGCAACCTGGGAAAAACAACCACGGTGTTGACTGGCATGTGTGAGCCCAGAAAGGAACTAGAGTTGACCTGGATATAGGGCTCGAGCAAGAGTTGCGTTTGGACTCTGAGCCCCCACATGGTCCTTTCCACTTTGCATTTAATCTTCCTTTAGTTAATGTCAACAATGCAGACCAGCATTTCTGCTCTTGTATCATTCTAATTTTTCTATTCCAACTTTTCTTTCCATCTTTCCTATTCTTTTTAATTTCAGCTTTGGTAGGTTAATGACACCAAAGAATTTAGGTTGGTCTAAATTCTTCTTTCTCTTTCCATACTACCTTTAGTTACAGTTGCCTCATCTTTACCTTTGTCCCTATTGTTCTGTGCAGCTCCCCAAACTGATTATTCTATTTTCCCAATCATCCCAATATATATCTCTAGTGTTACTCTGCCTTTTATCATTCCCATTCATACTTTAATGAGGCAATTGGTTACAGCTGTCAACTTGACGCTTGAAATATGGATCTCTGGCAAAACTCATGGGAAATTATTTATTTAAGTCAGACCTCTTGTAGGAAATTGCCTAAATGCATTATTGATGTGGGAAGACTTAGTCCACAACTGATAAGATCATTCCCTGGACAGATAGACAAGAAAGAAACAGGAATGATTGGCATTGACAAACTGACAGGCTAGAAAGCAAAGCTAGACTTTGCCTGTTTGCTCTTGCTGTGTATATGGTGTGACCAGTTCTCTTAACTCAGGAAGTTATAACTTTGCTACCAACATGATCAGCTCTAACCTTGTAGCAGTTACCCTTCTGCTGCTGTAAGACACTAGTCAGAATCAGGCAACTTAAAGGGGAAAAAGGAGAATTTATTTGGCTTATGGTTCTAGAAGGGAGGTACAGTCCATTATGGCAGAAAGGTCATTGATGGATGGCCGAAGATGGAGGCAGCTTAGGTTAAGTTCATCATGAAGGCTGATAGAGCCAGCTGCAAAACTGGAAGAGCAGACTCCTGTCAGAAGCAGGGCAGGGCTAAACAACCCTGAAGTAAGCCCCCTATGACATGCCTTCCTCCAACAAGACTGACTCCACCTTCTAAAGTTGCCATAACTTTCCCAAACATAAACCAAGGAATTAAATACATGAGTCTATGGGAGATAACTTAAATTTGAACTATGAACCTGTAATCATGAACATGGATACAAATTCCTTTGTTTCTTTAAATTATTTATATCACATATTCATTACGTGGCATTATCTGTTTACTGTTTTGAAATGACATTGGATGAGGTCTCAAACTATTAATGACAATGTTTCTTTTCTCTCCCCAAGTCTAATCTTATGTGTCTATCATTCAGACCAAGCTAAGACTTAAAGAAAGTAATATAATAAATGTGAGATTTTTTAAGCTATAGTTTGTGTATTTGATGTTGTACAGCAATTGAATATGTAACCAAGATACCTCAGTAACTAAAATAAAAGTACACGTTATATTCCAGTGTTCCTTAATTTCTTACAGTGATTGCAGTTGAAGTGAAGGCTGTTTTCTTTTTATAATGACAAATACTGTATTTTCATAGTGGGCCTGAGACAGGATACACAAAGGAAAAACTACAAAGACATAAAAAAAGAAAGTAAGCTCTTTCTCCCCAAGTCTAATTGAATCCTCTTACCAGAAGAGAGTCCAGAACTGCAGCAATATTAGCAATACTTGCTGTCAAAGATGTTTTCATAGAGGCAATCACTTTTATAGAGATTTTTCCTCTATCAAAATAACTATTAATAATGCTTCAGACCCAACTGTATTTGGCCAAGTATGTAGTTTCCATAGGAATCTAATAAGAAAACCCACTTATAGTAAACGGCAGGTCTTAACACCCTTGTTCTTCATGGTTTTATCTTGTTAGTTTGCAGTCCTATTAATATTACCTCCAGAACCACATATAATCTCATTTGCTGAAAGATGGAAAAAAATAAGAAAAATATTCTTAGCAACCCTTTAAGATGTAGCTTGAAAGCCTCCAAAATCAAAAATATGAATATTAATAAGACACTTAAGCATGACTCTCTTGAGAATGCCACACCCACACTTGCGTGTGTTTCACTCCTTCCTTGAGCACCTCCCTTTCTATTCACACCTACATTTAAATCTATTTTAAACTTTCTTGATAAAAAACTCCAACTGTGCTTCTACTTTGGCTTACCTTGATATTCTTCTCTGTGGTGAGTTCAATATTCTGTTGTCACCTGAAAAGACCCATATGATGAGAACTCCTAGGACAGCTGCAGTGGCAGCAGGGACCCTCCAGTCCACACCATGACAGTGTTACTATTTGTATAATGATTATTTTTGCAGAAAATATTGTATTGTCAGATAGAGTTAGGAGTCTAAATATCAGCTATGCCATCGAGTGTGTGGAGGCAAATAAAATACCAACCTTACCAATACCAATATAGTCTATTTTGAAGATTGTGAATACTGTCACTATAAGAACAAGGTTGATTTATAAATATTAAAGTGATCTAGTTTCAGACATATAATTTTTAACATAAAAACTCATGAAAAAGCCTCAGTGGTATACTCACTGATATATTAGTCACACCCCAGCAATTGCTCAGGCACATGACATCTAGGTTAACCCTAAAAAAACATAGTGGGCCACTCATACAAATAATAAGAGGAGGGAGATTAGCAGAGAAGGGTTACATTGGGAAGGAGAGAGAAGATAGGACTAGGAATTAAGACATGAAACTATCACCAATTCACTGTATTCCTGTATGAAATAAAAAGGATAATAGAAAATCTCATGGAATTGAAAAAACTAGGACAACACAACTTCTCCAAAATGATTCATCTAAAAGTAATGGATTATATGACATACTAAGAATAAATTCAAATCGTGAGTATATAATGATTCAGTCAAATCAAAGAGGATGGGAATGAACTCTAGAATGAATCCAGAAAATGCAAAGTTCCTTACTAAAGAAAATAAAAGGTTTTAAAATGGACTTCAATGAAGATTTTGAATCATGGGCATGCAAAAGGCAAAAAAAAAAAAAAAAAATTCAATAAAACCATAGTAGAATATCTCTCAAGTTTGTGGAAAGAAATGGGTGTTGGTTGATGTGTGGGAGCATTTAGAACAGTGAAAAGACAACACTAGCAAAGAATCTTGTCATATCACATTAGCATATAATAAAGAAAATATATTGGAAGCAGCATCAGAGGTATACGGAATGACATTTAATGGAAGGCCTGTCAAAATAAATCATATTTCTCAACAGAAATTCAAACCCAGAAGAAAGCCTCTGGATGATATATTTCAATCTTCGAAACATAATAACAGCCAACCCAGGTTATGTTATCCAGAAAAAGCCTCCATTGCAATTGAAAGAGAAATATATTTCAGTGATCAAACCAAACTAAAATATACATGAAGGGATCCTATGCACTGAAGAGAAAGCTAAACACATCCCTGAATCCACAAGAAAGAATTAACCAAGTTAAGAACATTCCTTAAACAAATTTGAAGTGGGCAAACACTACATCCAACCAAGTCATAAAAGTACAGTATTAATATACAACTACTGTCATAATTAAGCACAGGTGTCAACTTGATTGTTGAAGGTTTGAGCTCTGGGCACAGTTGTAGAGAGTTGATAGTTGAGTTAAGCCCAGAGCAAACCTGAAGGGGATTGTCTAGCTAATGGGGAAGACTAAGCCCATGGTAAGTGGGATTAGGCCCTGGATAAATCACAGAGAGCTGGTTGAGAGAGTTGGCATCCTTCTGTTCACTTGGCCAGACATGCTGGTCTGGCAAGTAAGGATTGTCCATCTCTCAGCCGTTATGCAGTGATGGTGTGGCCAGTTCCCTCAGCCCTGGTGTTAGGTGCATGCTCTCCCATCAAGCTGGACTGAGAACTGTAACCAGAGTATCCTACGGTAATAAACCCCCTGTTCCCTTAAGCTGTTTGATGGTCATTTATCAGCAACCATGCAGGCTGACTACAACAACTACAAATACAGAAACTGTGTTCTAAAAATCCTCAAATTTATTATCTTAGACACATTAAGTTTAAGCATAGCTTGCATGACAGTCACATAAGGTTATAATGGAGGTCAGGTAAGTAACATTGTCATTTACAGCTCATCCATTGTCATTCAGAAGATTCCTGCATTGTCATGTAAAATTCAGTTCCTTAATACTGAAGGACCTCTTTTCCTCTGTGGTTGTTAGACTCAGAAAATTTCTAGTATTCACCCTGTGAAACTCTCACTAATTAATACTTTTTTTCTAATTAAGGGGAAGCCTCCACATTTCTCCCAATTTTTCATAGACATAATTATTATTGTAGCATATGCAGGATGTGGAGTCATATGTACATACTTTAGAAATGAAAGTTATTTTTTGTAGACTCTCTTGTTTCTCATAATGTTGTAGAGATTTATTCAATTTTGGCATGGTCCTATATAGGCAAATAGTATCATATGGTCAGAACATGATTTTTGTGACCATTCCATAGTATGGGTAATGAGTTAGTCATTATGAATGAAGCTGATATAAACACTGATGTCTACAAGAGTTAATTAATCATTTACGGATTGCTCTTCACTTCACTTAGGTCAACATCTCAGAGTAAGAATCCTGGCTGCTAGCTGGCTACACTAAATATAAATACTGTGGGCTATCATTCTACTTACAGCAGACATTTTAAAGATGGTTATCACGACCAGCAAGTGAGAACACACTTGATTTTTGTTTATACTTTTTCTATCTCCATAGATAATTTTATTCTCTTTTAGTTTTATAACAACCATTGAAAGAAAATTACAATATCCCTAATTAACATGCAGATACTGTAGTTATTTCTACATTAGTTAACTGACAATCAAAACATCAAAAGAGCTCTCCCCTAAGAAAATCTAAGTGTGTAATGCAATTAATTAGCTTGCCGGTGTCCTAGGAAGTCACATCTGTGTGAATTTTAGCTGCATACTTTTCTTCAAAAATAAGTCTTTAAACATTGCGCCCATTTATATTAGTAAATAATGCTGTCTGCTAATTGTTAGAAATGCTTTATGTTGATAGGTTGAAATGTTGGAGCATACAAAATTTTATTTAGAGACAGTGATAATCTATTTAAATATGAACTGATATACACAAACAAAATACTTACACTATTCGTAGCAAATTACACCCTTTTCTCAGAAGTAAAATTTACCTAGTAACTGGTTTAAACATTAAAATAATAAAAAAATGCTTTATATCATTGGAAAAATATTGGAAATAAGGAATGCCTCCTAAACTACTGTCAGTAAGAATATATTTAAATTAAAATCTTAATTTAAGATATATTGTTACCTACTCGTATTGTGATTTTGAACATGGATAATAAATTCAAGATCCTGTGAACAAATACTTGAATATTAAAAATTTGTCACTGAAGCTGATTTTGATCAAGGTCTTGTGAACAAATATTTGAGTATTAAAATTTGTCACTGAAGAGATTTTTAACATATCATCTCTTCAATTCACACCAGAAACTGAATTCACAAGGACATCTGAATTTAGATGCATGGAACAGTCACTATAAATATTTTTGGTCCATGAGTCACATTGCAGGGGCAGAAAATTGTACTATTTATGTTTCTCCTTAATCACTGTTGTAAAGAACCATCTATCCCAGATTGATTGATCCAATATGAATACTCAAAATAATCCATTTGAACTTTAAAACTTTCCAAGTGTAAATCTTTATTCCATAAAATATTAATGAAGATATGAATAGATAAATTAGTTAAAATGGAGAATTAGACCATCATGAGCTGTGAAATGGCATTGTCCCTGCCCAAAGAAATGTAAACCAAGGAGAAGTAAAGATGGAGACAACTTTAAATAATATTTAATTCTGAACTGAAGCCAAGGTTAAGTAATAATCAAGAGAAGAGGGAAAAAATGGCACAAATCAAAAGACAGATGAAATGAAATGCTTGTTTTTAGTAACATGTCATAGGAAAAAGAAATAATAGAAACACATGCACACTTACCCATGGCACGTACATGTGCTTGTGCATGTGTGCATGTGCGCACACACAGTCACACACACACACTGATTGGGCAAAGATGAGCATAAGCTTGAACAGCATTTTTAAAAAAACTGCCGAAAAATAAATGAGTAAAAAGTAAACGAAAGCTAAAACAGTCATTTTTCCATTTGCTTCATTTTATATTGCTGAGACAGGGTCTCATGTTTGACAGCTGGTTCCTGACTCATAATCCTCAAGTTCATCCTCCTGAGTGCTGGGAATACAGGTATGTATCAATACATCTAGCTTATAACATAGTATTAAGAGAATTTATTTGTAAAAAGAATTTCAGAAGAAGAGAAATTAGAGAAAAATGAAAGACAAATAAGAAGTTAATTGATACAATTATTAAATAAATATATATTTCATTAGACTATACTGTGGACACCAAAAATAAAATAATATTAAAAACCATGATCACTATCCTTAATTTTAAGCAATATTGGAATAAAATATGATGATTTAATAATTTTTCAACAGAAAAATACATATGTATCTATATTCTATCTATGCAAAAGTCATCTGCAGAATGATGGTAGTATGGCATGGGAGACTCATCATGACTTGGGAAGGAAACACCTTTATTATTGGAGTAGTCTTTAGATATTCTCCATGACCAGCAGTGGAGTATGAAGTAGGCATGGAGAATTACAGGCAAGGAATATAAGGAAGCAATATCTGAGCTAAAGAAAGTCTGGAGCTGTCAATACTAAAAGGTCAATGAGAACCAGAGAAAATTCATTAAGAATAACTAAGAACTAAGCAGGATGGGCAAGGTAAACCTACAATTTCAGCACTTGAGAGGCAGGAAGGTCAGAAACTTAGGGGAAACTTTGGCTACATAGCACTTTTTAGGTGACACTGGGCTACATGAGACTTCAGCAAAACAAAACCTCATACCTATACCTAAGAGATGTTTAGAATGTCACTGGAAGTCAAGATGATATACAAACATCAATAATTCCAAAGCACTATGTGTTTTGAAAACTGTCAGCATTTGTATACTTCTACATTCTGTAAAAAAATGAAGTCATGTTGACAAGCCACTTATGGGAGAAAGCAGCCACCTAAGTTTTCATTTTATGTAAAACTTGATGCTTTAAACTGCACCTCTAACAGGAGTAGCCACACTCTAGAAAATGTTCTCAAAGTTTTGTAGAATTTTTGCATTTTATTTGCTGCATATATGTGAACGTTTAATACATAATCTCTATTTATTTCTCATTTGGATACTTCATAAAAAATCCCTATCTAAATATGAAAAGCAAAGATGAAATTTGGCTAAAAATTGTTCCTACCATGTAATTTCTTTTGAAGTTTTTAAAAATATTTAGCATTCATTCATAATATTTGCCCATGGAATGGAGAAAATTCTTTTTCGTATCTCATAAGTCCCTTGGCTTTTTTTCTGAAAGTGCATATCTGTTTTCAGTTAGGAATGAACGTGAAATCTGCTGTGAATGTTCTTTCTCAGGCAACCCTGCAAATAAAGTGTAAGATTCAAAATATCATAAATGAAATTGGATAAATCTAACTTCCCTATGCAATTATTTTACCTAATAGCTAAAAATGATTTTACTATAATTGAAATGCATTTTGCTTGAATTTCGGGAGCCTGAGAACATTTAGAGTAAGGTTTCCATTGTGATTTTCATTGTGTAACCTAAACCTCTATATTGTAAGCAACTTTCCTCTATATTATAAGCAGCTTCTTTGTTCCTTACAAAATAGTACATAACATAAAATACTCAATTTTTTTGAAATAAATTAACATCTAAGAATTCACTGAATATTTTAGGGTCAAACAAGTTGAGCTTTCAAAACTGGTTTTCTGGAATAGGAGTTAGTTATGTTGCCTTTTAACTTCTTTCTTTGTTTTTATTTATTTTTTTATTTCCGCTCCTATAAACATAACAGGTACACTGGTCCCCTCCCTCCCTCCACTCCCTTTAACCCCCCTTCTCCCCCCCTCTCCTCTCCACTCCCTCCCCATCGCTCAGTGCCTCCCCCTCATCCCGGGAGCATCCTTTAATGTACACTTCAAACTCTCCTCTGGGTCCTCCTCTCCAATGAGGTGCAAGGATCCAACAGCATTTCTCAGAACCCTTTCCTGTGTTCCCCTTGAGCATAGGAACACTACTGTGGCTGTCAATTCCTAGCCTCCAAGGATCCTAATACCTTTAGTCCATGCTAAACTTTGAGGGGTCAATAATGTGTTGGACATTACTCAGGTCATGCAAAGTCCTTTTATGATTGCTTCGGCCCTAACTTGTGTGGAGTATCTTGCATATTGTTGCTCGGCCCATCCTTGTGCTCTTACAATCTTACAGCCCCCTCTTCTGGAAATTTCCCTGAAAGCTTCAGGATAGGGAGAGATTAGGCTGGCCTAGTTCCAGGTGGTTGATATAGAGTCTATGGTGTTCTAGATTATGGTTTGTTGATTTTTTTTTCCAGTTTTACTGCTCTTACAATGCCCTTTACTCTATCCTGATGGGTATTGGATGTCACCCCCTGGCCAGAGAAAAAAAGCTGTTAAACTAGAGTCTTGTTATAACAGTATATTCAAAGGTAGATGGAATAAAAGTAGGAGACCGTGGTGAGGAAGGGGTCAATCACGCATTTGCAAAATAGTTACTTTTTATCTGCCAGACTACATGCCCTCTCCTTCTGGTGAAATCATACCCCATCAGTTGTAAATATCAGGAATGAAAGTCTGTGAACTTAACCAGATGTCTCATTACTCACTTGAAGTCCTTCTGCTGTAACATGGTCCCCTCTCTCCTTGTTTCTGTTGTGGTCCTCCTACCACATTCCTCCTGTTCATATTCCTTGCAATTACTGTAGGTATTACAGAGATTTATCCTTGAGTGTCTCTAAGTGGGTTTGGTACTAGGAGCCACCTATTAGGAAGTACATACAGTGCTTAATTTTCTGGGTCTGGGATACTTCATTAATATAATTGTTTCTAATAACATCCATTTCCCGGAAAATTCCAGTAATTCATCATTTTTGATGGCTGAGTAGTACTCCATTGTATAGATGTACCACATTTCCTTATCCACTCATCAACTGTTGGACATTTGGGTTGATTCCATGACTTTGCTATTGTAAACAGTGGTGCTATGAACATGGTCATGCTTGTGCTATCAAGATGAATTTTTACTGTATGGGGGGATATTCCCAAAAGTGAAATAGGAGGGTCATATGGCATTTCAATCTTCAATTTCTTTAAGAAACGCCAGAGAGCTTGCCAGAGTGGTTGTATGAGCCTGCATTCCCACCAGCAGTGTGGAGTTCCTCTCTCTCCACATCTTCTCCTGCATTTGGTGTTGTTTGTATTGTGGATTTTTGCCATCCTGACCTGGGTGAGATGATATCTCAGGGAAGTTGTGATTTGCATTTTCCTGATGGCTAAGGATGTGGAGCATTTTTAAAGATAATTGTTAGACCTTTTAATTTGATCCCTGGTAAAGTTTCTTTTAAGTTCCAAGGCCCATTTTTTAATTGGCCCACTTGTTTCCTTGGTGTTTAGTTTTCTAAGTTCTTTGTGCACTCTGGATAATAGAGCTCTATCAGATATGTGGTTAGTGAAGATTTTCTCCCATTCTGTGGGTGGCCTTTGTGCTCGTGTTACCACCTCTTTATCTGAACAGAAGCTCTTGAATTTCACAAGATCTCAACTGTTGAGAGTTGGTAGCAGTGACTGTGCCATTGGATGTCTGTTTAGGAAATGTTGGCCTAGCCCAATCAGCTCGAGGGAGTTCCCGACCCTTTCAACTGTGGTTTTTATAGTCTCTGGCCTTATATTGAGGTCCTTGACCCAAGGACTTTGGAATTAAGTCTTGTACATGGTGACAAGTACGGGTCCAGTTTTAATCTTCTGCATGTGGACATCCAGTTTTGCCAGCACCATTTGTTGAAGATGCTGTTCTTTTTCCATTGGATTTTTGGGGCCCCTTTGTCAAAGATCAAATGCTGTAGTTGTGTGGACTTATATCTGGGTCTTCAATCCTTATCCATTGATCTGTAAGTCTATTTTGGAGCCAATACCAGGCTGTTTTTACAACTATGGATTTGTAGTATAGACTAAGGTTTGATATGGTGATACTTCCAGCTGTGTTTTTGTCACTCAGGATTGTTTTTGCTATCCTGGGTCTTTTGTGCTTCCATATGAATTTTGAGATTGTTTGGTCAACTTCTTTAAAGAATTGCTTTGAGATTTTAATTGATATAGCATTGAATCTACATATTGCTTTTGGTAGGATGGTCATTTTTATAATATTGATTCTGCCAATCCAGGAACATGGGAGGTCTTTCCACCTTCTGGATCTTCTGCAATTTCTTTCCTTAGGGTTTTAAAGTTTTCAATGTAAAGGTTTCTTACTTCCTTGGTTAGGTTTATACCAAGGTATTTCATTTTTGTAGGGGCTATAGTAAATGGGATTGTTTCTCTCAGGGCTTTTTCACTTCTTTCATTCTGGGCATATAGGAAGGCCACTTTTTTTTGAATGTTTATTTTGTATCCTGCCACCCTGCTGAACTTCTCAATTAGTTCCAGGAGCTTCCTGGAACTCAGTTATAAGATCATGTCATCTGCAAATAGGGATAGCTTGACTTCTTCCTTACCCATTTGAATCCCTTTTATGTCCCTTTCTTGTCTAATGGCTTCAGCTAAGACTTCAAGTAAACTATCGAATAGAAGTGGTGAGAATGGACAACCTTATCTAGCTCCTGATCAAAGCAGGAATGCTTCAAGTTTTTCCCCATTGAGCATAATCCTTGCTTGTTGTATACAGCTTTTATTATATTGATGAAAGTTCCTTCCATTCCAACTGTCTCTTTTGTTTTATCATAAAGGGCTATTGGATCTTGTTCAAAGCTTTTTCTGCATCTATCGAGAGTATCATGTGGTCTTGGGCTTTGGACTGGTTTATATGGTTAATTACATTTATTGATTTGTGCATGTTGAACCAACCTTGTGTGCCTGGGATAAAGCCTACTTGATCCCCATCGATGATCTTTTTGATATGTTTTTGAATCTGATTTGCTAAGACTTTGTTGAGAATCTTTGCATCTGTGTTCATCAGACAGATTGGCCTATAGTTTTCTTTTTTAAGTGTATCTTTATTAGGTTTTGTGATTAAGATGATATTAGCTTCATAGAAGGAATTCGGTAGTGTTTCTTCCTTTGCTATTTGATGGAACAGTTTAAGAGAGTATTGGTGTTATTAGCTCTTTAAATGTCTGATAGAACTCTGTGCTGAATCCATCTGGTCCAGGACATTTGGTGGTGAGAAGATTTGAGATTACTTCATCCATTTCGTCATATGTTATAGGACTATTTAAATAATTCACAACTTCCTGATTCAATTTAGGTAAGCTGTGTTTACTTAGGAATTCATCCATCTCTTTTGTGTTGTCAACTTTTACAGAGTTTTTGAAATATGATGTTACAATTCTCTGGATTTCTTGAGAATCAGTAGTGATAACTCCATTTTCATTTCTAATTTTGTTAATTTGGGTTTTCTCTCTTGCTTTTGGTTAATTTAGCTAGGGGTGTATCACTCTTATTGATTTTTTCAAAGAACCAGCTTTTTGACTGTTTGATTTTCTGTATTGTTCTCCTAATCCCCATTTCGGTTATTTCTCCCTTTATTTTGCTTACCTCCTCTCTTCCACTGCTTTTGGGATCAGATTGCTCTAGTTTCTCTAAAGCTTTAAGCTGCATTGTTATTTATTTCTGATGTTTCCATATTTTTGATGTAGTCATTATGAGCTATGAACTTACCTCTTTAGGACAGCTTTCATTGTTTCCCAGAGATTTTGGTAAGTTGTATTTTCATTATTGTTCACTTTCAGGAAATCTTGAAAAGTTTCCTGCATATGTGGAGATTTGTTTTGTGGCACAATATGTGATCTATTTTGGAGAAAGTGCAGTGTGCTGCTGAGAAAAATGTGTATTCTTTGGTGCATGGATGAAAAGTTTAATAGAGATATGTAAGGTCCACTTCAGTAAGGGTTTGATTACATTCTAAAGTGTCTCTGTTAAGCTTTTGACCCATGTTGAGAGGGTAGTGTTGAAATCCCCTAAGAATTATCATTTTGGGGTTGATTTCTCGGTTTAGACATTGTAGGGTTTGCTTAATGAATGTTGGGGGAGGGCCCGTGTTGGGTGCATATAGGTTCAGTATTGTGAAGTCTTCCTGGTGAATTGTACCTGTGACTAAAATGTAGTATCAATCTATATCTCTTATGATTTTTTTGGTTTGAAGTCAACTTTGTCCTATAGCATAATGGCTACCCCTTCCTGTTTCCGGGTTCCATTATCTTGCAGAGTTTTGGACCAGCCTTTTATTTTTAGGATGTGCCTATCTTTTGTGGTGAGATGGGTTTCCTGCAGGCAGCAGATTGATGGGTTGTGATTTTTAATCCAAGTTTGTAATCTGTATCTCTTGATTGGTGAGTTAATTCCATTAACATCTGATGTTATAGTGGAGAAATTATTTTTATTTCTGGACATTTATTACGTTTAGTGCCTTTTGTATGTGTATTGTGTTGCTTTTAGGTTTTGGTGGTATTATACTTCCATTCTGTTCTCCTGAATATGCTTGTTTCTTTCTTCAAGCTTGAGTATCATTTCTAGCATTTTTTGAAGGCCTGGTTTGGTGGACACGTATCCCTTCAAGTTGTCTTCATGCTGGAAAATTTTTCTTTCTCCCTTGAATATGACAATTAATTTTGCGGGGTATATCAGCCTGGGTTGACATTTTTGCTCATTCAATACTTGAAGTATGTCTCTCCAAGCCCTTCTTGCTTTTACTGTTTCCATTGAGAAGTCATTTGTTATTTTAATAGATTTACCTTTAAAAGTGACTTTTTTCCCCTTGAAGCTCTCAGCACCATTTCTTTGTCCACCCGGCCGTAGGGCGGAGCCTGTGAACAAGGAGGAGGTGGAGGCGTCCATGGTGGTTCCCGAATTTGTCTGTGGTTCTACACACACATACATGCATACACGCACACATACATGCACACACACACATACACGCACACAATTGAATAATAAAAAAAAAATTAAAAAAATTTCTGCGTGTTTTTCACTGAACTGAATTAGTTGGCCTGGAGCAGTGCCTGCTCCGGCTGGCTGGTGGGAGCAGCTGGAACTAGTGAGTTGCCTGGGGTTTGAGAGTGATCAGGGGAAGCTTATCTAGGTTGCAGTGTGTCCTGGCTGGACTGCGTGTGCCCCAGGTAGGCGGGGAAAGGTCTTTCTTTGCTCTTAAAATACACCATTTTGGACTCTACATCTTTGGTTAAGACTCTCTTGCAGAGGCCCCATTATACCAGGATAGCATCAAAGCTAAGGGAAACTGCTGTTTCATCAGACATGCATTGTTTCTAATAAGACAGGGAAATGAAGCTTGCAGTTCTGTTTTAAAATCGTATTTAATGTGGCAAGTTATTTTCAGAAAGATTACTTTTCTGTCCTGTTCTTGAGCACGTGCTTTCCTTTTCCATGTTCTACTTAAAATGAAAACTAACAGTCTTACCTGAGAGAAAACATAACTCTGTCTCTTTTGTTCTATGTGGATTTAAGGAATGTTAGTGTGTATTTGTATATGGGATTAAAAATTCCCATAGCCTGCTGTTCTGTTTTGTGATAACTCATGCATACAGAGAAGGCTCTTAAAAGATTATGTAACTCAGGAATCTCTCTCTCTCTCTCTCTCACACACACACATACACACACACACTCACACAGAGAGAGAGAGAGAAAGGAGAGAGAGAGAGAGAGAGAGAGAGAAAGGAGAGAGAGAATCCTATCACTGTTTCAGACTTAATCCACTTAATCCAAATTACATATTCAGTTAGGTTTGGGCTTAAATTACGTGTCGCTGTATGCAAAATTTCAGAACTGAGATTTTGAGAGTTTTTGTTTTTTTCTGGGCTAATGCAAAATACGTGTTTAAAACAGATTTACAGATAGTTAAGACAAATGTCAGTCATAGGCATTAAAAGTGTAAGCAAGACATGAATTTAAGAATTCAACCCTCTTGCCCTCTTGGGAGAGGGACCACTTCTCATGTATATCTATGTTTCCATATGATAGAGTACAAGGACTCACAGCACAGATCACATGACCTCAAATCTCAATTACACAGAGGCAGTTTTTGAAAACATCTGTTTTCACCACATGAAAGGAAATCAAGTAATCTTCAAAAAAGTTTGCTTTTTCTTTCTTTTCTATTTAAAATATGAAAAGTCGCGTGGTCATGGTTGAAAACAATAACTTTGTACCAAGAATCCAAATCCAATTGCCCTAAGATGCTTTGAATGCTTTTGCAAACAAGAATTTACAAAAAAGTAAACAGAAAAAGAATACAGGGCTGTCATCTTCCTGCTGCCTCTTGACCTCCTTAAGACACTTGAAACATCCTTATAAGCTCATGCAGAGCACTTCCTAAGTTTACTATAAACAGAGTCAAGTATTTATCCTGAATAGAGCCAAGACTAAAATCCATCTTTCCAGAAGGTAGTGTTTCAGCCTTTCCCCTCCAAATAAAAGGCAAGTGTATCTGGTTGAGGGCACAAAGTTCCAAAACAAAGATGCTGCTTGTAGTAATGTTTTCCTTGTGTGAAGGCTGCAGGGAGCTCTTGGAAAAGCCAGAATCTCTTTGAAAGTCCATCAGTTTTTAAGAATATTAAAAGTCTCATCAATCTCTGAAATTTGCAAGTTGTAATAATAATCCCCTTGGCAATAGGATCCATGTAATAGTGTTATAAATATCAAGGCAGCAACCAATCTCTTTACTGATCAGATGTAAGGACTACTTGTCAAAAAGGATCACAATCCTGTTATTTTACTGTAAGCTAGAATCAAAACCTATTAAAAAGGAGGACATAAGTCCCAGATGAAGAGCAGGCTATTAAAATTTAGCTGGGGGGGCTGGAGAGGTGGCTCAGGGGTTAAGCCCCTGCCTTGCAGACGGAAGGTCCTGAGTTCGGATCCTAGACCCCACGCGTATAGACGCCGGGCGGAAGTGGGGGCAGGCCTTCGTTTCTGGTCCTGGTAGGGCAGAGCCTGTGAATCCCAGGGCAGAGTAAACAAGGAGGAGGTGGAGGCGGTCCATGGTAGTTCCTGAATTCGTCCATGGTTCTACACACACACACATACATGCACACATGCACACACCATACATGCACAATTGAATAAATAATAAAAAAATAAAAAAAGAGTTTAGCTAGGAAGACAGTACATCAAACTGCTTCTTAAATACCTGTTATTATAATTATAAATTGAGCACTCAGCACTCAACCTTGAAGAATCCTCCTGAAACAGAAAGTCACTACAGAAAAACCCTGGTGACCAAATTGTAGAAAATAAGTGACTGTGGACTGCTTGGCCCTAATCAGGATATCTAAGACACCTCCACTCCAAGGCTTAGGGAACATCATGGAAGAGATAGGGTGGTAAGATTTTATGAGCCTGAAGTGGGAGAGTGATAGGCCACATATTATCTCCTGTACATGACAGGACTAAGGTATACATGATTTCATGACAACTTGAATTCTTTCATAAGAACTGTACTAGAACTGTCCTAACATTTCATCAGAGAAGGTGAAAGTTCTCAAGACGCACCACACCTCCCTGAGAGTATTATGAGAGCTAATACTTCTAAGGAAGAAAAGGTATACCTACTGAACTATGATACTTGCTGGAGCATGAATTATATCAGGTAAATTACATCTAAGGCAAAGATGTACGATAGAACGCACAAGTGTAAAGACTTGAAATAGAAGGAAGTGTGACAGGGGAGATGCATGGAAATGGGATTAATGGCACAGAAAAAATAAAAATAAATTATGAGTCAGAAAACCATAGTAGTTGCTGAAATCTAGACTACTACCTGTTACTGAAAAATAAAATTCTATTGGTATACAAAGAAAAAAATGTCGAATAGCTCTGCAGGAAGTCAAATAGTATACAAATGAATGAATTGCCAGTTGATTGTAATTCTTGGATGGCCAGTCATGTTCTACAATCACTGACATGTTCTTAGAAGAACAGGTAAGCTCAAGAGCTAAGTTGGGAAAATATAATGCAAAATGGTAGCTACTTCTTTCATCATGGCTTCTTCAAAAACTCCTTTCTTCTACTCCAAACAAAAAAGACAGTATCATAATTTAAAGACCCTTGTCTCACTGTCTCTTGCTATATAATTAATTGATCCCAAAATTAGAAACAGCAAAGATCCGGGGTTGGAGAGGTGGCTTAGGGGTTAAGCCTCTGCCTTGCAGGCAAAAGGTCCTGAGTTCGGGTCCCAGATCCTACGTATAGACGCCAGGCGGAAGCAGGGGTTCTGGTAGGGCGGAGCCTGTAAATCCCAGGATGGAGGAAGCGGAGGCGTCCATGGTGGTTCCCGAATTCGTCCGTGGTTCTACACATACACAGACATGTACGCGCACATATACATAGGCACACACGCACAATTGAATAAAAAAAAAAAAAAAACAGCAAAGATCCATCACCTTGTACCTTTTTATGTGACTTTAATGCTTCTCATACTAACTAAACTTGGCACCTTTTGGCTCAGGTTCATTCACTGACATTACTGCCAGAATGTTGGCCATAACTTTCTTTGATTGCTCTTTGAAAGCTTTCCTGGTAGAGTCTGTTTTGAGACCTACTTTCATAGCTGAACTCAGTGTCTTTCAGGTTGTTGGACTGAAGATTTCCATTACTTGCTGATTGATGCCTCCTAACTTTCCTGCTACCGGGCCTTTCTATGGACTTGGGTATGTATACCTCCACTATATCCAGTTGTTCATTTCCTAACCCCAAATACCTCAAAATGTAACTGCATTTTTAAATACTGCCTCTAAAGTAGTGATCAAGTTCAAATAATATTTTTAGGTGGGCCCTATCTAGTATGAATTGTGTTCTTTTTTTCATAAATATGCGTGGAGGGGGCACTTGAGTGTATGTCCCTGTAGAAGAAGCCCAAGGGATCTAACTCCTTATTGCTTTTCTCTGGTGATTCCCAGACTTTACTTCCAGAACTGGAATTACTAGTGCTACCATTTCTGTCTGGTATGTTTCCATGGGATCTGGGAATCTAAACTCAGGTCCTATTGTTTGTGAGGCAAAGGTTTTAACCCCTAAGCCATCTCTCCAGCCCCAATTTATGTCCTTTTAAAAAGAGGAAAATTGGGAGAAAAAATAAATACCTGGTTATGTATCCAAACAGAAGTGATCATGTGCAGAGGAAGTGAGAGTACTTTAGGACAGAGATGTCAGAACTGAACTACCTCTGCTTCTACTTGGTCTTTTATGGGAATTAGATTTCCTTATTTAAGTGGATCTTGCAAAGTAATCAAAACCTCATACCTACCCATGGTCACTGATGAGATAAGAGAGCACAAAAATGAAAGTGACAGTCCTTGGGCAACCTCACCTCAGAAGCAGCTTTGGAGCACTCTTGCTGTCTACTGTTCTTTGGGGGAGGACTCAAGAAGTCATTTGAGACTCAAAGGAAGGAAAGGAGAGGCACGCATGGAAATCTCAAGGTGAGGCTTTCAGGTTTCAGTGAAGCTGCCTGTTCCAGACCCTATCATAACACCTATAAATATATATAAGAGCAGGAAGCAGAGAGCTTCATATGATGGAAAAAATAGAGTCTGGCATAAAAAAACTTACATGAACATCTGAATGGAGCTCAAATAGAGGAGGAAATTTAAATACAAGTTATCTGAAGCCAACTTTTGTTACCTTGCATGAAATGAAATGAAATTCAGCTGACCTGCAACAATAGCCATATTTGCTACTGTGACTAATACCAAGGGTGAAAAGTAGAAAACATTTTAACTGGGTGAATGTCATCAGAGGCCCTTGTGCTGCTGCTGCTGGATTCACTGCTACCTCTGCTTAAAACAGCTTTCTCACTTAGTTTAGTTACACCTCTGCATGAGTAAAGTGTGCAGTCAATTACTATGTGACAGTACCAACTATTCCACTAAATATATGTTCAAATTAAGGGTTGCGTAGCGGGCACTTCTAAAGCAGAACACTTCTTTAAAACAAACAAAACCCCAAGCCAGCTGGAATGTTATTTTGGGTACCTTGTCCTGCCTCTGGACCGTTATTAATTGTTCAGGACTCATTTCCAAAGACTCACTTTGGAGGGACAAAATAGAAAAGGTAGGTTTGCTTGAAGTCAAACATATTAAATATATGCTATGGAGGATGAAGAAGAATGAGTAAAGAATTCCAGCCTTTCTGTTGAGAAAAGTTTTCTTGTATTCTAATTAGACAAAGGATTACACGAACTATATTGTTCCTTTCATAGAAATTATGCCAATATTGTAACTGCTACAGTTATCTACATGTTGCTGATAAATTCATAACCAATCAACTTAATAAAACAAGGTTTCACTTTTGTTTATGATTGTCTGGTTAGTGACCTCATACCAACACCAAGAGAGGAGGGAACTAACCACTTCACATCCACAGGAATTGCTGAGAGAGAAGCAAACTCGCTTGCCTGACAAGTATGCTAGAGAATTCCAATTTATTGAGCCAGTTCCCACTATTTTATATACCTTACCAAAGAATTGTCCTACCCATCATTGCCTGGGTCTTCACTCATTCATTAGAAAATCTCTGATAGATTTATTTAGGGCTTGCTTTAACTACCAATTCTTCATAGATGTGCCCATAGATCAACAATTATCAAGTAAACACCTATATATTTAATAACGAGGAAAAAGATAACATTGAAAAAACATTGGAGACTATGATTTTTGTCCTGGTACCAATTTTTTAAAAATGGGCAGAACAAATTTATGAATTTATGTCCTGAGCTACTTGCTTGTCTGAAAATGTTTCAAAAAAATCGTTTTTACTGGAACCTAACAATTTAGGAATTGACCCCATTGGTTTCTTAAAATTGGTATTTGCAGATTGGTAAGATTACCAAAGTCCACAGCCACTTCACACTCGATGCATGGTACTCTTCTCTCTTGGTAATGCTGAACAGCTGAGTTTGAATCAAAACTTAGTCATTCATTCACTGCAATATATTTCTGGGGCTCACTTCTGGGAATAATAATGGTATTATAGGGTATTCACAATGGATGAATTTGGACACTTTATTCTGTCTGGTAGATGGCATGCATTCCTACCATGTCTATTATTAAGTCTTTTTAGCTTTTCTGGGTTACCTATCTTCAATCTGTCAACTTGTCAAGTGCATCTTTTTCCCTCAAAATACAATTTAAATATCTCCTGTTTTAGGATTTATTTTTTTTGTCTTTAAATTCGGCAAAATCTTTCTTTTAGACTTTTATGTCATTTCACAGTTACCTTAATTCATGCAAGCTTGTGTATACATGAATATGTATGTGCTCTGATTCTCCACTTGACCTGATCTCCTTTACAGTCATGATTGTGACTTTTTTTTGGGTCTCACAAAGTAGTGTTTAACAACTGGCATGACAGCCCCTTACATAAAGGTATGTCAGGGTTGAGTCAGTTAATTAGCTAACAACTTTGAATAAAGCATTATGAAAAATATCTTGGTTTAAAAATATACTGAAACAGATATTCTATGTAAAACACAAGTAACTTGCAATTCTTGACATAACTTGACATTTTCAACAGGGAGTATGCAGTGTGTGTGTGTGTGTGTGTGTGTGTGTGTGTGTGTGTGTTTAATTCATCAGGCTGTCATTTTCAGTGCTAAGATCAGGAGAGCTCATTGTGAGCTGTCAGTCATTTGCATTTGCATTTGAGCTATTTGCTGGAGTGGAATATCTTAGACATGGATAAAAATATCATAAGGAAATGTGTCATTCTTTAAAAAGATGTTGAAAACACATATTTAAAGACTAGTCAATATAACAATATCACCTTCGCACTTAACTACAACCAGGACTTGACATGACAATATCCACCCTGATTATTCCTGGAATAACAATATTCATGCATTCAAATCTTTGTGCGAATGTAGCATTGCTCTCTACTTTCACAGCTTTCATGAATATCCAAATGTCAAAGTTTTTAGCTTCTAACCTGACCTTTACTGATATTTTTAATGTTATTCTAATTAACTCTGTTTTTCTGAATCATTACCAATTCTTCAGTACTGGCTTTAAAGAGTCTAAATAATTAGTAGCTTCCCAAGTCAGCATCATTTTACATTATAAACATGTCACTAATTTGAATAAAAGACTTTAAAATTCAAAAACAATACAATTTTTTACCTTAAAGCATTTTTATTGAAGTATCTCAAATTTCAGTCTATATTACACCATCAATATGCAATTCTCATTTATTAGCACACCTACAACAATTTTAGTGACTTATCCTGTCAATATGTATATATCCTGACAACTATTTTGCATTCATATAACTAGCTAGTATGGAATATAATGTATAATTAAGTACAGTGCATAAATTTGAATTGGCTTTCTAATATTACTGCAGATCACTTTACAACCATTAATGGTACTTTCTGTAGGACTTATGAGTGACAAATACAGTAAACTTAAAAAATTAATCTAAATTCATAAAGCGCTAGAACAAAATTAGAGTTCATTCTTTGTTTACCTCATAGTTAGGGATTGCTTTGTTACCTTATCACAATATACTGTAAGTATAAATTACATACTCCTCTGTATATATTATACCACAGTTTTATTAAAAGGTGTATACTTTTCAGTTGTCTTATAAAATGTCTTGTCCTACTAAAAGGTGTATACTTTTCAATCATCTTATAAAAAGAACAGGGAACAGGGTAATCAGAAATAGATAAGGAAAATTTAGGACAACGATGATTTGTTTTAACATCAACTTTTATAATTTTGCTCTCTGTTGATACATATGTTTATCACCTCACATTCATTCCCTCTTTAAAAAGCAGAATCACAACTTCTAAGCAGTGATCCCCAGGTCTTCAATGGGAAACAATGTTATATGAGGTTCTTGTTTTCTTTTTTAACTTTTTAAAAATGGAAAATCTTTGGGCACAGATTCTGCAAGAAGTTCCAAGGGAACTCCGTATATTAACACTGTGTTTTCATCTCAGGTGAGTGATTCAACAATTCCTTTCTTACACTCTATACCTTAGGAGCTGGACATTTTTGAGTTAGCATAGCTCTTTGACCTTTGGGTACAGCTTGAGACAGGTAGGCATGCAGTCAGTACTGGCATCTCAGTTTATAACTCCATCAATAGTTTTGCATGGAGAAACTGAAGGTGATAATATGCTCCTTATAGAGTGTCTGTGACCCCTTTCCATTTGTATTTCTTTCAGAGACACTAATCGTCTTTGTTTCCATTATCACGCTGATTAATTTCTTCCCCTAGAATACCTTCTCTTGTCTTTCCAACTCTTCATGTACATCTTGATTAGTAAAATCATCAACTGTCATCTACAGCATGGAGACTGTGAGGAAAACTGCTGTAGGCTCTGTGACAGCCTGTACCCTTTGGTGGTCTTCAGACATCTTACCTCAGATTTCACTTTCCACTCTTATGAGTCCTCCATTTCTAAGGCATTTGCAGAGCCTTACTTGGCTCTGTTTCTTCACTGCTATCAGTTTGGATTAAGTCACTTCATAAAGCATAAAGTGAATACATCCCCTGCTGCAAAAATCTCTCCTGTAATCAACATGCTTTGTGGTGCTGCATCTCAAATAAATAATTTTAAAATATTTTGAAACAGTCAAAAATTTCTCTGATTTGGAGGAATGATGCTAGGCCTTGCCTAGATGCTAGGTCAACAAATCTCTGAGATCACACACATGAAATTGTAAGAGTTTAATTTCAGGATGACATCTATAGTATTATGTATTATTTTTCTTCTACCAGAGATAAAATTGGCAGAATAAAAAAGGGGATTTTAGCCACAGCTTTAGCTCTTGAAGACATCAAGCAAATAGGAATAAAAACAGTAAATACAAAAGAATACTATTATCCTAAGTTGTCCATTATTGCAGTGTTGTTCATAATAAGTTTAAACAGGAAGAAAGAAGGGAAAATAATTATGAATATAAGAAAGAGTGTCATTAGTTAGGATTGATATATCAGTAGCAAAACCCTGGAATGAAATATGTAAAACTTAATTGTATTTTTGCATATCATAGAAAAATCAACTGGAAAATGGAAACAAAGTTATAAATATTAAAAGTAAATATTTGGTATTTGATATTTACACTTAAATGTAAAACATTTGAAATAGTATAAATGATTATTAGCTAAGAACAAATATAGCACAAGTGGTGAATACTTCTTCAACAAAAACTATGAAATATTGAGCAAATAATTTTTGGGGTGGGAGAGAGGGTGGAGATTGAGCCTAGGGCTTCATATATGCTGCCTCAGCCAAAGGAAATGGAAAACAGAAACCACAAGAGCAAAAGGAGGATAAATTACATCATATAAATGTGAAGGTAGGAAAAATACAAATAACAAAAACCATAATAGACCAATCAGATTAAAATTTGACAAAAATAATCTTGAACAAGTATTTTTGAGAAATTACAGTAAAATACAAGTTGTTAATATAGCTAATAGATAATTTTTAGAAATACAATGTGAAACTACTGCATAACCATTAGAATAACTGGAATTAAATAAAAAAGTAATGTAAGAACTAATAAAGACAGAAGCATTTGGAAACCACAGAAAATGAAAATTTGAGTTTTCCCAACACCTTTCAGCATTAAAAATTAAATTAAATATATTCTCTCCCCAGCAGCTGCACTCTTTGGAACAATTTCCCACAAGATATTTTGCTGATAAAATGACTTGTTCAATTTTTTAAAAAATTTTTTATTATTATTTATTCAACTGTGCGCATGTGCGTGTGTGTGTGTGTGTGTGTGTGTGTGTGTGTAGAACCACGGACGAATTTGCGAACCACCATGGACGCCTCCACCTCCTCCTGCCCCGGGATTCACAGGCTCCGCCCACCAGGACCGGAAACGCAGGCCACCCACGCTTCCGCCTGGCGTCTATACGTGGGATCTGGGATCCGAACTCAGGACCTTCCGCCTGCAAGGTAGAGGCTTAACCCCTGAGCCACCTCTCCAGCCCCGACTTGTTCAATTTTTATGTCAATAGTACTTTTGACTATATTTCATCAAAATAAAACAAAAATGTATTCTTGAATATAAAAAGAAAAATGCTTTGTACTACATATATAAGGCTATTTGGCAAAGAAAGATAGAAATGTTAATGACAAGATCAAAAAAGAATGAATTCAGTGCTTGGAAAAATGGTTCAGTGGGTAAATTACCTGCTCCCACAAGCCTAGTCATCTGATCTTGATTCCCAAATGCCTACACGGTGAAAGAAGATTGACTTCTGAGTTTTCTTCTCTGACATCCACCTGTGTGCTATGGAAAGCATGTGCTCTAGCTCTCTCTCTCTCTCTCTCCCTCTCTCTGTCTCTCCCCCTCCCTGCCTCCCTCCCTCTCTTTCTGCCTCTTCCCCATGGAATAACAAATAAATAAAATATTTAAAAAAACAAGAAAATTAGCTCAGTAGCATTATTGAATTTCAATTATGAAGTTCAATGAAAGAACACATTCCACATGATATGTATACCTGATGTACAACCATTAAATAGGCCAACTAAATCTTTAGTCATAAAAGGGAATAGTCTTTATGCTCATTATGCTTACTATAGACTGAGTGGCTAGGAAATTTGCTTAAGAATGTCTTCTAAATAAACAAAATACATTTCACATGTAAACACAGTATTTAATGAAACTCCATTTAAATTATATGTCAATAAATAATTGATAAAAGAAAAAAATTAAGTCTGAAAGAATAATAGCAGCAGTCCTAATTGCATGTGAATGTTTTAGGGTTTGAGAGAATGGGATACACTGATTTACTGAAGTGTATTTACAACACAGTGTATGGCCTATAAAATGCTTCTAATAAATTTCCAATATTATAGGAAATGAGAAAGATGAACCATTCCAAATTATGCCTATGCTCTACAGCTACAGAAAATTTCCCACACCGGTACTGAACTCGTAAATACTTTGGAAACAGTTTTACCTACTAAACCTACTAAAGTAAAACATTTCTACTGTATGAGATAAATCCCATGTTTAGGTGTGAAAGGAAGAGGCATAAGCAATGTGGTTCCTGAAGGAATACACAGGACTCTTGCCTGACACTTTATTCATAAGATTAGAACACTGGAAAGAATGCAAGATCTCATTGACCATCAGATGTAGTCAAGAGAACTGACCACACCATATCTACAGGATTACTGAAAGAAGGACAGCCTTCACTCATCAGAAAGCAAGACTGCCAAAGTACACTGAAGAATGCCAACTTACTGAATCATTTTATCCTTCCATGTTGTCATCCTCCCAGGAAATGGTCCCCATAAACTATAGACAAGATTTTCCCAAATCAGAAAATCTCTTGTAAGCTTGCTCAGGGTTTATTTACCTTAATTCTTTACAAATGTTACCAGAACTCATATTTCAGTTGTCAAAGTTGACACCTATATATCTAACTAGAACAACATGTTACAGCAGATTCATGTAGTGTAAAAACTGCACAATAATAAAACAGCAAACTACCACAGCACTGCTGTAATAATATGGGTAAATACCAAAAGAAACATGCTTGAAAAAGGAATATCCAGCATAGAGTATACAGTTCATTAAAAAAAGTGATACTCATGGGCACTAAAGAGAAAGCTAAAGAAATCCATGCTAATATGTGTCAAAGAAGGCTACTTTATAGGGCAGAAAATAGTCATGGATTTGGAGGAGACTTTGGGAGTTTGTGACAGATGTTTTCTATATTGATATGGAGATGGTTATACAGATTGCATGCACTTAATGTGTTTTTGAAGCTGTATGTCATAGTTTAAATGTAAATTGTCCCTCATAGGCTCATGTATTTGAATACTTAGCTAATGTCAATGTTTGTGCAGGCATTGGCACCTTTAGGATGTAGAGCATATGCAGGAAGGCATATCACAGGGGCAGACCTTGAAGTTTGGGAGCCCAGTCCTGCTTCTTCAAACTTTTGCTTTTGCTCTTTCTGCCTTCATGAGGGCTCTAGTGACATGAAATGACCACTCCCGGATTCTACTGCCTGTCATATTTTTTCTGCCATCATAAAATGTATCTCCTCTCTGGAACTTTAAGTCAAATAAATCTCACTTTGTTCCATTAAGTTGTAATGAGTATTATTTCATAGCAGCAGAGGTGTCTATGACAATCTCCAAGATTGGTATACTTTATATAGTTCATGTCTGAAATATAATTTTTAATTTTTAAAATTCAGGATACAAAACAACAAACAAACACACACCCATGCACAAAAACATAAAAGTAAAAAGAAAATTTGTGGAAAAGAAGGTATTCAATGGGAGAAGACAGAGGCATGAAATAGCATAAGATGGGATAAAAGTAACCAAAAATCATGTATTTGGCAAGGTCATGGCACCTTGAGAGGTAGAGCTTTGCTGGAGGAAGGCAGTCACAAGGGGTGAGCCTTGAGGTGGATTAGTCTCACCCTACTTCCAGAGGAAGTCTGGCTTTGCAGCAAGCAATCTTGCAGCATTCAGCCTCTAAGATGTCTGCAGTGACATAGCCTCCTTCAGCTTTGGCCAGTCAGTCATGCTGTCTCCAACATAAGAAACTGTATCTCCCCTCTGGAACCGTAAAATGAATAAATCTCCCCTTATCCCTTAAGTTGCTTGGCTTTGAATGAACTCCCACAGCAATAGTTAAGAGTACCTTTACAGCTAGCTACCTAAATCTTTAAAGACACACACACACAGTTACTATAGTAATAAATTTATTTCAAAAATTTATGTTAGCAAGAGCAGAACGATAGTTACTAAAGATTTCCATCAATAACAAGATCTTTTTCAAAAAGCTTTCAATACATTCAGGCAAATATTGGAAAATTTTGTTTGAATATTTGGAATAAACTCCTGAAGCCCTTCTCATGACTACTAATAGTTTATAACAATAAGGTAAGAAACATCTGAACAACTATGCTTTGCTGAGTCCACCAGTCTGGTCCCACCAGACCACATTCCCTAGTCTACACACGTCTCTCTATAGTGCTCACATCTATCATCAAACACATTTATCTGGCTTTTGGTTCTTTGTCCCCAAACTCCTGACTTCTTGTAAGTCTTTAGCTTGCATTCACATATGGCACAGAGTGTAATATCATAGAAGGACAAATGAAATAATCATACCTTCTATGAGAACACATCACAGACAACTTTTTAATCAAGTTGCCAGTAGTCAAGAGAACTGACCACACCATATCTACAGGATATCTGCTGGCACAACAGCAGATAACAGCATCTTGCCATTTTAGATTCTATTCAGAGCATGCTATGACCTCCTTTTTCGATTATTTCTTTCACCAAAAGATATCACGTTAATCTTTTCCTATCCTTTAGGTTTTATTTTTCTTCTATTTTCAAAATACGATCAAAACTTAATTTTACTTTCCCTTTTCTTTGAGCTCTTTATACGGTCAATAAAAAACTTTCCACCTTGCTGTAATTTTCAAGAGATATTTCCCAGGAAGTTCACATTTTCAATTGAAATTTGTTTGGTTTCCCAATGTTGTACTCTTCATTTATCATCTTATTTGTCCCTGTAACTTCTGCTGCTAATACTCGAATCTGTTTTCATTTACACAGTCTGTGCCAGGTACACAGTGAGCAATAAACCAATATGTGCTGATGAGAATAAATGGGAAAAAGAAAGGATATCTTCCACATGGGGAAGAAGCAGAGTCATGATTATCTAGCCTGACTTTTTCTTTTCAAGATGAGTGCTGCGATACTTAGAACTTTTTCCAGTGAGGAACTTTTATTTGACTATCTTAATTTGTGTCTCATAATATTTTTTTTTCACGTTCCAATCCTAGGTTTATTTAATACAACCCCTTACTCTACACGAAGTACAAACCAACCTTAACTAAAATGCTACAAAGTTACAAAACTCAAAAGTTTATAGTACTGACTGTACAATTAAAAAAACAAAATCAATGTACACATTGCCAAGGTTAACCTGCAAGACCATCATAACGGCAGGAGACAGGGGTGGGCAGCTCCACAAGAGCCCGGTAGAACTGGGTGTGCTCACCAATTTCAGAGTAGGGAGATGCAGGGACATGGAAAGACAGCATGGGGGTGGAGGTGGGGGGGCGAAAGGGAACCTTCAGGTTGAAGAGGCCCAGGGGAGCAGCAGCTGGCCTGCAGATGTGGCATAGGCACAGCAGGCTGTCCACAGGCCCAGGTGGTGTGGAGATGTGTTGGGTGCCACCGGGTGGAGGCCCACTTGTCTTGCTGCTTCCTGAGCAGGCTGTCGGGAACCAAGATGGGTGAACTTGCTAGCCAGAAACTACAGGGCATTTTATGGGCACAGCAGTAAGTCAACAGAACCCACCCGCAGGACCGAGCCTCAAAGGTTGTCTTTGAATGAGGGATCCTTCCTACTGATCCTCCTTTGGCTAGAGAAGCGACAACACAGGTGGGTGGGACGCAAGGTACAGGGGCGAGCTTCCCGCCTGTCTATCGGGAGGAGTTGGAGCTGGAGCGGCTTCTGTGGCGGCGGTGGCCAGGAGAACAGGACCTCCGACGGACAGGGGACCTGCGGCGCGGGGAGCGGGACCTTCTTCTCATTCGTGGGGACGACCTACGCCACATGGGAGGGGGTGGCAGCATTCTCTTGGGAGGACTGAAGTGCCGAGGGGGTGGCCTAGGCCAAGGGGTCAGCACAGCAGTAGCAGTGATCTCCTGACCATCAATTTGCCCTCCATCCATATGTTTCAGCGCCTTCTCTGCTTCATCTGGATTCTCAAATTCCACATACGCATAGCCTTTGGACAGATGAGGATGCATCCTTTCTACAGGCATGTCAATCATTTTGATTTTCCCATAGGTGGAAAATATCTCCATGATGTGATCCTTGGTCACACTCCTAGTGAGCCTCCCAATGTGCACTTTGGTGGGTTTAGGAGAAGGGCTCCGCCTTTTCCTCTCCTTTTCATCTATTTTAGGTGGCTTGGATTTGGAGCGGGAGCGCCGCCTGTTGTCATGCCTGCGCCGAGAGGGGCTTGGAGACCCCGAGGAGCTGCTGGAGCTAGAGCTGCGGGACGTGCTGGAGCTTCCCGAGCTGCTGGACACGGAAGAGGAGCTGGAGCCGCTGCTCGAGCCTGTGCTGGTGCTGGAGCCCGAGCTGGAGGTCGAGCTGGACCGAGACCTGGTACTGCTGCTTCCACTTGAAGCGCTGTGTCTCTTCCGAGTTTTATCCCGGCCACGGTCCTTCTCACCGGACTCCTTAGTGGTCCCTTTATCTTTAGAGCGATCCTTGGACTTCTCGTCAGAGCGGTCCTTGCGTTTGGTCGGAGAAGGAGCCTAACTCCTCGGCGGGGCCGGGCGCCGCGGGGCTGGAAAGCGGCCGCGCTCCCTTCCGGCTGCACCGAGTCCTCCTGGCTGGACCGCGGCGGAGCGGGGTCGCCGTGTCTCATAATATTTTAAAGATGGGATAGAGAAAGGTGGTCTAGCTATAGGTGATCATAAAAATGTACATACCCAAAGACTCCACTGTTAACTTGCCTCTCTGAGATAACACATATTGAATGAACCTTGAGAGGAGAAAATTTTCAAGTTTCACTAGTTTCTGTATTTATTGATGTTGAGTAATTTTCCTACCCTGCCCACAGATTCTCATTTAGAAATCCTGATATGTATGCTCCAGGCTCACAGGTTAGAACACTGATTTTGCAGCAATCCTGACATCACAAGACTCAGATGGTCAGTATTTTTAACATGCAATGTATTCATTCTGTAGATATCATTAATACTTTATTTTATATGAATCCATGAAGGAAACAGATAAGAAGCTAGTTTTGGTGGAACTTACATTCAAATAAGTACTTCTGCCAGAAGATTCCATAGTATTTATCATCACTTTTTAATAATAGTAAATTTTGTAAACACTGCTGTTTATAATAAACTATTTCACAATCCCATTGCTGTGACATTTAGATATAAAATTCTTTTTTAGTATATTTATTTTTTTACCAATCACACAAGCTTAATAGGTAACCCTTTCCCTCCCTCCCTCCACCCCTCCCCAGTCTCCTTTGCACCCTCCCCCCTTTTCCCTTTCTTTCCACCCCCTCCCTCCCTTTCTCCCAGTGTTCCCTTTTTCCCCACTGCCATTCTTTGGAGCATCCTTTAGTGTGAATGTAAAACTTCCCTCTGTGTTCTCCACTCTAGTGAGGTGTAAGGATTCAGTGGCATTGCTCAGAGGCCTTTCGTGGGCTCTCCTTTAGTATGGGAACACTATCATGACTGTTAATCTCTTGCCTCTAAGGATCCTAGAGCCTGTGATCTATGCTAGACTTTGGGGGAGGGTCATTGACATGTCAGTCATTGAGCAGGTCATGCAAAGTCTGTGATTATGGCTACTGTGGCCCTAACGTGTAGAGTACCTTGCATATCATTGCTCCTCCCCATCTTTAGGCTTTTATGATCTTACTGCCCCCTGTTCTGCAAATTTCCCTGAGCTTTAGGATGGGGAGAGATTTGGCTGGTCTGGTTCCAGGTGATCAGGTGATTAACGTAGGGTCTCTGATGTTTTAAATTATGTTTTTTTTTTCAGTTTTGCTTTTCCTGCACCGCCCTTGGCTCCATCTTGATGGGTATTGGATATCACTTCCTAGCCAGAGATAAAAGGCTATTTAAATGGAGTCTTACCATAAGAGTAGACTCAAAGGTAGATGGAGTAGGAGTAGGAGATCACAGTGAGGGGGGTCAGTCTCCCATTCGCAAGATGGTTACCATTTATCTGCCAGACTTTGTATCTGCTCTGACTGGTGAGATCAAACCCCCTAAGTTGCAAATGACCAGGAACAAAAGTCAGTGAGATTAAACAGATGTCTCACTACTTACTTGAAATACTTGATGGTGACCTAGTTTCTCTACTGTAGCAAGATCCCCATCTCCTCATTTCTGGGGGGCCCTCCTTCCCCTTACCTCCTGTTGATAATCTTTGCAATTACTGTAGGAATTACAGAGATTTATTGGTGAATATGTCACTAAGTGGGTTTGGTACAAGGATCCACTCATTATGGAGAATATACAGTGTCTAATTTTCTGTATCTGGGATACTTCACTGAGTATAATTTTTTTTCTAATTCCACCCATTTCCTAGCAAATTTCATTAATTCATCTTTTTTGATGGCTGAGAAATATTCCATTGTCTGAATATTTTCCTTATCCACTCATCAACAGTTGGGCATTTGGGTTGATTCCATGACTTTGCTATTGTAAATAGTGCTGCTATGAACATAGTTGTGCTTATGTCATTCAGGTGAATTTTTGCTTGATGGCGGATAATTCCCAGAAGTAGAAAAGCAGAGGCATATGGCATTTCAGTTTTTAACTTTTTTAAGAGTCGCCAGACTGCTCTCCAGAATGGTTGTATAAGCCTGCATTTCTACCAGCAATGTAGAAAAGTTCCCTTCTTTCCACATCCTCTCCAACATTTGGTGTTGTTTGTATTGTGGATTTTTGTCATGATGGGGTGAGTTGATATCTCAGGGTGGTTTTAATTTGTACTCCCCTGATGGCTAAGGATGTGGAGCATTTTTTCAGATATTTATTAGACATTTCAATTTCGTCTCTGGAAAAGTTTTTTTTTGAGTTCCCAGGCCCATTTTTTAATTGAGCCATTTATCTCCTTGGCTTTAAGTTTTCTAAGTTCTTTGTGCACTCTGGATAATAGAACTCTATCAGAATAGAACTCTTGTTAGTGAAGATTTTCTCCCATTCGGTAGGTTGCTTTTTTGCTCTAGTTACCATCTCTTTGTCTGAACAGAAGCTCTTTAATTGCATAAGATCTCACTTGATGAATGTTGGTTCTAGTGACTATGCTATTGCATTTCTGTTTAGGAACTGTTGGCCTAGTCCAATCAGCTCAAGGGAATTCCCTACCCTTTCAACTAGGGTTTTTATATTCTCTGGCCTAATATTTAGGCCCTTGATCTATTTGGAATTCATTTTTATACATGGTAACAAGTACGGAGTCCAGTTTTAATCTTCTGCATGTGGACATCCAGTTTTGCCAGCACTATTTGTTGAAGATTCTGATCTGTTCCATTGGAATTTTGGGGCCCCTTTGTCAAAGATCAAATGGCTGTAATTGTGTGGGCTTATATCTGGGTCTTCAACCCTTATACATCGATGTATGTGTCTATTTTGGAGCGAGTACCAGGCTGTTTTTATTACTATGGATTTGTAATACAGATTAGGGATTGGTATGATGATACCTCCAGCAGTGTTTTTGTGTTCAGGATTGTTTTTGCTATCCTGGGTCTTATGTGCTTCCATATGAATTTTGAGATTGTTTGGTCAATTTCTTTAAAGAATTTCTTAGGGATTTTTGATTGGTATAGCATTAAATATGTATATTACTTTTGGTCGAATGATCATTTTTATGATGTTGATTCTGCCTATCCAGGAACATGGAGGTCTTTCCACCTTCTGGTGTCTTCTGTAATTTCTTTCTTTAAGGTTTAAAGTTTTCACTGTAAAGGTCTCTCACTTCCTTGGTTAGGTTTATACCAAGGTATTTCATTATTTTAAGGCCTATAGTAAATGGAATTTTTTTCTCTTAGGACTTTTTCACATTTTCATTTAGGCTTATAGGAAGGCCACTGATTTTTGTATGTTTATTTTGTATCCTGCCACCCTGCTGAACTCAATTAGTTCCAGGAGCTTCCTGGTGGAGTTTTTAGGATCACTCAGGTATATGATCATGTCATCTGCAAATAGAGATAACTTGACTTCTTCCTTGCTGATTTAAATCCCTTTTACTTCCCTTTCTTGTCTTATGGCTCCAGCTAAGACTCCAAGTACAATATTGAATAGAAGTGGTGAGAGTGGACAGCCTTGTCTAGTTCCTGATCGAAGAGGGAATGCTTCAGTTTTTCCCCATTGAGAATAATCTTTGCTGTTGGCTTGTATACAGCTTTTACTGTGTTGATAAAGGTTCCTTTCATTCCAACTGTCTCTAGGCCTTGGACTTTGCATAGGTATATATGTGAATTACCTTTATTGATTTGCATATATTGAACCAAACTTGTATGCCTGGAATAAAGCCTACTTGATCCCTGTGAATGATATTTTTGATATTTTTTGAATCTGATTTGCTAAGATTTTGTTGAGAATCTTTGCATCTGTGTTCATCAAAAAGATGGTCTATAGTTTTCTTTTTTATTAGGTTTTGGGATTAGCATGATATTAACGTCATAGAAAGAATTTGGCAGTGTTCCTTCCTTCGCAATTTTTGGGAAACATTTAAGGAGTATTAGTGTTAGTTGTCCCTTAAATGTCTTGTAGAACTCTGTGCTGGATCCATCTGGTCCAGCACATTTTTTGGTGGGAAGGTTGGAGATTACTTCATCGATTTCCTCATATCTTATAGGACTATTTAAATAATTCAAAACTTCCTGATTCAATTTAGATAAGTTGTGCTTACTTAGGAATTCATCCATCTCTTTTGTGTTATCAAAATTCACAGGGTATGTTTTTGAAATATGACCTTAGAATTCTCTGAATTTCTTGGGTATCAGTTGTGATAACTCCATTTTCATTTCTAATTTTGTTAATTTGGGTTTTCTCTCTCTTGTTTTTGGTTAATTTAGGTAGAGGTGTATTGATCTTATTGATTTTTTTCGAAGAACCGCTTTTTGACTGGTTGATTCTCTGTATCATTTTCTTATCTCAATTTCGCTTATTTCTCCTGATTTTGCTAATCTCCTCTCTTTTGGGATTTGATCGCTCTTGTTTCTCTAAATTTTTAAGCTGTTTTGTTAAGTTATATATTTGTGATGTTTCTATTTTTTGATCTAGGCATTAAGGGCTATTAATTTACCTCTTAGGATGGCTTTCGTTGTGTCTCAGAGATTTTAATATATCGTATTTTCATTATCATTCCCCTCTAGGAAATCTTGAATTTCCTTTTTGATTTGTTCTTGAACCCAATTCTCATTCAGCATCATAGTGTTTAGTTTCCAGGAGTTAGTGTATTTCTGCTGTTTATCGTTTTGTGGATGTCAAGCTTTAGACCATGGTGGTCTGATAGGGTACAGGGTAGAATTTCAACATTCTTGTATATGTGGAGATTTGTTTTGTGGCCCAATATGGGGTCTATTTTGGAGAAAGTTCTATGTGGTGCTGAGAAAAATGTGTATTGTTTGGTGCATGGATGAAAAGTTAGATAGAGATATGTAAGGTCCATTTCAGTAAGGGTTTGATTAAGTTCCAATGTGTCTCTGTTAAGTTTTTAACCTGTTGATCTAGCCCACATTGAGAGGATGGTATTGAAATCCCCAAGAATTATCCTTTTGTTTAGTATTGTGAAGTCATCCTGGTGAATTTTACCTGTGACTAAAATATAGTATCCTTCTGTGTCTCTTATGATTTTTTTTTGGTTTGAAGTCAACTTAGTCAAATAGCGTAATAGCTACCCCTGCTTATTTCCTGGTTCCATTAGCTTGCAGAATTTTTGACTAGCCTTTTATTTTTAGGATGTGCCTATCTTTTGTGGTGAGATGTATTTCCTGAAGGCAGCAGATGAGTGGGCTGTGATTTCTAATCCATTTTTGTAATCTGTGTTTTTTGATTCGTGAGTTAATTCCTTTGACATTTAATGTTATAATGGAGAAATTACTTTTAATTCCTGACACTTTTTATGCTCAGTGGCTTTCATAAGTGTATTATTTGCTTTTAGGTTTTGATAGTATTATGCTTCCCTTCTGTCCTCCTTGATATGCTTTTTCTTCTCTTCAAGCTTGAGTATCTTTTCTAGCATTTTTTGAAGGTCTGGTTGGTAAACATGTAATCCTTCAAGTTGTCTTTATGGTGGAAAATTTTTCTTTTCCCCTTGATCACGACTGATAATTTTGCCAGATATATCAGCCTGGGTTGTCATTTTTGCTCATTCAGTACTTGAAGTACATCTCTCCAAGCTCTTCTGGCTTTTACTGTTTCCACAGAAAAATCATTTATCATTTTAAATGTTTACTTTTATCAGTGACTTCTTTTTTTTTCTCTTGAAGCTCTCAGCACCCTTTCTTTGTCTTGTATGTGGAGTGTTTTTAATGGTTATTTGCCATGGTGAGTTTCTATATCTGTTTGAGGTGTGGAATGCCTTTTATATTTGGATGGGCCTTTCTTTCTTTAGATGAGGAAAGTTTCCTTAATGATTATTTGAAAAATTTCCTCAGGTGTGGTATTTTGGGATTCTTGTTCTGATATTCCATGAATGCACATGTTAGGCTTCTTCAAGGTGTCCCATAACTCTTGAATATTCCTCTCAAGTATCATTTTTGGTTTTAGCAACCTCTTCCATTGAGCTGGCTAGTTCTTCCTCTTTTTCTTCAAGATGTGATTTCTATTTCCTACTTCATTAGTTCTGCTGGTAAGACTCTGTGTTGAGTTCTGGGTTGAAGATAACTTGCCTTTTGGTTCAATTTTAAACTCTGCTTGAGATTGTTTTAACTGCTCTATGCCAATTTTTGTTTCTTCAACTGATTTTCTCATCTCCTCAAAGTGCCTGTTGTGTTCCTGAGGAGCAGGGGGTCCTCCCTAGTCCACATCCCAGGCAAAAAGGGCTAGGTATAAAATTCTTATTTGAGGTGAAACATAAAATGGATATGATGAACAAAATACAATAAAATAAAATAAAATAAAATAAAAATGCCCATATGATCCAGATATACCACTTATGGGAACATTCCCAAAGGACACTTGTTCTTCCATGTTCATTACAGCTCTATTTACAATAGTAAGAAAATGGAAATGGCCAACATTCTCATCAATAGAGGAATGGGTAATAGAAGTGTGGGATATATGCACAATGTAAGACTGACTATTCAGCTATCAAGAAGAATGAGAATATAGAATATGCTGGGAATTCTGTTTCCTGCACAACTGTTTTTATTATTTATTTTGTGTGTGTGTGTGTGTGTGTGTGTGTGTGTGTGTGTGTCTTTATCAGAGGACACTGTATATCCCCAGGCTACCAATGTTTCTGCTTGGCGTTTTTATGTGGGACCTGGAATCTGAATTCAAGACCTTCTGCTTGCAAGACAGTCTTAACCCCTGAGCCATCTCTCCAGCTCCCTGCAGAATTTTTTTTTGAGTTTATTTATTTATTTATTTTTCTGCTCATATAAATGTAATAGGTGCCCCTGTTCCCTCCCTCCCTCCACCCCTCCCTGAACCTTCCTGCTCCCTCCCCGTTTTTCTCATTCCTTTCTCCCTCCCTCTCTTTCTCCCAGTGCCCCTTCCCCCATCTCTGAAGCATCTTTAATGTGTATATCAAACTTTCCTCTGGGTCCTCCTCTCTGATGAGGTGTAGACTCAATGGCATTTCCTAGAACTCTTTCTTGTGTTCCCCTTAAGTATAGGAACATTATTGTGACTGTTAATCCCTTGCTTCTAAGGATCCTAGTGCCTTTAGTCCATGCTAGACTTTGAAGAGTCAATGATATGTTGGTCATTGCCCTGCAGAATTTTTTTTTTTAAGGGAGAAAGTGAGGAGGTTTATTCAGCTTACAGTTCCAGAGGGAAGGTACAGTCTCTCAAAGCAGAGATAGCATGGCTGGCTGGCCAAAGCTGGAGGAGGCTAAGTCACCCCAGACATCTTGGAAGCTGAGAGCTGCAGACTGCTTGCAGCAAAGGCAGACTTCTCCTGGAGGTGGGGTGGGACTAATCCACCTCAAGGCCCACTCCTTGTTACTGCCTTCCTCCAGCAAGTCTCCACCTCTCAAGGTGCCATGACCTTGCCAAATACATGAGACTGTGAGGGACACATTTTAAACCATGACATTCCACCCCTGGCCCCCACAGGCTCATTACAATCTCATTATGCAAACCATACTCAGTCCAACTTTAAAAGTCTTCATAGACTACATTAGTATTCCCAACACAGTCCAAAAGTCCAAAGTCCAAAGCCTCCTGTAAAATCAAAAGACAAGTTACATACTTCTAACATATAATGGCACAGAATAAACATTCCCATTCCAAAAGGAAGGAATGGGGGCATATCCAGGAAAGATCGGTCCATAACAAGAGGACAAACTCCAAATCTTGTAGCTCCAAGTCCAACAAGTGAGCCTCTCCTTGAAATCATCTCGGTTCCAAAGGACTTTGGTTCTACCCCTCCAATGCAGCTGCCCATAGAATACATTGCTCTCTTGAGCTGGCTCCTCCCAGGGTATACAGCTCTCCTTATCAGGTGTCCCATGTTGTGTCTGGAATCTCTAACATCTTTACTTCTCAATGGCAAACCAGGCTTTAACTCAACAGCACAAACTGCCCTTCTTGGGCCTCTAAACTGCAGGCTTCTTGCCTGATGATGCCTGGATTCTGCCAATTTTTGAAATCTTGGAGAACTCCATGATCTCCTCCTTCTTGCATCACTGATGCCTCTAAAACCAGAACCATGTGGACAACTTTGCCAAGACTGGCCCCTTTGAATCACAGCTGATTCTGCTTCTCAATGCTAGCCATGTCTTTCACTCCTGGGTAGTTGCTTGGTAAGAGAAACCAACTCTTGCTTTGGAACGCCACCCTTTAGCTCCAGTCTTCTGAAAGGATTTGCATTCTTATGAGTAGAAACCTTCCCTGAGGATCTTGCCCTCAAGCTAGGGCTTCTACTATTATTCAAATTTCAAATGGAGCTAATCTCTTCAACAGCCATTTTGTTCTCTGCTTCTTCCTAGTTCAACTCTTTAAATTTGCCATTGTATTTTTCATCATTGGATCTTACAATTTTTGCTTCTTCCTGCCTGATTCTTTGCTCTTTTTCATAACTCTGAAGACAACTAAAAAGTAGCCATATCACATTGTCAAGACTACATTGCTTTGAAATTTCCTCTGCCAAGTACTCCAACTTAATTTCAGGCAAACTTTCAGGACGAGGGCAAAACTTCACTAAACTCTAGGCCAACACATGGCTCCATGTGTCACTCCTCCAGTTGCAAACACAGTCTCTGTTCCCCTCTGGACCACCACAAACTGAACTTCCACTGTCTGCATCTCTCACAGCATTGCTCTTCTCTGAGCTCTCACAAGAAAGGTCCCTTTGGCCCAACCGCCAAGAAGCAAAGACTTTCCCAGCACAAAGTCCCAAAATTCTCCATATTTCTCCCAACAAACAATTCCAAAGGCACACTAGCCACATCACAACATTGGCCATGCTTCTGGGTACCAACTTTTCTCAGCTTCACAAACAACTTCACTTTGTGGTACCAGTTGTTCTTATCTCACAGCAATACCCCACTATCAGGTACCAATTTCTGTAACAGTTACAAAGTCAAGCAACTTAAGGGAGAAAGGGAGGTTTATTCAGCTTAGGGTTCCAGAGGGGAGGTCTCTCAAGCAGAGGCGGCATGGCTGCCTTGAGGAGGCTAAGTCACTGCAGACATCTTGGAAGCTGAGAGCTGCAGACTGCTTGCAGCAAAGGCCCTGCAGAATTTTTTTTGAAGTGTTTCTAAACTGCTTTAAATTTTTCTTGAAGCAATAAATTACAAAAAAAAATTAATAATAATACACAAGGACACAGCAGGGGTAACAGGAGATATGCAAGACTTAATACTTTGGCTCCAGGTGTGCCACCCTTAGCGCTCTGGCCAAGAGGTCAGAGACGTGTGGATCTCTGGGGAGACAATCCCCTTCTCTGGCGATTGTCAGATTGGCAGCTGCTCTCTGCTCCCAGGGTGAGATTCCTGGAGGAGTTTCCAATTTTGGGGTCTACTGCTTTGACAGTCCCACAGCCAGCCAGGATGGTGGGGGAGGTCAGGCATCACTCCCCCACACTTTCTGTTTCAGGCAGTGCATAGTTGCACCTTGTGTGAACAGCTGTGGGACAACAATTTGTATCTTCTCAAAACTTTAAAATTATTCATTTGCCTACAGTTTGGACTATTGTAGAAGGCCTTTGTGAAGGTGTGGAAGGTGTCTGTGGCAAAAACTAAAACACATTAAGGAAAACATCAAATCTTGTAACTCTGTGTCATTCAGTTCGGGTTCCAAATATCAACTGGGCTTCAAATGGTTGGGAAACCCCTACCCCCAGTTCTGCTACCTGTAGCACTCACAACTACTTTGTGTACCTGTTCCAATCCATGCTTATCTCCTTTCTCAACACGGCCAAGGCCCCTGACAGCCCTGACATCCTGGGATCTTCACTGCAATTTTGGATTTCACATCTTCAACCTCTCAGGGTCTCCACAAACCTTCAGTCTTACATATTTGCTTTCAAAAATATTACTACCCATTTGAGTTTGCCAAGTTTTGTAGCCAGTTTGAATGTAGCTAATCTCTCCTTGGAGCATACATGTATCAATTTCTGCTTGTTAGCTATTGAGAAACATATAACCAGTCACTCTACAGAATCCTGCCCCTTGAAGCATATATCTCTTAGTTGATTTCAGACTCAGGTGAGTTGACAATCAAGATAAACCAACAAGTTACTGTTTGGGTTTGAATTTGCGATCATTCATAATCTGTCTGTGCTTTGTACACAGCAATGTTACAATTTATAAAAATTCATTTGTGTGTGTACATGTGTGAAGAAATTTGTATATTAGAAGGCACTTGAGTGATTTCAGGAATCACCCTGGATTGTGCTACCTCCTCATTGCTTTGCTGCTAGTTTCCCAGGCTCTGCCCTCCAGGGCTGGATGCATAGGCCACCACCATTTCTACCCAGCATTTAGCAAGGAATAAGCATGTTATAGATTTTCTCTGGACTCAAAGTGACTGGAACTGGGATAGAATCTTTATTCTGCTACCACAGAAATTGTGACTAGCTATATTTTACTCTTTAATTGTATTTATCGTACAAATCACTAGACATTCCGCATTACATTAGCTGCAAGAGAGTAGAAAAGAAGTCAGTAGTTTAAACTTCAAAGAAGGAGACTCTATGTCCTCCACTGGATGCACAGAAATAAATGATTATATGCTCATGGTTCTGATAATGAAGAAAATGCAAGTTTTTCCATATTATATTTATTTTATTTCCCATCTTTAACAAATGTTAGATGTAAGAATTTGTGTGTGTGTGTGTGTGTGTGTGTGTGTGTGTGTGTGTTTGTGTGTGTCTATCAGAAGACACTGTATGTCCCTGTGGAAGACCAAGGATGACTTTAGCAATCATCCTGGGTTGTTTGCTTCACTCTGGGTTTTCTCAGGCTCTGCCCATCCCAGAAGTACAGGCTGCTGTCATTTCCACAAACTACCATTTATGCCTGGTGTTTTTACGTGGGAACTGGGATCCAAACTCAGGTCTTTGCAGAGAAGATCAGTAAGTGTTAAGTGTAAGTGTCACTGGATTTCAGAGACAGAAAAGAGTAAATGCATTTCTGACAAATTTTTGAATAGGGAGTAATCTTAGATTATATTTGAGCATAACCAAACTATATATGTGGCTCTAAATTTGGTGAAAAATAAGAGAATTTTTCATTTCGTTCTAAGGCTGTTTTAGTGTTCTTCCAAAGGAAATTACAAGTTTCAAAAAAATTTTCTGAGTTGGAAAATTTCCCATGTTCTCCAAACTTTCAATGCTCAAGACATTAATTTGAATATAAGAAATTTTCTGTAATTTAGCCTAACAAAATGGTAATTCTTCTAATGGACATAAATCTAAATAGATTTACATATATTTAAATTTATCCCTGGCCAGATTGCAAAATGAAATTAGAGACTGCATGCATTGGTGCTCAAATATTAGAATGCATATCTCGCACTAGATTAAAGCAATACAGGTTCTGTTTCCAAATAAGTAGAGAGACAATAGATATTTAAATCTGTTAGATCCCAGGGACTGCCATCTGCCACCAGAAAGACAACAGCTGGAAAAACAATGTTTAGGTTAGCAATGCACAGTCTCAGACACCTTGGATCACAGGTGCTTGGAGGATTACATGGTTTGAGCTAACCTTTTTTAATTAATTATATGTAAATAACAGATAAATGTTGAAGAATAAAATTTCTTCAAAAAATAAAGATGTCTGTGGCAATGTCTCTGGAAAATAAATTATTTAAATTTATTGATTTATTCATAAGTTTCAGTACTTTCATCAATTATTTTTATTTGATTGTAGGGTTCAACATACACAGGTCAATTCTGGGTGTCTTCCTCTATCATTGTCCATCTTAATTTTTGAAACAGATTCTTTCCCTGAACTTCTGGGGGAGATGTGCCAGAAATACTGTCACCAACTCTAAACTGAGTGAGTTACACTAACCAGCCTGGCAAGACGGTGAAGCTGTTGATACAAAAGTAGCTAGAAATTACTAGGGTAGCTAATTGCTCTCTGATCGAAGTAAAAGCCTGCTTATCAACAGGGAGCATATGCCTGGTAATATAAAGTAGACCAAGAACCCAAGATGAGAAGGCAATAATAGGCCCTACTAAATTTACCATACAGCTATAACACCAAAGTGTCATATAAACATTTGTCATTGTATCTTCACTTTAATGGAACTCTAACACTCCATCTAGAAGCTTTCTTATATAATAGAGTTTAATGCACAGAATCACAAATGACTAAACTACAGAAAATAGGTGACAGTGAACTGCAAACTCTTAAACAATACATCCAAATTAAATCACTTCCTCACACCAAAGTTCAGGAAACATCATGAAAGAGGGATAATGAAAATGGAAGAGCCAGACAGTGTTTTCTTAGTATGACTGGATGACTGTATCCTTGAACTGTATCCTCTGTCTACTTCTACAATACTTGCACAAGATCTCACCTATCAATATTTTGCTGTGAAAAGGGCAAGATCTCAAACAATACGACACATCTCTGATAGACAAGAGTCAACACACGATAGAGTATGGATAGTAAAGGAGCACATTCCTCAATAGTATTTTACCCATGTTCCAGGAAATGCTCAGGTACAATCTAGTATAGCCAAATCTGATGGCTTCCAGTGGAACTCTTGGGATATGGGAATCTGAACTTGGATCCCTTTGCTTATAGGACGTAATTGATGCTTTTAAAAAGGGGTGGCAGTAAGTCTGAGAACTAATGGGAATATCTTGAACAAAGAAAGCTTAAAGGTTTAGTCAACTTTGATAACTTGTAGTATCATTTGCTTATTTAATCATCAGTTTGAAGTTTGAAGATTTCAGGCACGATGAAAACTTTGTACAATTAGTCAAATTTTGTAAATAGATCAAATAAATATTTGTACACTAAAAGAAGTTTCATGATTGGTAAATAATTTAGTGGAAATGACAAAAATATTTTTTATTATTATTTATTCAACTGTGTGCATATGCGTGTGTATGTGCGCGCGCGCGCGTGTGTGTGTGTGTGTGTGTGTATGTGTGTGTGTGTCTGTGTCTGTGTATGTGTAGAACCACGGACGAATTCGCGAACCACCATGGACGCCTCCACCGACTTCTGCCCCGGGATTCACAGGCTCTGCCCTACCAGGACCAGAAGTGCAGGCCGCCCCAGCTTCCGCCTGGGATCTGGGATCCGAACTCAGGACCTTCCTCCTGCAAGGCAGAGGCTTAACCCTTGAGCCACCTCTCCAGCCCGACAAAAATATTTTTAAATGAAATTTTTCTTATTACTTAGGTAGTGCCTGCTAATCAAGCAAAGTCTTAAACTCATTAATAAAATAAATAGAGCATTTGGGTTAGAACAAAGAAAAAAATCAAATCCTTCTCTAAGTCATATTTCCCTGCACTAAAAGACAAGTCACTAAAAGTCACTAAAAAACAAGTCATTATTTTAATTCTCTTTTGCAAACAGAAACTTACATGTTCATGATACATCAGAGTATTGAATTCTAATATTAGGAATCATCAGTTGATTATAGATAATTTCAAATCCATGTCATCATTCTTTAAGCTTCAGTTTTCATAACCAGCTTTATATAGTTATATACACATCTTTCATTTTGGAACAATTTTTACCTTGTGTAAAAAATCAATTTAAAAAAAAACTAAAATCCTCTTTTTGTTTAAAACTGTTTCATTTTCTTTTATGCCAACCTTACCAAAAATAAATTTCATAATTTCATATCTCTTTTTCTTACTTGGTAATTTCTTTCCAACATATTACTTTATAAAATTTAGAAAATAATTTTAAATAAAATTAGTTATTGGTATTTTAACAAGCCACATCTGAAGTGAGAATTGTGCCTTAAGCATCTTACAGTTAAAAATACAAAAAATACATTGGAGATATTTATGTGCTTTTAAACAAAATTTAAATTATGGTGTAGGCTTAAACCTGATTGTTGCATCACATAGGTGAATGGGAGAACTGACTCTCTAAAGTTATCCTCTGACCTCCACATGACTTTCATGGCATATATCACCCATATATATGTAACACACATATCCACATACACACACACATATATACATGCACACACACACATACACATTCACACAGGTACACACAATGGTCCCTCATTTAGGTCAGCAAAGCAACCACAAGGCAGATTAGGTTTTACTATCTCTGCTTTTGCTCATTTTCAATCTCTTTTTGTTAGCCACAGTAGTAATGTTATTACTTTAGTTTGTATTTATCTAAGTTACAATATCCTTCTTCAAACTGTAGGCCAAGATATGAACTATTGTTCTAAAAACATTGTAAGAAAAAGCTAAATTCATAAAATATTTACTGTGGAATGAGGTCCTTTGGTGTCATCTTCCTTATAAGTTTCTAAACATGCAGAAATAGCTTAGTTTTTAAAGGACCTTTATTTCCCTTAGTCTTCCTTCTACTTTTTAGATCTTTATATATCTTTTGGCCAAAAAAGAACCTGGACAAACTTGCTTTATGTAAGAGGAAGTGGGGATTTAGTAGTAGGGAAAATGCAGCTTGGCAGCCAAAAATTGCTACTCATTCATGGCACAGTTATAGTACAGAAAACCTATGTTTATTGAACATAATATTATTTTGAGAACAATTTTAAACCCTAAACATCCAACAATAAATGAATGGCATATAAAGAAAGGTGTACGGACTCGGTGGAATTTAGGGTCATAATAAGTTTACCTGGAAGTAGGGTTCTCTGGCTGCTATTCACTCACTGGTCATCTGTTATAGTTAAGTACAGGTGTCAACTTGACAGTTGACAATTTGAACTCTGTGCACATTTGTAGAGAATTAGTAGTTGCATTAAGCCCAGAGCAAACATGCAGGAGATTGTCTAGTCGATAGAGAAGGTCCAGCTCATGGTGGAACTACATTCTGGACAGGTGAATAAAATACAGAGAGCTGGTTAAAGAAGTTGGCTTCCTTCTGTATATTTGGCGAGACATGCTGGCCTGGAAAGTAAGTATTATCCCTCTCTAAGCCATTATTTTAAAATGTTGTGGCCAGTTCTCTAGCACTGGTGTTAATGTGAGCTCTCCTGTCAAGCTAGACTATCAGAAAAAAAAAAAAAACAAAAAAACAACATAAAACCCTTGTTCTCTTAAGCCATTCGATGGTGACTTTTATCACCAAAGTATGGAGGTGAACTGCAATAGCATCTGAGTCAGAATGAAGTGCTGACAAAGGCAAAGCACACTATTTCAGTGTGAAAAGCTGTGACACCTTTTCTTAGCCATCTTAAATGTCACTAGTCTGGAAAAAGTTAACGAGAAAAGTATGACATTGTTATTTGATGAAAGTTATGTGTAGGTAAGTACCTTCAAAAAAAGACTCAACACAGAAAAAAACAGTTTTGGTTTGATGAAGATGGGCAGCTGTGCGGAAATATGATTGGACAAAAGCACACTTTATTGGTGAGGTAGTGATTCTTCCTGGCTTCTCTGGTTGACATTCCTCTCCTTATACTGATCCCTCTGGAATACAGTAATTTTGCTGTTTGTTTCATTTCATTTCATTTTGCTTTTTGTATTTATTTTGCTTTGGTAAAAGGTTTAATATTGTTCAATATGGTCTCAAACTTCTTATGTTGAGTGAGGGTGGCTGTGATAGTTAGATGCAGAGGGCAACTTCACAGGTGGAGGCTGAGATAGATATGGCCACAGCTGTGAAGAACTGATAGTAAGGCAAGCCCTTGAAGAAGCCTATAGAGGATTATCTAATTGATATGGAAGGACCAGTCCATAGTGGGGAGATTTTCCAGTACTGGGCTGGATAAAAGAAAGTGCATGAGAAAGGAACTTGCCCTCTATTTTGCTTTGTGCTGATATTAACCATGTTGAGTTCGCTGATGGTTTGCTGCTTGCCTTTCTTTGCTGCTACTGCCATTCTTCACTAATGTTAAGCCCAGTCTCTTCAGCCCATCAATGTGAATGAGATTTGAAGATTGTTTAGAAATCCTTTTCTTTTCAGCAACAGGGTGGCACTACTGCAAGGATTTTCAGAGACCTGTGGGTCCTCAGCACCAAACTGGGATGGCTGAGATATTTCACTCAAATACTGAGTAGTTATAGGCATCTGCTGTTGGATTACTCAAATTTTATTTTGTATGTTGATCCACTTAGATATAGGTATATATATATATATAGCTTATATTGTATATATATCCATGTATATGTACATACACACATATACAAACATATTATTTTATCAGTTACTCTAGATAACCCTGATTTATATAGTGCTCTTGATTTTCTGCTTCTCCTGATTCAACTTTCAAGAACGTCCCCATTCCTAGTTGTAATTGTGCTCTTTAGTAGTGAGGGGAATTAATGAAATCTACATCTTTGTATTTCTTTGCATGTGGGAATGCTACCATCTCTGGTGCAGAATGCGTTCTGGTTTCTTCAACATGAGAGAGAAAAGGGAGTAGGATTAAAAAAAAAGTCATGTGAACGCAAAAAGAACTAATTTCTAAAACCTCTAGTTGCCTTCAGTTGGAAATGCTCAGCATGCTAACAGCTATTTCAAATAAAACATGAGAGATTTAGAAATAAGTCACACAATAAGCTGAAACAACAATGGATAATTCACAATTTCATAATATGGAGTCAAACTTTAAGCTCAGTTTTATTGGTATGTAGAAAACACATGATTTTAGGTTACGACCAATCTGTTTGAATCCAAATTGTGCCACATCTAAACTGTATGATGTTAAATAGCTACAATCTCTGAAACTGAATTCTTCATCTCCAACTAAACAGAAAATATTCAGTACATAATGTTTATTAAATCTAAAAATGTTGCTGTTTAAATGAAATATTTTGATATAAAGCAAAGCAATAACAAAAGCAAAGTATATTACAAGCAACCAAAGGAGATACTGTACATATTTGACCTTCATATGACTGATAAACCAGAAGGACTGGTAAAAACACAAGAAGAAATGCCTTCTTTTCCTAGAAGCAGTTAGTATAACCTGGTAAAAATTAAATTGATTTTTAATTACCTATTGTTTCATCATGAGCTCTGAAAGGAGGGCTCAGATTATACAACTTCAGTTTGGAGCCAAATTCATCTCCTTACAAATGTTCAGAGGTCAGTGATAAAAGACATCTAGTTTGTCCCATTCCACTTAAAGTACAATCTCAAAATTTGTTATTCTGACATAGGTCATTCCTTCCATCATGGTTTCTTGGCAGCTTCTAAATTAAGAAGCAATTTTGAAGCAAAAATGTAATATGAAGTTGTGAAGTTGTGTTCACTGGAAAAGTTCTTTTTTAAAAAAGCACCTTGTAGTCACAGAATGAAAAATGTTTTAATCAATGCATTACAGTGATCCAACTTCTGAAATAGATTTTCAACTTCTATAACTGCTGTCTAAATGAGGCGAGACTGTAATAGCAGAACTTTATTGAATCCCAGTGAACTTAAGCAGCTTCCTCAAGTGAGAACATTTTCGTGATTTTTATCTTTTATATTTTATTTTGTTCTCTTAGTTTCTACAAGCAGAAAACCACTATTTTTTTTTAAAGAAACAGTGAGGAAAAAGAGATTGACACCAGAAAAGAACTATTTAGGAAACTTTAATTTTTCCTAGTAAAAGCAAATAAATGAAAGTAAATTAGTATGTGTATTTGTGATGTGTGATCTGTTATGCAGATAAAAAGTTATAATTACCTGAACATTCCTTAAGTTGTTACTTAAAAAGATGTATAGCACCTGTTCAAATGTAGTGCTAGGCACTATGTGATATGATATTGTTATCTTGAGAACAATCATGGAATAATTATATAGTCAAATGAAAATCATAAAACTTTACAGAATTGTCAATTAATTGAAAATTCCTAAGAATTATTTCACCTGAAAAGAACTTTATCAATTCTAGTTTTATTTAAGTTAAAATTTTTGGTTAGCAAAGTCACTTGTTTTCATTTCTTACCATATTCAAAGACTGATTTGCACTCACCATTCACATTTCTTATAAGTAGACAAATTTCTATTTAACTAGTTTGGTTTAGAAATTTATGCATATTTTAATAAAATTCTAAATGATGAATTTTTCATGGTTTCAATTTTAGATTTTTGTTACAGCTATCATCAGGAAGTGGTTAAGCTCTCTAAGCTTTCACTTCTTCCTGGTAAGTAGTTATACCAGTCCCATTACTCCCATAGGTTAAAAGAATAAATAATTTATTAGAAGTAAAATGGTTTGAGCATAGGGAGGACGTATTCTAGCTATAGTAAATTTATTTCCACAATATGCCATAACTACATTTTTCAGTGTTCATTCTTCTACATCTAAGGGGGAATGCATAGTTTGTTTTTTTATTATTCTTTGGCACTTTAAAATAAACACAATGAATTCAGGTATTCTCACCCTTGATTACCCAATTTCATCCCTGCCTCCTGTACTTTCTCCTTTTTAGCCAGTCTCTCGCCTACTTTCACATTTTTTTGCATGTGTGGCCCACTGGGTTTCATCTGGGATATCAACACTGTGCTTGAATGGCTTATTAGTGGGTAAATCATTGAGTAAAGAAGATTCCTTTCTCCTTTATGGCATTAGCCCTAAATAGCCTCTCAGAGAGATTTAGCTGTTCTTGAGATTTTCCCTTATCTATGATGAAGTATTGATAGGACAACTATTGTACAGGTCTAGTAGAGGTTGAAATCACTACAAAGATTTCTTGGGTGTGGCAGTACTGACCAGAGGATACTGTCTGGCAGCACTTCTCCACATTCTTACATTCTTTTTGGCTCCTTTCCTAAATATTCTCTGAGCCTTGTAATGGGGGAGTGTGATTTTGATGTCTTATATAGAGCTGAACACTTCATAGCCACTTATTCTCCATTGGCTAGTTGTTGTCCTTTGCATTACACATCTTTTATTACAAAAGGATGCTTTTCTATCTAGTTCTGACAGCCTCTCTAATATATGATTGTGATGCCAAGTATTTTGATGGTAGTTTACTAACAAGTACTTATATAGACTTGTATTTAACAAGTCTAAATAGATGGTGTCCTACCAGAGCCTATGATCTCTCCTTCCAAGTTTGAGTAAGTTTACTGTGCCAAGAAATGTTCCCTGATGAAAAGTGGGTCTCAATTATAATCAGTAAGCAGTTGGTTACTCCCATACCTTACGTGCTATTACTACACAAATGGTTGCCTCTTGCCAGAGTAGTCATCACTATAATTTGTAGGATTCACATACGGGTAAGTCCTTTGATTGCTTTTCCCCATTGGCAAGGGAAAGGCTTCCATATCCATTCCAATTTGTTTTTCCTATGTTTTGTGACCCTTTTGTGTCATATCTTCAGCAGTAGAATATCACTATCAGGTTCTGGAGGGTAATCAAGAGTAATAGCAAATGACTATATCACTGAGGGTCTTTGAGGCCTTTCTAACTTATGCTTTCTTAGGAGGTATCACATACCTACTACTGGGAAATTTATTTAGCTGTCTATAGCTACTGGTAGAAGCATCTCTGAAAAATTTGTTTTCACTTTTCTTACTCTTTCTGTGTTCCCCTGTATAGGGTATATAGGTCAACATTTTAAAATTATATTTTAATGGACTTGTAATGAAAAAGATTTCCCTTTGACAATGTCTAGTGATAATTTCACTCCTCCACTCCTTTCTATATATTATCCCATAATTTACCTCCTCACTTAGCTTTTTTTTTTTTAACAGTTGTAGAATTCTTTTTTTTTAAACATTTTTTATTATCTCTGCTCATACAAGCTTAATAGGTACACCGGTTCCCTCACTCCCTCCTTCTCCCCCTGACCCCTCTGCTCACCCTCCCCTCACCCCTCCCTCCCCACCCCTCAGTACCTCCCCTCCCCCAATCCCTGGAGAATCCTTTAAAGTGCATGCCAAGCTCTCCTCTGGGTCCTCCTCTCTGATGACATACAAGGACCCAGCGGCATTTCCCTGAACCCTTTCCTTTGTTCCCCTTAAGCATAGGAACACTATTTTGGCTGTCAATCCATTGCCTCCAAGGATGTTGGTGCTTTTAGCAAATGCTAGACTTTGTGGGGTCAATAGTGTGTTGGACATTGTGCAGGGCATGCAATGTCCAATTATGATTTCTTCGACTCTAACTTGTGTGGAGTATCTTGCATATCATTGCTCCTCCCATCTTTGTGCTCTTACACTCTTACCGCCCCCTGTTCCGCAAATTTCCCTGAGTTTCAGGATAGGGAGAGATTAGGTTGGCCTAGTTCCAGGTGGTTGATATAGAGTCTCTGAAGTTCTGGATTATGGTTTGTTGATTTTCTTTTGCGGTTTTGCTGCTCCTGCAATGCCCTTCACTCCATCTCAATGGGTATTGGATGTCACCCCCTGGACAAAGATAAAAAGCTGTTAAACTAGAGTCTTGTTATAAGAGTATATTCAAAGGTAAATGTAATAAAAATAGGAAACCACAGTGAGGGAGGGGTCAATCACCCATTTGCAAAATGGTTATTTATTACCTGAGAGACTTTATGCCCTCCCCTTCTGGTGAGATCACACCCCCTCAGTTGTAAATGATCAGGAACGAAAAGTCTGTGAATTTAACCAGATGTCTCATTGCTTACTTGCAGTTCTTGATGGAGGCTTATTTTCTCTGCTGTAACATGGTCCCCTCTCTCCTTGTTTCTGGTGTGGCCCTCCTACCCCATCCCTCCTGCTCATACTCCTTGCAATTACTGTATTACAGAGATTTATCTTTGAGTGTCTCTAGGTGGGCTGGGTGGGTTTGGTACTAGGAGCCACCTATTAGGGAGTACATACGGTGCTTAATTTTCTGGGTCTGGGATACTTCACTCAATATAATTGCTTCTAATGACACCCATTTCCCGGCAAATTCCAGTACTTCATCATTTTTGATGGCTGAGTAGTACTCCATTGTATAGATGTACCAAATTTTCCTTATCCACTTGTCAACTGTTGGACATTTGGGTTGATTCCTTGACTTTGCTATTGTAAACAGTACCGCTATGAACATGGTTGCACTTGTGCTATCGAGGTGAACCTCTGCTGCATGGGGGGTTATTCCCAAAAGTGGAATCGCAGGGTAATATGGCATTTCAATCTTTAATTTCTTTAAGAATCTCCAGATGGCTCGCCAGAGTGGCTGTATGAGCCTACATTCCCACCAGCAATGTAGGAGAGTTCTCCTCTCTCCACATCCTCTCCAGCATTTGTTGTTTGTATTGTGTATTTTTGCCATCCTGACCGGGGTGAGATGATATCTCAGGGAAGTTTTGATTTGCATTTCTCCGATGGCTAAGGAAGTGGAGCATTTTTTAAGATATTTGTTAGACATTTTAATGTCATCCCTGGTAAGTTTCTTTTAAGTCCCAGGGCCCATTTTTTAATTGGGCCATTAATTTCCTTGGTGTTTAGTTTTCTAAGTTCTTTGTGCACTCTGGATAATAGACCTCTATCAGATATGTGGTTAGTGAAGATTTTCTCCCATTCTGTGGGTTGCCTTTGAGCTAGTGTTACAATCTCTTTATCTGAATAGAAGCTCTTTAATTTCACAAGATCCCAACTGTTTTGAGCTGGTAGCAGTGACTGTGCCATTGGATGTCTGTTTAGGAACTGTTGGCCTAGCCCAATCAGCTCAAGGGAATTCCCTACCTTTTCAACTATGGTTTTTATAGTCTCTGGCCTTAAATCAAGGTCGTTGATTCATTTGGAATTAAGTCTTGTACAAGATGACAAGTATGGGTCCAGCTTTAATCTTCTGCATGTGGAGATCCAGTTTTGCCAGCACCATTCGTTGAAGATGCTGTTTTTTTTTTCCATTGGATTTTTTGGGCCCCTTTGTCAAAGACCAAATGGCTGTAATTTTGTGGGCTTATATCTGGGTCTTCAAGCCTTATCCATTGTTCTGTGTGTCTGTTTTGGAGCCAGTACCAGGCTGTTTTTACAACAATCGATTTGTAGTATAGACTAAGGTTTCGTATGGTGGTACCTCCAGCAGTGTTTTTGTTTCTCAGGATTGTCTTTGCTATCCTGGTCTTTTGTGCCTCCATATGAATCTTGAGATTGTTTGGTCAACTTCTTTGAAGAATTGCTTTGGGATTTTAATTGGTATAGCATTGAATTTGTATATTGCCTTTGGTAGGTTGATCATTTTTACGATGTTGATTCTGCCAATCCAGGAACATGGGAGGTCTTTCCACCTTCTGGTGTCTTCTGTAATTTCTTTCTTAAAGTTTTCATTGTAAAGGTCTTTTGCCTCCTTGGTTAGTTTTATACCAAGGTATTTCATTTTTTTAGGCGCTATCTCACTTAGCTTTTTAGCTAACAAAATATCCAGAAAATTAACTTACTTCATGGTATTGGCCAATTATTCCATTTTATCTCTTTATTTTTGGTCAATCAAGTCTTTCCAAACATTTAAATTTCAGAGGACACAGTTCAACAAATGTTTCTTTCAGACAGTTTGTCATTTAAGAATTGAGCTCCCTTTATCCCACCCCGCTCCACCGGTGGGGACGCGTGCGCACGGTCCAGGCCCGCCTCACCCCGCGACCTAGGTAAGCTCTGCCCGGGCCGCCCACCAGAACCCCAGGTCAGCCCAAAGGGACCCGGCTCCAACTCCCACCATCCAGCCGGAGCTGCTCGCAGGGCCGAGGGAGGAGGAGGACCTCCCCCTGCGCCCGGGCCCCGCCCCAGCTCCCTTCGGGTTAAATAGCTCCACGCCGACGCCCCAATCCTCCCATTCCCCACACTGCTCCGCCGGTCTGGACGGACGTGCGCAGTCCAGCCGGGCCTCACCTGCGACCTAGGTAAGCTCTGTCCCTCCCCACCCCCAGAACCCTAGGCCAAATAATTCAGTTTACTGAAATTGAAAGATCTTAAGAGTTAAAATGACAATGCCAAAGTCAAAGTGCAAATCCATGAGAAGCAACACTCAAGTAAACAAATTTCCCACTGAAGAAATTAATCCCATAATGTTAGACTCCAACCAGAACAAACCCGCGGAAAAAGGCCAAGAAAGCCTGACCCAGAATAACGACTTTCAAAATATGATGATTACCATGCTCAATACTATGAAAGAGGAAATCAGGGACGAATTACATAATCGAATCAATCGCTTTGAAGAGGAACACACCAGACCCTTGGAGGAGTTGAGAAAAACAGTGCAAGAAACAAAAACTGGCATACAGCAGTTAAAACAAACTCAAGCAGAGTTTAAAACTGAGCTACAAGACAAGTTATCTTCAACCCAGAACTCCACAGAGAGTCTTATCAACAGAATTAAAGAAGCAGAAAACAGAATTTCAGACCTTGAAGATAAAGTGGGAGTACTAACCAGCTCAATGGAAGAGGTTGTTAAAGCCAAAAAGATACTTGAGAGAAATATCCAAAAGATATGGGACACCCTGAAGAAGCTTAACATGCGTATTCATGGAATCTCAAAATACCACCCCTGAGGAAATTTTTCAAACGATCATCAAGGAAAACTTTTCTCATCTAAAAAAAGAGAGGCCCATCCATAAAGAGGCATTCTGCACCCCAAACAGATACGACCAAAACAGAAGCACGCCACTGCAAATAATAGTTAAAACACTCCACATTCAAGATAAAGAACTGGTGCTGAGAGCTTCAAGGGAGAAAAAACAAGTCACTTTTAAAGGTAAACCTATTAAAATAACAAATGACTTCTCAGTCGAAACAGTAAAAGCAAGAAGAGCTTGGAGAGACATACTTCAAGTATTGAATGAGCAAAAATGTCAACCCAGGCTGATTTACCCTGCAAAACTAACAGTCATGATCGAGGGAGAAAGAAAAATCTTCCAGCACAAAGACAACTTGAAGGGATACATGTCCACCAAACCAGGCCTTCAAAAAATGCTAGAAATGATACTCAAGCGTGAAGAAAAAAACAGGCATATCCAGGAGAAGAGAAGGCAAATATAACACCATTAAAAGCAAAGCAATATACTTATAAAAACTACTAAAAATAATAAATGTCTGGAATTAAAAATAGTTTCTCCATTATAACACTAAATGTTAATGGAATTAACTCACCAATCAAGAGACACAGATTACAAACTTGGATTAAAAATCACAATCCATCAATCTGTTGCCTGCAGGAAACCCATCTCACCACAAAAGATAGGCACGCTCTAAAAATAAACGGCTGGTCAACAATTCTACAAGCAAATGGAAGCAGAAAACAGGCGGGGGTAGCCATTATGCTATCAGACAAAGTGCTAGACATTATGCTATCGAACCAAAGAAAATTATAAGAGACACGGATGGATACTACATTATAGTCACAGGTACAATTCACCAGGAAGACTTCACAATACTGAACATATATGCACCCAATATGGGCCCCTACACATTCATTAAGAAAACCCTACAGCGTCTAAAGCAAGAAATCAACCCCCAAACCTTGGGGACTTCAACACCGCCCTCTCAACATGGGATAGATCAACAAGTCAAAAACTTAACAGAGACACTTTGGAACTTAATCAAACCCTGAAAGAAATGAACCTTACAGATCTCTATCGAACTTTTCATCCACGTACCAAAGAATACATATTTTTCTCAGCAGCACACGGAACTTTCTCCAAAATAGATCACATATTGGGCCACAAAACGAATCTACACATGTACAAAAAAGTTGAAATTCTAACCTGTGCCCTATCAGACCACCATGGCCTAAAGCTGGACATCCAAAACACATCAAACAAGAGAAAATACACTAACTCCTGGAAACTTAACACTATGATGCTGAATGAGAACTGGATTCAGGAAGAAATTAAAAAGGAAATTCAAGATTTCCTGAAAGTGAACGATAATGAAAATACAACTTACCAAAATCTCTGGGAAACAATGAAAGCTGTTCTAAGAGGTAAGTTCATAGCTCTTAATGCCTACATCAAAAAAATGGAAACATCAGAAATAAACAACTTAACAATGCAGTTTAACGCTTTAGATAAACTAGAGCAATCTGATCCCAAAAGTAGTAGAAGAGAGGAGATTAGCAAAATAAGGGGAGAAATATCTGAAATCGAGATTAAGAAAACGATATTAAAAATCAACCAGTCAAAAAGCTGGTTCTTTGAAAAAATCAATAAGATTGATACACCCCTAGCTAAATTAACCAAAAGCAAGAGAGAGGAAACCCAAATTAACAAAATCAGAAATGAACATGGAGTTATCACTACTGATACCCAAGAAATCCAGAGAATTATAACATCATATTTCAAAAACTTATACTCTGTGAAGTTTGACAACACAAAAGAAATGGATGAATTTCCAAGTAAACACAACTTACCTAAATTGAATCAGGAAGTTGTGAATTATTTAAATAGTCCTATAACATATAAGGAAATTGAGGAAGTAATCTTGAATATTCCCACCAAATAATGTCCTGGACCAGATGGATTCAGCACAGAGTTCTACCAGACATTTACGGAGTTAATAACACCAATACTCCTTAAACTGTTCCATCAAATAGCAAAGGAAAGAACACTACCAAATTCCTTCTATGAAGCTAATATCGTTTTAATCCCAAAACCTAATAAAGATACACTTAAAAAAGAAAACTATAGGCTGATCTCTCTGATGAACACAGACGCAAAGATTCGCAACAAAGTTTTAGCAAATCGGATTCAAAAACTTATTAAAAAGATTATTCATGGGGACCAAGTAGGCTTCATCCCCGGCACACAAGGTTGGTTCAACATATGCAAATCAATAAATGTAATTCACCATGTAAACCAGTCCAAAGTCCAAGACCACATGATACTCTTGATAGATGCAGAAAAAGCTTTTGACAAGATCCAACAGCCTTTTTTGATCAAAACGCTAGAGACAGTAGGAATGGAAGGAACCTTTATCAATATAATAAAAGCTATATACAACAAGCCCACAACAAGGATTATGCTCAATGGGGAACAATTGGAAGCATTCCCACTTCGATCAGGAACTAGACAAGGCTGTCCACTCTCACCACTTCTATTCAATATTGTACTTGAAGTCTTAGCTGAAGCCATAAGGCAAGAAAGGGACATAAGAGGGAATCAAATCGGCAAGGAAGAAGTCAAGCTATCCCTATTTGCAGATGACATGATCTTATACCTGAGTGATCCCAAAAACTATTCTATTCTATTCAATATTGTACTTCAAGTCTTAGCTGAAGTCATAAGGCAAGAAAAGGACATAAGAGGGATTCAAATCAGCAAGGAAGAAGTCAAGCTATCCCTATTTGCAGATGAGATGATCTTATACCTGAGTGATCCCAAAAACTCCACCAGGAAGCTCCTGGAACTAATTGAGAAGTTCAGCAGGGTGGCAGGATAGAAAATAAATGTGCAAAAATCAGAGGCCTTCCTATATGCCCAGAATGAAAGAAGTGAAAAAGCTTTGAGAGAAACCATCCCATTCACTATAGCCCCTAAAAAAATGAAATACCTTGGTATAAACCTAACCAAGGAGGTAAAAGACCTTTACAATGAAAACTTTAAAACCCTAAAGAAAGAAATTGCAGAAGACACCAGAAGGTGGAAAGACCTCCCATGTTCCTGGATTGGCAGAATCAACATCGTAAAAATGACCATCCTACCAAAGGCAATATACAAATTCAATGCTATACCAATTAAAATCCCAAAGCAATTCTTTAAAGAAGTTGACCAAACAATCTCAAAATTCATATGGAGGCACAAAAGACCCAGGATAGCAAAGACAATCCTGAGTAACAAAAACACTGCTGGAGGTATTACCATACCGAACCTTAGTCTACATTACAAATCCATAGTTATAAAAACAGCCTGGTACTGGCTCCAAAATAGACACACAGATCAATGGATAAAGCTTGAAGACCCAAATAGAAGCCCACAAAATTACAGCCATTTGGTCTTTGACAAAGAGGCCCAACGAATCCAATGGAAAAAGAACAGCATCTTCAACAAATGGTGCTGGCAAAACTGGATCTCCACATGCAAAAGATTAAAGCTGGACCCGTATTTGTCACCATATACAAGAGTTAATTCCAAATGGATCAAGGACCTTGACATAAGGCCAGAGACTATAAAAACCCTAGTTGAAAGGATAGGGAACTCCCTCGAGCTGATTGGGCTAGGCCAACCTTTCCTAAACAGACATCCAATGGCACAGTCACTGCTACCAACTCTGACCAGTTGGGATCTTGTGAAATTAAAGAGCTTCTGTTCAGATAAAGAGATTGTAACACCAGCTCAAAGCAACCCACAGAATGGGAGAAAATCTTCACTAGCCACATATCTGATAGAGCTCTACTGTCCAGAGTGCACAAAGAACTTAGAAAACTAAACATCAAGGAAACCAATGGCCCAATTAAAAAATGGGCCCTGGAACTTAAAAGAAATTTTACCAGAGATGAAATTAAAATGTCTGACAAATATCTTAAAAAATGCTCCACTTCTTTAGCCATCAGGGAAATGCAAATAAAAACTTCCCTGAGATATCATCTCACCCCGGTCAGGATGGCAAAAATCCACAATACAAAGAACAACAATTGCTGGAGAGGATGTGGAGAGAGGGGAACTCTTCTACATTGCTGGTGGGAGTGCAGCCTCATACAGCCACTCTGGCGAGCTATCTGGAGATTCTTCAAGAAATTAAAGATTGAAATGCCATATGATCCTGCGATTCCACTTTGGGTATAACCCCCCATACAGCAGAGGTTCACCTCGATAGCAGAAGCACGACCATGTTCATAGCAGCACTGTTTACAATAGCAAAGTCATGGAATCAACCTAAATGTCCAACAGTTGACGAGTGGATAAGGAAACTGTGGTACATCTATACAATCGAGTACTACTCAGCCATCAAAAATGATGAATTACTCGAATTTGCCGGGTAATGGATGTCATTAGAAACAATTATATTAAGTGAAGTATCCCAGACCCAGAAAATTAAACGCCGTATGTACTCCCTAATAGGTGGCTCCTAATAGCAAACCCACCCAGCCCATCTTGAGACACTCATAGGTAAATCCATGTATTACCTACAGTAATTGCAAGGATTATGAACAGGAGGGATGGGTTTGGAGGGCCACACCATAAACAAGGAGAGAAGTGACCATGTTACAGTAAAGAAAATAGGCCTCCATCAAGGACTGCAAGAAAGTAATGTGACACCCATTTAAGTGCACAATTCGTTCCTGATCATTTACAACTAAGGGGGTATGAATTCACCAGAAGGGGAGGGCATATAGTCCGGCAGATTAAAACGTAACCATTTTGCAAATGGGTGATTGACCCCTCCCATTGCTTAATGCCATATGACCCTTCAATTCCACTTTTGGGTATAAGTATTACATCTACCCTTGAATGTGCTCTTATAATAAGACTCCAGTTTAACAGCTTTCTGTCTCTGGCCAGGTGGTGACATACAGTGCCCATCACGATGTAGTGAAGGGCATTACAGGAGCAACAAAACTGCAAAAGAAAATCAACGAACCACTATCCAGAACTTCAGAGACTCTATATCAACCACCGAGAACTAGGCCAGACTAATCTCTCCCTATCCTGAAGCTCAGGGACATTTGCGGAAGAGGGGGCGGTAAGAGTGTCATAGCAAAAGGATGGGAGGAGCAATGAATTGCAAGATACTCCACACAAGTTAGGGCCGAAGCAATCATAATTGGACATTGTATGCCCGGTGCAATGTCCAACACACTATTGACCTCACAAAGTCTAGCATCTGCTAAAGGCACCAAGATCCTTGGAGGCAATGGATTGACAGCCAAAGTAGTGTTCCTATGCTTAAGGGGAACACAAGAAAGGGTTCAGGGAAATGCCACTGGGTCCTTGTACGTCATCGGAGAGGAGGGCCCAGAGGAGAGTCAGGCATGCACAAGAAAGGACTCTGGGAATCAGGGCGGGAGGCATGGGGGGATGGGGCGGGAAGGGTAAAGGGAGGGGGAGCAGGGGGTTTCGGGGGGAGGAGGAGGGAGGGAGGGAACTGGTGTACCTATTAAGTTTGTATGAGCTGAAATAATAATAAAAAATGTATTATAAAAAAAGAAAAAAAACCCTTCATTCATATTTATGTTAGAAACCTTTATTTAATTCATTGAGTCACTGGAAAAAGAGAGAGAAAGAAAGAAAGAAAGAAAGAAAAAGAAAGAAAGAAAGAAGGAAAGAAAGAAAGAAAGGAAGGAAGGAAGGAAGGAAGGAAGGAAGGAAGGAAGGAAGGAAGGAGAGAGAGAGTTAGAGAGGGAGAGAGGGAGGGAGGGAGGGGGGAGAGAGAGAGAGAAAGGAAGAAAGAGAGAAAGAGAGAAAGAGAGAAAGAGAGAAAGATAGAGAGAAAGAGAAGAAAGAAAGAAAGAAAGAAAGAAAAAAGAACGAAAAAGAAAGAGAGAGAGGAAGAAAGAGAGGAAGAAAAAAGAAAAAGGAAGAAAGGAAGAAGGAGGGGCATATCACAAATGTGGTAGGAAGAGGACAGGGGCCAAAGGGAGTGAAAGATGGACCAGAAAGGATAAAGTGGTGAATGCTATCAAAATTATAGTCGTGTAAAAAAATCTTACAACAAAGCTCTTCATTATTTATGATTGAAATATGCTAATACATTTTGTGTTTAAATGTTGAGGTATTATGTTTAAAATATATCTTCTTATAAAAGTTTGAACTTTAAAATATTTAGACATCCTCATGAAGAGGAGCTACAGGGTTTTTTGTTTTGTCTGTTTTGTTTCGTTTTTTCTTTTCAAAATCATTTCTGAATCACTGATGTACTGACTCCCTCACTCCCTGGTCATCACTGATACTCAAAAAGATGTTATTAAAACAAAACAAAACAAAAAACAAAAAAAGAAAGTACTGATTACTTACTAACAGCCGATGAAAGCCCAAAATCTGCTGCTTTTTTTTGTTTGTTTCTGTCTCCTTTATTTTGGGTCACATACCTATTGAACTCTGAGTTAGGCCTGCATGTCACTCAAGATACTGCCTAAAAACTCACCCCTTTCAAGGCTGAAGACACTAAGACAAGAGTCACTGAAGTATCTAAAGGTCTGTGTTCATGACACCCTACTCTAGACTCAAAAATAAAATAAAATATGATAAAAAAAAGAATTGACAACATTGTATCACAGTGGAAAGGTGAAGATTGTCTGACATCACATACATGTTTGAACCTCACACAAGAGAGAGAAATAAGTTCCTGAAAATTTATTATCTTAGGTATTTTTAATATTTATTCATTCATTTATTAACAAGAGAAATGTTGTGAGTGTGGCTATTGCTCTTTTCTGCTTCTGTGAGACAACATCAAAGTCAAGCAATTTAAGAGGAGAAAGGAAATTCATTCAATTTATGGTTCCTGAGGGAGATGTAGTTCATTATGGCAGAAAAGGCATGGCAAGCTAGCAGAAGCTGGAGATAGCCTAAGTCATATCCATCAAGGAGCCCGAGAGCTGCAACTAACCTACTAAAGCAGGGCAGGCTAACCAACCTCAAGGCTCATCTCCTGTGACCACCTTCCTGCAGCAAGGTTCTACCATATAAATGTGCCATGATCTTCCCATACAACTAAAGATTGAAATATCTGAGTCTGTGGGGAGACAACTTAACATTTCAAAGCATTACAGACAGAGAGATAGAGAATGCATGCATGTCATGCCCAAGAATGAAAGCAAGAAGAAAACCTTAAGAAGTCAAATCTCTCCTTGCACCATGTAGATTTCCAGGGTTCAAACTCAGGTCACCAGGTTTGCAAGCAAGCACCTACCTGCTGAGATAGCTCATCAGCCTAATCAGGTATTACTTTAAATACTGCACAACAATAAATTTCCTTGATTCTGTGGTCAATTTTCTAAAGAGCATTTATTAATATTGCCATTTGTGATCAAGGTCTATATTATAGGATTTATATTATATTATCATAATTACATGTAATATAATTATTTATAATTATATTAATAGGAATAATACAGAGAATATGACTTCTAGTGTAGAGTTAATAATTTAAAAGTTCAAATATCATGTGTAATAATTTATTAAAAATTTATGTAAACAAGTGTGTATTTAATGAAACATAATTTTTCTTTATGTAGAATAACCAAAATTAAATGAATTTTCATTTTTTTTCTAATTTATCTAAACCATTTGGTACCTGGCAAATAAATATCCTCAAATTCATTTACTTTAGGACTTCTATAGTCAGAACATAAACAACCATTGATTATTAAGAGTAGTTAATTGATGTTATCTGATGATAACCTCCATTGTACCCTACTTATAGAGCATGGAATTCTGAACTTTCCATATGACATGATATTTTCTCATTCTGAATTCTGTCCATAGAACAAAATCTAAATGCTCTGTTATAACTCATAAGTTCCTCCATAATCAGTCCTCTGAACTTTGAGATGTTAAGAAGTAAAATGAACAAGAGGCATAGTTTTGTACCAGAGGAAAATGATAGGAAAGATAGTAAGGGAGGCTACTATGAAAATTTAGACTTGAATTTACATTTTCAAAAATTTTCTACTTTCACATATTGAGTACTTATCTCTGCTTCCCTCCATGGTCCTTCCCTCCCATCTTTTTGTCAGTCACCCCTACTCCTTCCCACCCTCCTGCCTGTATGTTTCTATGGACCCCAGAGTTCCTTTTGGCTTGTCTACTCTTGTGGGGATTCAGGCTTCTGTGTTATATCATCTTGCTTTTCTTCAGGCTACCCCACTGATAGGGGCATTTCCTTTCACTCATCCAGCTTTAGTTCCCAAAGTTTCCACAGTACATTCTTTTGTATCTTGACTTCCTGGATAGTCTATGAGGGCATGCTGGTATGTCAGTCACTAGGCAGGTCTGATAACAAGTTTTTCTGTAGTGAGTTCCTAGATGCAGCAGTTCTGCCTTGAGTGAAATGTCTTGTCTGAGAGTGAACCATCTCATCTCTAGGTTCTTACAATCTCACTGCCCTCTCTACTGTGAAATTTCCAAAGCCTTAGGACAGGGAGAAATTAGGTTGGCCTGATTCTCGGTGAGCCTTGCCGAGGCACTGGTACTCCACAATATGGCTGGCTGTGGTTGTCTACTTCATTGCCGGTGTAATTATGGCATGGGTATTAAGGAGAAAACAAACAACTTTCTGATTGAACTCAATGTCAGAATGGAACACATTCCTGTTATTAAAAACTGTAACAAGAACCTAAAAAAAGGGTCAGGAATAGATTGTTAGGAAAGAATGGCCAATGAACCTATAATAGGAAGTACACCAAACTGCACTATAAATTGCTGTTATACCCATAAATTGGAAGAACACTCAACATTCAGCCTAGAAGTCTGCTTCTACAACAGAAGTAAGAATCTCAATACCCTGACAGGATGAAGCCTAGGCCAGTATAAGAGCAGCAAAGTGGACTTGAATTTACTTTCAGAAAAAGAAAAAAAATGAGTAGAGAATGTGTGGAAAAGATCAGAATTGAGTAAAATATCGTTTTAGGAACAAGGACAATTCTGAAAACAAAATTAAATCACTGATTTAAAACAATTTTGAGACTGGGAAAAGCACTTACTTTGAATGTATGGGGGCCAGATTCTGATCTCCAGTTCCCAATACTGACAGTTTCCTAAGTGTTACAACCCCTGTGTCCCTAGGGGAAGTAGGCTGTGGAAACCTGAAAAATTCCTGAATCTCATCAGCCACAGTTTGGCTCATACATTAATGATGAAGAGATATGGTCTCAGAGAAGGCTAGAAGGTAAAGAATGAAATCTAAAGTTTGTCCTCTAGCAACACACAAATGTTATGGCAAGCATTTGCCACACTTGTACTTGCACACACATCACATAACACACACACACACACACACACACACACACCACAAATACGTATACCCACATGAACAAAAAGTATTCTAGAAATATAAATGTATGTTTTGAACAAAGCATTTATTTTGTTTCTGCTTTTGCTTTCTCTTTATTTGACTCTTTTATTATAATAAATTACATTTTCAACTTTTTATTTTCAACTTTTCAATTTTATTATAATAAATTACATTTTCAACTGATTACATTTGGGGGAAGGTGCTGAATTTACAGCATGTTATCTACCTTAAAGAAGAAATTGCAAGAACAGTTTCTTGCTTTTGCAATAAGTACCATTATTGAATATTTAGAAAGCTGGCAATCCAATGATTGCTGAAGCATATGCTGAAAGGAAATATGTGATGGAATTTTGAGCACTGTCCAATGGCTTAATCAATGAAAGAAGTGAATGTGAGTATTTATATTCGGTGTCATTCTGTTTCCATAATAGCTACTTCAAAACTTTTATTTGAACCTGTATTTAAGTTACTTACCTTTTATTTTTAATAGACAGGAAAAAACACTGATAATTCCTACATTATCCATTTAAGAAATTTGCAGAGCATTGGATTTTTTGTGGGCCCAGAATTGAAAAATCATGATGTATGTGTAAAATTTAAGGCAGAATGCAGCTGATCTCTTTTATACCTTTTCTAAATAATGTGAAATAACTAGTCATGAAAAGTCCTTAGGCTGGTTATAGAACTACTTTTCAGATTGCTTGAGAAAAGTATTTTCCCTTATTACATATAATCATGACTGTGCCTCATTAGAACATAGATTTGCTAAAAGCTGTTACCTAGATACTATGTGAAAATGAGAAAGGATAATTTATAGAAGGCAATGTGTCTAAAATACTCTGTGTTAGCCAAACACTGTGCATTAACACAGTGCTGTGGTAAGGCAAATGCAATCGACTGCATGCTGCTACACACAAAAAAAGCAGTTATTTAATGATGTAATATATTTCTTTCAGGAGATTCATCTGAATCTTTCTGAAAGGTATGTTCAAATCTCCAGAGGTGTGTGTCCATTTTCCCTTCTAGTAATGAAGGAGTCAAGCAGAGCCTCTGCCTTCTTGCTCTCCTCCCTTTCACACTTTGATTCAAACAAAAGGTCTGACCCTAAGCCTGACCCTAAGCGGCCTTTTGCAAATTCAGTACATCTAAAACAAAATGGTGCAATTTCCTACTGGGTCATTCTGAAATCAAGTAAAATTTTCAACCAATTTCTAATCTATTTGTATTGATATCCCAGGAAATCTAGATTTTTCACTAACCTCCTTTTCGAAAAAAATATATGTATTTCGTAATAGCTTTTTTCACTCTGATGCAACTGTGTGACAGGTATAACATTAGTGAAGACTGCCACAGCTGTAAAGTGAAGCGCACAATGTACATATGTACTTATGAATCTCTTCTTATGTATTTCCATGTAATATGGCTATTTATATATGCAAAATATACATTATTCTGTTTATATATTAATATATCAAATGAAATAATTCACTGGTAATAGTGAAAGGTTCATTCTGCAAGTACAAGCATTCTCCAATCTCTTTTTCTCTCTTTACATGTATATATGTATATATTAATGAATCACATAAATAAATAAGAGACTAGCCGTCTCTGAAATTGCTGCTTCGTCATTAAGTATTGTAATCTCTTCAATACCTAAATACAAGTTGAGCTCCAAGGAACTTTCTGATCACCCAATCTGACAAATCATTCTTAACTTTGATCACTGATTCTCAAATTTGTATTGATAAATATTTTAGGACAAAGGAAAGTATCTTTATATCTGATTTTTTATTAATTATATAGAATGCCTCATGAATTTGCATGTCCTTGTACAGGGGCCATGCTAATCTCTGTATTGTTCCAATTTTAGTATATGTGCTGGCAAAGCAAGCACCTCTCTACCTTATTTAGAGGAAACTTTTATTATTAAGTTGGTTTGTTGATACTGAAGTCTGCAAAACACTATCAGTAATTTTTTTTTCAGTTTTACTTACCTGGTTTCAAATGTGCTTTGTTGATCACCCCAATTTTTCTTCTCGATAGTATTTTGTGCAAATCCTCATCTGTCTAGCCATGTCTGGGTGTAATATTCTTTCTATTCCCAAGTCCTCAACATTTGAGTCCAGCTGAAATTCTAACTTCAGTGTGTTAGCTTACTGCGACATCATCTATCCCATTCTTCTCTGGCTTCTGCTTCAGTTAAATCACTGCCAAGACAGAGAGACTGATATAAGTCTATTGATATGGGCTTCTTTTCTCCATGAATTATCAAATACACATGATCTTATTTGATTGGACATAAATAAGTCTGACATGAAATATATCTTGATTTGTTTTTGTGAATTATGCATTAATAACACAAGGCTCTCATGATGAATATAAAACAATGAGGAAACCTAACAAAGCTTTCTTATCTATGCTTATATTGACTCAGTATGACAATGGCCATAATCAGGCTTTCACAGAGACTAGCACCAAGTCATCTTACTTCTGCATATTCACTATGAGCACTATATGTTAAGAGGTGAGATCTTTACTATTTGGTCCAGAATCTTACCTAACATCCTCAAAAAGTCTTTCTATTGTTTTCACCTCAAATCTAGGCTCATTAACAGCTAGACATTTTCCCATGTGATTTCATGCTTCAGTATATTTTTAAAACACCTCAAATCTAGGCTCATTAACAGCTAGACATTTTCCCATGTGATTTCATGCTTCAGTATATTTTTAAAACACATTAATTTTATTTGGTTTACCTGGTTTCAGTTTCCTGCTACCTTGCCATCTTCCAAAATGAACTTCAATTAAAAGAGAAACAACAACAAGATATTTCTTGCAATGTAGTTTAGCCCATTCTGAAACTCACATTCTAGATTGGCTTCAAACTTATAGAAATCCTGTCTTAGCCACCTGCTCCTAGAATTTCAGGAATTCAATGAGCCTAAAAAATGAACTTTCATTTTACTCATGTAGAACATATCAAGTTTGTTCTGAAGCATGTTGGGTATATATTCTCACAGTGGGACACAGTATATTTCATAATCTAGTTCAGGAGCTATGTATTTTGGATACTGGCTGAGCAAGGATTTCATGAGAAGGCTTCATGTAGAATTTTGTGGTGCATGTGTACCAAACATTTTTCTTTAAAAAATAGTTCATCATGTTTATTAAAGTGCTTATAACCTGCACAAGAATTTGCCTGGAAAAAAAACCTGCACAAGAATTTGTCTGATATTTTGTGTTCTAATATATGCATATGTATAAACATGCACACAACACATACATCTATTTATGATATGATCTAACATTGAATTTTCTCTCTTCTAAAATTTAAATTTTTTTTCCAATCATAAAATATGACATTTTCTGAAATGAGCTAAATTAAAACTTTTTTTCCAAATGAAATATTACTGTCACCTTTTCCAAGTGTTATTTTTACAGCCTAAGTGCACAATATTACATTTATTGTTTCAAAATTTCAGCTTCTCAAATTTTGTTATTCTACTTGCTCTGTTACCTGTAACAGTTTACATTATCCTGTCTTGATGAATATGTTTATGATTGTGATATTCTTTTATATGTGAATTAAATATTTTATGTGTGTTAAATAGAAAATATCCATTGACATTCATATTACTAGGAGTCAAATGAAGGTAAGATTATAGGGAATCAAATATGAATCTAAGAAATTTATCTTACAGGCACAGGAGGAATGCTGGGGAGTTATGCTATGAAGCATCTTAGATATGTCTATCTGTCATGAGCAAGGAGCCAGAAGAGAGAGCTAAATTGTGATTCTTGGTGGAGTGAAGGCAGAAGGACATGAGGAGACAGAAGAACAGTAAAAGGATGGAAAGTTTGTATCTAAGAACTTGAAAGTATTCATAAAAATTGCTCTATGTGAAGTGAGGCAAAGAAAAACTAAAGACAATTAAAATGAAGCTAGCCTGACTGCCTGGCAACATCACTCAACACAGAAAGAGAAAGCCGAACTGTGAAGTCTGTGAAGCAGACTCAGACTTTAAGAATATTTGTTTTGGAGCCCAGCCCAACCACCCCGGAGCCCTACGCGACCCGACGGCGAGCACCCAGGCCGACTGTGGCTTGGCCTGCGTCCCGGCCCGGACGACCGCAGCCCCCTCCACGCCGCCCGGCCCCCGCCCGCCGCCTGCTGCCCAAGGTGAGTGAGAGAGAGAGCCCAGCCCAGCCCCCAACCACCCCGGAGCCCCACTCATCCCAGCGGCGAGCACCCAGGCTGACTGCGGCTTAGCCTGGGCCCCGCCCTGGACCCAAGCCCCTCGCACCCTCCCGCCCCATGCGCCTAGCCACCCCCCTGGATCTCAGGTGAAGAATTCTGCCATTGAGCCAGCGAGCAAAAGAGCCCAGCCCAGCCCCGACCCCCACCCGGGAGCCTCCCGGCCAGCAGCACCTGGCCCCGCGGCCGCCGGCTTTGCCCCCAGGGCCCCGCCCCCCTCAGCGCCCACCTTCCCAGGTCGCAGGTAAAGAATTCTGCCATCAACTTCAGACCCTCTGCCTCTCTGGCCCACCGGGGACCTACGCACGTGGTCCAAGGAAGACACACTGCTACTCAGAATTCAATAGAGTCCAAAGGCAACTCAAGCAAAATTCTAAGGAACAAAGGGAGCACAGGCCATACATCTGGACTCCACTACAATCAGTATATCACGTGGGCGAGTTTCTTCTCATCCAGCCCAAAGATAAGTATACTTTTTCTTTTCATCTTACTGATCCTTTAAAGTATCAATGCTGTAGATCAACTTTCTCATACAGCCACCCCACAACATACAACTCCAGGGAGTACACCACTCACCCCCACATTTCACCAAGATACTAAATCGTAAAAGTGCACTACCAAACTAATATTCACCCCCTGGTAACATAACCTGACTTAACTGACGTACTAACAGCCTAGTAGCCTCATCTAGGATATAACAATAACAATACACAAACATACCCAATCCAAGGCAAGCACTAGTAATAACAGGCAAGCATAACAATACCAACTACGTCAATTCAGTGAAAAACACAGAGAAACTGAAAGGTCCTAAAAAAAAAAACAACAATGTACAAGTCAAAGTGCAGATCCACGAGAAACAAAACCCAAGAAGACCAATCTCCTGCCGAAAGAATCAATCCTATAATGAGGGATTCCGACCAGAACAAATCCACAGAAAATAGCCATGAAAGCCAGACCCAACATAACGACTTTAAGAGTATGATCCTTACCATGATTAATACTATGAAAGAGGAAATGCGAGAAGAGTTAAACAACCGTATCAACCACTTTGAACAGGAACACAACACACAACAGGAACAGGCACTTGAAGGAGTTGAGAAAAAGTTCAAGAAACAAAAACAGGTATAGAGCAATTAAAACAGTCTCAGGCAGAGTTTAAAATTGAACTAAAAGGCAAGTTATCTTCAACCCAAAACTCAACAGACAGTCTTAGCAGAACAAATGAGGCAGAAAATAGAATTTCAGATCTTGAGGACAAAGAAGGAGAATTAACCAGCTCAATGGAAGAGATTGTTAAAGCCAAAAAGATACTGGAGAGGAACATTCAGGAGGTATGGGACACCCTGAAGAAGCCTAACATGCGCATTCATGGAATACCAGAACAAGAATCCCAAAATACCACACCTGAGGAAATATTTCAATTCATCATAAATGAAAACTTCCCACAACTAAAGAATGAGAGGCCTATACAAATACAAGAGGCATTTCGCACTCCAAACAGATACGACCAAAATAGAAAATCGCCACGGCGAATAATAGTCAAAACATTCCACATTCAAGACAAAGAAAAGGTGCTGAGAGCTTCAAGAGAAAAAAAGCAACTCACTTTTAAAGGTAAACCTATTAGAATAACAAATGACTATTCAATGGAAACAGTAAAAGAAGAGCTTGGAGAGACATACTTCAAGTATTAAATGAGCAAAAATGCCAACCCAGACTGATATACCTGGCAAAACTATCTGTCATGATTGAGGGAGAAAGAAAAGTTTTCCAGCACAAAGATAACTTGAAGGGATACATGTCTACCAAACCAGGCCTTCAAAAAATCCTAGAAATGATACTCAAGCTTGAAGAAAAGAACAAGCGTATCCAGGAGGACAGAAGGGAAGTATAATACCACCAAAACATAAATATCAAACAACATGCTTACAAAATCTACTAAACATAAAAAATGTCCAGAATTAAAAATAATTTCTCCATTATAACATTAAATGTCAATGGTATTAACTCACCAATTAAGAGACACAGATTACAAACTTGGATTAAAAAACACAATCCAACAATCTGCTGTCTTCAGGAAACTCATCTCACCACAAAAGATAGGCACAGCCTAAGAATGAAAGGCTGGTCCAAAATCTTGCAAGCTAATGGAACCAGGAAACAGGCAGGGGTAGCAATTATGCTTTCAGACAAAGTGGACATCAAACCAAAGAAAATCATAAGAGACACAGATGGATACTACATTTTAGTCACAGGTACAATTCACCAGGAAGACTTCACAATCCTGAACATTTATGCACCCAATACGGGCCCCTCCACATTCATTAAGAAAACCCTACAGTGCCTAAAGCAAGAAATCAACCCCCAAACGATAATTCTTGGGGACTTCAACACCGCCCTCTCAACATGGGATAGATCAACAGGTCAAAAGCTAAACAGAGACACTTTGGAACTTAATCAAACCCTGAAAGAAATGGACCTTACAGATCTCTATCGAACTTTTCACCCATGCACAAAAGAATACACCTTTTTCTCAGCAGCACACGGAACTTTTTCCAAAATAGATCACATATTGGGCCACAAAATGAATCTACACATGTACAAAAAAGTTGAAATTCTAACCTGGGCCTTATCAGACCACCACGGCCTAAAGCTGGACATCCACAACACATCAAACAAGAGAAAATACACTAACTCCTGGAAACTTAACACTATGATGCTGAATGAGAACTGGATTCAGGAAGAAATTAAAAAGGAAATTCAAGATTTTCTGAAAGTGAACGATAATGAAAATACAACTTACCAAAATCTCTGGGACACAATGAAAGCTGTTCTAAGAGGTAAGTTCATAGCTCTTAATGCCTACATCAAAAAAATGGAAACATCAGAAATAAATAACTTAACGATGCAGTTTAAGGCTTTAGAGAAACTTAAGCAATCTGATCCCAAACGTAGTAGAAGAGAGGAGATTAGCAAAATAAGAGGAGAAATATCTGAAATTGAGACTAAGAAAACGATAGAAAAAATCAACCAGTCAAAAAGCTGCTTCTTTGAAAAAATCAATAAGATAGATACACCCCTAGCTAAATTAACCAAAAGCAAGAGAGAGAAAACCCAAATGAACAAAATTAGAAATGAACATGGAGTAATCACTACTGATACCCAAGAAATCCAGAGAATTATAACATCATATTTCAAGAACTTATACTCAGTGAAGTTTGACAACACACAAGAGATGGATGAATTTCTAAGTAAACACATCTTACCTAAATTGGATCAGGAAGTTGTGAATTACTTAAATGGCCCTATAACATATAAGGAAATTGAAGAAGTAATCTTGAATCTTCCCACCAAAAAATGTCCTGGACCAGATGGATTCAGCACAGAATTCTACCGGACATTTAAGGAGTCAATAACACCAATATTCCTTAAATGTTCCATCAAATAGCAAAGGAAGGAACACTACCAAATTCCTTCTATGAAGCTAATATTGTCTTAATCCCAAAACCTAATAAAGATTCACTTAAAAAAGAAAACTATAGGCCGATCTCCCTGATGAACACAGACGCAAAGATTCGCAACAAAGTCTTAGCAAATCGGATTCAAAAACATATCAAAAAGATCATTCACGGGGACCAAGTAGGCTTCATCCACGGCACACAAGGTTGGTTCAACATACGAAAATCAATAAATGTAATTCATCATGTAAACCAGTCCAAAGTCCAAGACCACATGATACTCTGGATAGATGCAGAAAAAGCCTTTGACAAGATCCAACAGCCTTTTATGATCAAAACGCTAGAGGCAGTAGGAATGGAAGGAACCTTTATCAATATAATAAAAGCTATATACAACAAGTCCACAACAAGGATTATGCTCAATGGGTAGCAATTGGAAACATTCCCACTTCGATCAGGAACTAGACAAGGCTGTCCACTCTTACCACTTCTCTTCAATATTGTACTTGAAGTCTTAGGTGAAGCCATAAGACAAGAAAGGGACATAAAAGGGATTCAAATCGGCAAGGAAGAAGTCAAGCTATCCCTATTTGCAGACGACATGATCTTATACCTGAGTGATCCCAAAAACTCCACCAGGAAGCTCCTGGAACTAATTGAGAAGGTCAGCAGGGTGGCAGGATACAAAATAAATGTGCAAAAATCAGAGGCCTTCCTATATGCCCAGAATGAAAGAAGTGAAAAAGCCTTGAGAGAAACAATCCCATTTACTGTAGCCCCTAAAAAAATGACATACCTTGGTATAAACCTAACCAAGGAGGTAAAAGACCTTTACAATGAAAACTTTAAAACCCTAAAGAAAGAAATTGCAGAAGACACCAGAAGGTGGAAAGACCTCCCATGCTCCTGGATTGGCAGAATCAACATTGTAAAAATGACCATCCTACCAAAGGCAATATACAAATTCAATGCTACACCAATAAAAATCCCAAAGCAATTTTTTAAAGAAGTTGACCAATTAATCTCAAAATTCATATAGAGGCACAAAAGACCCAGGATAGCAAAGACAATCCTGAGTAACAAAAACACTGCTGGAGGTATTACCATTCCGAATCTTAGCCTATACTACAAATCCATAGTTATAAAAAAAGCCTGGTACTGGCTCCAAAATAGACACACAGTTCAGTGGATAAGGGTTGAGGACCCAGATATAAGCCCACGAAAATGCAGCCATTTGATTTTCGACAAAGGGGCCCAAAGAATCCAATGGAAAAAGAACAGCATCTTCAACAAATGGTGCTGGCAAAACTGGATCTCCACATGCAGAAGATTAAAGCTGGACCCGTATTTGTCACCATGTACAAGAGTTAATTCCAAATGGATCAAGGACCTTGATATCAGGCCAGAGACTATAAAAATCATAACTGAACGGATAGGGAACTCCCTTGAGCTGATTGGGCTAGGCCAACATTTCCTAAACAGACATCCAATGGCACAGTCACTGCTACCAACTCTCAACAGTTGGGATCTTGTGAAATTAAAGAGCTTCTGTTCAGATAAAGAGATTGTCAAAAGAGCTCAAAGGCAACCCACAGAATGGGAGGAAATCTTCACTATCCACATATCTGATAGAGCTCTACTGTCCAGAGTGCACAAAGAACTTAGAAAACTAAACATCAAGGAAACCAATGGCCTAATTAAAAAATGGGCCCTGGAACTTAAAAGAAATTTTACCAGAGATGAAATTAAAATGTCTAACAAATATCTTAAAAAATGTTCCACTTCTTTAGCCATCAGGGAAATGCAAATCAAAACCTCCCTGAGTTATCATCTCACCCCGGTCAGGATGGCAAAAATCCACAATACAAAGAACAACAATTGCTGGAGAGGATGTGGAGAGAGGGGAACTCTGCTATATTGCTGGTGGGAATGCAGGCTATACAGCCATTCTGGCGAGCCGTCTGGAGATTCTTAAAGAAGTTAAAGATTGAAATGCCATATGACCCTGCTATCCCACTTTTGGGAATAATCCCCCATGCAGCAGAGGTTCACCTCGATAGCACAAGCACGACCATGTTCATAGCAGCACTGTTTACAATAGCAAGGTCATGTAATCAACCCAAATTTCCAACAATTGACAAGTGGATAAGGAAAAGGTGGTACATCTATACAATAGAGTACTACTCAGCCATCAAAAATGATGAATAACTGGAATTTGCTGGGAAATGGATGTCATTAGGAACAATTATATTAAGTGACGTATCCCAATCCCAGAAAGTTAAACGCCGTATGTACTCCCTAATAGGTGGCTCCTAGTACCATACTCACCCAGCCCACATTGAGACACTCAAAGGTAAACCTAAGTAATACGGTAATTGCAAGGATTGTGAACAGGAGGGATGGGGTTGGAGGGCCACAGCAGACACAAGGAGAGAGGGGCTTCCAAGGAATGCAAGTAAATAATGTGACACCTGGTTAAGTTCACAGACGTTCGTTCCTGATCATGTACGACTGAGGGGGTATGATCTCACCAGAAGGGGAGGGCATATAGTCTGGCAGATGAAAAGTGATCATTTTGCAAATGTGTGACTGATCCCTCCCTCACCGAGGTTTTCTGCTTTTATTACATCTACCCTTGAATGTGCTATTATAACAAGACTCCAGTTTAACAGTTTTTTGTCTATGACCAGGGTTGGCATACAGTGCCCATCAGGATGGAGTGAAGGGCATTGCAGGAGCAGCAAAACTGCAAAAGAAAATCAACAAACCACAATCCAGAACTTCAGAGACTCTATATCATCCACATAGAACTAAGCCAGCCTAATCTCCCCCCATCCTGAAGCTCAGGGACATTTGGGGAAGAGGGGGCGGTAAGATTGTAAGAGCAAAAGGATGGGGGGAGCAATGATTTGAAGAGTCTCCACACTAGATAGGGCTGAAGCAATCATAATAGGACTTCGCATGCCCTGCGCCATGTCCGTCACACTATTGTCCTCACAAAGTCTAACATCGGCTAAAGGCACCAAGATCCTTGGAGGCAAGGGATTGATGGCCACAGTAGTGTTCCTATGCTTAAGGGGAACATGAGAAAGGGTTCAGGGAAATGCCACTGGGTCCTTGTACGTCATCGGAAAGGAGGACCAAGAGGAGAGTTAGGCATACACAATAAAGGACTCTCTGGGAATTGGGGGGGAGGCACTGGGAGATGGGGAGGGAGAGAGGGGGAGCAGGAGGTTCGGGGGAGGAGGGGGGGAGGGAACTGATCTACCTATTAAGTTTGTATGAGTGGAAATAATAATAAAAAATGTTAAAAAAAAGAATATTTGTTTTGGTGTCATTGTGTCTGTGTGTCCATATATGAGCATGTGTGTAGGAAGGCACGTAAATTTGTGCCTGTGGAAAACACAAGTGTGATATGGCAATCATCCTGTAATGCTCTGTCTCCTTCTTGCCTTGCTCTAGGGTCCTAGACTCCATCTTCCAGGGCTGGAATGACAGGTCACCTTCCATTTCTACTGGACATTTTTACATGGAATCTGGGATCCAAACTCAAGTCCTTCGGCTTGGGAGGCATAACTTTAAACCCTGAGCCATTTCCCTACTTCTTTGACGGAGTTTCTAGTTGTAGGCATGTGTCCAAGCAGTGCCTTTGTGTGCACATGCAGATGTGTAGGTCATTTTACAGTACTTTTCTTTATTGTACTTTGTGGGTTTTTACAAACTGAAGGTGTGTGTCAACTCTGCTGAACAAGTCTACTTTTCCCAAAGTTTGAGTAACTGTATTAGCAAAGAAGTTTTTTTAGTTGAGGTAGGTGAATTGTTTTTTGTTTGTTTTGTCAAAATGCTATTGCGGGGCTGGAGAGATGGTTCATGGTTAAGACTCTGCCTCACAAGCAAAAGGTCTTAAGTTCTGATCCCAGATTCCACATAAAAACCGACAGAAACCATGTTAACCTGTACTTCTGATCCTGGTGGATGAAGTCTGGGAAATCCCAGAGCAAAGCAAAATGGAGATAGAAGCAATCCAGGATGATTCCCAAAGTCACCCTTGGGCCTCCACAGTGACACACAATGCCTTCTGACACACATACACACACACACACACACACACACACACACACACACACATGCATGCATGCACACATGTGCACACACACACAATGAATTAAAGTTTTTTTAAAAAGTAAGTTCATGAAAGTATATACACATATTATATGTACATATAAAATTGCTATTGCATAGAGAATAGACAATAGTATATTATAAATATAACTTATAACCTTTGTAAACATTGATAAAACTAACATTTTTGTGACTCATTTTATCTTAATTGTTACTTTACTGCAGTGGTCTGGAACAGAACTCCCAATATCCTGCTATGCCCATAAGGATATGATTAGCTTTTAACTTTAAAATGTATTATTATAAAGTTTAGGAATGATTACACATATGTAAAAAGTAGATTTTATACCCATAGGTAAAGAACCTAACTGGAATAGGGCTATATGGGCTTTCAGTTCTTTCTTCTCAAGCCCATCCCTGACCCCGGGCCTGCGCCTTCTTCCTCTGCCCTATAGTACCCTGGGAGAGTATACGCTTCTAAATCCATTGTGGTTGAATTCTTATCCCAGATCTAGAGAACATGATCAAGGATATATTTTAACCTTTCCAGTGCAACTGTAATCATTACAGTAGCTTATATCCTTATCTTATTGGATTGTTTGCTTTCTTTCTGGTGAAGAAAACCTTCTGCCCTGTTAAGTACTGATGAATAAGAAATTGCTCATGTATCCAAAGAGAAATGAGAGAAGGAAGCCAGCAAAGAGGAGTCATGGGAGTGCAAGGACCCTGTTTGGGCAAAAACTAGGCTGTCAAGGCAGCCTTGACCCTTATTAACTGTCTTTATTATTTTGAGAAAACTCAGTTCCCCTAACTATTTCATTTCTGGTGCAAAATTTATGTAAGATGATGCTACTACTTGAAGCTTAAATAATAAAGCACCTTTATTAAGCTTTGGAAATCCTCACAGCCTTATGTTTTCTAATCCATTTACCATGACTTTCATTTTAAAAAAGTCCTAAACTTTACCCACAAATATTTTCAAATAACAAAACTCCTTCACTGAAAATTTTCCTCTGATATCAATTATTAAGTAATAACCTTTGGCAAGACAATTAATCTTTCTGAGTTTGAATTTTGTACTATAAAAAGTAAAATGACTATTTATGGCTCCTTGAAGAATTATATCACAGGCGGAAGGTCAAATTTAGTGTGAAGATAGCATTCATATGTTTCTTGGCTCTCATTACTCCCAAAGCCTTTGAAATAGACTCTATCAATCTTGCTTTTTTTTTTTCTTTTACTTTGGAAAGCATTAATCATATCTCTGTTACTTCTCTTCTTAGCTGTCTTTTGAAAAACTGAAAAATTCCATGTCTTTACTACTGTAGGGTAATTTTATGTTTTATATTCACTACTTTTCATTGCAGTAATTATACTTGTATTTCTAGTTCTACTTCATCTAGCTTCATTTTCTATACTTTTCTTGTTTTTTTTTAGCTGTGCCTATTTTATCTCTTTCCCCTTTAATATCCACAGATGGATATTTCTTAGCTTCACTGAAAACATTTTAAGTTTTCCCATGGCATGTTCCCTGTTTATCCTTCCTCTGATATCTCATCCATAAAGCTTTTCTTCATATGATTTGTTAAGTGACTTGATGGAACCTTTCATCAGCAGTGGTTTTTGTCATGCACTCTTCCTTTTCAAGGAGTGATATTTACAAATGGAAATATTCAAATAGACCAACTTTATATTTCTTTGTAGTCTTTCCTTCAGAATTTCTCAGAGTGGGCTACTCTGGGCAACTCATACAGCAGCACATGCACTGAAGGGCCAGGTCTGGACGGATGGTATTTCTATAAGTTAATAACTCAGGCAGTCATATTAACCTTACCATAACTCTTGGCTTTTTAGCAAGGCTCTAACAGTTTCATTTGTGAACACTTCTGTAGTATTCATTAATACACAAAATACACTTTCAGGTACAGTTGATACAAAACATATCCATAAGGGCCTGAAAACTTATCTTGTCTCTACCTGTTAATACTGACCTAGTTTACACACCATTTTCTGAAAATGCTTCCAGATTCTATGCTACAGAACTCACTTTATGCCATGTACTATGAATCAGGTCGGCATACATCATCAAAAACATACTAGATGAACACACAGTGTGAAGCACAAGCAAAAACATTGAAAATAGGAAGGAGTCTGGCAGGGGAGATGAAGGGTTATAAGGGGAAAAGGATGGGATTTGTGACTAAGGGTTGACAATATTATAAATTCATTATATTCATGTGTGTAGCACTAAAGTAAATAAAAAATTCTGTAACCAAACATCTGCAAATGTAATTAAAACATCCGCAAAATTACTACAATACAAGGTCTCTCTGACTTATATGTGAAAATAAAAAAGCTGACCTGATTCATATTCCAGCAAGTATCTTAGATAAATAAATGGATACACCATTGAGGAAAACATCTTCCTTTGCTTCTCCATCAGCATTAGTCCTCATCAGTCTCTCAGAGAGATGTGGAGTTTCTCAAGATCTTTCTGATGTTATGGTGAGATGCTGATAAGACAGTTCCATACAGTATACATATTAGCTATGAAATATTGTATATCATAACTATGTCATGTCCAGGAGGTAATTCATAGCTCACCACCACTTGAGACACTTACAATCTTGCCAGTCCCCTTCTTCTATGATATTTTCTGAGCTTTGGGGTGGGGATAGGAGAGGCTTATGTGTCCTGTTCAGGAACAAGCAGTCCACAAATACTTATTTTCCGAATTTTGGCAAGGCATACTTTTCAATAATAACCACCTTCTGTTGTGGAAAAATGTTTCTAGGTTGAGTACTGAGTCCTCTTCTAATCTATGGGTATAATTTTTTTTTATTTCTTCCACTCATACAAAATTAGTAAGTACCCCATTCCCTCCCTCCACCCCTCCTTCCCTGGATCCCCTTGTTCCCTCACCACTTTTCCCTTTCCTTCTCCCCCTCCCTTTCTCCCAGTGCTCCTTTCTCCCCTATTCTTGGAGCATCCTTTAGTGTGCATGTCAAACTTCCCTCTGGGTCCTCCTCTCTGATGAGGTGTAAGGACTCAGTGGCATTGCCTAGAACTATTTTTTGTGTTCCCCTTTAGTATAGGAACACTATTATGGCTGTCCCTTGCCTCTAAAGATCAAAGTGCCGGTGATCCATGCTAGACTTTGGGGGTTCAATGATATGTTGGTAATTGCGTAGGTCATGCAAAGTTCTATTATGATTACTTTGGCCCTAACTTGTATGGAGTATCTTGTATATCGTTGCTCCTCCCCATCTTTAGGCTCTCACAATCTTACCACCCTCTCTTCTGCAAATTTCCCTGAACTTTAGGATGGGGAGAGATTAGGCTACCTGTGTTGGGCCTGCCCAGGAATAACGGTCTGGGAGGGAGTGAGCAGGGCATGGCTTAGCACATGGGACCCAAGATGGCGCTGGGAGCTAGTGTCCTGGGCATAACCCTGATCACATTACAGAGAGCCCTAATTGGCTCATAGGAGCCAAAATAGATATATGTTTAGTCTGACCTATGTGGCCTGCGTGCTGTGCTGACCATTAAGGTAATTGGCTGCCCATTTTGTGCCCTGCAGTCTGCTGTCTATATAAACTGTTTCATTGCCCCCAATAAAGGGAGTGAGTGAGTCTCGCCTTGACAAACTCCCTACTGTGTCCGGAGTCCCCTGGATTTGGGTGAGGGGGTGAAGGACCTGCAGCGCATTCACCTTTCTCCACCCTGACCTCCTGGAGTCGTCACAGTGTGTGTGTGTGAAAATCAGCACCGCATACCTGCTTCCAGGTGGTTGATATAGAGTCTCTGATTTTCTGAATTATGATTTGTTGATTTTTTTTCCATTCTGCTGCTCCTGCACTGCCCTTGGCTCCATCCTGATGGGTATTGGATATCACCCATTGGCCAGAGATAAAATGCTGTTAAAATAGAGTCTTATTATAAGAGTAGATTCAAAGGTAGATAGAATAAGAAAGAGTAGGAGACCGCTGTGGGGGGGGTCAGTCTCCCATTTGCAGGATGGTTACCTTCTATCTGCCAGACTCTATGCCCTCCCTTTCTGGTGAGCTCATACCCCATCAGACACAAGTGTCCAGTAAGGAGAGTCTGTGAGCTCAACAAGATATCTCATTACTTACTTGCAGTCCTTGATGATGGCCTATTTTCTCGGCTGTAGCATGATACCTCTCTCCTTGCTTCTAGTGGGGCCCTCCTTCCCCTTCCCTCCCTGCTTATAGTCTTTGCAATTTCTGTAGGATAACACAAACTTATCATTGAGTGCATCACTAAGTGGGTTTGGTACTAGGATCCACCTATTAGGGAGTACATACGGTGCTTATTTTTCTGTATCTGGGATACTTCACTCAATATATTTTTTCTAATTCCATTCATTTCCTGGAAAATTTTATTAATTCATCATTTTTGATGGCTGAGTAGTATTCCATTATATAAATGTACCACATTTTCTTTATCCACTCATCAACTGTTGGGCATTTGAGTTGATCCCATGATTTGCTATTGTAAACAGTGCTGCTATGAACATGGGTTCATAGTCCAATAGTGGAATAGCAGGGTCATATGGCATTTCAATCTTTAACTTTCTTAAGAATCGCCAGACGGTGCACCAGAGTGCTCGTATAAGCCTGCATTCCCACCAGCAATGTAGGAGAGTTCCCCTCTCTTCACATCCTCTCTAGCATTTGGTGGTGTTTGTATTGTGGATTTTTGCCATCCTGACCGTGGTGAAATGATATCTCAGGGAGGTTTTAATTTGCATTTGCCTGATGGCTAAGGATGTGGAGCATTTTTTAAGATATTTGTTAGACATTTTAATTTCTTCCCTGGTACATTTTCTTTTAAGTTCCAAGGCCCATTTTTTAATTGGCCCATTTGTTTCCTTGGTGTTTAGTTTTCTAAGTTCTGTGTGCACTCTGGATAATAGAACTCTATCAGATATGTGGTTAGTAAAGATTTCCTCCCATTCTGTGGGTTGCCTTTGTGCATGAGTTACAATCTCTTTATCTGAACAGAAACTCTACAATTTTATAAGATCCCATTTGTTGAGTGTTGGTTCTATTGACTGTGGTAATGGATTTCTGATTAGGAACTGTTGGCCTATTCCAATCAGCTCAAGGGAATACCCTACCCTTTCAACTAAGATTTTTATAGTCTCTGGCCTTATATGGAGGTCCTTGATCCATTTTAATTAAGTCTTGTACATGGTGACAATTACAGATCCAGTTTTAATCTTCTGCACGTGGACAACCAGTTTTGCCAGTACCATTTGTTGAAGATGCTGTTTTCTTTCCATTGGATTTTTGGGCCCCTTTTTTCATAGATCAAATGGCTGTAATTGTGTGGGCTTACATCTGGGTCTTCAACCCATATCCATTGATCTGTGTGTCTGTTTTGAAGCGAGTACCAGGCTGTTTTTATAACTGTGGATTTGTAGTATAGACTAAGGTTTGAATATGTTGATACCTCCAGCAGTGTTTTTGTTAGTCAGGATTTCTTTTGCTATCTAGGGTCTTTTTACTTCCATATGAATTTTGAGATTATCTGATCAACCTCTTTAAAGATTTGCTTTGAGATTTTGATTGGTATAGCATTGAATCTGTATATTGCCTTTGGTAAGATGTTCATTTTTATGATATTGATTCTGCCAATCCAGGAACATGGGAGGTCTTCCCACATTCTGGTGTCTTCTCCAATTTCTTTTTTTAGGGTTTTAAAGTTTTCATTGTAAAGTTATGTTTATACCAAGGTATTTCATTTTTTTAGGGGCTACTGTAAATAGGATTGTTTCTCTCAGGGCTTTTTCACTTCTTTCATTCTGGACATATAGGAAGGCCACTGATTTTTGTACATTTATTTTGTATCCTGCCACCCTGCTGAACTCCTGTGTTAGTTCCAGGAGCTTCCTGGTGGAGTTTTTAGGATCACTCAGGTATATAATGATGTCATCTGCAAAGAGAGATAACTTGACTTCTTCCTTGACAATTTGAGTCCCTTTTATCTCCATTTCTTGTCTTATGGCTTCAGCTAAGACTTCAAGTACAATATTGAATAGAAGTATGAGAGTGACAGCCTTGTCCAGTTCCTGATTGAAGCGGGTATGCTTCAAGTTTTTCGCCATTGAGTATAATCCTTGCTTTTTGCCATTGAGTATAATCCTTGCTGTTGGCTTGTTGTATACAGCTTTTATTATATTGATAAAAGTTCCTTCCATTCCAACCTTCTCTAAGGTTTTGATCATAAAGGGCTGTTGGATCTTGTCAAAATTTTTTTCTGTGTCTATCAAGAGTACCATGTGGTCTTGAATTCTGGACTGGTTTATATGGTGAATTACGTTTATTGATTTGCGTATGTTGAACCAACCTTGTGTGCCTGGGATAAAGCCTACTTGATCCCCATGAATGATCTTTTTGATATGTTTTTGAATCCAATTTGCTAAGACTGTTGAGAATCTTTGCATCTGCGTTCATCAAAGAGATTGGCCTATACTTTTGTTTTTTAAGTGTATCTTTATTAGGTTTTGGGATTAAGACGATATTAGCTTCATAGAAAGAATCTGGACGTGTTCCTTACTTTGCTATTTGATGGAACAGTTTAAGGAGTATTGGTGTTATTAGCTCCTTAAATATCTGGTAGAACTCTGTGCTGAATACATCTGGTCCAGAACATTTTTTGGTGGGAAGATTCAAGATTACCTCATCGATTTCCTCCTATGTTATATGACTATTTAAATAATTCCCAACTTCCTGATTCAATTTAGGTAAGTTGTGCTTACTTAGGAATTAATCCATTTTTTGTGTTGTCAAATTTCACAGAGTATAATTTTTTGAAATGAGATGTTATAATACTCTGAATTTTTGGTTATCAGTAGTCATAACTCCATTTTCATTTCTAATTTTGTTAATTTGAGTTTTCTCTCTCTTGGTGTTGGTTAATTCAGCTAGAGGTGTATCAATCTTATTGCTTTTTTCAAAGAACAAGCTTTTTGATTGGTTGATTCTCTGTATCATTTTCCTAATTTCAAGTTTGGATATTTCTCCCATTATTTTGCTAATCTTCTCTCTTCTACTGTTTTTGGGATCAGATTGTTCTAGTGTCTCTAAAGCTTTAAACTGTGTTGTTACTGATTTGCGTTATTTCTGTTGTTTCCATTTTTTTGATGTAGGCATTAATAGCTATGGACTTACCTCTTAGGACAGCTTTCATTGTGTCCAACGATTTTGATAAGTTGTATTTTCATTATTGTTCACTTTCAGGGAATCTTGAATTTCCTTTTTAATTTCTTCCTGAATCCAATTCTCATTCATCATCATAGTGTTAAGTTTCTAGGAGTTAGTGTATTTTGTGTTGTTTGTTGTGTTGTGGATGTCAAGCTTTAGACCATGGTGGTCTGATAGGCTACAGGCTAGAATTTCGACTTTCCTGGATATGTGGAGATTCATTTTTGTGGTCCAATATGTGATCTGTTTTGGAGAAAGTTCCGTGTGTTCTTGAGAAAAATGTGTATTCTTTGGTGCATGGATGAAAAGTTCTACAGAGATCTGTAAGGTCCATTTCATTAAGGGTTTGACTAAGTTCCAAAGTTTCTCTGTTAAATTTTTTACCTGTTGATCTATCCCATGCTGAGAGGGCGGTGTTGAAATCCCAAAGAATTATCATTTAGTGGTTGATTTCTTGGTTTAGACACTGTCACTCATAGGTAAATCTATGTAGGATTTTCTTAATGAATGTGGAGGGACCCATATTGGGGCATATATGGTCAGTATTGTGAAGTCTTCCTGGTGAATTGTCCCTGTGACTAAAATGTAGTATCCATCTGTGTCTCTTATAATTTTTTTGATTTGAAGTCCACTTTGTTTGACTGCATAAAGGCTACGCCTGACTGTTTCCTGTTTCCATTTGCTGGCAGAATTTTGTACCAGTCTTTTATTTTTAGGATGTGCCTATCCTTGTGGTGAGATATTTTTTCTCATTTAGTACTTGAAGTATGTCTCTCCAAGCTCTTCTTGCTTTTACTGTTTACACTGAGAATCATTTGTTATTTTAATAAATTTACCTTTAAAAGTGACTTTTTTTTTTCCCTTGACGCTCTCAGCACCTTTTCTTTGTCTTGAATGTGGAGTGTTTTGACTATTATTTGCCAGGGTGAGTGTCTATTTTAGTCATATCCGTTTGGGGTGTGGAATGCCTCTTGCATATGGATGGGCCTCTCATTCTTTAGATGAGGGAACTTTTCATTTTTGATAATTTGAAAAAATTCCTCATGTGTGGTACTTTGGGATTCTTATTCTGGTATTCCGTGAATACGCATGTTAGGCTTCTTCAGTGTGTCCCATATCTTTTGAATATTTCTCTGAAGTATCTTTTGGCTTTAACAACCTCTTTCATTGAGCTGATTAATACTCCCATTTTGTTTTCAAGGTCTGAAATTCTATTTTCTGCTTTGTTTGCTGATAAAACTCTCTGTTGAGTTTGGGTTGCAATAATTTGACTTTTAGCTCTATTTTAAACTCTGATTGAGTCTGTTTTAACTGCTCTATATTTGTTTCTTGAACTTTTTTTTCAACTCCTCCAAGTAGCTGTTCTGTTGCTCTTCAAAATGGTTGATGCAAATAAAAAAAAAGTGGTTGATGCTATTATTTAACTCCTCCCGGATTTCCTCTTTCATAGTATTGATCATGGTAATGATCATACTTTGAAAGTTGTTATCTTGGGTCAGACTTTCTTGGCTATTTTCTGTGGATTTTTCTAGTCGGAGTCTATCATTGTGGGGTTAATTCTTTCAGTGGGAGATTTGTTTTCTTAGTTTTTGTTTCTCATGGATTTGTACTTTGACTTGGGCATTGTCGTTTTATCTCTTAAGACCTTCTTTCAATTTCTGCATGTTTTTGACTGAACTTAATTATTGGTATCACTAATCTCAGGCAGGTATTACTAGTGTTTGCCTTGGCATTGCTTATGCTTGTTATTATTGTTATTTCCTAGATGAGGCTATTAGACAATTAGTACAGAAGGTCAACGGGGGTGAATATTAGTATGGTAGTGTACTTTTATGATTAATACTTTGGTGATGTGTGAGGGTTAGTGGTATAGTTCCTGAAGTTGTATATGTTTTGGGGGTTGCTACATGGAAGAGTTATTCTGCAGTAACTAGTAATTGAAAGGAACAGGATGGTAAAAAGTAGGGCTTACTTATCTTTGGGCTGGATGTGGAGAATCTCTCCCATGTGATAGGATGCATTTAGAGGATTTCAGATTTGTGGCCTTTGTCCTCTAGAGCTTTGCTTATGTCTTCTTTGGACTCTGTCGAATTCTGATAAGCAGTATGTCCTCCCTGGACTGGGGTGCAGTGTGTCCTCACTAGCTGGGGGGCAGTGTGTCCTCGCTGGACTGTGCATGTCCTGGGCGGGTGGGAAAGAGCACAAGTGCTGGCGAAGGGCGCAAATAACCTGGGGACCTAGGGGTCTTCCATGGCCTGGAGCAGCACTTGCTCAGGCTGGTTGGTGGGAAGAGCTGGGACTCGTGGGACCTGGGTGCTAGTGGAAGTTACCTGGGATGGAGGACCATGAGCGAGTCCAGTCCCGGGTGGGCAAGCAAGCAGGACAGAAGGTCTGGGACCTGGGGCTGCAACCTGGGGCATGGCCCAGGCAAACCCGAGGCAGCCTGGGTGTTGCTCAGGCTGGCTGGTTGGAGGAGCTTCGGAGGAGCTGGGACGAGTGGGGACCTGGGTACTGGTGGAACTTACCTGGGATGGAGGACCATGACCGTTTCCTGTCCCTGTCGACCAAGAAAGAGGGGCTCCTATGGGTATAATAACAGATATTTACAAAGCAATTTGGTGTACCATCTTCCTAGCTAAGCTTTCATAGTCTGTTCTTCCCCTGTGACTTATTTCCGACCCTTTCATAGATTCTTGTTCTAATTTACAGTAACAAGAATGTGCTCTGTTCTGACAAGCTGGCTTTAAATCTGATCAGAAAACTGTTGGTTGTCTCTTTAATATTCATGCTGCTATTACACTGATGGTCAGTATGACCACCTGCCTCATTCTTCTCCTTCCAGAACTTTCTAGCTATGAGGGAAATATGTCCTAAAATAATGAGTTAAAATAAACATTTTCTCTCTTAAATGTTCCTTGCAGGATATTTTATTGTGGCAACAGGAAAACAAAGACATTGTATATGGAAGAATCAATAAAAGAGTCTACACTACTTTAATTCATAGTCATATTATTATTTAAAAATACATCAGTCATGTTCGAAACATCTAAAATATATTCTGTGCTATACCATTCAAACATTTTTATTTAACAATTAGTTTGATATTCACATATGGCTAACATCATTTAAATATATAACTTAGTTTAAACATTTAAATTTTGGAAATTTTAAAGATGTTAATTGAAGTTGAATAAAGAATAGTATACAATCTGTGTTTGTGTGTGTGCATATGTTTGAATGCATATGCATGTGCAGATTTTTCTCTAGGCCAAGAGGTCACTTTTGAGTATCCTCCACCTTTTGTTTTGATACAGAGGATCAAGCAAGTTATGCTGACAATCCAGTTCAGATCTTCATGGCAACATACTAAGCATTTTGTCAAAGTAACTATCTCCACATCCTCACAAGCACTTTTTCAAAGGAAGTACATAATCATTTCTTTGGTTCAAACACTGCACTTAAGATAGTTTAGAAAGCAGAGAAACAAAAAGGAAGATTTAGATATCACACTTCTTTTCCCTTAAAGACATCAGTGTGCATTTCCTAAAGCCAAAGAATTTCTTTTAGAAATCATAGCCAATAATGCAAATAATATAATTAACTTCAATTTGCTATTTTCAAATGTATGTATCTTTTTAAATTTTCCAATATATGATTGATGTATTTTACTTGATGTTTGGTTTATGTTTTAATTATGCAGGATTACATATTGCTCTTGTAATTTCTCTTTATCTTCTTTTAATTTGGAAGAAACCTAATTCTCTTTCATTTATTGAACATGTACTAAGACGACAGGCTAGATATTCCATAGATGATGTTTTGATGTTAGTACATTTCCAGGCTTTCTCATTACTTATGCATGAACACATCCCCAGTGCATCACTCCTGGTGGCTTATGCCACTAGATCCTGGTAATGTACACTCTCTGTACTTGGTATTGATAATATGGTTAGAAATATCTTCTTTGTGTTGTTTCCTATACTTTTGCAGTATATGAGCATCATGTAGGGTATATATTTTGTTGCTGATGCTTTTCAACAAAATTTAACATTTGTGGCTTTTGGTTGAAACAACAAATATTCTGTTTTGTAATTTATTTATTTTCATTGGCTAATAAAATTATCCTTATTTTTGATGTAAAATATAATAGTTTAGGATAAGTAAATAATGAAAAAAATGACTAAATCAATCTAATTAATATGTGAATTTTCTCACAGACACTTTTTGTGCTATAACAATGAAAAAATCTTTTTTCTTAACAATTTTCAAGTATCCCTTAACAATAGCTTATGATTACTATAGTAATCATACTGTAAAAATCATGATAGCTTTACCTGAACTTCTTTCTGTATCCAACATATGGCTATGTTTTTTTGTACAAAATCTCCCTTTCTCTTCTTATGTCCCCATTATTGCAATTTCTGCTTCAGTTTCATGTTGTGCTCATACTGAAACTTACTGTGTCCTGCAAATTTCACTGACATAATACACGTGCCAAGTTTATCCATGTTATTACAAATAAATGGCCTATTTTCTAGCTTTATCATTCTTCCAATGCATACTAGTTATTATCATGCCAACTATATGGAAATGCTGAACTCCCTTTATTACTTATTCATTTAACTATCAGCTTTGATTGGCAGATTCTTTTTGCAATTGATGAATTGCAAAAAGAATACACACACACACACACACACATACACACATGCACGCACACACGCACACACACACACACGATGAATTGCAAAAAAAATCCATGAATCCAAGCTATATGTGATATGTGGTGTGTGTATGTGTTTTGGAGTGTCAAAAATGAGTGCATCAAATCTATGTCTCCTTGACCCTTCCACAAAACTAGTATGCAGCAAATAACAATTTATAAGTGTAACTCAGCAGAGTGATTGATTAATCAGTACGAATTTTGAAATCAGCATCAGTTATTTAGAGATTAGTTCTACATTGTCAGAGGTATATGTGCACTGTCCTTATATGGCTATATCCCTTTTTTCTGTTATGTAAGTGCATATGAAATAAATGACTAGATGTATGGTGATCTTATGTTTAATCATTCTTCCAATGAATACTAACTATCATTACATTACAACTAAGATTGTAAGTTACAGTAAGATAGAAGTCTTCTATGTTATTAGTATGTTAAAATTATTTTTTTTAAAAAAGAGTAAGAACAAACATATCCTATACAGGGGAAGACAGAGAGGGAAAGAGAGCAAAGAAGAAAAATTCCCATAGGCAATTAAGCAATATTCCAATTATCAGGTATGTGAAACCCTCTATTAAGTTGCTATTCAGAAAGGTTTTGAAGATCCCCCAAACAGTATAGGCTTTTTCCTTGGTTGCCCTCCAGAAATTGATAGTAAGACTCTATTATTGAAGTTGCAACACATTCATCATAGGTTATGGATAACAAACACCATCTGGTATTTGTCTGGAAATTTTCTCCTTGCTGAAAATCTTACATAGTACCAGAAAGTACTATACAAATTGCTAGGAAAGAAAAGAAAACAACAGTCTCATCAATACATAAAAGCCACAAGCTGCAAGAATGATCAATCTGACAAAAGGTAACCTCAGTATAATAGTGGCATGAAAGTCAAGTGGGACAACCAACAGTTTTCAGATTGGATTTAAAATCCATTTTTTCAGTAGGGATCACATTTCTGATACTTAAACCTATGAAAGGGAAAAGAAAAGATCCAGAAGGGGACAAACTATTACAATATAGCTATAAACCACTATATCAAAATGTTTCTTTTAAAATATTTATTTTACCCCTAGATTATAGGATAACTGAGCACAAAATGAAGAAGGTTATTTTGCAATAAAGTGTGCCTTTATTAAAGAAAACCATAGTTGGTGAACATGTGGAAAATATAAGGTGGTAGATGGCTTGACCTTAAAAAGGATATCCAAACTATTCATCCACCCAAGGCTTGGTGAATGTTGTAGAAGAGGATTCATAAAATTATAAGAGCTTGAAGGACAGAAGGAGTGTGATCAGATACTATCCTCTGGACAGAAAAGGGCTGTCTCATCCTTGAACACACCACAATTAAAAATAACTTCATAAAGCCTGGATTCATTTGTCCTAACAATATGTCACTACGGAGAGCAGAGAATTCAAAGGGTCCTTAACTACCATGAAATACTCATGCAGGTCAACCCCGATGAGGGATACAAGAAGATACTTACCTCAGTGGTATACCCATTGATATACAACTCATGCTCCAACATTTGCTCAGGCACATGCCATCCAAGGCAACCTAAATGAAACTCAGTGGGCCATTCATGGGAAAAAAAGGTAAGAGGAAAGAAGCTGTCAGGAAATAAAAAAGGTTTCAGTGGGAATGGCAGGAAGTTGGGATTGAGGATTAAAGCATGAAACTATTAAAAGTTCACTATATTCATGGATGAAGAATTAAAAATAAATTAAAAAAACCTGCCACCATGTTTTCTAAAGAATGTGATCAATTCTGCATTCACACCAACTCTGCATGAGAATAATGCTTTCCAAGTCTTCAATAAAAAGATTTAATTCCATTATTTTACTTATTCATTTATTTAGGATTGAACACATTGCTAATAATTTTTATAAGTCAGTCAGAAAGTTCTTATATATTATTATTTACTAAATAATGAACTTATTATATATTTAACATAGGTTCCGATGTTTCTATTTTTCAGTGTCCTTTGTAATAATAAATAAAGCACATATATAGTGAATTCAAAAGAAAACTTTATTATAGAAATTTAATTTAAAAATAAATGATTTGCTGTGTAAATGAAAAGTTAAAAAATATTTCAAATGAGATTTAAGTTTTTAATTTTATTCATTACCATTATTATTTGTGTGTGTGTGTGTGTGTGTGTGTGTGTGTGTGTGTGTGGTGTGTGTGTGTATGATGCTTATGTAGGGTTACGAACATGCCATAATGGCATAGAACAACTTCATGGAATTATTTCTCTTTTTCATCCATTGGGGATTGAATTCAGGTCATCATGCTTGCACATAGATGCCTTTACCTATTATGCTATCATATCAGTTTGCAATTTTTTCAAAAAAGTTACTACATTTCAATAATACTATCCTCTGGATAAGCTGCATTAATAATTAATAATCAGGCTTTAAATTTCATAAGAGCCACCTGTACTTAAAAAATTTCACAGACTCAAACGTTTTCCTTGGGGCATCAATCATTTATACTGTCATTATTAATTTGATCTTTCATATTTTAAGAAAAATATATCTAGATTTTAGTGCAACTGTAACCACTTTAGTTTTCCTTACAGTTTAATAAATCAAAAATCATCAGGTTAGTGTCAATATAAAACAGTAACTTCAATTTATAGCCATCATGGGTAAGTAATTGCCTTCAAAAAGGACAGAGTTATTGGTTTGGTTCTTGTATATATATTCTAAATAGAAATATAAAATAAATCATTATTTCTAAATTTAAATTATTTATAAATCCATATTTAGAGCATGCTAGAGATTTTAAAGTAGATGTTAAGCCACAAATCATCTGAAATTACTGCTGATTTTATGAAAAATCTTTATACAAATAAAAGGCCAAGAGGCATATTTGGCTGTTACAGACCATGCCCAACAATGTGAGAAGTTTCTGATTGCAGGAGCAAAGTCAAACCACTTCCCTACAGACTGGGAAATCAGGTACCAGGATGTTTAAGAAGAGTGGTTATGTCTTAAATTTAACAAGTCGATTTAGAGATGACCAAAATATGGTGATACCTCCAGCAGTGTTTTTGTTACTCAGGATTTCTTTTGCTATACTGGGTCTTTTGAGCCTCCATATGAATTTTGAGATTATTTGATCAACCTCTTTAAAGAATTGTTATGGGATTTTGATTGGAATAGCATAGAATCTGTATATTGCCTTTGGTAAGATGTTTATTTTTATGATATTGATTCGGCCAATCCAAGAACATGGGAGGTCTTTCCACATTCTGGTGTCTTCTGCAATTTCTTTCTTGAGGGTTTTAAAGATTTCATTGTAAAGATCTTTTATTTCCTTGGTTAGGTTTATACCAAGGTATTTCATTTTTTTAGGGGCTATAGTAAATGGGATTGTTTCTCTCAGGGCTTTTTCGCTTCTTTCATTCTGGGCATATAGGAAGGCCACTGATTTTTGTATGTTTATTTTGTATCTGCCACCCTGCTGAACTCCTGTATTAGTTCAAGGAGCTTCCTGGTGGAGTTTTTAGGATCACTCAGATATATGATCATGTCATCTGCAAAGAGAAATAACTTGACTTCTTCCTTGCCGATTTGAATCCCTTTTATGCCACTTTATTGTCTTATGGCCTCAGCTAAGACTTCAAGTACAATATTGAATAGAAGTGGTGAGAGTGGACAGCCTTGTCTAGTTCCTGATCAAAGTGGGAATGCTTCAAGTTTTTCCCCATTGAGTATAATCCTTGCTGTTGGCTTGATGTGTACAGCTTTTTATTATATTGATAAAGGTTTCTTCCATTCCTACTGTCTCTAGGGTTTTGATCATAAAAGGAAGTTGGATCTTGTCAAAAGCTTTTTCTGCATCTATCAAGAGTATCATGTGGTCTTGAACTTTGGACTGGTTTATATGATGAATTACATTTATTGATTTGTGCATATTGAACCAACCTTGTGTGCCTGGAATAAAGCCTACTTGATTCCCCATGAATGATCTTTTTGATATGTTTTTGTATACGATTTGCTAAGACTTTGTTGAGAATCTTTACATCTGTGTTCATCAAAGAGATTGTTCTACAGTTTTTGTTTTTAAGTGTATTTTTATTAGGTTTTGGGATTAAGATGATATTAGCTTCATAGAAAGAATTTGGCAGTGGTCCTTCCTTCGCAATTTGATGGAAAAATTTAAGGAGTATTGGTGTTAGTTGTCCCTTAAATGTCTGGCAGAACTCTGTGCTGGATCCTTCTGGTCCAGAACATTTTTTGGTGGGAAGATTTGAGATGGTTTCATCGATTTCATCATATATTATACGACTATTTAAATAATTCACAACTTCCTGATTGAATTTAGTTAAGTTGTGCTTACTTAGGAATTCATCCATTGTCAAATTTCACAGAGTATAAGTTTTTGAAATATGACATTATAATACTCTGAATTTCTTGGGTATCAGTAGTGATAACTCCATTTTCATTTCTAATTTTGTTAATTTGTGTTTTCTGTCTCTTGATTTTAGTTAATTTAGCTAGGGATGTATCAATCTTACTGATTTTTTCAAAAAAACAGGTTTTGACTAGTTGATTCTCTGTATCGTTTTCCAAATCTCAATTTTGGATATTTCTCCCCTTATTCTGTTAATCTCCTCTCTTCTATTGCTTTTGGGATCAGATTGTTCTAGTGTCTCTAAAGCTTTAAGCTGCATTGTTAAGTTATTTACTTGTGATGTTTCCATTTTTTATGAAGGCATTAAGAGCTATGAACTTACCTCTTAGGACAGCTTTCGTTGTGTCCCAAAGATTTTGATAAGTTGTATTTTCATTATCATTCACTTTTAGGAAATCTTGAATTTCCTTTTTAATTTCTTCCTGAATCCAGTTCTTGTTCAGCATCATGGTGTTAAGTTTCCAGGAGTTAGTGTATTTTCTGTTGTTTGTTGTGTTGTGGATGTTAGGCTTTAGACCATGGTGGTCTGATAGGGTACAGGTTAGAATTTCCACTTTCCAGACTCTCCTTACTGGTCACTTGCGTCTGATGGAGTATGATCTCACCAGAAAGGGGAATAGAGTCTGGCAGACAGAAGGTAACCATCCTGCAAATGGGAGACTGACCCCCCTCCCCTGACAGCAGTCTCCTACTCTTATTCCATCTACCTTTGAATCTACTCTTATAATAATACTCTATTTTAACAGCATTTTATTTCTGGCCAGGGGGTGACATCCAATACCCATCAGGATAATGCCAAGTGCAATGCAGGAGTAGCAAAACTGAAAAAAAAATCAACAAACCATAATTCAGAATATCAGAGACTCTACATCAACCACCTGGAACCAGGCCAGCCTAATCTCTTCCCATCCTAAAGCTCAGGGAAATTTGCGGAAGAGGGGGCGGTAAGATTGTAAGAGCCTAAAGATGGGGAGGAGCAGCGATATGCAAGATACTCCATACAAGTTAGGGCCAAAGTTATCATAATAGGACTTTGCATGACCTGCGCAATTACCAACATATCATTGAACCCCCAAAGTCTAGCATGGATCACCGGCACTTTGATCTTTAGAGGCAAGGGACAGCCACAATAGTGTTCCTATACTAAAAGGGAACACAAAAAGGTCTCTAGGCAATGCTACTGAGTCCTTACACCTCATCAGAGAGGAGGACCCAGAGGGAAGTTTGACATGCACACTAAAGGATGCTCCAGGAATGGTGGGGGAGGCACTCGGAGAAAGGGAGGGAGGGGGGAAAGGAAAAGGAAAAGTGGGAAGGGAACAAGGGGATCCAGAGAGGGATGGAGGAAGGGAGGGGAATGGGGTACTTATCAACTTTGTATGAGTGAAATAATAAATAAAAAAGCACTGAGAGAAAGGGAGGGAGGGGGGAAAGGAAAGGGAAAAGAGAGGAGAGAACAAGGGGATCCGGAGAGGGGTGGAGGGAGGGAGGGGAATGGGATACTTATAAACTTTGTATGAGTGGAAGAAATAAATAAATAGATAAATAAATAAATCACAATAAAAATAAAATAAAATAATCAAAAATTTATACTGCAAACAGAAAAAAAAGAAAAATTTACCAACTAAGCCATGAACACATAGAATATAATCTTTCTTCAGATGTAACATTCTCCAGAATGTGACCACTTATTTAGGTATACCAACACTTAGTTGTATTTTATGTATGATTTTGTGTATAATGGAAACATTGTCAATGAATACTATTATGTGGAGTTCACAGTTTAAGTGAGAAAGTTAAGACAAATTATGTGGTATAATTACTTAGCACTGCTGAAATCTGTAGTTTAATAAAAACAAATTTGAAAAGTCATAAAAATGAGTAATATGAATTCAAATAGTTTGATAACTTGATTTAATGCTCTTGAAGTTTATGTTTTCTGCTCATTCCATTTCAAGCATTATTTGGGAATGTGTATGCTGAAATACAACTGAAAAGGGAAACAGAAGTGTATTGGAGAGTAAACACTATGGAAGTTACCATATAGGGACCCGCATTTGTCTTATGATCGACCAAACATTGAAAAAAGTATCGATAACTCACCAAAAGTATGGCTATATTTTGTTGTATTTTGCTCTTTCCTTGCTTCCTTACATGACCTACCTCAGAATAGTTAGTGTAATTATAATGGAGCTATACTGAGAGGAGGAAATAAAGAATTTAGAGATGGGAAAGAATTGTTCTTTAAGAAGACCCTTCAATCTTTGGACCAAACAGACCATTATTGAAGCAAGTGAAAGGGCAAGTACTAGAACATTCCCTATAGGAGCCCATAAAAGGAAGCCGTTCTGAGAGGTGCTCAATACAAGAAAGAACTGGTACACAGAAATTCTCCTTTTCAGCTTTTCTTAGGAATTTTCCTGTACCAACTCTGGTTCTGAGTCAATTCCATCTAGCCATTGTCCTGAAGATTACAAGAGCCCAGTCTTTTCTTCTTTATGAAATGCCTCTTCTAGCAACTATTCATGCAACCATGTTTTGAGTGAAAGATTCATTTTCATACTGTTTTACAAAATCACCACGAAGCTCATGTGGCTGATTTTCAACAGAATAATAATTTGGGTGTCAGGAGAGGTACAATAGTCTCTCTCTATCACCTCAGACTCCAGCACTTACAATCTGTTCTGATTATCAGGTGCCAGTGTGAAATGCATGTGGAGTTCACAGTTTAAACTGGAGCTGCAATCAGTTTTACTAATCATAACAGCTCCCTTCTATAACTTTCCACTGTGGTTACCTTCAGCATGGCCAATTATTTGGTGCTCTAGTCAAAGTGTGCAAATCTAAACAATTTATTTGAAATTACTCTTGGAGTTCAATTGTGACTTTGACTTTAACCAGATGTGTGACTGCTGCCCTCTTTAAACTTCAGTTTTATCTTCGTAATAATAACAAGAAAATATGTTTCTTAAAATGCATACTCATTCCCAGACTTACTGCAGTGTCAGGCACTTTGATTTAATGTTGAACCCAGCAAAGAGAACCATAATAAATAATGTTCATTTTTAAGATAACTTATAGGAAATTGGGGCTGGAGAGGTGGCTCAAGGGTTAAGCCTCTGCCTTGCAGGTGGAAGGTCCTGATTTGGATTCCTAGACCCCACGTATAGAAGCAGAAGCGTATAAACTCAGAAACGGGGGCGGCCTGCGTTTCTGGTCCTGGTTAGGGCGGAACCTGTGATATCCCCGTGATGAGTAAAGGAGGAGGAGGTGGAGGTGTCCGTGGTGGTTCCTGAATTCCCCCTCGTTCTACACACACACACACATCGACACATACACACACACACGCACGTACGCACACATGCGCGCACGCGCGCGTGCACACACACTCACAAGTGAATGAATAAAAATTTTAAAAAAGGTAACATAGGAAATTGATATAGTAAATTTGTAAGCTTATCCACTATAACTGTGTTTCTTTAAAAATCTGAGGGTGAAATCATTGTTTTTAAAATTCAAGCTCTTGGGCTGGAGAGGTGGCTCAGGGGTTAAGCCTGCGCCTTGCAGGCGGAAGGTCCTGAGTTGGGATCCTAGACTCCACATATAGACGCCAGGCGGAAGCGGGGGCGGCCTGAGTTTCTGGTCTTGGTAGGGCGGAGCCTGTGAATCCCGGGGCAGAGTAAATGAGGAGGTGGAGGCGTCCATGGTGGTTCCCGAATTCGTCCGTGGTTCTACACACACATACATACATATACACATGCGCACATACGCATACATATACAATTGAATAAATAATAAAAAGAGAAAAAAAATTCAAGCTCTCTCTCAGGGATGCAAAAGGCGTATTTTACTAGCCACCCAGTCATAATCATCACAATTTTCAGTGTTAAATGACTTGACTTAGCTGCATAAATCCTGACTTCAGTTCTAACTGTGCTGCTGTTTGTCCACTGATGGAAAGAATTTCATTTTTTAAAAAAAAAATTTTAATGTGTCAAGTAATGGGTGTTTTATTTTTTTTTCCTTCCATTTTTTTTTCCAATCACAAAAGCTCAATAGGTATCCTGGTCTTCCTCGCTCCAACCATCCCCAGTCCCACTTTGCATTCTCTCTCCTCTCCAGCTTTCTTTCACCCCCTCCCTCTCCTTCTCCCAATGCCTCTCCCTTCCCCCTCTCATCCCTTGGAACATTCTTCTGTGTGAATGTCAAACCTCTATCTGAGTCCCCCACCCTAGTGAGGTGTAAGGACTTGGTGGCATAGCCCAGAGCCCTTTCTCGGGCTCCTAATTGATATGGGAATACTAATATGACTGTTAATCCCTTGTCTTTAAGGATCTTACTGCCTGTGATCCTTGCTAAACTTAGGGGGGGGGGTCACTGACATATCAGTCATTGTGCAGGTCATGAAATTTCTGATTATGGCTACAGCAGCCCTAACTTGTGTGAAATATCTTGCACATCATTGGTCCTCCCCATCCTAAGGCTCTTACAATCTTGCTGGCCCTTCTTCCAAAAGTTTCCCTGAACTTTAAGATGGGGAAAGATTTGACTGGTCTGGTTCTGGGTGATTGATGTAGGGTCTTTTGTGTTCTGAATTATGGTTTGTTGTTGTTTTCAGTTTTGCTGTTCCTGCACCACCCTTGGCTGCATCCTGATTGATATTGAAGGTCACCTAACCAAAGATAAAAGGCTCTTTAAAGGAAGATCTTAGAGTAGACTCAAAGATAGATGGAATAGGAGTAGGCACCGCAATGGGGGGGTCAGTCTCCCAGTTACAGGATGGTTACCATCTATCTGCCAGTCCCTATACCCTCTCTGATTGGTGAGATCAAACCTCTTCAGTCACAGGTGACCAAGAAGTGAAGTGAGAATGAGCTTCTCTAGATGTCTTGCTGCTTACATGCAATACTTGATGGTAACCTATTTTCACTACTGAAGTATGATAACCCTATCTCCTTTTTTTCTGGGGGGGGGCTCCGTCCCCTTCTCTCTTATTTATAATCTTTGCAATTATAGGAGGTATTACAGAGATTTATCTTTGAATATGTCACTTAGTGGTTTTGGTACAAGGATCCACCTATTAGGGAGTACATACAGAGTCTAATTTTCTGTGTCTGGGATACTTCCCTCAATATAATTTTTTTCTCCAGCAAATTTCAATAATTCATCTTTTTTGATGGCTGAGTAGTATTCCATTGTATAAATGTACCACATTTTCCTTATTCACTTGTCAACTGTTGGGCATTTGGTTTGATTCGATGTTTTTGCTATTGTAAATAGTGTTGCTATGAACATAGTTGGGCTTGTCTCACTTTGGTGAATTTTTGCATTGTGAAGGATTATTCCCAGAAGTGGTATAACAGGGTATGGCATTTCAATCTTTAACTTTTTAAAGAAATCGCCAGCCTGATTACCAAGGTGGTTGTGTAAGCCTGAATTCCCACCAGCAACATAAGAGAGTTCCCCTCTTTCCACATCCTCTCCAGCATTTTGTGGTGTTTGTGTTGTGGATTTTCGCCATCCTGACCAGGGTAAGAATGGAAGTTTTGATTGGCATCTCTCTGATGGCTAAGGACATGGAGCATATTTTTAGATATTTGTTAAACATTTCAATTTCATCCCTGGAAAAGTTTTTTTTTTTAATTCCAAGGCCCACTTTGTAATTGGGCCATTTATCTCCTTGGTGTTTAGTTTTTTAAGTTCTTTGTGCACTCTGAATAACAGAGCTCTATCAGATATGTGGATAGTGAAGATTTTCTCACATTCTGTGGATTGCCTTTTTGCTCAGTTTCCAATCTCTTTAGCTGAAAAGGAGCTCTTTAATTTCATAATATCCTATTTGTTGAGTGTTAGTTCTAGTGCCTGTGCTATTGTGTTTCTATTTAAGAACTATTGGTCTAACCCAATCAGTTTGGGGAAGTTCCCTACCCTTTCGACTATGGTTTTTAGATTCTCTGGCCTAGTATTGAGGTCTTTGATATATTTGGAATTAATTTTTGTGCATGGTGACAAGTATGGGTGCAGTTTTAATCTTCTGCATGTCGGCATCCAGTTTTGCCAGCACAATTTGTTGAAGATGCTGTTGTTTTCCATTGGATTTATTGGGCCTTTTTGTCAAAAATCAAATGATGGGAATTATGTGGGCTTATATCTGGGTCTTCAACCCTTATCCATTGATCTGTGTGTCTATTTTGGAGCCAGTACCAGGCTGTTTTTATTACTATGGATTTGTAGTATAGATTAAGTTTTGTTATGGTGATTCCTCCAGCAGTGTTTTTGTTACTCAGGATTGTTTTTGCTATCCTGGGTCTTTTGTGCCTCCATATGAACTTTGAGATTGTTTGGTCAATTTCTTTAAAGAATTGCTCAGGGATTTTGATTGGTATAGCATTGAATCTGTATATTGCCTTTGGGAGGATGGTCATTTTTATGATATTGATTCTGCCAATCCAGGAGCCTGGGAGGTCTTTCCACCTTCTGGTGTCTTCTGTAATTTCTCTTCTTTAGGGTTTTAAAGTATTCATTGTAGAGATCTCTCACTTCTTTGGTTAGGTTTATACCAAGATATTTAATTTTTTAGGGGCTATAGTAAATGGATTGTTTCTCTTAGGACTTTTTCACTTTTTTCATCCTTGGTGTATAGGAAAACCACTGACTTTTTGCATGTTTATTTTATAACCAGCCACACTGCTGAACTTAGATATTAGTTTCAAGAATTTGCTGGTGGAATTTTTCAGACCACTCAGGTATACAATCATGTCATCAGCAAATAGAGATATCTTTAGTTCTTCCTTTTTAATTCTAAGACTTCAAGGACAATATTGAATAGAAGTAGTAAGAGTGGACGGCCTTGTCTAGTTCCTGATTGAAGCAGGAATGCTTCATGTTTTTCCCCACTGAATATAACTTTGATGTTGACTTGTTTTACATAGCTTTTATTATGTTGAAATAAGCTCCTTCCATTCTAACTAACTCTAGGATTTTGATCATAAAAGGATGTTGGATCTTGTCAAAAGCTTTTTCTGCATCTATCAAGAGTATCATGTTGTCTTGGACTTTGAATTGGTTTAAATGATGGATTATATTTTTTGATTTATGTATGTTGAAACAAACTTGGGTACCTGGGATAAAGCCTCCTTGATCATAGTGAATGATCTTTTTGATATGTTTTTTCATCTGATTAGCTAAGATTTTGTTGAGAATCTTTGCATCTGTGTTCATCAAATAGATTGACCTATAGTTTTCTTTTTTAGGTATATCTTTATTAGGTTTTGGAATTAGTATGATATTAGCTTCATAGAAATAATTTCGTAGTATTCCTTCCTTTGCAATTTGATGGAACAGTTTAAAGAGTATTGGTGTTATTTGTTCCTTAAATATCTGGTAGAATTTTCTGCTGAATCCCTCTGGTTCAGGACATTTTTTGGTGGGAAGATTCAAGATTACTTCATTGATTTCCTCATACATTTTAGGACTATTTAAATAATTCACAACTTCCTTATTCAATTTAGGTAAATTTTGCATACTCAGGAATTCATCCATTTCTTTTGTGTTATCAAATTTCATGGAGTATAAATATTTGAAACATGACTTTATAATTCTCTGAATTTCTTGAGTATCAGTTGTGATAATTCCACTTTCATTTCTAATTTTTTTAATTTGGGTTTTATTTCTCTTGTTTTTGGTTAATTTAGCTGGGGGTGTATCAATGTTATTGATTTTTTTCAAAGAACCAGTTTTTGGGATTTAAACCTTGTTTCTCTAAAGCTTTAAGCTGCATTGTTACTTATTTGTGATGTTTCTTTTTTTTGATATAGGCATTTAGACCTATAAACTTATCTCTTAGGATGGCTTTCATTGTGTCTCAGAGATTTTGATATTTTGTATATTCATTGTCATTGAATTTCCTTTATGATTTATTCCAGAATCCAATTCTCATTCAGCATCATAGTCTTTAGTTTCTAAGAGTTAGTGTATTTTCTGCTGTTTGTTGTGTTGCAGATGACAAGGTTTAAACCATGATGGTCTGATAGTGTACAAGCTATAATTTCAACTTTGCTATATATGTGGAGATTCGTTTTGTGGCCCAGTATGTAATCTACTTTGGAGAAAGCTCCGTGGGTTGCTGAGAAAAATGTATATTTCTTGGTGTTTGGATGGAAATTTTGATAGAGATCTGTAAGGTCCATTTCAGTAAGAGTTTGATTAAGTTCCAATGTGTCTCTGTTAAGTTTTTGGCCTGTTGATCACTCCCACGTTGAGAGTGCAGTATTGAAATCCCTAACTATGATTGATTTCTTGCTTTAGATGTAGTATTTTCTTAATGAATGTGGAGCAGCCCATATTAGGTGTGCATATGTCCAGTATTGTGAAGTTGTGAAGTCTTCCTTGTGAATTGTACCTGTGAGTAAAATTTAGTATCCTTCTGTGTCTTATGTTTTTTTTAGCTTGAAATCTACTTTTTCAGATAGCATAATTGCTACCCCTTCTTGTTTCCTGGTTCCATTAGCTTGCAAAATTTTGACCAGCTGTTTACTTTTAGAATGTGCCTATCTTTTGTGGTGATTTTGTGTTTCCTGAAGGCAGCAGATGGATGGGTTTTGTGATTTCTAATCCATTTTTATAATCTGTGTCTCTTGGTGAGTTAATTCCATTGACATTTAGTGTTATATGGAGAAATTACTTTTATTTCCTGACATTTTTTGTGTTTAGTGTCCTTCATAAATGTATTATTTAGCTTATAGGTTTTGGTGGTATTATACTTCCCTCCTGTATATGCTTTTTCTTTTCTTGAAGCTTGAGTGTCTTTTTTAGCATTTTTGAAGGCCTGATTTGGTGGTCATGTAATCCTTCAAGTTGTCTTATGGTGGAAAATTTTTCTTTCACTATCAATCATGACTGGTAGTTTTGCTGGGTATATCAGCCTGGGTTGATATTTTTGCCCATTAAATACTTGAAGTACATCTGTCCAAGCTCTTCTGGCTTTTACTGTTCATATTGAAAAATCATTTATTTTAATAAGTTTACATTTAAAAGTGACTTTTTTTTCTCTTGAATATCTCAGCACATTCTCTTTGTCTTGTATGTGAAGTATGTTGATTATTATTTGCCATGGCAAGTTTCTATTTTGGTCATATCTGTTTAGGGTGCCTCATATTTGGATGGGCCTTTCTTTCTTTATATGTGGAAAATTTTCCTTTATGATAGTTGACAAATTTCCTCTGCTGTGGTATTTTGGGATGTTTGTTCTGGTATTCTGTCAATGTGCATGTTAGGCTTCTTCAATGTGTCCCATAACTCTTGAATATTTATCTCAAGTATGTTTTTGGCTTTAACAACCTCTTCCATTGAGCTGGTTAGTTCCTCCACTTTGTCTTCAAGAATTGATATTCTATTTTCTGCTTCATTAGTTCTGCAGATCAGACTCTCTGTTGAGTTCTGGGTTGAAGATAACTTGTCTTTTAGTTCAATTGTAAACTTTGCTTGAGATTGTTTTAAGTGCTCTATGCCTATTTTTTTTTCTTCAACTGCTTTCCCATCTCCTACAAGTGCTTGTTGTGTTCCTGTTCAAAGTGATTGATGTTGTTATTTAACTCCTCAAGGATTTCCTCTTTCATTGTTTTGATTATAGAAAAGATCAGGATTTAAAAATCATTGTCTTGGGTGGCTTTCTTGGCTACTTTCTGTGAGTTTGTTCTTGTTGGAATCTATTATTATGGGGTTCTTTCAGTAGGAGATTTCATGGATTTGCACTGTGACCTGGGCATTTTTGTTTTATCTCTTATGACCTTCTTTTTGTTTCTGTGTTTTTTTTTTTTTTTTGACTGAACTGAATTAGTATTACTACACTTGAGCAGTTATGGAGATGGGTATGCTTGTCTGGTATTGGAGTTATTTCCTATATGTGGCTATTGGATTGTTAGTAATTCAATTAAGTCAGGTTCAGTAGACAGGGAATGAAGATTAGTACGGTAGTGCACTTTTTAGGTTTACTTCCTTGGTGCTAAGAGAGGGTGAATGGTATAGACCCTGCTGTATGGGTTTTGTGTGGCTATTTGGAAATGTTAAACTACAGTGACTAATAATGGAAAGGAACAGGATGGTTAAAAGGGTTTACTTATCTTTGAACTGGATATGAATATTCTCTCTCATGTGATGGGATGATTTTAGAGGACTTCAGATGAATGGTGTTTGTCCCCTAGAGCTTTGCTTGGGTTTTCTCTAGACTCTGTTAAATTATGAGGAGCAGGGAGTTGGCCCTGGTTTGGATACAGGACAGAAAGGCAGACTGGCTTCTGGTGCAGCTTACAGGTGACCTGGGGTCTGGGCTGTGGACTAGGGGGCTTATCTGAGGAGCAGGGAGTGGGCCCTGGTACCTTTCTGGGGCGGAAAGGCAGAGTGGCTTGTGAGGCGTGCAGACCACCTGAGACATGAGGTGTAGCTTAGAGGCCTTCCCCAGTGCTAGAAAGGCAGGCTAGCTGCTGGTGGGGGGTGGCGCGGGGTGCCTGGGGTCTGGGACATGGTCTAGGGGGTCTTACCTGAGAAACAGGGAATCCACCCTTGTCTGGGTCTAGGGGCAGAAAGCATAAAGAATTTCAAATAGCATGAATTACAGAAACTTATACTTTTGTTTCCTTTCGAAATTCATTGAATTTTTAGTCATTTATATGAGACCTTTTAGTGATATCCTAAGAAAAGTTATAAGTAATTTAGATTCTTCTTAAATGTTATCAAAGTGTCATTTATTTATGATAGCAATTTTAGGATACTTTGAGTGAGGGCTCAGTACAGTTCATAAGACAATATATGCTACAGTTTCTCTCAATCATTAACCTTATAGCACAAGTTAGAGTATCTGTCAGAGGTTAAAATGTCACCAAATAATACACATCACAAGGAAACAAGTCAAACCATTGGTTAGAATATTTATCAAATCACTGTGCAAATAAACTGTTTTTGGAAGCTCGAAAAGAACTGAAATGCTACCTATTAGTGAATTTCCAAGTGATTTCTAATTTTGCTGTTGGTTGAAATTGGTATTTTAAATGATCAATCCTTGTAAATTCAACTATAAGTATACAGTAATGCAAAGGAAATACACCTTTTTTCTTACTTTTCATAGCCACCCTGTGAGAATTTTGTTAATGGATATTTGAAAGTGTAGTTGCAAAGCTGTCCATAAATGAATGAATGCAAATGCAAATGGTAGACACATGGTAGGGCATATTGCTTGATATTAGGATCACATACGCCCTTTGGTATCTCTCTCTCTCTCTCTCTCTGTCTTTCTTGAAAGTTAACAGTGATTCTTCATCTCCATTATAGATTGCTCTGTTCTTGAGATGCAAAACTAATAAAAAATGGCTGAATTACTGCATCGTATATGTTTATTTGTAATATTGCTTTTGTAATAAGTGTTGTCACTGTGAAGGTTTTACTGTAGTTGATATTATCTCCAGTGATTAGGATTATAGAAAATGGACCAGGGATATAATTGAGGGCATCATTTGAGATGCATTAAGACACAAATGGACAAATGTGTAATGTACATTATTTAAAGATAGACATTCTTTGCTACTTTGGTAGGTGTCGGAATTTTATTTGTAGTTCTTGAAGATAAAGATTTAATCATGAAAGGTTAATTGCTAAATTATTCTGTGGATATCAGGCAGAGTGAATAAAATCAGAATGCCTTTTATGTATTTGTTTAATATTTGCTTATGGATAGAGTGACTGAAAGAGGGAGTGAATAAGAGAGAAAGTGAAAGAGAGAGAGAGAGAGAGAGAGAGAGAGAGAGAGAAACTTATCATAGCATGCATTTGGAAATTGGAAGACAACTTTCTTTTTTTTAATTTATTTTTTCCACTCATGCAAACTTGAAAGGTTCCCCATTCCCCTCCCTCCCTCCCTCCACCCCTCGCTGGATCCCCTTGCTCCCTCCCCCCTTTTCCCATTCCTTTCCCTACTTCTTCCCTTTCTCCTAGTGCCTCCCCCCCCCATTCCTGGAGCATCTTTTAGTATGCATGTCAAACTTCCCTCTGGGTCCTCCTCTCTGATGAGGTATAAGGACTCAGTAGCATTGCCTAGAGCTCTTTTTCGTGTACCCTTTTAGTATAGGAACACTATTGTGGCTGTTAATCCCTTGTCTCTAATGATCTTAGAGCCTGTGATCCATGCTAGATTTTGGAGGGTCAATGACATATTAGTCATCGGGCAGGTCATGCAAAACACCTATATGATTACTTCAGCCCTAACGTGCATGGAGTATCTTGCATATGGTTGCTCCTCCCCATCTTTAGGTTCTTATAATCTTACCGTCCCCTCTTCTACAAATTTCCCTGAGCTTTGGGATGGAGAGAGATCAGGCTGTCCTGGTTCCTGGTGATTAATGTAAGATCTCTGATTTTCTGAATTATGGTTATTCTTTATTCTTTTTCTTCTTCCAGTTTTTCTGTTCCTGAACTGCTCTTGGCTCCATCCTGATGGGTATTGGATGTGGAACACAATTTTCATAATTCTTTGCTCTACCATGTGGGCTTCCAGACATTGAACTCAAGTCAATTACACTAGGTCAACAAGTGCCTTAGTGACTGAACCATCTTGTTCATCTTATAAGACCCTTTAAAGAGAATAATTAGAACAAAAATGAAAAATTTATTTTAGTTATGAAGATTTATAAAAAATGACTTATAGGTATAATGTTAATATTTGTCCATGATAATACAAATTACCTTAGTTTTTTTCTTTTATATGTTCTTGCCAATATCGTCTCATTGAATGAGAAAGATCTGAGCTATTCCAGCTTCTATTGTATTAAACATATTTGAATACCTTTCAGTTCTTTAGTAGTCAATCTTGTTATGCCACTTGAGTATAAATTATTAGTTTTGTCTGAAAGACAACATAAAAAATGAAAATACAACTTAAATCATTTATCATTTTGGCTCTAAGAAAATGATAGATGCTTGTCTGTAGAGTCAGCTGGTGAAAGTTGGATGATATCCAAACACTGACTAATGTATATTCTTTTTGGCAGGTCATAGAACTTCTCTTTAAAATAAGTCTTCTAGGGGGCTGGAGATGTGGCTCAGGGGTTAAGCCTCTGCCTTGCAGGCAGAGAGTCCTGAGTTCGGATCCCAGATCCCATGTATAGACGCCAGACGGAAGCAGGGTCGGCCTTTGCTTCTGGTCCTGGTAGGCGGAGCTTGTGAATCCCGGGGCAGAGTAAACAAGAAAGAGGTGGAGGCGTCCATGGTGGTTCCCGAATTCGTCCGTGGTTCTACACACACACACACACACACACACACACGTGCATGCGCACACACACACATGCATATGCACACACACACAGTTGAATAAATAATAATAAAATAAAATAAAATAGGTCTTCTCATACAATAAAAAGCAGTGTTGATATAACAATATTGAGAAAACTTGCAATGTATCTGATCACAATGAAAAAAATAACTAGAAATCAACAGGAAAAGAAGCTATAGAAACAGGCAAACATAATAAGATCAAATGAAATACTCTTGGATGATGAGTTGTCACTAGAACTGAATGAAAATTATAATACAAGATTCAAAACATTGTGAAATACAATAACATTAGCCCTAATAGGGACAGAAGCCCACATTGAAAAATAAGAGACCACAAATAAATAGCAACAATAAAAACTTATGAACTTGGCAAAACAAGAACTGAAACCCCAAATAAATAAATAGAAATAATTGAGATTAATTCAGAAATTGATAAAATAGAAATTAAATAAAATACAAATAATTAATTTAAAATATTGGGTTCTTTGAAAAATAGAAAGATATAAGCTCTTATCCAAACTGACTGTGAGAGAGAGTGACGAAGATTCTGACAAGAAGCACACTCAAGGGACGAAGGGCTTCTCTGGCTCACTTTTCAGAGTGTGCGTCGTTGCCATGAAGGCAGCAGTTGAAGCCTCTGGTGACACCACATCCATGGCCCAGGAGCAGAGGGAATGAACACCGTGCGTGCTTTTGGTCAGCTCGTGCTCTTAGTGCTGAATCCCTGACCTGTGGAATTGTCCTGCAACCCGGAGGTCTGGCCCCGCAGATGGTCAGTCTCCCACCAGCCTTCATCTAGGAATTCCTCTGAGTGGGTCAAAGTCTTGCTACCTAGCTGTCAGGCTGACAGTACTGACCGCACAGTGCACTGAGAGAAGTCAAACTGACGGAACATCATACTGCATTGAGAGGAGTCAAAGAGGTGACTAGCCGTACTCAGCTACATATGGCATAAGAAGGAAGATACTTAAGGACACCATCTGTCAACGCTAGAGCCCTCGCACTGGTGAGGAGGCGCCATTACACAAAAGAACCCTCTGGACATCAACGGATCTACGTTGGAGGCACTTAAATGTCGTGTATGTGGAAAACCATCTTACTGAACCTTCACTCACAGGGAGTGTGATTGGTGTATCTGTAAAAACCATCCTTTGCACTGATGCGAACTCCCCTCAAGCTGTTCTGAGTGTATGTTTCTGAGACCTCTCAGCAGGAATTGGCCCCACACAGTCGAGTCCCAGAGCAGCTCAAGTGCTCGCCGTCCTGTGCTGAGTCCCGAGCACGTGTCCACACTGTGCTGCGGCTGTAGCCCAAGCAGCTGTTGCCTGCAATGCCATCTGTTTCCACTCCCCTCTCCACATATTCTTGCAGCAAGACTTAGATTTGGTCTGATGCGCAGATGCCCTCTAGCAAGTCTTGGGAAACCATATGTTCAGAAAGGCACTGTTGTTCGAGAGTGGTCTTTATTGGAGAGAGCAGTGGTCCTGCTGGTCCCCATCAATCGACCTAAGCTAGTTGACCCAGCAGTGCACCTCACAAGGTCATGGAGACCTGCTGTTTAGAAAGATCCACTTTAATCCAGTCAATGCGGGGAGGAAGAATCAAGTAAAACTTCCAGAAGTTCCCGAGGGTTTTGTCTGGTAACAGATTGAAACATGCATTTCTTCCATATGCAGAGCCTTTGAACAAGTTCCACAGATTCGTATGTTCCAGTCTTCAAAGGAAATTTGTAAACTAAATTCGAAAGAGAAGTGCTAAATATAATCTCGCTTGGTTTTCCAAAAAAAAAAAAAGACAGAACCTAAACTAAAATATTATACAGTAGAAAGGAGACATTGTGACATATGTTAACAAAATGAAGATAATGTTCAGGACATAATGAAATATATTCTACTAAATTGTAAAGTATAAAAAAGCATGAATTTCTAGAAACATGTGACCTACTAAAATTAAACTAAAAGGGAGAAATGTATCTATAATGAGTAACAAGATTAAAACGATAAACATATGAAAACTTCCAGTTAACAAAAGTATAAAGACAAACTAAGATTGTTTCACTAGTGAATTATACCAGAGTTTTAAAGAATTAACACTAATATTTCTTAGACTATTACATGAAATGTGAAAGTAATAAACATAACTGAAGGCTTGTTACAAATCCAATATATTATCATGGCATAAGAACGAGATAAAATAAAAAACAAAAGAAAATACAAAAATTTTCAGTAAAATGCTTGAAAATCAAACTGAGAGACACTTCAATAAACATCATCTGCCATAATCATGTTGGCTTCATTCCTGAGATGCAAGGATGGTTTGACGTGCAAACCAATACATGTGATATAACATCAATAAATTGAAGGACAGAAATCACATGATCATATTAATAAATTCAGAAAAATCTTGATAATATCCAATGTCCCTTCATGTAAAAATATATGAAGAGACTCAAAATTTAAGAAACCCATCTCAATATAATAAAAGCCATATATCATAAACCTGTAGCTATCACTATGCAGCATGGAGAAATTTCAATGCATTTCCATTAAAATCAGAAAAGAAGGTGCCCACTTTCTCCATTCATTCATCAGGGTGCCTAAAGTCTTACAGAAATAAGACAAAAGAAGAAAAGTAAAAGGATAAAACTGAAAAGGAAGAATTCAAAGAATCTTCATTTGAAGAAGATTCACTAAAGCCTCTACTTAAAATGGTGACAAAAATTAGGTCAAAGATAATAAACACTGTTATCGTTACATTTTAGTGTCAACTTGATGGTTGCAGATTGTTTGGGATTCAGTTGTGGAGAACCATTGGTTGAAGCAGGCCCCCAAACACATGCAGGTACTTGAATAATTGATGTGGAGAATCCAGCCCATAGTGATGGACCAGATAATAAGAGGTGCAAAGAGAAGGGATTTGCTCTTCCCTTATCCTAGATCGACTAGCTGTTGAGTTCACTCTACTCTATGAGCATCATTGACTTTTTAGAGTACCTTGCCTTCTTTTTTGCTGCTGCCACTACCCTCCATCTTTGGCTGATGTGGAACTCATTCTTTTGACCTTTCTGCTGTTTCAGCAGCTTTTGGAACCTGGTCTCTAAGTTTTGCTGTTGTTTGCTGTTCATTGCTGACATCAGAGTCCAGCTGTTCTTCATTGACATAGGAACTGAGTGACTTTGACCCTCCAGTGAAGTAGAGGCTTGAGACCTCCTCAGGATCTTTTAGCGTTGTGAGACATTCCAGTCAAGAACGAAGCAGCAATTCTGTTCTTCAGCAGAGATTCTATTCTTCAGAAAGTCCTGACTAATATAAACACTTTCATCACAGCAGCAAGATATGAAATTAATATGATTTTATCTTTCCTGATGTATATACATGAATTTATATCAGATATATGCTTATATATCAGAATATATCCACAATAAGAAACATACTGAAAAAGAAATCGGAAACAATCCCTTTCACAATTGCCTCAAAAATACTTTGGAAAAAACCTAATGAAGGAAATGAAATACCTCAATAGTGAAACTAAAACATTCAAGAAAAAATTGGCAACAGAAAACAGAAGATAAGCCCTCCAACATTCATAGACTATATGAATTGATATTGTGAAAATGGCAGTACAACAAAAACAATCTACACATTCAATGAATTTACCTTCAAAATTTTAATCACTTGCCAAAGAAAAAGACAATTTTAAAATTCACATTGATGTATAAAAGATTATGGATAGCCAACAGTAATCAGCAAAAAGAATGATATCAAAGTATTACCATATCAAATTTCAAGCAGAACTAAAGTCACAGCAATAAAGCAAGCAAAGTAGCTCACAGACACACAAATTAATATAATAGAGTACAGGACCTATATATAAACCTGTCAAACTACAGCAAACTGATTCTTGCCAAAACAGCCTAAACTACAAGTTGGAGAAAGATACCTCTTACAAAGTAGTGAGGAGCAAACTCATGGTCCATATGTACATTAAATAAAACAAATCACTATGTTTTAACTTGGACAATCTAATGTAACACATGAAGCTCTGAAAGTTATTAAGAATTTAAGAATTAAGAATAATTAAGAAAGTTATTTAAGAAAAAAACACCTCAAAATATAGGCCTAGGCCAGGACTTTCTGAACTGGACTTCTATTGCTCTGCAAATTAGGCTAAAAATAGACAATTTTGACCTAGTGAATTGAAGGACTACAGAATGGAACAGATCTTTACTAACTATCATTCTGACAAAGGATCAATATCCAGACCCAGGCATCAGGAGATATCCATATCATACAGCCAAAAGATCCCAGCAAAATCCAGAGAAGTTTGCCAACAATAAGCCACAGCCAGACAATCTCATATGACTCAGGAGAACCAAAAACAACTACCAAAGAAAGCAGTCACCAACTTAATAGACGATGCTCAAGTCACATCGTAAAACCACAAAATATACTAAGTACCAATAAAACATGTCTCTTACAAAATTACCACCCCCTTATAATAGATTCCAATGAAAATAACTTCAAGGATACTGGTCAGGATGGTAACACAGTGTCTTCCAAAGAAATGTTAGAAAAGAACCACAAAAGGAAGGTGACACATGAAAAAATGAGTATGAAGAACTCAGAGAGGAAGTGAGCAAGCATATGATCTTATAAGAAAACAAAAAGAATGAAAAATTGTATGAGATGAAAAAGGAAATAGAGAAAATATAACAAATTTAGAAGAGATGAAAAAAAAACCAAACTGAAATTCGATGGAATTCATGAGTAGCCCAAGAACTTCTATGTTTCATCAAGTTGGGCTTTGGTATGGCCTTGAATCCCTTTTGGTGACTGTTTTATGTCTCTTCAGGAAAAGTGTCACACTTAGCTTTTTGGCATGATTATGACAGAACAAAAGAATTAGGAAGGAAAAATTGCATGATCCTGGCTATGGACAACAAGGAATGCAACTGAGGCTGAACAATCTGAGGGTAGAGCATCAACAGATAGAATCTTGAGTCTCTTTCCTCATGTATATTCAAATGTGTTTCCTTGCTATGGTGTTTGGAGTATGGGATTTTCAATGGATAATGAAACATGCACTGAGCCAACAGGAGATGAATGTCTGTGTGGGGAATACAGCTGTGGCAGGTTTTGTCTGTGCATATGGTACAGCATGACTGCTTGCTCAGTGACATCCACTAATGTAAGTACTCTGATTCCCTAAGAATGGTTGGTAGTCTAGTGGCCCATAAGAGTATTCTGTCATGGACCAAGGTATTAATTAGTGCCTGCAGATGTTTTGTGGTTCCTGCTATGTATTCAGGGTGACTGCCTACAGAATTTTTTGAAAAGGAAGAATTGCAATGGCAAAGAGAAATGTGACTAGCATCTGCTATCACATCTGATTTGGATAGCAAATTGGGTAACTCAGAGAATGGGATGGAAGTGTAGGTTTGCTATTTCCTATGGCTAGGTAGCTGAAAGGGCAAGAAAATATTTTAGATTTATGCTGAAAAAGCCCTTCCTAGGATCTAACCTATCTAACCCCACAATGTGGAGCCCAGAAAACTGCAAAGCAAAACAAAAAAAGACAGAGCAATCCGGAATGATTTCTAAAATCACCCTTGATCCTCACAGGTGCACACAGAATCCTCTGATACACAGAGAAGCACACACACAAGCTTACACACACAAGCACACAAACAAAACGAAAACCCTCAGGCTCACTTTGGATAGAGCAAAGGTGAAAATGCATGATTTGACATCAGACAGGAGTCATAGCAATATTCTGGTTGGAGAAACCTTGGAAATACTGTTTAAACTGGGAAATACTTTCATGCAAGCAAATAAAAAACCTGCCAGTCTGATTTGTGAGGTCATAGAAAATAATGGAAATGTGATCTTGGGCAGCAGAAAATAAAAATATAATCACTCATTTCACTTGATACATAGGCATAATCTGAGTCAAATTGAGGAGAAAAAGTACCTAATTGGTTCATCTTAACTATTAGGAACAATCTGTTTTCATTGGCTGAGGTCCCCATGAATGTAAGGGAATAAAAGACAGTAGAGGAGGATCTGACATGGCTGAGGGAATTGCGGATAAGGAGGAGATGCCTGATGCTGTTTGTCAGACAGGATAAGACTATGTTCACCACAGGTGAGAAAGAAGTTAATTCAGAGGTTCAGTATAACTTCTACCAACTCCATCCATTTACTAGTGAATTTCATTAATTTTTAATGGTTAAATAGTAATCCATTGTGTATATATGTCACATTTTTATTGTCCATTCATTAACTGTCAGGCACCAACATTGATTCTAAGACTTTGCTATTGTGAAGAAGAGTGCTGCAATGAACATGAATGTACATGTGTTACTATAGTATGATGAAGCATTTTTGGGGAATATTCCCAGCAGTGGTATAGCAGAGTCATATGGAATTTCAATTTTTATCTTTTTTAGAAACGACCATATTGATCTCCATAGTGGTTGTACAAGTCTGCATTCGCGCCAGCAATATATGAGGGTTCCCTTCTCTTCTCATCCTCTCCAGCATGTGTTGTTGCATATATTTAGGATTTTAGTCATTCTGACTAGGGTGAGAGGATATGTCAGGGTAATTTTGATTTGCATTTCCCTAATGACTAGGAAGCTGAAACATTTTTTTAAGGTATTTGTTGAACATTTCAATTTCTTCTTGGGAAAAAGTTCTTTAAAGTTCCGTGGCCTGCTTTCTAATTAGGCTGTTTATTTACTTGATGTTCAATTTTTTGAATTCTTTGTATGCTCTAGATATTAATCTATCAGATGTGTGGACAGTGAAACTTTTCTCCCATTCTGTGAGTTGTGTTTTTGCTTAATATTATCTTTAGCTGAACAAAAGCTCTTTAATTTCATGAGAATTTTTTTTGTGTGTGTATTGCTTCTATTTTCTTAGCTATTGGGGTTCTGTTTAGAAAGCATTGAACTAGGACAAGCAGTTCGAGAGAATTACCTGTTCTTTCTTCTAGGATTCATGTACTTTGTGGTCTAATATTAAGGTCTTTGATACATTTGGAGTTGATTTTCATTCATGGTGTCAAGTAAGGGTCCATTTCAATCTTCTGTATGTAGAAATAAAATTTTGCCAGCACCATTTATTGAAGATACTGTTCTTTTTCCACTGGGGTTTCTGAGACCCTATATCAAAAATCAGATGACATATGTATATGGGCTTATTTTGAAGTCTTTAATCGTTATCCATTGATCTATGTGTCTGTTTTGGAGCCAATACCATGCTGTCTTTATTACTATGGATTTGAAGTAAAGATTAAGGTTTGGCTTGGGGATCCCTCCAGCATAGTTTTTATTATTTTGGATACTTTGGCTATCCTGGGCCTTTTCTGCTTCCATATGAATTTTGAGATTGCTTTGTAAATTTTTGTGAAGACTTACCTTGGAATTTTGATAGTATAACATTGAATCTGTAGATTGCTTTTGGTAGGATAGTAATTTTATGATGTTAATTCTACCAATCCAGGAGTATGGGAGGTATTTCCACCTTCTTGTGTCTTCCAAAATTTCTTTAGTGTTTTAAAGCTTTCATTGTCCAGGTCTCTCACTTCCTTAGTTAGATTTATATCAAACTATTTCATTTTTTAGGGACTATGGTAAAATGGAATTATTTCTCTTAGGACTGTCTCACTTTTCTCATCCTTGGTGTATAAGAAAGTCACTGATTTTTGAAAATTGACTTGGTACCTTGATACTTTGTTGAACTTAAGTATTAGTTCCAGGAAGTTCCTGGTGGAGTTTTGGGGGTCTCTTTTATATAAAGGATAATGTTTTCCACAAATAGAGATAACTTGACTTCTGTTCCAATCTGTATCCCCACTTTTTTTTAAATCAAAAAACTTTATTATCACTCCCTTTGCCTTAAATACTCTTTATAACTAAGTTGGAGTCTTCTGCACTCCGTTTACAGATCATGTAAGATATATGAAAATTGTCCATTGTACTTATCAAGCTTTCATGATTACAGAAAATGAACCAATATACAAAAGAACATCATACTTAATGTCATGTCTTGTAACTTATGGCATTTTGAAACTCCAATTTTTTTATTTCCAGTCATACAAACTTAACAGGTACACCGGTCGCCCCCTCTCTCCAACCCCCTATCCCCCTGTGCTCCCCTCCCCTCCCCCTTCCCTCCCTATTCCCCAGTACCTCCCCCTCCCATCCCCGGAGCATCCTTTAATGTGAGTGTCAAACTCTTCTCTGGGTCTTCTTCTCCAATGAGGTGCAAGGACCTAGTAGCATGAAACTCCAATTATTAAAAACTATTTGATAAAATATTATACTGAATACTTTTTCCCCACATTTTATTTTTTTCCTAATCATACAATCTCAATAGGTACCCTTTCCTCTCCCTCCTTTCTCCCCTTGCCAGTCATCCCCCATTACACTCTCTCCTTTCTCCCTTCCATTCACACCCCTCCCTCCCTTCTCCTCTCCTAGTGCCTCCCCCTTCCTTCCTACCACCCCTTAAGGCATCATTTTATGTAAAAGGTTCAGGACTCAGTGGCATAGCCTTGAGCCCTTTCTTGGTCTCCCCATTAGTATGGAAACTCTATTTTGACTGTTTAATCCCTTGCCTCTAAGGATCCTACTGTCTGGAGCCTTATCCCCTGTGATCCATGCTAGACTTTGTGAGAGGCTCCATGACATGTCAGCCATTGTGCAGGTCAGGCAAATTCCAATTCTGGATACTTTGTATCCCTTTTATCTTCTTGTCTTGTCTTATAACTCTAGTTAAGAATTCCTGTACAATATTGAATAAAGTGCCTAGTTCTTGATCAAAAAGGAAATGCTTTAAATTTATCACTTTTTAGAATAATCCATGCTATAGGATTGTTTGTTGTATATAGCCATTATTATATTGACCTATGTTTCTTTTATTTCAATTTTCTCCAGGACTTTGATCTTAAAGGGATTGTATCTTTTCAAAAGGTTTATCTGTATGTACTGAGAAAATCATTTGTTTTTTTGTCCTTGGGTTTGTTTTTATGTTGGACTACATTTATTGATTTGCATGTGTTGAACCAATCTTATATGCCTGCAATAAAGCCTACTTGATCATAGTGAATGATTTTTTGACATTTTTTTAGCTCATTTGCTAAAATTTTGCTAAGGTTCTTTGCATCTGTGTTCATCAAAGAGATTCGCATATCGTTTTCATTTCTTATTGTATTTTTATTTGGTTTTTGGATTAATATGATTTAGTTGCATAGAAAGAATTTGGGAGTGTTCCTTTCTTTGCTATTTTATGGAATAGTTTAAGGAGTAGTGGTGTTAGTTGTTGTTCAAATGGCTGATAGCATTCTGTACTGAACTCATATAGTCCTGGACTGTTTTTGGTGGGGTTATTTGTAATTACTTCTTTAATTTCATCATTTTTATGGGACTGATTAAATAATTCAATTGTCAAACTAATTGTCAAATTTTGTAGAGTATAAATTTTTGAAGTATGATCTTATGATTCTCTGAATTTCTTTGATGTTAGTTGTAATGACTTCATTTATTAATCTCTAATTTTATTAATTTGGGTTTTCTCTCTTTAGGCTTTAGTTAATTTGGCTAAGGGTTTCTCAGTCTTGTTGAGGTTTTCAAAGAACCAGCTCTTTGGTTCATTCTTTGCATTGTTTTCCTTATCTCAATTTCCATATTTCTCCCATTATTTTAATAATTTCTGCTTATGTACTGCTTTTAGGCTTGGATTGTTCTTGTCTCTTTAAAAAGTTTAAGTTGCATTGTTAAGTTGTTTACTTGTGATGTTTCAATCTTTTAAATATAGACATTGAGTGCTATAAAATTTCCTCTTAGAAATGCCTTTATCCTAATTGAGAGCTTTTGATGTGTTTTATTTTCATTATTGTTTACTTTAAGGGATTTTTTTAATTTCCATTTTGAATTCTGCATGAATCCATTCCTCATTCAGCATCATGGTATTCAATTTCTAAAAATTTGTGTATTTTCTGCCATTTGCTTTGTTGTGGGTGTCTAGCTTTATTCCATGGTGGTCAGATAGGGTGTGGGATATTATTTCCACTTTCCTGTATTTGTGGTTTGTTTTGGAGAAAGTTTCATGGAGAGCTGAAACTAATGTTTATTCCTTGGCATGGAGATGAAAGATTTGATCAAGTTTGGTCAGGTCCATTTGGGTTATGGTTTGATTAATCTCTAGTGTATCTCTGTTCAGTTTTTTACCTGTTGACCCATCCAATAATGAGAGTAGGGTATGAATGTTCCCTACTATTATTGTGTATGGATTGATTTGTTATTTTAAATTTTGTACCATTTGTTTAATGAATGTAGCTGAGCTTATTTTAGGTGTGTATATGTTGTATGTGTTTAGGTGTGTATATGTTACAAAATCTTCCTGTTGAATTGTTCCTTTAATTAATATATAGTATCTTTCTATGTCTCTCATGATTTCTTCTGGTTTGAAGTCTATTTTGTCAGATATCAGAATTGCTACTGCCACTTATTTCCTTTTACCATCAGCTTGCTATACTTTTGACTAGCCTTTTGCTCTGAAAATGTGCCTGTTTTTCATGGTGAAATGTGTTTCCTGAAGGCAGCAGATTGCTAGGTTGTGATATTTGATACTTGTTTACAATCTATGTCTTTTGATTGGAGATTTTATTTCATTGTCCTATCAGGTTATAATTAAGAGATGCTTATTGATTCCTGTAATTTTCTGTATTTTGTGGGTTTTATGTGTGAGTTTCTTTACTAGGGATGTTTTGTTTGTATTATTTTTCCCTTCTCTCCTCTTAGATATGTTTTTCTTTTCTTGAACTTGAGTATCTTTTCTTGCATATTTTGTTGGCCTGGTTTGGTGGTCAATCAATATAAGCCTTAGTTTAACCTTATGGTGGAAAACATTTTTTTCTCTCACCCTCAGTCATGACTGAATATTTTAATGGGTATATCAGTCTGGGTTGACATTTGTGCTCATTTTTGACTTGAGGTACATCCATGGTCTTCTGGCTTTCACTGTTTCCATTGAAAAAATCAGCTGTTTTGTTTTTAATAGATTATACCTTTAAAGGTGACTTGATTTTTCTCTCTTGACTCTCTCAGCAATTCTCTTTTTCATGTATCTGTAGTATTTTGACTATAATTTGTCATGGTGAGTTTCTAAATTTGTCATATCTGACATATGTGATATGCCTCTTCTACTTGAATGGATATTTCTTTCCTTAGATGTGGAAAATCTTCATTAATGATAGTGTGAAAAATCTCTTCCAGAATGATTTTGTGGGTTTCTTACTCTGGTATTCCATGAATGTGCAGTGTTGGCTTCTTCAAGCAGTCCAATAACTCTTAAATATTCCTCTCAAGGATTATTTCACTTTATCAAATTCTTTGATTGATCATATTGTTCTGTCACCTTGTCTTCTAGTTTGATATTCTATTTTGTGTTTTGTTAGTTCTGCTGGTAAGACTTTTGAATTTATGATTATAGTTAGCTTATTTGTAATTTGTAACTTGTAATTTTGAGTTTAATCTCTGTATGAGAATTTTTCAACTGCTCTGTGCTTATTTTTGTTTCTTCAACTGCCTTTTTCATTTCATCTAGGTTCCTGTTATGCTCCTGTTCATATTGGCTTATGCAACTATTTAACTTCTCTTGGAGTTTTTCTTTCATTATTTTGATTATGGTAAAGATCATACTTTGAAAACTCTTGCCTTGGTTATTGAATTCTTGGCTAATATCTGAGGGATTATTCTGGCAGGGATCTATTTTTATGGGATTAACATTTTTTTTGTCAGGGAGATGTTGTTATGGTTTTGTTTCTTGGGGTTTGCAGTGTGACCTGGTCATTTTGTGTTTGACTTCTAGAATCTTTCTGGATTGTGTGGTTATGACTGTTAGGAGTCAGACAGCATTGTTGCACTTGGATGATTATTGCTACTATTTACGTAGGTATTGAATGTGTCAGCCTATTGTTCCTTGTTATTTTGTGAATAAGGTGATTATGCTACTAGAAAAAAAAACTATATGGAAGCTCTACTCTGGTTCTGAGGGTGACAGAGTTTAGATATAGGTTTGCCTAGAAATTTAGGATTGGGTGTCAAGGGTTGTTTTGTGTGGTTTGGGTTGTGTTAGCTTTATATTACAAAATAAGGTGGGCTTAATAGCTAGCAGTTAGAAATTATTGTGATATGGCACACTTGATGTATGTGAGGATAAATGGTTAATTCCCTGAGGGGTGGGCATGTTAGGTTTTGGATGTGCTGTATAGAAGTCTGAAGTAGTGGCAACTATCAATTGAGATGAGAAGGAAAGTAAAAAGAGTTACTCATCTTAGTGTTGAATGTAACAATTCCCATCTGTTCAATGGAAGGAGTTTTAGAGTCTTCAGTAGCAAGGTATCAGTGCACTGGTGCCAGGCTTTTAGTTCCTGTGGACTCTGTTAAAATCTTGAAGGTTTTATTATTGGTTGACTTGGGGGAAGCTGTTGGGTGGGTAGTTGAGACTGCCAGTGTGTGGGCCTAAGGTGCCAGTGTGTGGGCCTAAGGTGCCTGAGACTGAGTACCTAGCATTAGTCCCCATGAGAGAAAAAAAAAATCTGATAAAGCCTGCTGTTGACCCAGAGCCTAGGGGTGTGGCCGAGGGCCAGCCATGAAGCCAGTACTCTGTGCAGGCCCTGATCATGAAAGGAGCCTTAGGATTATTTTTTATGGGAATAATATTGTCGGTGTCTTAATGGAAGTGCATTGTGTCTATATATTGCTGTAGGTTATGTGGACATTTGAACTATATTGACTCTTCTAATCATGAATATGAGACATCTTTCTTTGTATCCTCTTCAGTATCTTTGATAAATGCTTTATTGCTTTCATTGTAGAAATACTTTTAGCTTATTATATATTTATATGTTTTATAAATATTTAATATATTATATTTTATGTTGTTAATATATATTTATAAATACATTATATAGATATATAAGTATATTATATAGAACTATAAATATATTATATATTAAAAATACCACTTTTTATATTGAATCTGTGCTCTGAACCATTACTGAATTCATCAGTTTTTAGTATACACTTTTGTGTGAGTTTGTTCGTGTACATTTGCAAGTGTGCACATATGTGTTTTATCTTCTTTAACCACAGACAATTTGACTTTTTACTCAATTGAATAACCTTAATTCATTTCCCATGTCTACATTATTTGGTTAGCATGTTGGCTAAAAGTGTTGATTATGGGCATCATTTTCTCATTCCATATCACAGAGAAGACCATTTCAAGCTGTCTCATTCGTTATGATGTCTGGGCTAGTTAAACACTTTTCTAAAACACTTCTTCTACCTTTAATGAGGTGCCAATAATTCTGGTCTTGATTCTGTTACCATGCTGCACAGTGTAGAATTGCAATATTGATCCACCCTTGCATCTCAGGTACAAATATCACATTATTGTGGTGATTGATTTTATTAAAGTACTGTCAAACTCAATCTGTGCTATTTCATTAAGGATTTTTATAGAAATAGTTTTTAGCTTCTTTTTTTCTCTTGTTCTTTTGTTTTCTTTTTGTCTCTTTAAATTCCTTTGTTTCACATGGAAATGATTGATAGCTGCTTATCCGGTTTTGCTCTCAGGATAGTAGTGGCCTCAGAATATGATTGGCAAGATATTGTCATGAAACTTTAAGTTAAATTGAAAATAGATAATTAGTCCATTTGCAAATGTTGGTAGATTTCAGAAGTGAAATCATCAGGTCCCAGAATTTTCTTTATTGATTCAATTTTCTTTAAACAGCATCTTTTTCTTCATGACATACTTCAATAGGATTTAAGAGTACAGGATCTTTTTACCTCTTTTAGCTTTTCTAAATTTGTTAGTTTATATTGTTCATAACAGCCCTTTGTGGTCCTTTTTCTTGTGATATCAGCTGTAATGTATTCATTTCTACTTTTTCTTACTAGAGTCATCTTGGCCATATTTTTCTTGATTTAGTTAAAGGATTATTGATTTTGTCACTTCAAAACTTAATTTTTTTATATTTTGTATTGTTTTGGTGTTAATTTCACTTCTTTATTTGCTCCAATCTCTATTTTTTTATATTTATGATGTATTCAGTTTTGTATTGTTCAGGTTTCTTGAAGTCACACATTAGGTTGTTTCTTTGGTTAATGGCATTTATTTATTTATGAGAAAGTAACAAAAAGGAGAGAGTGAGAGGGAGGGGGAGAGAAGGAAAGGAAGAGAGAGAGAGAGAGAACATGCATGTCATGATGCACAGGTGGAGGTCAGAGAACAATTTTTAGAACTCGCTTCTCTTCTTCCACCATATGGGCTTCTGATGATTAAACTCAGGTCACCAAGTTTGTGAGCAGATGCCTTACCCACTTATCTTTAATGATTTATTTTTTGGCTCATTTTATTATGGTCAGATAACCCTTGGTATGGTTTGATATTTTTAATTAGGTATGATCTGTCTTGAAGAACTTCTATGTGCTCTGTATTCAGTAACTATTGGATGGGATTATTTTTAAATATATGTTAGGATTACTTCTTCTAAAGTATGGTTTAACCATTATGGAGTTTGTTTGGTTTTCTTTGTTCATTTGGCTGTTTCCAGTGTTCTGTTTGCATGATCTATCAATTGTTAAGAGATAATTGTTAAAAGATCTTTCAGTTGTTGAAGTAACTATTATTATATTGCAATCTCTCTTCTTTTAAGCCTATTAATGTTTGATTTATGTGTTAGATACTTTGATGTTGACTGCAAGTATTTATACTTGTTCATATGTTTTTCTTTATTGACCACTACTGCAATTATTGAATGACTTTTTCTTTTTATTTTTATATTTTCCATATTATCCTTATGTTCATAGATAAATCTACTCCTATTTCTTTATTGTTTTGTTTCCCAGTTTCATCTAGGTTAACCATTAATGGCACGTCCCTGTGCATTCAGTGAAGTGAGGATGCCATCTCAGTGGGTATACTATTGGAGACAGTAGCTCCCTTCTCCCCATCCAGCATTGATAGTGTTTTTTTTTTTTTTTTTTTTGAGAACTTTCCCTTTTTTGGCAAACGGTGACAGGCTAAATCTCAAAATAAACAATACTTTAGTGAATTCATGTATGCAGCCAACCAATTATGTAGAGAAGTTACTGTCTGGCCATACATTCCACTTTCAGAACCTTACATTCTTACTGCCCTCTCTCCATCATGCTTCCTGAGCCTTGGGTTGGGGGTGATTTTATTTTTCAAATATCTTTCAGTAAAAAAAGCTTCTAGGTTGAGTGCAGTGAGCTTCTCTAATACACACATAAAATGATAAATATTTAGAAGTCAGTTTGATATCAGGTTCTTATGAAACTTAGCTGATTGTCCTCCATATCTGTGGTCTTCCTTCCTATAAATTCTTGGCCTGGTTGATAGTAACAACAATGTGTTCCCTGAAGAAATGTGAACCTTAAATCCAGAGAGCAATTTGTTACCCCCATAACATTTATGCCACTATTGCACAAAAGGTCACATCTTGTCAGGTTGATTGTCACTATAGCTTGCATCTTTCATTGGTGGATAAAACTCTAGATTGCTCTTTTGTGTCAGCAATTTTTATATCACATTCTGGTACTAAGAAAACTAGTCAGCAAGGAGGGAATTTTTGAAATCAGTCCAGCTTCTTTTTTTTTTAATGTCCTGTGTTTAATACTAGGTGTCAACTTGACCACACCTGGCATTAACTAAGATCAGCTGTCAGACTAGCTGAAAAAATTATCCAGATCAATACATTTACAATACAAATACCAGTCCTGATCTGATTGGAACCTCCCAGTAGCACACCAGATAAAAGGAACCATAGAAGAGAAGACTTTGAAGAGAGACTCTCAGAAGCTATGCTAGAAAACTGTCTTCCCTCCTACTGCCCTGCTTCTTTGCTTTTTCAATCCACCAGCCCTCCAACCATCCAAGTCTTCAATGTGACTATAGACTATCCAGGAATCCTCCCTCCTTCAACTGTCAATAACTGGCCTACCAGGTGGAGCAACTCTGAGCCTCCAAGATGTTTGCAGTGACTTAGCCTGCTCCAGCTTTAGCCAGCCAGCCATGCTTCCTCTGCCATGAAAGATTCACTTTTTCCCATTGAGTTGCTTAACTCTGAATGCTCTCTAAAAGAAAGAGATAAGAGTAACTATTACACCTGTGATCATTATGTGCAGTGACATCAGCAATAAAGCCTATGATGCTTGCTTTTATCACTGAGTTTTATACCTTCAGATATTTAATTATCATATTTAACACCTTTTCCTTACTGTTATGGTTGTATTTCAATGTCAACTTGACAGTTGCAGTCTGTTTGGAGGCAGCCGTGGAAGGTTAGTTAGAATGGTCCCTGAACAAGCCTGCAGGTACTTGACTGACTGCTGTGGAGAACCCATAATGGGTGGCACTTTCCAGTGGTGGACCAGATAATAGGAGGTATAAGGAGGAGGGACTTGCTCTTCCCTTATCCGGTGTCCACTTGCTGTGCAGTCCACTCTGCGTTCATGTTGCCTTACATTGTAGTGGCCTTCTTTATTGTTGTTTTTGTTGTTGTTGTTGTTGTTGCTGCTGCTGCTGCTGCCGCCGCAGCCTCCGTCCTTGGCTGACTTGGAGCTTCACATTTTCCATATGTTGCTGCTGTTCCCGCTGCCTTTGGAGCCTGGTCTCTAAGCCTTGCTGCTATTCGCTGTTCATCACAGACTTCGGAGCCCAGCTGTGTTCTTCACTGACTTCAGAACCCAGGGTCTTCAACCCTCCAGAGGAGCAAAGGCTTGAGAACTTCTCGGGATCTTTTGGTGTTGTGGAACATTTCATGCAGGAAAGAGGCTGTTGCAGGCAGCTTCCTTGAAGGGACACCATTTTTATTGTGAGTTATTTTTTAGTAAACTTTTTTATATATACTACATTCTATAGATTGTTTCTTCAGAGAACCCTGACTAATAATACACTTGCTATCTGTTGAGATTTTTTTCTCATTTATTTATATTTGATTTTCAGAAAGCCAGTTACTTTTTTAAAGGTTCAGAGTTGCAAGATTGGCTCTTTAAATGAAGTTTGCCCAATCACTGTCTTTCATGATCTGATAGTTTAGAGGGCACTGATGATGTGCTGGGAGAGCTTTTAAAATCAATACTTTCATGAGAAATTATGATTTCACTCAGTGGATGAGTGAAATCATAATTTCAGTGGATGATTAGTCAGAACACTTCATTTAGACCAGATGATTCAGACGATGACAGCAGTATTTTCGATACAGGTTGACGCGTGGTGACACTTCTTGCATGGTAAGTCTAATAGTATTGTATTTTCAGATTTTATTTCTGTTGGAAAATCTTGTCCCCTTCATTTCTGGATACCTTTGTTAAGCTCAGTATTCTTGGCTAGAATGGCATCATTTGTTTGTTTCTTCAGCATTAACTGTATTTATCCACACTCTCCTTGCCTGTAATAGTTTTGCTATGAATTTTTCTCCTAGATTTGATACACCTATTATGTTAATTTTCTCTTTAGTTTGTTTGTCTTTGAACTTTAAAATTTGACTGTATCATAGAGTAATTTTGCATGTATTGAATATTAGTGATTTTATTTGTTCTCCTACCTATAAATTCACATCAATTTCCAAGTGAATGCCTTTGCTACTTCTGTCACTGTGATAAAATACACTGACAAAAACAACTTAAGAGAAAGGATTTATTTTGATTCAAATTAGATAGTCTACCATGGCAGAAAGATCTAGGCAGAAGAAAATGAAGCAACTTTTCATCTTGTACCCACAGTCAGGACGCAAAAAGGATGCATGCTACTCATTTACTTTTGTGCATGTATGCAGTGTAAAATCTCAGCCAAGAAATGGTGCCACCTGTAGTGGGTGAGCATCACCTCACTAACTAATGTAATCAAGATATTCTCTCACAGGCATGTCCAGAGCTCATCTCCCAGGCCATCCTAGAGTCATGGAAATTGAAAATAATTTTTGAGCCCTGGGTTGGGGACGACTTTGATGTCTTGATTAGGTCCAAGCAGCCCATAGTCACTAATTCTCTGTACTGTAGTCATAGTGATTCCATCTTTTCTTGAAAAAAAAAAGCCTTCTAGGTTGAATGCAAAGAACTTTAATCTATGGATGAAATGATATATTTTGAAAAGAAAGTTTGATAAGAAGTTGTGATAGCTAAAACTTGGTAGATCACCCTCCACCCATTTCCCAACCTAGGGCCTATGGTTTCTTTTTCTAAAAGTTCTTGGCCTATAAAATTGAGTTATTGGTTGGGACGGACGTCTTAATTGCCTTTCTCTACTCTTTCTTCAATTTCAGTGGCACTACCATCTAATCTTTTAAAGCCTTCCCAAATACTTTTCAACATTTGCTTATCACATCTCAATCTTTCCTATTCTCTGTTTAACATTTTGAAATAGCCCTCCTTCATATTCATTGATTCCTGTGCTTCGAAAGTACTGCTGTTGACCTCTTGAAGTTTTCAGTTAATTCATCATCTTTGTTAGTTACAGGATTTCTCCTACAACTTTGTGTGTGTGTGTGTGTGTGTGTGTGTGTGTGTGTGTGTGTGTGTGAGAATGCCAAACCTCCCTCTGAGCCCTCCACACTAGAGGGGTAAGGACTCTGTGGCATGCACTGGAGCCCTTTCTTGGGCTCCCTAGTAGTATGGGAATGCTATTATGACTGTTTAATCCCTTGCCTCTAAGGATCCTACTGCCTAGAGCCTTTTCCCCTATAATCCATGCTAGATGTTTGGGGGTCATTGACATGTCAGCCATTGTGCAGGGCAGGCAAAGTTCAGTTCTGGCTACTGCAGTATCTTGCATATTGTTTGTTCTCCCCATCTTAAGGCTCTTAAAATCTTGCTGCCCCCTCTTCTGCAAGGTTCCCTGAGCTTTAGGATGAGGAAAGATTTGAATGGTCTGGTTTCAGGTAATTAATGTAGGGTCTTTGGTATTCTGAATTATGGTTTGTTGTTGTTTTCAGTTTTACTCTTCTTGCACCACCCTTGGCTCCATCCTGATTGGTACCGAAGGTCATCTCCTAACCAAAAAAATGTTTAAATGAAAATCTTAATATAGGAGGAGATTCAAAGGTAGATGGAATAGGAGTAGGACACAGCAGGGAGGGTTAGTGTCCCATTTACCAGAGAATTACTGTCTATCTGCCAGTCCCTACACCCTTCCTGATTGTTGAGATCAAACCTCTTCAGTCACAGGTGACCAGGAAAGGAAGTAAGAGTAGGTTTCAACAGATGTCTCTCTACTTACATGTAACACTTGATGGTGACCTATTTTCTCTACTGAAGCATGATGCCCTCTCTCCTTTTTTCTGGGGAGACCCTCCTGCTTCTCCCCTGTTTTTAATCTTTGCAGTTACAGTAGGTATTAAAGAGATTTGCCTTCGAATATGTCATTAAGTGAGTTTGATACTGGATCCACCTATTAAGGAGTACATATGGTATCTAATTTTCTATGTCTGGGATGTTTAACTCAATATAATTTTTTCTAATTCCATCCATTTCCCAACAAATTTCATTAATTCATCTTTTTTGATGGCTGAGTAGTATTTCACTGTGTACTACATTTTCCTTAGCCACTCGTCAACTGTTGGGCATTAGCGTTGATTCCATGACTTTGCTATTGTAAATAGTGGTGTAATGAACATGGTTGTGCTTGTGTCATTGAGGTGAATTTTTTAAGATCACTCAGGTATATAATCATGTCATCTGCAAATGGAGATATCTTGACTTCTTCCTTGCCAATTTGAATCTCTTTTTATCTCCCTTTCTTGTCTTATGGCTTCAGCTAAGACTTCAAGTACAATATTAAATAGAAGTGATGAGAGTGGACAGCTTTGTCTAGTTACTGATCGAAGCAGGAATGCTTCACGTTCTTCACCATTGAGTATAATCCTTGCAGTTGACTTGCTGTATACAGCTTTTATTATGTTGATAAAGGGTCCTTCCATTCCAACTGTCTGTAAGGTTTTCATCATAAAAGGATGTTGGATCTTGTCAAAAGTTTTCTCTGCATCTATTAAGGGTATCATATGGTCTTGGACTTTGGATTGGTTTATATGATGTCTTACATTTATTGATTTGCAAATGTTGAACCAAATGTGTGTGTCTGAGATAAAGCCTACTTGATCACAGTGAATGATCTTTTTGATATGTTTTTGAATCTAGTTTGCTAAGATTTTGCTGAGAATCTTTGCATCTAATGATTGGCCTATAATTTTTTATGTGTATCTTTATTAGACTTTGAGATTAGTATGATATTAGCTTCATAGAAAGAATTTGGAAGTGTTCCTGTCTTCACCCTTTTATAGAACAGTTTAAGGAGTATTGGTGTTAGTTATTCTTTAAATGTCTGGTAGAATTCTGTTCTGAATCCAACTGGTACAGGACATTTTTTGGTGGGAAGATTTGAGATTACTTCATCAATTTCCTCATATATTATAGGACTGTTTAAGTAATTCAAAACTTCCTGATTCAATTTAGGTAAGTGGTGCTTAATCAGAATTCATCTATTTATTTTGGGTTATCAAAAATCATAGAACATACATTTTTGAAACATGACCTTATAATTCTCTGAATTTCTTAGGTATCAGTTGTGATAAGTCCATTTTCATTTCTAATTTTATTAATTTGGGTTTCTACTCTCTTGTTTTGGTTAATTTAGCTAGGGGTGTATCAATCTTATTGATTTTTTAAAGAATCAGCTCTTTGACTGCTTGATTTTTAGTATCATCTTCCTTATCTCAACTTCAGATATTTCTCCCCTAATTTTGCTAATCTCCTCTCTTTGGGATTGGATTACTCTTATGCCTCTAAAGCTTCAAGCTGCATTGTTATGTTATTTTCTTGTAATGTTTCTATTTTTTTTTGATATAGGCATTAAGAGCCATAAACTTATCTCTTAGGAGAGCTTCCATTGTGTCCCAGAGATTTTGATGTGTTGTATTTTCATTATAGTTCGCTTCTAGGAAATCCTGAATTTCCTATTTTATTTCTTCTTGGCCCATTTCTCATTCAGCATCATAATGTTTAGTTTCCAAGAGTTAGTGTATTTTCTGCTGTTTGTTGTGTTGTAGATATCAAGCTTTACACCCTGTGGTCTAACTAGGGTACAGGTTATAATTTCGACTTTCCTGTGTATGTGGAGATTGGTTTTGTGGCCAATATTTTGGAGAAAGATCTGTGGGCTGGTGAGAAAAATGTGTATTCCTTGGTGCTTGGATGGAAAGTTCAGTAGAGATCTGTAAAGTCCATTTAAGTAAGAGTTTCATTTAGTCCCAGTGTGTCTCTTTTAAGTTTTTAACCTGTTAATCTATTCCATGTTGAGAGGGTGGTATTGAAATCCCCAAGAATTATCATTTTGGGATTGATTTCTTGTTTTAAACATTGTAATGTTTGCTTAATGAATGTGGAGGAGCCCATATTAGGTTTGTATATGTTCAATATTGTGAAGTCTTCCTGGTAAATTGTATCTGTGACTAAAATGTAGTATCTTTCTGTCTCTTATGATTTTTTTTGATTTGAAGTCCACTTTGCCAGATAGCATAATTGCTACCCCTTTTTGTTTCCCAGTTCCATTAGCTTGAAGAATTTTTGACCAGCCTTTTACTTTTAGAATGTGCCTATCTTTTGTGGTAAGATGTATTTCATGAAGGCAGCAGATGGATGAGTTGTGATTTCTAATCCATGTTTACAACGTGGGTCTTTTGATTTGTGAGTTAATCCATTCATATTTAGTATTATAACTGAGAAATTACTTTTAATTCCTGACTTTTTTGAGTTTAGTGGCTTTCATAAGTGTATTATTTAACTTGTGGGTTTTGGTGGTTTTATACGTGGTTTTATACTTCCCTTCTGTCCTCCTGGACATGCTTGTTCTTTTCTTCAAGTTTGAGTATCTTTTAGCATTTCTGAAGCCCTGGTGGTCATGTAAGCCTTCAATTTGTCTTTATGGTAGAAAATGTTCTTTCACCCTTCATTATGACTAATAGTTTTGCTGGGTATATCAGCCTGGGTTGACATTTGTGCTCATTCAATACTTGCAGTACGTCTCTCTAAGCTCTTCTGGAATTTACTGTTTCCATTGAAAAATCATTTGTTATTTTAATAGGTTTACCTTTAAAAGTGACTTGTTTGTGTTTTTTTTTCTTCTTGAAGCACTCAGCACATTCTCTGTGTCTTGTATGCAAGTGTTTTTATTATTATTTGCTGTGGTAAGTTTCTATTTTGGTCTTATCTGTTTGAGGTCCAGAATGCCTCTTGTATTTGGATGAGTCTTTCTTTCTGTAGATGTTGAAAGTTTTCCTTTAAGATAGTTTGAAAAATTTCCTCTGGTGTGGTATTTTGGGATATTTGTTCTGGCATTGTATCAATGCCCATGTTAAGCTTCTTCAAGGTGTCCCATAACTTGAATATTCATCTCAAGTATTGTTTTGGCTTTAACAACTTCTTTCATTGAACTGGTTAGTACTTTGACTTTGTCTTCAATATCTGGTATTCTATTTTCTGCTTCATTAGTTCTTTTTTAAATTTTAATTAATTTTAATCAATTTTTAATTTCTTCCACAAATACAAAGTTGATAAGTACCCCATTTCTCTCCCTCCCTTTACTCCTCCCTGGACCTCCTTCCACTCTCTCCCCTTTTCCCCTTCCTTTACCCCATCCCTCCCTTTCTCCCAGTGCCCCCTCTCCCCCCAATTCCTGGAGCATCCTTTAGTGTGCATGTCAAACTTCCCTCTGGGTCCTCCTCTCTGATGAGGTGTAAGGATTCAGTAGCATTGCCCAGAGCTCTTTTTTTGTGTTCCACTTTAGTATAGGAACACTATTGTGGCTGTTAATCCCTTGCCTCTAAGAATCCTAATGCCTGTGATAGATGCTAGACTTTGGGGGTTCAATGATATGTTGGTCATTGTGCAGGTCTTGCAAAATCCTATTATGATTACTTTGGCCCTAACTTGTGTGGAGTATCTTGCATATTGTTACTCCTCCCCATCTTTAGGCTCTTATAATCTTACCGCCCCCCCTCTTCCACAAATTTCCCTGAGCTTTAGGATGAGGGAAAGATTTGGCTGGCCTGGTTCAGGATGGTTGATGTAGAGTCTCTGATTTTCTGAATTATGGTTCATTGATTTTTTTTTCAGTTTTGCTAATCCTGCACCGCCTTTGGCTCCATCCTGATGGGCATTGAATGTCACTCCCTGACCAGAGATAAAAGGCTGGTGAAATCAAGTCTTATTATAAGAGTAGATTCAAAAGTAGATGGAATAAGAGTAGGAGACCACAGTGAGGGGAGGGTCAGTCTCTTATGTGAAAAATGGTTATGTTCTACCTGCCAGACTCTATGCCCTCCCTTTCTGGTGAGATCATACCCCATAAGTTGCAAGTGACCAGTTGAGGATAACCACATGTCTCATTACTTACTTGCAGTCCTTGATGGTGGCTTATTTTCTCTGCTGTAGTATGATCCCCTCTCTCCTTGTTTCCCTCCCTGTTTATAATCTTTACAATTACTGTAGATATTACAGAGATTTGTCTTTGAGTGTGTCACTAAGTGGGTTTGGTTCTAGGATCCACCTATTAGGGAGTACATACAATACTTAATTTTCTGTGTCTGGGACACTTCACTCAATATAATTTTTTCTATTTCCATCCACTTCCTGGCAAACTTTATTAATTCATGATTTTTGATGGCTGAGTAGTATTCCATTGTTTAAAGGTACCACATTTTCTTTATCTACTCGTCAACTGTTAGGCATTTGGTTTGGTTCCATGACTTTGCTATTGTAAACAGTGCTGCTATGAACATGGTTGTGCTTGTAGTATTGAGGTGAATTTTTGCTGTATGGGGGATTATTTCCAAAAGTGGAATAGCAGGGTCATATTGTATTTCAATCTATACCTTTTTTAAGAATCACCACACAGCTCACCAGAGTGGCTGTATGAGCCTGCATTCCCACCAGGAATGTAGGAGAGTTCCCTTCTTGCCACATCCTCTCCAGCATTTGGTGCTGTTTGTATTGTGGATTTTTGCCATCCTGACTGGGGTGAAATGATATGTCAGGGAGGTTTTGATTTCCCTGATGGCTAAGGATGTGTAGCATTTTTTAAGATATTTGTTAGACATTTCAATCTCTTCCCTGATAGTTTCTTATAAGTTCCAAGGCCCATTTTTTAATTGGGCTATTTGTTTCCTTGATGTTTAGTTTTCTAAGTTCTTTGTGCTCTCTGGATAATAGAGGTCTATCAGATATGTGGTTAGTGGAGATTTTCTCCCATTCTGTGGGTTGCCTTTGTGCTTGAGTTACAATCTCTTTATCTGAACAGAAGCTCTCTACTTTCACAAGATCCCATCTGTTGAGTGTTGGTTGTAGTGACTGTGCTATTGGATTTACGTTTAGGAACTGTTGGCATAGTGCAATCAGCTCAAGGGAATTCCCTACCTTTTCAACTAAGGTTTTTACAGTCTCTGGCCTTATATTGAGGTCCTTGATCCATTTAGAATTAAGTTGTGTACATAGTGACAAATAAGGGTTGAGTTTTAATCTTCTGCATGTGGACATCCAGTTTTGCTGGCACCATTTGTTGAAGATGCTGTTCTTTTTCCATTGGATTTTTGGGGCCCACTTGTGAAAGATCAAATGGCTATAATTGTGTGGTCTTATATCTTATTCAACTCTTATCCATTGTGTCTATTTTGGAGCCAGTACCAGGCTGTTTTTATAACTATGGATTTGTAGTATAGATTTAGGTTTGGTATGGTAATACCTCCAGCAATGTTTTTGTTACTCAGGATTGTTTTTGCTCTCCTGGGTCTTTGTGCCTCCATATGAATTTTGAGATTGTTTGGTGAACTTCTTTAAAGAATTGCTTTGGGATTTTTTTTGGCACTGCAGTGAATCTGTATATTGCCTTTGGTAGGATGGTCATTTTTATGATATTGATTCTTCCAATCCAGGAACATGGGACGTGTTTCCACCTTCTGGTGCCTCCTGTAAATTCTTTCTTTAGGGTTTTAAAGTTTTCATTGTAAAAGTCTTTTACCTCCTTGGTTAGGTTTATACCAAGGTACTTCATTTTTTTAGGGGCTATAGTAAATGGGATTGTTTCTCTCAAGACTTTTTCATTTCTTTCATTCTGGGCATATAGGAAAGCCACTGATTTTTGTACATTATTTTGTATCCTTCTACTCTGCTGAATTTAGATATTAGTTCCAGGAGTTTCCTTGTGGATTTTTTAAGATCACTCAGGTATAAGTTCATGTCATCTGCAAATGGAGATAGCTTAACTTCTTCCTTGCCAATTTGAATCCCTTTTATTTCCCTCTCTTTTATTATGGCTACAGATAAGACTTCGAGTACAATATGGAATAGAAATGGTGAGAGTGGACAGCCTTGTCTAGTTCCTTATTGAAGCAGGAATGCTTCAAGTTTTTCTCCATGGAGTATAATCCTTGCTGTTGGCTTGTTGTATACAGTTTTTATTATATTGATAAAGGATCTTCCATTCCAACTGTCTCTAGGGTTTTGATCAAAAAAGGAAGTTGGACCTTGTCAAAAGCTTTTTCTGCATCTATCAAGACTATCATGTGGTCTTCTATTTCGGACTGGTTTATATGGTGAATTACATTTATTGATTTGCATATGTTGAACCAACCTTGTGTGCCTGGATAAAGCCTATTGATCCCCATGAATGATCTTTTTAATATGTTTTTGAATCTGATTTGCTAAGACTTTGTTGATCATCTTTATACATCTGTGTTCATCAAAGAGATTGGCCTATAGTTTTCTTAAGTGTACTTTACTATGTTTTGTGATTAAGACGATATTAGCTTCACTGAAAGAATTTGGTAGTGTTCCTTCCTTTGCTATTTGATGGAACAGTTTAGGGAGCATTGGTGATATTAGCTCCTTAAATGTCTGGTAGAACTCTGTGCTGAATACATCTGGTCCAGGCCTTTTTTTGGTGGGAAGATTTGAGATTACTCCATTGATTTCCTCGTATATTATAGGACTATTTAAATAATTCAAAACTTCCTGATTCAATTTAGGTAAGTTGTGCTTACTTAGGAATTCATCCATTTCTGTTGTGTTGTCAAATTTCAAAGAGTATACGTTTTTGAAATGTGACGTTATGATTCTCTGAATTTCTTGAGTATCAGTAGTGATAACTCCATTTTCATTTTTGATTTTGTTAATTTGGGTTTTCTCTCTCTTGCTTTAGGTTAATTTAGCTAGGGGTGTATCTATCTTATTTATTTTTTCAAAAAACCAGCTTTTTTATTGGTTGATTCTGTGTATCATTCTCCTTATCTCAATTTCAGATATTTCTTCCATGATTTTGCTAATCTCCTCTCTTCTACTGCTTTTGGGATCGGATTGCTCTAGTGTCTCTAAAGTTTTGAGCTTCATTGTTAAGTTATTTATTTGTGATATTTCCATTTTTTTTTTTGATATAGGCATTAAGAGCTATGAACTTACCTCTTAGGACACCTATCATTATGTTCCAAAGATTTTGATAAGTTGTATTTTCATTATCATTCACTTTCAGGAAATCTTGAATTTCCTTTGTAATGTCTTCCTGAATCCAATCCTTATTCAGCATCATAGTGTTAAGTTTCCAGGAGTTAGTGTATTTTCTGTTGTTTGTCGTGTTGCAGATGTCAAGCTTTAGACCATGGTGATCTGATAGGGTACAGGCTAGAATTTCAACTTTCCTGTATATGTGGAGATTCAGTTTGTGGCCCAATATGTGGTTTATTTTAGAGAAAGTTCCATGTGCTACTGAGAAAAATGTGTATTCTTTGGTGCGTGGATGAAAACTTCGATAGAGATCTGTAATGTCCATTTAACTAAGAGTTTGATTAAGGTCCAAAGTGTCTCTGTTAAGCTTTTGACCTGTTGATCTATCCCATTGAGAGGGCAATATTGAAATCCCTGAGAATTATCTTTTGGGGGTTGATTTCTCCCTTTAGATGCTACAAGGTTTGCTTAATGAATGTAGAAGGGCCCATATTAGGTGCATATATGTTCAGTATTGTGAAGTCTTCCTGGTAAATTGTATCTTTGACTAAAATGTAGTATCAATCTATGTCTCTTATGATTTTTTTTTGTTTTGAAAACAACTTTGTCTGATAGCATAGTAGCTACCTCTGCCTGTTTCCTAGTTCCATTATCTTGCAGAATTTTTGATCAGCCTTTTATTTTTATGATGTGCCTGTCTTTTTGGTGAGATGAGTTTCCTGAAGGCAGCAGATTGATGGGTTTTAATTTCTAATCCAAGTTTGTAATCTGTGTCTCTTGATTGGTGAATTAATTCCATTGACATTTATTGTTATAATGGAGAAATTATTTTTAATTCCAACTTTTTATGTTTAGTGGCTTTTGTAGTATATTATTTTGCTTTTAAGTTTTGGTGGTATTATACTTCCCTTCTGTCCTCCTCGATATGCTTATATTTTTGTTCAAGCTTGAGTATCATTTCTACATCTTTTGAAAGCCTGCTTTGGTAGACATGTAAGCCTTCAAGTTGTCTTTGTGCTGGAAACCTTTTCTTTCTCCCTTGATCATGAAAGATAGTTTTGTTGGGTATATCAGCCTGGGTTGACATTTTTGCTAATTCAATACTTGCAGTATGTCTCTCCAAGCTCTTCTTGTTTTTACTGTTTCCATTGAGAAGTCATTTGTTATTTTAATTGGATTACCTTTAAAAGTAACTTTTTTTTCCCTTGAAGCTCTCAGCACCTTGTCTTTGTCATGAGTGTGGAGCATTTTGACTATTATTCGCCCTGGCGAGTTTCTATTTTGATCATATCTGTTTGGAGTGCGGAATTCCTCTTGTATTTGGATGGGCCTCTCCTTTTTTAGGTGAGGGAAATTTTCATTTATAATAATTTGAAAAATTTCCTCAGATGTGGTATTTTGGGATTCTTGCTCATGAATGCACATGTTAGGCTTCTTCAGGGTGTCCCATAACAACCTCTTCCATTGAGCTGGTTAGTACTTCCACTTTGTCCTCAAGATCTGAAATTCTATTTTCTACTTCATTAGTTCTGCTGATAAGACTTTCTGTTGAGTTCTGGCTTGAGGATTCAGTTTTAAACTATGCTTGAGACTGTTTTAACTGCTCTATGCTTATTTTTGTTTCTTGAACTTCTTTTCTCAACTTCTCCAAGTATGTCTTGTGTTCCTGTTCAAAGTGGTTGATGCACTTATTTACGCCTTCCAGATTTCCTCTTTCATAATATTGATCATGTTAATGATCATGCTTTGAAAGTCGGTATCTTGGGCCTGCCTTTTTTGGCTATTTTCTGTGAGTTTGTTCTGGTTGGATTCCATCATTACAGGGTTGATTCTTTTCATAAGAGATTTGTTGTCTTGGGTTTTGTTTCCCATGGATTTGCACTGTGACTTGGGATTTTTGTTTTATCTCTTATGACCTTTTTTGTTTCTTTGTTGTTTTTGACTGAACTGAATTAGACAGTATCACTACACTTGAGTAGTTATTACTAGTGTTTGCCTTGGAGTTGGGTATGCTTGTTTGGTGTTGCTGTTATTTCCTAGATGAAGCTATTGGACTATTAGTACATTATTTAAGTCAGGTTTAGTAGAAAGGGACTGAAAATTAGTATGGTAATGTACTTTTTAGAATTACTTTCTTGGTGATATGTAAGGATGAATGGTATAGTCCCTGAAGTTGTATGGGTTTTTGGGTGGCTATATAGAAATGTTAAACTACCATGACTAATAATGGAGAGGAACAGGATGGTAAAAATGGTTTACTTATCTTAGAGCTGGATGTGAAGATTCTCTTCCGTATGATGGGATGATTTTACAGGACCTCAGATGAATGGTGGTGGTCCCCTAAAATAATCTAGTCATATGGATGAAGGAGGAGTGAGTCCACCCAGGTGCGGGTCTGGGGCAAAAAGGCATTGTGGCTATGGGGTGTGCAGATGACCTGGGGCCTAGGGTGTGGTCCAGGGACCTTACCTGAGAGCAGGGAGTCTACCTTGGTCCAGGCCTGGGGTAGAAACAAAGTCCTATCTCTTAATGAATTGACCACCTCCATGTCACTGCCACAGATTGGTTATCAAATTTTTGGCATATGACCCTTGGGCTATAATCATCACAATTATTGCATATACTATCTACATACATGTTTGTGAGAACAATAGTACTGCCGCATTTAGATACTCTCAGTTCCATAGGATAATCATGCAATGTCTCTAATTACACATGTCTCTGAATCAGAAAGCACTTTCTTGATGGGTTCTAGAGCCTCATAGCCATTTGTTATTTTAACACATGTGCTTTTATGTCTCAGAAGTCAACACAATCCAACATAGAAGCAAACCAGTATGATATCATAAGCTCTATCTTATCAAATAATAAATCATTCCATCTATTCTGGTCTAGAAGACAGAAAGCTGATAGCTGATAGTTATTTGTTATTGCCAGTGTTCCTCAGCCCCTAAGTGTGATTCATATCATTACATCACCAAATTTATTACAGTAACACCTGGTAATCCTTATTTGTACTAGCTCAAATTATCTTTGCTTATCTTTTAAACAAATAGATATTTTGTAGGGTAACCGAAGTCAGAACATTTTTTTTTCAAAACAAACAAACCAAACAAAAATGTTGTTGTAGCCCTACATATAACAAATGGATAAAATAATTGAGCCTCCTTTAATTTCAGAATAAAATTTGAAATTGATTATGTCTTAGTATCTCTTCTGTTTCTATGGTAAAATACTCTGAACAAATAAACTTTCTTAAAAGGAGATTATGTACTCTATTCCCTCTGACATTGGAAGCTGGAATGAACAATACTTTTCTATCTTAAGTTTTACACTACATAAACAGTCAGAAAGGACAGAGAGAATAAGGAGGTGGAGCTGAGCTATATAACCGCAGGACTGTCCCTAGGGATATTCTTCTTCTAGCAAGGATCCACCATAACCTTATCAGATGAGAAAAGTTTCTTTCAGACTACAAAGCTGTTGTAACCAAGAAGGTATTTCTACAGTAATAATTTCACATTCTCTCTTTAAGCTCATGTTCAGCTGACACCACATTTTATCCAGTTTCTCAACCTGTCTTTTCTTAAGAGCTTTGACTATGTCGTCCCTGTTTTCATAACTTTCTTTTTCATTTCCACTTCATATGATCAACTTTTCCACATTAATGCTTATCTTTCTACATATCTCACCTCAATACTAAATCTAGAAAACACTTCTTTACTTTACAAACTTGTCCAGTATTTGCTATTATGATATGCCATTGCATATGTTGCTTTTTTCCCCACTCTATCTGTCATGGTTATAAATTTTACACTTATCTCTCCTGACTCTCTAATTTTTCCTTTCTGAATTCCTGAGGAAAGAAAAAGTATTGTCTCTTTAATCATGATAACTTATTTAAAATTGACAATGATTCATCATCCTGCAGCTGGAGTTTTCAGACATTGATGGCTAAGGAAGTGGCAAATGCAGATTTTCAGCTATGATTCTCTCCTGGTCTTTTTTGATATGGTCCCTCACTTGTTCATTTATGCATCACAGTTATTATAAATTCTGTTTAGGCTGTGGCTATCCAGTGTCTTTGTCCCAATAGATGTTCTCAGAGTATTATAGCTTATTCCTTTTGAGGGTTTCTCTTATTTACATAAAATCCAAAGTTATGCAAGGCATGGGAGGCAGGGGAATAAACATTTTAAAACATCAAGGTTACAATAATTATTTAGTATTTTTAGGCCAAGAGGAATAAAAAGAAATTAAAAAAATCCTCAAATTTGCTTCCCAAAAAAGAAAATTCACATATAGTTAAAATTTGTTGAGGTCATTTATTTCTCTTGTGACATTTCAGCAAAGGACACTTGTTCATTCATAATTTTTTCACCTTTGCCATTATATTTTTGTTATAAGAGTTGGAGAGAGAATTATAGACATCCTGATTTAGATCACATTCAATGACTCATTTCAGGTAAATCTGTTTCTAACTTTTATTAGTGTAGTCAATATTTATAGGAGAGTTGTTACATTCCAGGTACAGAGCTATATCCTGAGACTGCTAGTAAGAAGAAGCTCAGAGTAGAAATGCCCTGTTGTCCAAAGTCATGTCCTATGTCTTATATGCCTGTATCATTTAATTAAAATTCATATCTCCTAAAAAGTTGACATTATTTTGAGAATTCACTATCTAAAATGCAGACTGAATGAAACTCTTGTCTGAAGCTAAATGTTCTTTAGAAAATATCTGAATCTGGGGATAATTATCTTTGGGAGAAGACAAGAAGCTTTAAATGTAGACATAAATAGAAAAGATGACATCACTTTTAAAAAAATGTAAAAAGCACTACTCATATCCTAGTAGACTGCCAAGTCTTTTTAGACCTTGGCAGTGAATGCTCTGATTTCCAAAAGAAAATCAGACTTTAAGGTTTCTCTCTATCTTTAACTTTAAATTTCTGAAAACAGAAAAAGTTAGACTAAAATAAAGGGAAATTATAGCAATCATGTAGGCTGCAGTAATATTAGTCATCAAAGAATAAGAAAACCTTGAAGATCACCAAATATATGTTCACTCTTATTCTGAAAAAGAATTCATGGTACTTGTCATGAACTTGCCAGAGAAGACTATATTCTAAAGAAAGCTGCCTGATAGTTCTGGAGTAGAAATATTCTAGACTAACCTTTAAGATTTTGAGGGTATAAAATGGTCTTATTAGGCATTAGTTTATTATGAAATGATGTCTCTTTAAAAGAAAACTACAGTTAGCCATGCTGAAGTTAAAGAAGGATCAGGATGGGTTAGATAGGCTGAAAAATTCACTATGGGCTCTCTTTAAATATAAAATTCATAAATATCTGATTCACATCTATGTTTTATCTGTTTTAAGTTTTTAAGACTTAATTATAGTTTCAAACAGAATAAATCAAGGCAAGAGTTTAGGAAGAGAAATGTCATCATTAGCTCCACCTATTACATGATACAAAAGTAAATTTCCATTGTTGCTAATCTACTGAAGTCTGTGGCTATTAGTCAAATTATTGAGTGTTTATTCTAATTCATTATGTACAATATATTTGAAAATCTAGGAATTAAACCATCTGCTTTTCTGCTGGTAAATGTAATAGAGATTATACATCTGATTCCATTATTGATGGTGATTGTGTGGTTGTTTTTTATGTATGTGTGAAGACAAAATAATTCCTACTATATTGGTGTGATTTGTAATTCCCAGAACAAAAGCCATACCTAATGTGAGCAATGTGAAAGAGCTGGGCTAGGGAAGTGATGGCTCAATGGTTAAATTGTTTGCTGTACAAGCAAAAGGACCAGAGTTTAGTTTCCTAGATCCCACATAAAATGCAGGATGAGTTTGGTAGACTGCTCATAATTTCAGACCTCAAAGGTGAAGCCTGGTAATTCCCAGAGCTGGCTTGGGAAACTAGTACTAAAGGTAAATTAAAGGTTTATTTCAAAAGAATAAGGTGTAAGAACAATGGAGGATGATTCCCAACATCAGATTTGGCCCTTCATATCCACACATACTTCCTTACACACAAACACAAAAAATGTGAAAAAAATGATTTCCCAAGACTGACCGTAGATACCCACTGAGTCAGTGACCATTGCTAAGATCTGATATATGAGTTTAATTCACAATAATGAGAGGACTCAGATACTGTAATTCTGAAGTTCTTTTATGTAGTTGCATGACTTCTTTTATTAGGAGGCACAGCTATTACACATACAGGAATTGGTGTCAAATAAAAGTAGGATACACAAGGATTCCCTATCAATACAGACAGGTTGAAATTGGGATTGCTTCAAGGCTGAGAAACGCCAGACTCCTTAGAATCACAGAGTAAGAGAGCAGGGTTATCACATCCTTGTCCTCAACATTCCAGGAACATATGTGCAGACAGGCAGTGCATTCAAATATCTGTCCAGTCAAGGTCTAGGAAGTCTGTTGACAAATGGACAAGATGTCATTGTTTCTAAGGAGCAAGGGCAGAGATTACCTGGCTTCTCCTACAGTTTACTGATAAGAGATTCATGACTCTAGAAAGCAAGAATCTTGTATCTACAGGGCCAAATTATCTCAGGTTATCAGTTAGTATCCTTAATACTCATTCATTACCTTAGACTATCTATCTAAACATTACCTATCTTAAACATTACCTAAAACTATCATGAAAAACTTTCAAACTGTATTAACTTTTTTGACTATTAACTCTCACCACCAAAAAGCTTATAATATCATCAGATAATGTCTGGAAGCTACAAGAAAGATTTACCTGCTTTGTTGGAATATAGTATTCCTACCAATATTTTTGGAAAATTCTTTGATCCACAAATTTCTTTTGCTCCATAATTTAAAAACTTTGATAAACTACTTCCACATTGAAACATGCTATTGGAACAGCCTGAAGGAATCTCTTGTTCTAGCCATGGTCATAACATTGACCTCAGAATGATTTTTTTACTCTGTTTACAATGAAAGCTGTCTTTTGGGTTGACTGTATCTATTATGTTGCCATTTCTCATCTTTATCCCAACCTCTTTCAGTGCCTACTCTTGACAAAACATAAGTCTCTTGCCAACTGTGTTCATGTTGGACTCTGGCAATAGGTAAGCAGAAGTCTGGGAGATTAAAAGAGAGAAGGAGATCTGTGACTCTGTGTGTTTACTTCATGGTCACATCACCCAACAATGTTTCCTTTCCCTGGGCAGTATCTGTTTATTACATTGCACTTGCTGAATGTAGTATGTAGTTTTGCCAATATTTTCAAATTAAACAGGTCTCTCTTCTATTAAAGGCACAAGCATAAAAACTCAATACCAGCTGTGCAGCACCTTCCCCCAGAGGTCTGAATTCACTGATTTTCTTCTAACATACTGGTAATAATATTAGGTATCTCCAATCCCTTTCTATTTTGTTCTCCACAGTCATAAAATAATTTTAATAACAACTGTAAGAACAGTTGATTATTTCCTGTTTTAATAACAACTGTAAGAACAGTTGATTATTTCCTGTTAACTATATAATATACTCACCCTTTGCCTTTACAATCCTTATTAATAATTCCTTATATAAGAAAACTTTTATTCTTTTCCTTGTATTGAAATCCCTGACATGAATTCTGATTCCTGAATATTGAATAATGAGAAGGAAACTAAAAGTATTGTAATATGACTGATGTGCCCTGGTCTGCTTACTTCCTTCTTGGCTCTGACTGTTCTTCCATTCAATAATAGAACGATGCTCAGTAATTATTGGTTCAGAAGTTGCATTTATAGCCCAAAACAGAGGACTTTAAGTAATTAGATTAATTGCCAGTTATGTGAAAAAATGGGGAAAATGTACAAAAATAGGTTATGAATAAAACATATGAAACAGCTTGATAGTTTAAATTCCTCAAAGCAGTAAAATGTGGTGACAAATACAAATGCCTGCACAATTCACAGAGAACAAGTTTAAGCAGGAAAAAACTTCCAAACAGTAACAGTAGTTGCTACTTATTTGGGGACATCTGTCCCCAAATCAAGGAGACAATGGAAAGCAATGCCTATCCACCCAAAAGCAAACAACTCATGACTAGACAGTTATTCTCATATGAGAAGGGAAATCTGCTGGCACAGAATTCAAATATGTATTTGAAGTCTTATTTGCAACTATTACTCTTCAACTTTCCAGAGGTTTAAATCTGGGGAACAGGCATCAGTTTATGACAACTATAGAAGACATTGGTATCAATCTCAAATGTAGGTGTGACCAAGACATTACAAAACGGTGAGAACAAAAAATTCCTGGGAAGTTTGGGACTTGGGTAATAAAGAGTTATATTCTTGACTTTGTGAGTAAATTCAAAGGATGCTTTAAGACTCCAACCTATAACTCAGCCACAGAAGGCACAACTTGGGAATAATAGAGTACACTGTCTGTCCAGACTAGACCTCTAGACAATCTCTGGGTTTCACCTGAGGTCTATCCTCAAACAATTAAGTGGAGGAACAATTAAGGTCAATTCTCAATATTAACCTCAGACATGCACATTCAAGCCCACACCCACTCCTGAACTAAGATATATGAAACATACATACATGCATGCAACTTATAATCACAAAATTATAAAAGAAAAGAAAAATATTCTGGGGTAAATATGTCTTGAAATGGAATTTAGGGAGAAGAAATTTTTTTTATTATTATTTATTCAACTGTGTGTATATGCGTGTGTATGTGGCACGCGCGCGCGCGCGTGTGTGTGTGTGTGTGTGTGTGTGTGTCTGTGTAGAACCACGGATGATTCGTGAACCACAATGGACGCCTCCACCTCCTTCTGCCCCGGGATTCACGGGCTCCGCCCTACCAGGACCAGAAGCGCAGGCCGCCCCTGCTTCCGCCTGGCGTCTATACGTGGGATCTGGCATACCGAACTCAGGACCTTCTGCCTGCAAGGCGGAGGCTTAACCCCTGAGCCACCTCTCCAGCCCCGGGAGAAGAAATCTAAGTAGGGTAAGATAGCTTCTTATTTGGAATTGAAGAGGCTCCTGTGTCCTTAAGAAGTAGCTCAAATGACAGACAGTCCTAAAGATGGACAAAGTGTACAAAGAACCCTAAAGATTGAAAAAGTGTTTGATTCTTGTGTGGCTAAAAAAAGTTAACCTAAACAACTCAGATAATTTAGTCACTGATATCATAACATATGCTACAGCGAGTCACTGTATAGAAAGCTAAAAGGAAGACAAGGGCTTGAGCTATAGCTCAGGGATTAAGACTGTGCCTTGCAAGCAGAGTAACCTGAGTTGGGATCCCAGGCCCCACATAATAAATGCTCAGCAGAAATGTCCGCTGCCTGAACTTCCAATCCTAGTGAACAGAATCTGGAAATTCTAGACCAAAGCAAAAAGGAGGTAGAAGCAATCCAGGATGATTCTCGAAGTCACCCTTGGTCCTTCACAGGGACATACAGTGCCCTCTGATACACACATGTGCATGCGCACCACACACACACACACACACGGAGAAATAATAAAAAAAGAAAGCAGCACACATGCATTGGATCCTATGTTAATTTACTCATTGCAGAATGACTATAGTACACAATAGAGCTTGAAGGAACAAGAGACTTATTTTTGGTCTCCAAAACTCCAAAGTCCTCCACTTATCCCTCCATCAAATCCCCACCAAGGAAAAATAAGCTCAAAAGTAACAAAAGTTGTAATGAATTTACAATTTCAGCAATGGAATCTTTCTTTGGCACCAAGTGTTTTAGTTTCTCAACAATACCATACTGTTCTGGTATAAAGCTATTAGTTTCATCTTCCTGTTAGTGAATTAATACTGGACCCAAAAAACAGGGCAGCAGGGATTTTATTCTTGGCTTACAGCTTTTGGTTATAATTCATGTCAGCTGAGTTCATACCAGCATAAAAAGTAGAAGGAAACAGTCATGCCATATCCACAGAAGAACTGAGATGGGGACATATTTTCCAACTTGTCAATTTTCCAAACCCAACTAACTTTTTCTCTGCCTAATTCATCTTTCTAGGGAAAGGCCCTACACAGTGTGGCCTGGGTCTGCCCTCACAAATTAGATAAAATTCAAAAAGCTTGCTCAGAGGTTTTCCTTAAGTAAATAATTCTTTGTAGCTCTGCCCAAAGATTCATCTTCATTGTCAACAACTGTTTCTGCTAAAAATGTCACTATGAATGATAACCAAAATGTGAGTGCTTTCCATCTCAGATAATCAGCTCACCTAAGATGACAAAGGTTGAGGAAAAGAAAGTCTCTAAACAGAATGAGATTCTGCCATTTTGCAGATTAAAAGCAAATAAAAAATGGCTGCAAGAAACTATACTGAGTTGTGATGTTGCATTTTCTGTTTGCATTTTAACTCATCAGGTACTGATATATTGAAGTTAGAAAACCTGAGTCTAGAGCCAGCCAAATGGACCTTATTGACAATTCTCAGGCTTATATAAAGGTGGAAGGAGAGAACCATCCCCATGAAGTTCTCTCTAGCCTCCACATGCACTCTCTCTGTCTTCTTTCTGTTTCTCATATATATACATAAACATACTCACACAATAATAAATAAATAAAATTCCCCAGATTTTTCATTTATCCTAAAAGGATCCATTTGTAAAATTTTTTGCTGCCTATTTCAAAATTACATTTTTAGTTCTGATGTCTTCTTTAAGCTCTATGAAGCTGAAACTGTTGACGAAAATCACTTTTGGATACAAAAAAGCATCAGCTTACTTTAATGCAGAAGGACACTAAATATCTTTGATGTCTTAAAAAATCTTATTCTCTGTCATGCTTTGTATGTGAGTTCTCACCCACAGGTTTACATATTTGATGCTAATGTTTGAGAAGGTTGTGGGAAAGTGGAGCCTTGCTGGAGGAAAAACCATCACAGGGGCCAGGCCGCGAGGTTAGGTAGCCCTCACTGCTTCTTCTAATTGTCAGTTCTTTCAGTTTGCTGCTTGCTTTTGCAGCCTCCATGATGATGGATGTCACCAGCTGCCTCCATCTTCTGCTGCCCAGCGTACCTTTTCTGCCACAATGGACTATATCTCCTATGGGACTGTAAGCCAAATAAATCTCTCTTTCTCCCCAGAGGTTGAATATGAGTGTTTTCTCACAAAAGCAGAAAGAATGATTGCAGAATTCAATATATGGGTCTCAAATACTTATTAATGACTTTTTTGTTATTTGGGTATATGAAGCATAAATATTTATAGCATTCATTGAACAATAACTTACCGTTTTTAAGGTATACTATGAAAGATTCATATGAATATAAGAATATCAAAAACTTTTATGGAGGATAGAAAAACAATAGAATGACAAAATACTAGTATATTCAAACTAGTCACTTATTCAAGATAAAATATGTATAACACATACATTACATTAATTTACTTAATTTATAAGCTGAGTTTATCTTAGGTGAATATTAACAAAAGTGGCACCCCACACCTTTCAAAAAATAATACCACTCTACTAGATCAGATCTCTTACAGAAAGCTATCAAAATGAAAAGCAATGATTTTCCAAAATACTTGGGCATTTTCTCCACATTCCAATTCCTTCCTTCTTTCAAAAGTGGAAAAGGAAAGACTCATGCACATGTCTGTGGATATGCCCTGCCCTTTGCGATAAAACCAGAGGAACAGGCCCACTTATTACAAACTTATGAGCCCTTGAACTTTAATCTATTTAGAATACTGTGCTCTGAGAACAGAGGTCTGATCTGTTCTGTCCTTTCCCAGGCCCATGTAAATTGTCACCAAGTTCCTGTTAATCACCATTACAAAGTTTACCCTGTCTGTGGGAAAGCACCAAAAGTGTCAAAAAGAAGTTGTAGATATGCTTGTGATGGTTGTAAAGCATTTTCAAAGCTTTAGCATAGAGGTACCTGAAAGTCATTACATTAAAATTAATCAAAGCCCTTTGCATAACTTAAAGTTCTAGAGACATAATATTAAGCAGATTCTAGCATGAATCCACAGTGTCTGAAGGGCTGATGCAAACGAGTGAAGCTCAACAGAGCTCTAGTAAGCCTGCTAGCACTTTCTGTGGCAAATAAAGATCAGGTATTCACTGAGTGAAACACTTGTGCCTGAAATGGGTAAATGGCTTAGAGGTTAAAGGCTTTACCTTGAAAGAAAAAGGACCTGAATTCAGATCCCAAGATCCCAAGTAAAAATGCCAGGCAGATATGTCTGCCTAACTCTGGAACAAAGCAAGAAAGGGATAGAAAAATCTATAATGGTTCCCAATGTCACCTTGGGACTCCACAGGCACACATACTTCAAAAAGAAAAAAAAAAGAAAATGATTGGTGCATGATAGAATATAAAAACTACACACAATATGAATTTCTATAATTAAAAATGGTATTCCTTTAAAGAGCTCCCTTTTCAGAAAGCTTCTGTTACACTAATGAATCACTTCAAATCATCTCCCATTTGGTGTTTCTCCTGTTCTAGGCATGACTGCTTTCCATCTCCTTTGATGGTTTTTCTTGTCCCTTACTTCACAGTTAGTGTTGGACAGAGCTCAGTCTTTAATTTTCTTATTTATCCCTACTCACTACCTGGGTGACCTCACTCAATGTCCAGAGTTTGAATTCAATCTACTATGAGTCTTCTACTGAGAACTCTCCTTGACACAAGACATTTGTTTATTTAACTGCATAATAGCATCTCCAAGTGGGTGTCTAAATATATCTAAAAATCAAAACTAAACTCTTCATATCTGTTTCTTCAGGTCTCTGACAAGTCAGATACTGATAATGTCTCTATTTTGTTGATCCCCAATTGCTTTGATGCAATGACTTAATAGCCCTTTCTAGGACAAGGATCATATTCCCCTACTTCATCCCTTCTGTTCTGCTCCATACATGATGACCTTCTTCCTGCTTCTCAGATATGCAAGTAAGCACCCAAAAGGCAGCATCTGGGCTGTGGTCCTGAAGCCTTCCCCTATGTTTCTACACAGCAGGTTCCTCCTTTCGCAAATCTCTCTCTCTCTCTCTCTCTCTCTCTCTCTCTCTCTCTCTCTCTCTCTCTTTCTCTCTTTTAACACTGTGTCCTTTTTAACCCATACTGACCTTGGATTTATTATTTACCCAGGGCTGAGAATAACCTTGAATTCCCCATCCCTTTGTCTCCATCATCTAAATGATAGGATGATAGATTTTCCTAAATGTGACATTTTATGAGATGTATTATGCTCGTGATTATAACTGTGAATCACCCATACCACTCAGTCTCATTTCTCTTACTTACAGCTCTTCTCCCAGTCTCCCCACAATGTTTACCAAGATCTAGTAAACAATGTTCCCTGTTTTTTACAGAAACTCTCATTTCTACAATAGAAATAGAAGGTCTATAAAGATAAGGGTCTTCATCTTTTTTACCTTAGGAACTGAGTACACATTAAGATCATGTGGTCATAGTCATTGACGTGCTCAAAAAATTGATGTATTTTTAATTGGAGCATTATATATTTATATGAACTATCTGGATTGCACCCAGGCAGGACTTATCTAATTCTCTCCAAGATTTATGTTCACAGGAAAATGTTTTATCTTTCTGTTCACCATGGTATTCCCATACTAAATACACTGTCTAACACAAAGAAGGCACTGAAAATGGTTAAACAAGTTATCACAAAAGGCATCAGTGATGGATACACTTTTTTTTTAGTTGCTGAAAACTGTACCTAAAGATCTGCAGGTGCTTTGTGATGCCTGACTACTGATTCTGAACCTTCTTACTACCCTGTGGCATGACATGTTACTTCAAACAGTGGCTAAACATTGGCCAAGCTCGTCTCTTATTCCATGGTTTACACATATTCAATCTAACTAATATCAGAAGTGAAGCTTAGTGAAAATTCAGGCAGTTTGTGAACTTTCAGAGTGTATGGTATTAACTCAATGAAAACTTACAAATTATAGTTATTCACACAATGCTCATATCACTTACACACAAGTTAACTCATAAGAGTATTGTAATTCTGATAATATTTAAATTGCATTAGTATTTTAGATATTTTTCCATTGCTGTGACACGGGAAGAAAATTTAGGGGAAAAAGGACTTAACTGTCTTACAATTTCATGTTATGATCCATCATTGTACAGGAGTCCCATTGACAAAAACTAAAAGTTGATCACATCATATCCACAGAAAAAGAAACATAGGGATGAAATACATGCCTGGCTGCTAGCACTCAGCTCAACTTCACCATTTTATACAGTCTTCTATATAGGAATGCTGTTGCATTCCTATCCTTATCTCAAGCTGCAATAGATATGTAACCAAAAGAATCGCCAAAACTTTCTCAAATACTCCAACTATTAAGAAAGACCTGGAAAGAAGGAAAGAAAATGGATTAATATTTCCTCAATTATAAACCTCAAAAGAATAAGAAGTTTCCAAAGAATCTCTGTACTCTTCTCTAGCCTTCCCTGTGTATGGAATCCAAGAAACGTTCCCACCTCAAAATAATCAAGATGGTTTTTAATAGGCATATCCAGAGGAACACATTAATATACACAATGCCTCTCAGGTGGGACCCCCTAAGTCTCAGGACGACAATGCTATCCATTACAATAGGCATCAACTCATACTTCTTGTTAATGTGCATATGTATTTATTATATTTCTTAGACTAGATCATGAATTGTTTGTGATCAGAATCTACATGAAATTTCTCTGAATCCTTATTATGTTTATATTGTAAATTATGCAGTATCTTTACTTGAGAATGGTATGTTATAGTTCAGAAATACATGTCTCATATTCGTATCCTAAGCCAAAAGAATTACCCACATTTTCTCAACTACTTTAGTTATTAAGAAAGACATAGAGAGAAAGAGATAAAAATGGACTAATATCACCACAATTACAAATCTCCAAAGAATCCCTGTATACTTTTCTAATCTTGGATGAAACAAAGCTACATATATAAAAACCAGAGCTAACAAAAGCCTAACAAAAAGCCCTGTGGCTATAGCAACACAGTCAGCAGTGAGGCAAAAGTCAAGTCTCAGATATGCTTGCATGGCAATCCCCATGAAAAACTTAGTTGGAAGTGGCAAATTTTTGAGAATGCATTTGTAACATGTTCTGTTTTTGTCTAGATCAACAATCACAACTGCTTGAAAGACTCATATAAATTGAGTAAAGAGCGATAGAAAGATAAATATATAATTCAATTATAAACATCATCCATTCCTATTAATTTCTGAAGGACAAAAAATAATAAATTACATGTGAAAGAAATCTGGAGCCCTGAAAAGATGTCAAGCAAAACACTATCTTTCAAAGACATGAAGTGTCTGAAGGTCACCGTTGACCCAATTTGAAGCCATGATCTAGGGTGAAAAACTATCTTATTAGCTGTAACTTTTCACCAAATTATTCTTGAGGATGCTATAATTATTTTCTATTGCGTACTTTATAAATTAATGCAAAAGTACCTCAAACTAAAAGGTGGTGTTTCAGAGTGAATTTGTAATGTATTTATTCATCTTCAATCCCAAAGACAATTTGGTAGATGTCCCTTTATAACTCTGGATTAGCCTCAATGAGTCATTAGCAGCTCTTGTTACACAGGAGTTGCCCGCTTGTATGCATGTACTTGGTTAGATTCAGATTTTTCTGTTGTTCTAGCAAAAAAATAAATGGCTTTTACAAAGCCTTGATAGGGTTTGAAGGTAAGCCAGCTGTATACTTCAAAAAGTTCTATATCGGTGAAGAAGCCTGCCCCTCCACTTTAACAGACCAAGATCTAGGGTGTAATGCAAGTGGTTGCACAACCATACGCCCCAGCAATACATGGATAGAAAGGCGTTGATTTCATTAGTCAGAGTGGAAAATAGCACTGCTGCTTCAGAAAAGATTTTATTATACAGAAATAAAGACTGTGTCAAACATGTGTGTTATGTGAAGACTCTTATGATTTCTTATCTCTGTTTGTTACTCATCTGCCTTTAACATTGACTTGAGTCTCTGTTGAACACAGTCTTTTTGATAAGGCACTTTTGGTAATAATGCAAGAAAGCAACAAGTTGCAGGTTGGCTAAATGAATTTTAAGAGACAAAATTTATAATAAGGATCTTTTTATAACAATAACTTCACTCTGGCTTTTCATTTTAAATCTAGAGTTAAAAAAGACAACACATACAGAGTTCTCTAATGGTCATAAAAATTATTCATTGATCTGTGTTTTCTTCTTATCCCAAATTGCATCCTTGCATTACTTCAGTCATTTAAGCCTCATGTTAGAATAAAGGCCATTATGAAAAAGAAATCATGAATAAAGTCAAATAATGAGTGATTGTAATGTACTTTATAGCTGTGGTAATATGAACTGGTGATCAAGTTTTCCATGAAATTCAGGTCAAAATGTGACCATTAGTAAGTTACCACTAACACAGGAGAAGCTGTGACAGTCCCACAGTGAGGCCTTGTCAGAAAGAACCAGAGAGAACACAGTACATCACAGGATAGCCAAAACAAAGAATGGGTATTTACCCTCATGACTAAGGGAAGCACAGCAAAGACTTTCAGTTTTGGTTAAGATTTATTTACTATTTGGAGGTTATATAGTCTATTACTATATTCAGTTTCATATTCCAAGCAGATATTTCAGGAGATTTTACCATCCTAGAGAGGATCGCTCACCATCAGAGAGCATTCATAAGGAAACTTAAGCTCCACAAGTGTATTTTTATAACTGTTTGCAAAATTCATTTATTAAAATATCATCTTTTACATGGGACAGTGTCATAAAATATATATTTATAGTCTATCATGTGGGCTGGTTACAAGCAGGTGCCTTACCCAGCGAGCTATCACACAAGACCATATATATATAATATGTTCATGGGCTAGAGAGATGGCTTAGGGAATAAAGCTTGTCTCACAAGCAAAAGGTCCTGAATCTGGAACCTTAGATTCCATGTAAAAACACTGGATGGAAATGGCAGAGGTTTGCAATTCCATCCCTGGAAGGCAGAGCATGGGAAACCCCAGAGCAAAGCAAAAAGCGGATAGAACAATCCAGGATGTCTGACCCCATCCTTGGACCTTTGACTTTTTGATGTTATCAGGCATACACACTCAAGTGTCCTCTTGCATACACACACACACACACACACACACACACACACACAATATATATTTCTTTTCCCACAGTAAGTACATTTTAATAATGAGTAGATACAAATACACGTAATTGTTCTTAACTATCACAAATGCTGGAAAATAAGCTGTTAGTGACTACAAACTCTGGGATGACTGTGAGGAAAGAACACATTAAAGAGATAATATATCCATGAGAACAAAGGGATAATGAAATATTTACCACTTAAGATATGAGAGAAGTTCACTGAAGAAACCTGATAAACATATTCACAAGCTCCAAAATAGAAAAGGTGTCCAATGTGAAATTCTAGAAATAGAAACCAAGGAGTTACAACAAAACCCAGGCCTCTTTTCACCCATTATGTCCCAGGGTTTTCATATTCTAATTCATTTGTTGCTCACTCTGAATCAAATGAAATATAACTTGATGTCCCCTAAGGAAGAGTTTGCAAGACATATTTGGAACTTTTTGATGTTATCAGCTGTGTTTGTGATCAGTTTCTGATCTAACTAGTAAAGCAGCCAAACTAATTGTTCTGATTAAATATTTTAGTTATCATACAAAACAGTGGATTTCATTATGCAGTATTCATACACGTGTGTCATTGTACTCAGCTCGAGTTCACCTTCCACTCTCCTGCCTGTGCTTCCTCCTCCTCTTGTGGTCCTTACTTTCCTGTTTTGTGTTATGTGTATTCTGCATAAGAGAGAAAATATGTAATATTTTGCCTTTGTTCCCTCATTGAAATCTTTGTTTCATACCTCTTCCCTCTTTCTATACTATCCTGTCTCTTCCACATCCCCCTTCTACTTTCATGTCCCATAAAAGTGCATATATAGCCATAGAAACCATTTGCATACAAAAGAAAACATGATATTTGATTTTCTGAGTCTGCAATATTATTTCCTCATAACAGATAATCCATAGTTCTATATATTCTCTTACAAATAATTTAAATCATTTTTTAAAACTAGATAAAATTCCATGGTGTGTATCTATCACATTTTCTTTCTCTGTTTTTTGTTGATGGACCTGTAAATTGTTCCCATTTCTTATCTGGTGTGAATATTATAGTCATAATCTTGGTTGTAAAAATATCTCTAAGTTGCATGGACATTAATTTTTTGGTATATACAGAGGAATGGCATAACTGCATTATATGGCAACTTTAGTTATAGGGTTTTTTTTAAGAAATTAATTTATACTTGGATATAGGATGACATTTCTTTCCCCATATCTTCAATAGCCATGTTGTCATGGGCCTCTTGATGGTGGCTATTCTGATTGGTGCAAGTTGGAATCCTGAAGCAGCTTTAATTTTATTTCCTTGATGAAATGGCACATACTGAACTTTATTGGTCAGTATTGATATTTTCAACAGGTCAAGTGGTCACTTCCCCAGTGTACAAAGATAACCCCCCAAACAATTATGGTCATACCTTCCTGGTTCTTGCTCCTTCTGAAGCCATTGTTTCACACATATTATTTTTGTTTGTGTCTTGCATTTTTATCTTATTAAATGTGTGTCTTCTAAAAAAATAAATAAATAAATAAATTTGTGTCTTTTAAAATATGACAGTTTTAGTGAAAATCTTTATGATGCAGGAATTCTGACCAGTTCTCAATCACTGGGAATTGTCCAAAGCCTTCTCTTTACCTGACAGAATTAGGAGGGAGTTTTCTTGTCCTTAGGCAGGGCCTGCATTTCTCATCCTTATGAAAGAAGGCATATAAGAGTGACCATACTAACCATTCCATTTGACGGTATAAGCATTCCTGTTGGACTAAGATCTGGATCTGGACATTTGATAGCCAAAAATAGCCCCTTGTTCAAATAAGCCATCTGGTCATAAATTTATCAGAAACATGCAGGCAAGCTGAAACATTTTTAAAATAGACTGCCAAAATAAAATTTAATGTTGACTAGTTGTGTTTGTAGGTTACTGTGCATTAGGATCATAAGTAACCTTAAGCTGGGACATTAAAATAGCAGCAGAAACAAGATAAATTTGTATATGGTGCAACAAATGATACAGCTACATTAATAAAAGCTGTATTGACTGAAAACAAAACCAAACAAAATAAAGCAAACAACAAAAAAAGCATATGTGAAGACCCAACCTTACTTGCCATACTAAAGGATGACAACTTACTGAATCAATTTCCACTATTATATCCACTTGCCAGGAAAGGGACCCACATAGGCTGGTTCTTCCCATATCAATTATACACTCTCCTGAACATTTGTTTAGGGCTTGCTTTAACTATCAGTTCTTCACAGATGTGCTCAAAATTCAGCCTTCAATTGTGAAATTGACACCTGTACACTATGGTGTATAGAAGTGAAATAGATAGATTGGACAAACAAGTGCAGGTTTCTAAGCTCCTAGGCTGAATTCATCATGACTTATTACAGAGCATTTATTAGGTCATGTAATAAATCCTGCTAGGTAGATGAGAAAGAGCTTCTCATAGCCTTTATGGTCTGGAAAATGTATCACATTATTATTCTTTTATCTTTCAGAATACCAACGTGAGAGATTGAAGAGATGGCTCAGTGTTTATTTAAAGCCTTTGCCTCACAAGCAAAAAGGCCAAAGTTGAATCCTAATATTCCACATAAAAAATAGTGGGTAGATTAAAGCATCAGCCTTTATTTCTGTCCTGGAAGGCGGATCCTGTGAAACCCATAGCAAAGCAATAAGAAAGTAGAGCAATCTAGCATGATTTCCCCCTACTTATAGCTTCCACACACTCTGACTACTACTTGATGGCCGTTTTCCTTAATCTAACAAAAGTAACAAAGGACAATTTTGGCTCCTGAAATACCCGTGGACTAGCCATTAACATTTCTAAATGTCTTTCTTATATCATTCTAAGTACAATAGCTATTATTTTACTATGCATAGGTTGGAAAATTTTATGTAGGAAGAGACATGGATAAATAGTACCATAAGACTTGAAAATTATCTGCAACCATAAAATAGTTATTATGTGTTGGGGTTTAATTTAAATGAGTTATACTTGGTTGCTTGAACAAGCTACATGAACTGAAAACTTCTTGTTTGTGCATGCCGTAGCTAGCTAATCTTATTATGTGACCATTTAATTTGGAAGAGTAGAATGGTATTTATTTGTGCTATTACTTGAAATTGTAAAGTATCCTTTTTCCTGGAAATCATAAGGTCAACTCATTGTAGAGGTCAGGGCTGTTACAGAGAGATATACAAGCTACTGTGGATACCTGTGATGGGCTATACTTCCTGTTTTACATGGAGTAATGATTTAGTTCAAGTAGAGCTGTCAATACAAACTTAGTGTGTGGAATCCACCTGCAGGATAGTTTATTACAACTGATGAACTCCACTCTGTAAGTAACTCTGATGAGTGTCCACTCTGGAACACTGGGAAGCCTGACTGAGCTGAATGTGAATCTCTCTAAGTGCTTATAATACTGATAGTAGTTGTCATGGTTTGAGTGTGAGTTGTTCCCCACAGACATGTGTGTTTACACTTTTACATGGCATTAATGTTTAGGAAGGTCATAGAACCTTTAGGAGGAGGAGTTTTGCTGGAAGAAGGCATATCGCAGCAGGGGTGAGCCTTGAGGTTTGGTAGCCCAGACCTGCTTCCTACAGTTTGTTCCTGTTCTTATTTTCTCCAAGATAACTGAGGTGATCAAGACTCCTCCAACTTCTGACATTTTCTATGTCTTTTCTTCCACAATGGACTGTACTTACCTGCTGGAACTGTAAGCAAAATAAATCTTCCTTTCTCTCTTAAGTTGTGTCTGATCATTGTCTTATAGTAGCAGAAAGAGTAACTATAACATTAGGTAATTTAACTGATTTATGAGACCTACAAGACTGCTCTTGGCTTCTGTTAGATTGATTATAGCCGTGAACACAGTGCCATCAGGGTCATAAAAATGTTTTCAAAAACAAAGACAAAGGTGTATATCATATAGGCATAATTTGAAATCTATCTCTTACCTTTCTACCTTGCATTGATATAAAGTGCTGCATTTTCTTTCTTTCTGGATTGTATTTTCAAGGATGATTCATTATGAACAGCCTTGGAAGACAGTATCAGTATTCAGAGAAAAACACAGAATTGTTTACAGTCTTTGAAGACAGAAAGTATTTTCCTCTGAAGTCAGAAGTGTTCATGCTTTCTGTTGAGTCTAAAAGAGATGTTTCTACATATTCAGTAAAAAAGATTTAAGTTTTCTGAGTTCAAAGCTTCCCTAATATAACATAATGCAGTGTTTGTGCAGCGTTTTCTTGTGTGGATCTACATTGGTTAATTTTGCAAAATTTATGTGGTGTTATATGGTAAATGTCAGGTGAAATGATGAACATGAAATGTACAGCACAGGTGCTAGCAAAACAGAGTATACTGTTGCACAGAAAGAAAACTTACAAATATCAAGAATATGCTTTTAATTAATAATATATAGAAAGCAAGTACTTAAATCAGTAACATGGCAATTTTTTAACATTATCAAATATTGTATACCATACTTCAATTTTAGAGAACAACTTAGTAGGTATGTTGATAGTAGCATCACCAGAAATATTGAACAGTGTTCACACATTATGGCAGCTATGATAAAATTAGTTGATGAATGTTTTGTTTTGTTATAGTCAAATCTGGCCACCATTGTAAGTGGTCAGATATTGTGGGCAAAATATCTTTATGCTGTGAATAAATGTGTGTGTGTGTGTATGTGTGTGTGTGTGTGTGTGTGTGTGTGTGTGTGTGTGTGTGTGTGTATGTGTGTCTTTAAAATAGCAGAGAGATGAAAGTACCATTTTATTGGTCATCACCCTTTGTCTGCCTGAATTTCAGCATCTCAATCTGAGGAGACAACACTGCTACAATCCAATGTGCAGACAAACAAACATGTTCTGTTGTTTTGAACCAAATTATCCAAAGCTTCATTTACGTTAGCAAAGTAGCACTAAGTGAGCAGCAGTATTCAATTAAAATAATTATGAAACCACAGGTTCCTCTGCTAAAGCACAAAGAAATATATTTATAGAAGATTTCCTGTGCTATGAACAAAAAAAGTCCCCATGGCAAATCTGAAACACAATGCAAAATGCACAATGTCTAGAAAACTAGGTATGGAATTTAATCATCAATGAGTTAAGTCATTTTTAAAGCTTTGTAACCTTTTTGAATTCTTATCATTAGTGGTTCTAGAATTTCTAAAGTTGAAACCTTATTGACATTTATCATTTGGTAGCAAGGCTGTGGATATTACATCTGTGTGTTAATTTAGGTAAGATTGAAATAAGTCAGTCTTATGCATGGAAAAATAGTAAGCAGAGCTCATGGAGAAAACATCATTCTACCCCATGCTATGTGATGGTATTCATTTTTTGCTTCTGTTCTTCAATTATTTGTAGCTGGAAAGGCTAAAAGCAGTTGTAAATGTAAATTCCAATGGGTTCAAAATTAATTTTGAGAAAAAATTTGTTCTCTCAGTTAAGCTTATGCTTTCATAAATAATAGATAAGATCATTTTCTCCCTTTGTTTTCAAAATTAGGACAAAAATCTTTAAATGAGAAAAGGAAAACAAAGAAAAAAATTGCACTTATTCTCCAAAATTTTTCCTGAGTGGAGTGGTTCCTAACAATGGCTATGTTCCATTTCAGTGGATCTCTCATCTTGGTGGAACATCCTGCAGACAATTTTCTCTGTGACAGCAGATGTGTGAGAGATACAAAATTAAAAATGTTGCATAAATTCTTTTTTATTATGTTGATCAGAACCATAATGAGTGACTTTGTACCCTACAGAAACTATTGCTTTCATTTTGGATATACGTCTAATGCCTTGTCCTGACTGTGTATACTAAAAGAAGGAAAGATTATTATTTGTTAAGTTACATTTATGCTATAAAAATCTATAGAGACTGTTCCACTTATTGTTTTGGAAATATTTATGGAAAATTAAGCAATTCATTTTTAGAATAAGGTAAAAGGATTAAATAGCTTTACATTCATGTCCAATCCTTCATATTGCTTATTGTTTTTATTTCTTCCACTCATACAAAGTTAATAACTACCCATTCCCATCTCTCCCTCCCCCCCTCCCTTGGATCCCCTTTCTCCCTTCCCCCTTGTCCCCTTCCTTTCCCCCCTTCCTTCCCTTTCTTCCAATCCTCCTTCCCCCAGCCGCACCCCACCCTGTTCCTGGAGCATGCTTTAGTGTGCATGTCAAAACTTCCCTCTGGTTCCTCTTCTCTGATGAGATGTAAGTAAGTACTCAGTAGCATTGCCTAGAGCTCTTTTTTTTTTTTTTTTGTGTTCCCTTTAGTATAGGAACACTATTATGGCTTTTAATCCCTTGCCTCTAAGGATTCTAGTGCCTGTGATCCATGTTAGACTTTGGGGGTCAATGATATGTTGGTCGTAGCGCAAGTCATCCAAAGTCCTATTATGATTACTTTGGCCCTAACTTGTGTGCAGTATCTTGCATATCGTTTGTTGCTTCTCTCCATCTTTAGGCTCTTACAATCTTACAGCCCCCTCTTCCACAAATTTCCCTGAGCTTTAGGATGGGGAAAGATTAGGCTAGCCTGGTTCCGGGTGGTTGATGCAGTCTCTGATGTTCTGAATGATGGTTTGTTGAGATTTTTTTCAGTTTTGCTGTTCCTGCACCACCCTTGCTTCCATCCTTATGGGTATTGGATGTCACCTCCTAGCCAGAGATAAAAGGCTGTTAAAATATAGTCTTATTATAAGAGCAGATTCAAAGGTAGGTGGAATAAGAGTAGGAGACAATTTGCAGGATGGTTACCTTCTATCTGCCAGACTCTATGCTCTCCCTTTCTGTTGAGACCAAACCCCATCAGTTGCAAGTGATCAGGAAGGAAAGTCTGTGAGCTTAACCAGATGTCTCATTACTTACTTGCAATCCTTGATGGTAGCCTATTTTCTCTGCTGTAGCATGATCCCCTCCCTCCTTGTTTCTGGCGGGGCCCTCCTTCCCCTTCCCTCCTGTGTATAATCTTTGCAATTACTGTAGGTATTACAGAGATTTATCTTTGAGTGTGTCACTAAGTGGGTTTGGTACTAGGATCCACCTATTAGGAAGTATATACGGCACTTAATTTTCTGTGTCTGGGATACTTCACTCAATATATTTTTTTCTAATTCCATCCATTTCCTGGCAAATTTCATTAATTCATCATTTTTGATGGCTGAGTAGTATTCCATTGTATAAATGTACCACATTTTCCTTATCCACTCGTCAACTAATCCCCCATACAGCAAAAATTCACCTCCCTAGCACAAGTATGACCATGTTCATAGAAGCACTATTTACAACAGCAAAATCATGGAATCAACCCATATTGCTTATTGTATCTACTTGCTGAAGGTTATAAGGATGAAAAGTGACTGAGTTTACAAAAAAACTAAAAATAGACCTCACATATGATTCAGCTATTCTACTTCTGTGTACTTCTGTTTATGGGAATATTATTCAATCATATTGAATATTCCACCCACACAGAGACAGACCACACTGAACTTTCAGTTTGTTAAACAAAATTAACAACCATGCAAAAAAAAAAAAAAAAGAAGCCCTGAGCTGATCCACTTGGAACCCAGTGACAAAATTATGCTAGAAGTAACAAAAGTTTAGAAGTTGAAGGATGGAATTATAGGATATCACATTGGTTGAAACAAACAAATTCAGACAAAATTGTCTATTTTAATCTCATACATGGGGATCTTTAAAAGTGACCCAAAAATGGAAAGAGGTATTAGGAAGGAGATAAGTGACTAGGAGAAGAGAGAAGGTGGGTGAGGGTGAGGTGTGTAGAAGAGGTGATTGACATTAAAACCAGAGAATATACTCATATGGAAACATCACAGGGAAATCTAGCAATCCCCACAATCATTACTTGAAGTTTTAAAAGAAAATGGCTGAGTTAAAATTTGCATCCAATTCCACTTGATTTCAAATTTCAGGTTTTGTTTTGAATTGTAAGATGTATCAAACAATTTCAGAATAATTTCATGTCAAGTTGACTACTACCAGACTTCCTCCTGTCAAATTAATTACAAGTCAGACAGAATAGATGAAGTATATATTTTAAATAACAGACAGAGAACAATATGGGAAAGTATTCTTTCAGATAAAGAAATTCTTGGAAGTGGACCTGAAAATCCCTCTGGCTTTGATTGCTGGTCAGTTCTGATGTGGGAATGAACATGCCTTTGGGGAAGAAGACAGAATATTCATTGTTCTCTCAGTGGCAGCAGTCAAATCTTAAGAGATCATGGATCATCTGTCACTAAGACAGGATCTATGCTTAGGAATCTTGAAGGCTGAGTAACCATTTTCATTAGGTTAGCGGGAATCACTGATTCTGAAGCTAAAAGTTCATCCGTGAGAGCAGAGACAAATCAGTGACAGCAGATGCTGAATACTCCACCCACTCAAAGACAGACCACACTGAACTTTGTTTGTTAAACAAAATTAACAACTATGTGAAAAAAAAAGAAGCTCTGAGTTGATCCACTTGGAACCCAGTGACAAAATTATACTAGAAGTAACAGGAATATGGAATTTCCTGATAAAATGTTGGTCAGAGAGGTCTTAAAGGTCCCCAGACATTATAGGCTTTTGCTATTGCCCTTGGATGCTCTCCAAATACTGTCAATAAAACCCTATTACTGAAGATGCAACATATATGAATCATAGAACATGGGCAAATTTCAACTGAAATTTGTCTGAGGACTTCCACCTTGCTGGATAGCTTATACAGTACTAAGGAATATTGTAGAAACTGCTGGGAGAGAGAAATAATCACAGGCCCCATCAATGTATGAGATCTGTAAGTTACAATAAAAATCACCATGGCAACAGGTGACCACCAGTGTAATAGTGAAATGGGTATCAAGGAAATGATCACTGCTTTCCAATTGGATTAAGACCTGCTTGTGAGAATGGTACACATCCCTGTTACTATAAACTAGAGCAAGAACCTAAAAAAAGAAGAAAATACATAAATAAGGAAAACAGTCAATGAATCTATAGGTAGGAAGAAGTACATCAAACTGCTCTGTTAATGGCTGTTACTATACCCATAGATTGCAAGAACATTTAATAATTAGCCTGGAAGTCTTCTACAACAGATGTAGAGGATCTCAATAACCAAACAAAGGATGCAATCTAGGGCAACAGAAGAGCAGTAAAGTGGACAGCAATGACCAAACATAATACAGAATACCAGGGACTCAGCAATGCTTACTCAGAATGAGATCAACCTAATCTCTCCCCATTTAAGGCTTTGGGAACTTTTCAGAAGAGTGGGCAGTGAGATTGTAAGAACTTAAAGAAGAGAAGATTTACCATGAGACAAGACATTCCATTCAAGGCAGGACTGCTGCACCTAGAAGTGAGACTTTTATATAGTGAGACTTGTTTTTACCAGACCTGCATAACAACTGACATACCAACATGCCCCAAAAGCCAAAAGAACATACAGTAGAAACCTTGGAATCAAAAGCTGGATGAGTGAAAGGAAATGTTTCTATCAGTGAAGTGGCCTGAAGAAAGGCAAGTTGGTACGCCACAGAGGATTGAACCACCACAAGAGTAGACAAATCAGAATTAACCCTGAGGTCCATAGAAATCACAGGCAGGAGAGTTGGAGGAAGAGGGGATGGAGGGAAGCAGGGATGAGTACTCAATATGCTTATAAAAGTAGAAAAATAAAAAATTTTAAAAACTCAGGTTTACACCTCTGAAAAAAAAGAATTATGCAAGAACAAGAGGCAGCCTACGACCAGATTTAGGACTCCTGTAATTTAGACAATCAAAGTCATTTAATTTTTAGACATAAGGATTAGAAGAGTGGTAAATAAAGCCTAGGATTAAAAGAAAAGAAAAAAATTGATCAAAGTATAAAAGTATATAATCCATATATTTTGAAAATAATATGGGACAGGGTTCTGGTGACAATAATGAACAATAATTTATTGTATATTTTATGTCGCTAAAGGAACCTTGAAAATTCCCAACAAATTCTCAAAAAGCCTTGAGAATTCTCGAGTTGATACATGTAATAGTAGACATATTACTAAAATTGATCATTGTTTTCAATTCACAATCACATGCATCTATGTGCATGAATGTGTGAATACTTGTATATGTACATACATTTCAAATAATCATGTATATTAAATTATAACATATGACTTTCTATAAATAGTTTACTAGGGGCTGGAGAGGTGGCTCAGGGGTTAAGCCTCTGCCTTGCAGGCGGAAGGTCCTGAGTTCGGATCCTAGACCCCATGTATACACGCCGGGGGGGAAGGGGAGGCGGCCTGCGTTTCTGGTCCTGGGAGGGCGGAGCCTGTGAATCCTGTGGAGAGTAAACAAGGAGGAGGTGGAGGCGGTCCATGGTGGTTCCCGAATTCGTCCGTGGTTCTACACATACATACAGACATACATACATACATACATACATACATACATACACACACACACAATTGAATAAATAATGATAATAAAAAAATTAAAAAAAATAGTTTACTAAAGTGGAAAATGTTTTGTAAATTTTTAAATGAGAAAATGAAATACAGGCTAAGAAATTAAAAGAAGCAGTAAAAAGCAAAAGTCAATGAATGAAATGTAGAGAGAAATACAGAAAATTTAAAAAATTAAAGATATACCTGTGAATGAAATATATAAAATTAATTGAACTAGCAGAAAAGTAAAGCAGGTATGTAATATCAAAAATTAAAGAAGGGGTATTCCAACATATCTCACATAAATAATAAATTAAACATGAAAATATACTGTAGGCCAATAAGCATGACAAATTGGACAGATTCCATGAAAAATAACATAGCAAACCTATACAAGATGGTACTGTAAATTAATTTTTTTCTGTGATTATCAAGGATATCATGTTATCAATAATTTCACAAGAAAATTATCAGGAATATGGTCTCATTGATTAATTATAACAGATAATTAAGGAATTAATCATAATGGAAGAGTTCCAATACATTGTATAATGCCAGCAGTATCCTGATGCCAGCCCTTGATGTTACATGGGATGAAAAGTAAAATCCACCATTCTTAGCAAACAGTAGAAACACGTAAAATAGGTGCTGATTTACAATGAAGTCATACATCTGATAAAAAGGAAATTTTAGAATAATTTTAGGTGACTATTGACAGAAAGTGGTAAATGGGAGCACAGAGCAGCAACAACTTTGACTTTCTCCTGGCTTATATAGCTGCAACCAAGAGGGACGTTACAAGGCGTGGCAAACACTGCAAACAGATGGATACCTACCATAAAAGGGAAAAATTTCCCTACTAATGGATTAATGTGAGATCTGGGAGGCCCTGCCGGAGGGAACATGCACATGAGGTAGCAGTGGCCTGGGAGCCATTCTGGATCAGGGAAAGGGCACGCACATACTTGAAGTGGTTTAGAGGGAAGAGCTATCGCATGATGCAGTAGCCCAACATTCCTCCCTTTTGGTTTATACAAATGAGGGGCTATTGTGAAGAGGGGTGATGTAACGTCAGAAATACTTCCTGCTGAGGAGGGGTGTCATGTCCATTGTTCCTGTGAAATAAGAGTTAAGGGCACGAGAAGTTACAATAAATGATGAAGAAAATCCCCATCGACAGAATGTAGGTTAAGGAAGCCATTATCTTGGCCTCTCTATCCCAGCCACTGTCACAAAACCAGTCAGGAGAAGCATGAACAGAATGTGGCAAAAAGCTGGGAAAGTGGATCACAGCACATAGTGGTCGGCCTTTTGCATGAGGATGATCTGTTATCAATGAGGCTGGTAAGGGTGGACAAACATGTCCTTAGTCCACAGGCACATGTTCACATCAGTGAATTGTAGGTGACCATAAAAGAGAATGGAGATAAGGAGGGCGAGCATAAGGCAAGAAAACATATCAAATTAGGGTCTAATGAGGGAAAAATTCCCTGGAGCCAGAGTTCCTGGATAGGATTTAGGAAGTCATTTGGAGTCCACAGTCATTTTGAAGTAGCCAAGAATCCACACGCATTAATGAGGTCACATGGTTATTGTGGTTGTGGAAGATGATGGGAAGGCATCTTAGCCTCCCTTTTGTCTGGTATGTCAATGAGGATATCTGTTCGGTGGTTGAAGGTTTGGTTAGTAATCCTATTTATCTGATTTTGAAATAATTTGAAGAGGTAGGGAGCAAGGAAGCATAGGATAAAGGTAAAATTAAAAGTCCTATAAAAGGTAGTAACCATGTAATTATTGGTGATTGGAACCAGCCAAAAGGAGAGTCTTCTGGCTCTTGTTTGTGGTCTAACTGGTCAGCCAGGTCAGTTAATTTTATTATGTTTTTTTTGGCCAATCCTGATTCATAGTGAGGGAAGAGAGAAAGGAAAGATCCATAGTGGTAAGAGATATACGGGCCTTAAGGAATGTATATAGGGCCTGGGTATTGGGATGAAAAAGGGAATGTAAGTACCCAAGAACTTCAGAGGTTGGCAGGGTCTGGGGCCAGAGTGGAAAGTCTATAAAATGAATTAATGCTACCTGCCAGGCTATCTCATCTGTTTGGGCATTGCCTCTTGAGATGATGAAATTGTCAGACTGGTGGGCCTTACAGTGAACTATTCCTTTGGAAGAAGGTAACAGGGAAGCATCCAGGAGGTCCAAGATGTAGAAGGAATTGGTGATGGAGGTGCCTTTGATGTTCATGAATCCTCATTTTCACCAAATGGCTGAGTGAGATAGCAATATATGAAAGGCATATTTAGAGTAGTTAACTATGAGAGAGAAGCTGGCAGCTAGGGTAGAACCACATAAAGAGCAATAAGTTCAGCCTGTTGATTTGTGATGCTAGGGGAAAGAGGTGCAACCTCTATCACATCAATGAGGGAAATTATCACATATCTTGCTCTATGGGCCCCCTTCCATTTAAATGAACTGCCATCTATAACTCATGTATATTTGGCATCTGTATTGCCCCTTCTTGTATGTGTGAGGGAAAGGGTAGAAGTTCCTCCAGGGTTTGGAGGCAGGTATGTGTAAGGACCTGTGCACTCCATGAGTTAAAGGCCAGCAGGAGGAAGGATAGCAGGATTGAGTGGAGAGCAAGTAGAGCAATTGAAAGAAGAGTCATGAAGGAGAGCTACCTGAAGGGACAGTGTGGGACAGGGAGGAAGGGTACGGAGCCCCTTATACATAAGTAGATCAGAGAGGTGATGGTGAGAGAAAACAGTGGTTGGGGCATGGAAGGTGAGTTTCTTAGATTCAGTAATAAAGATAGAGGCAGCCGCCAATTTTTTAAGGCAGGTAGCCTATCCCCATGTGGTAGGGTCATTTGGACAGGTAGGCAACAGGGGCAAAGGAGGCATCAAGGTAGTGACTTAGGGCCCCCAGAGAAAATCCCTTATTTTCTGTGACATAAAGAGAAAAGGATTTAGAGAGATTGGGTAAATGCAAAGCCAGAACCTGAAGGAGAACGTCCTTGAGTTTATGAAAAGGGGAAGACACAGGTGAAAGTAGGGCCTCAGAAAGGTCCCCACATTTGAAGCTTTATGAATATTAGTCTGGAAGAGACAAAGCAGATAAATTAAGCCTACAAGATCTAAACATAAGTATTGAACCATTTGGAGTAGTTAGTCTGCATGGTTGTTGATAAATCACCTTCAAATAGCTTAAGGAACATGGCATTTATTCTCTTACAATAGACTAGTTATATTTCCTCGTCCAACTTTGCAGAACTCACACCAACACCAGGGCCAAGGGAACTGGCCACCCCATCTCTATTTAAGAGCTGAGAGAGTGATGATCCTTGCTTGTCAGACCAGCATGTCTGGCCAAATGTACACAAGGATGCCAACTGTCTTAACCAGCTCTCTGTATTTTATTCAGCTTAACTCAACCACTAATTCTGCACAAACCCTCAACTGTCAAGTTGATACTTATGCCTAACCACAACACCATTGTTATTTGGAAGAAAGATAGGATGAGTCAAAGGGGCTTAGCAGTCTTATTGTGGGTACAGGCAAGAATTAGTAAAGAAAACTTGTTATCTTGTCTGGAGTAGTCACTACCTTTGTCTGGTGTGAAAGCAGACAAAATACTCTAGCATAATTGGAGAGGTAGCCTAGGTGGAGACTGTCTTTTGCTTTCTGTCTCGAATTTCAGTTAATATCAGGGCCTGCTATGTCTCCAGTTACACTGGAAAGTTAATATTTGAACATCCCTCAGATTTCATTAAATTTAGTTTGATATCCTTAATTATTATCTTGGCGGGAAAAATAATTTTCATACTTTCAGCCTGTTATGATAAAACATATTAGTTCCCCCAAAATGTGAAAACTTGATTGATCAACCCTGGAAACAAGACCAAGTTCGGATTCCCAAAATTTCAAATCTGAGATAGCCCTTGTGTTCCCCAGCTCATAGTGCCTGCCCACTTTCTCCCATTGTAAACCCATGTGACATAAGAACATGTAAATACAACGCATTTAAGTTCTACAATCATTTCAAATGATGGTGAGAAGTTTGAGTTTTTCTGGCCTAAATACATTAGTCCTTTAAAAACACAGTTGACTGGTGACAGCGCTGGAAGAAAGCATCATTCAAAATGGGAACTGCTCAGAGTCCCTATGTGGAAAGGACCTAGGATAAATGTGGGCTCAACCATTTCAACCCAGCATACATGTTGCATGATGATACACTTCAGGAACAGTTCACAAACATGAAGGGAGTTCTATGAGTACTTTTATACTCTAATGACATCATTGTTTTCTAAAAACGTATCTTCATCCTTAAGTGACTTTTGTCTGTACAATAATTCTATTTACAAATCATTGACTAGAAAGGAGGTTGAACTCCAATGAGAACACAATAAACCTAACAATGATTGTGGACTTGGAAAACTGAGCAAAGAACATAGGCTCACCAGTGTCTAACTTTGGCCCATGTATGTGGATAAATAGGTGACATTTTAGCTGCAGAATTTGTCATAATATTTTGTCAGACAGTACAAAAAATTCAAAAAAATTGAAATATATTTTTGAATCTAAATGCTATATACGTTGCCATTTCTACCTGGCAATTTTATGTGGGATCTGGGCTTCAAACTCAGATCTTTCTGCTTTGATACAGTCTTAACCCCTGAGTCATCTCTCCAGCCCCTGGACATTGTTAATTGATATATTATTGATTCTATTTGTGGCTTTCCTTCACCAGGAAAGTCTTAGGGTGCCAGGTAGCATGCATTTTTTTTGTGAAGAATTCTTGTTACTCTTCCATATCTATAAAATTAGATATGGAGCCTATAATTGTAAAGTTAGTTGACATGATTAAAGTAAGCCTTTTTATCAAATTCAAAGTTAAAAATCTGATTTTATTTTATTTTTCAGTACTGAAAATCAAACTATAGAGCTGTCCATGTGGCATCTCAGTTCCCTACTGTCAATATATTGATGTTGTTATAGCCCTTGCTTTCATTTCCATCTCACATAGAGACAGGCCTCAAAAGCTACACAGATAAACACTAGCTATATTTGACAACTAGCTTTTGGAAATCCAATTAACAACAATGTTAGACTTTTAAAGGATGACTTATTTGTTGAAAACAACAAATGCACAGTAGGAAATGATGTGGTGTTTACAATAGCAGTTTATTACCAGTCAGATTTGTGTAAAACTCAATGATTTTTTTCCCATTACTTTTGCGTTTATGATAATACTTATGAATTATTTTGAATGTGTGTTAAACTCTAGTATTAGAAATTAAATACACTACTTTTTTATTTGACTCTTATTTGTTTTTTAAAATAAATCTATTAACATTTTTATGTACATGCTCTTTGCCTCCCTCACTCCTTCTTCCCTTCCTCCTTCCCTGCTTTCCCACTTCCATCCCATCCCAGCCTTCCTCTTATCCTCCCTCACATCCATACATGGGCCCAGTCTACTCCCTCCTAGTCTCCTTGTTAGCTCTATGGGTCCTGTGGTTCCCTCTGTATCATTTGTTCTCAGGGAGGTTCAGGCCTCTGTGGCAGACAGAAGTCTTTCCCAGGGCAGCCCACTGATATGGATGCTCCCCTACCTCTGTCTGACCCCTTGACCCTGAGGATCCTACTGTCTGAAACTTTCTCTTAAGGTCTGTGCCAGTCTATGGAGGCATGTTAACATGTCCGTCACTGTGCAGGTCTGATGAAATTAAGTTCCATTGCCATGAGTTCCTAGCTGTAGATGCCCTATCTTGAGTGGAGTGACCTGTCCAGCAACAGAACTCTCCACCTTTAGGCCCAAAATACTCTTACCACCTCATTTTCTGCAAAATTCTCTGAGCTTCTTGATGGGGTGAGATTTTAATTCATTTAAAGTTTCATATACAAGTACAATGAATTTAAACAATTTTCATCCCATATCACCCAATCCTACCATTCCTCCTTTTTCCAATACACATTTCTTCAGGAAGAAGCAAGACTGCCTCCTGTTTTCAAGTCTTTAAATGTGTTGCCCTCTGATTTTAGTCTGCATTGCCTGTGCTGGCATGTACTAGAGCATTTTCTACAGTGTGAACATTATATTGGTGGGTATTTCCCACCAAAGTTGCTTTCCTTCCCTCAGTAAATATATATGGCATATACGCTAATTGGGAGGGGTGCCACGTAGTCTTCCTTCTTGCATGAACTGCTGGTAAGTCTGGTTCAGGCTTTATGGAAGTAGACACAGTTACAGTGAGCTTATGTGTGTGTCACCATATCATATCTAAAGGATACTACCTTGACACATCTTTGCCCACCTTCTGTCTCTTTCACTCATGGTGTCTCATCTTCCAGCTATGATGGACCTTGGACTTTTACCTCTTACAGATTTTTGTGTGATACTAAACATCAGACAGCTTTGAGATCAGTTGCTACTGGAATTTTAGCAGCTGTTTTCTTCTATGGATACAATAACTTGGGGATGGAGAGGTGTTTCAGGGTTTAAGCCTCTGCCTTGCAGGCAGAAAGTCCTGAGTTCGAATCCTAGACTCCACCGTGTAGACACCAGGTGGAAGCGGGGGCATCCTGCATTTCTGGTCCTGGTAGGGCAGAGCCTGTGAATCCCTGGCCAGAGTAAACAGGGAGGAGGTGGAGGCGACCATGGTGGTTCCCGAATTCGCCCATTGTTCTACATACACACATACATACACACACGCACACACACGCTCAATTGAATAAAAAAAAAAGATACAATAACTTATGCCTTAAACAGAATTAGTCTTCATAGTTGAAACACAGAATACAAACTTGGATCGTATGAGCTTCTAGGTCATGTCATGTTTTCCTGCAAAAGCAATCCAATGCTTTATTTCCATGCTGACAGTAGAAATTTCCACTGGTTACTTAGTATCTATAATTCAAAATCCTGTTATGCTAAATAATAGATTTTATTCTTTGTTATTCCTAAAATTAAACACGACATAGTAAGTTAGCATGGGGCATAGTAATTTAGTATAAATTGCTATATGTAATCAATTATTCCCCCCAAAACTTTTTTTAAGTCTTACTTTTAAAGTTCTTAAACTTTATATTTTCAAATGACTTTTATTAAAGCTGTCAAGGGATAGCAATGTAAATCACTTTAGAAAAAAAATCTTATTGTAAAGATACTTTAAGTTTTGGTTCCTGAGAAATTTTCTGGGAAAGATTTAGTTTCTTCTTTTTGTACTGAGTTCAGAAAACAGTTACTTGGGCAGCACTACCAGAGTTCCTAGTTTGGGGAAATTTTTCTAAATTTAATATTGGAGCTTTACAATAGAATGGCCATTTCTACTGCATTTGAAGCAGAGGCAAAGGTATATGGGAAAAAATAAATCAAATTTTACTGCAGTCCAAAATTACTCAAATAAATGCAGACAACATAAAAACTTGTCATGGACAGAGCGAGGCTATAAAAGCAGAGTGGGCTAACTTTACAAATAGCATTTCCATCAGGTGAAAAGGCATAGACTTGGCAGTCTCTTGAAGGCTCTCTGAGACATATGGAGAACTTTTCATGCTATCGTTATATTCTCACCTTCTATTAAATTAAATATATCGATAATAACTGTAAAGAGTTCCCCAATTCTGGGTATTTTTCCATCGCAATTTAAAACATGAAAGAAAATTTCCATACATATCAATCAGAAATTGGCTACTTTAAATTTGTCTTAAAGTGTGTCTGTTCATTAAAAACTACCAAGTTAAAACGAATCATTTCAAGACAACTATTAAAAAATTGTTGTTTTGATACAACCGAGTGGCTAATTCAAATGGTTCCAGATCCAGTAACCATAGGATTTTCTATAGACTACTTGTAGTACTATTTATACTTGAATTTTTCTTTTATTCCGCAAACATGAGCATGAATTGATCAGGGAAAGAATATCCTGTATTATCTTTTGCAAGAACATTTAGGACTGACTCATGTTCCTGAGGAGACCTAGGGACCCGATTTTGGTTTTCCTGTAGTTCTTTTTAAGTATGTTTCATCCACATGTATATAGCTTTCTTATGTGGCCCAGTGGAGCTCTCATGTGATCTAGTCAGAGTGGCCATTAGCTCTAACTATAGACAGGCTGGAAGTTTGGAATGCGGCCTACACGTGCCCAGCTGAGCAACTGTTTCTGCTCGACTGGAGTTGCCCACCCTCTGTTCCTCCCCTTACCTAGAAGTCCATGGGCTGTTACCAGTTGTTGTGGGTAATACAGGTTGCAATTTAAACTGCTCACGGACAAGGGAGTGGGGACCAATCCCTGTGCACCAAAACTGTTGGCTATCAGCCAATCATGTAACTACTAAATTGGAAGCCCCCTCCCCTTGCCAGTAAGCTATAAAAACTTCGCTGAGACAAAGGGCCACGTTTTCAGCCTCATACTGCTGCACCACTGCGGGTAGGTCATGAGCCCAGGTTCGAGCCTGCAATAAAGTCCTCACGCGATTTGCATCGGTGTTGGTTCCATGGTCTCTTGGGATTCAAAAATATGGGCACAACAGTCCCCAGTTTCAACTCAGTTTGGGGAAAACACACACAGTTCACTTTCAAAGTTTCCCAGTCCATGATTTGGGTTCGCTTGACTATTGTGGCTGTTGCTGCACTAGGTTGGACACTAGAATCCATGGCTGTTCAGACCCCGGCCAAATCCACAGCCAAATCATGCCCAGAGTCTTCCCTGACTTACTTCAGAAAGAAATTACTCCACAGGGTGGGGCACAGAACACACACAAAGCTTTGATGAGTGTATCTGCCAAAGCTGAATCTCTTCCCATTGATTCCTTTAGATGTGAAATAATTGTTTGCCCCGGTGGACACAAAGTCAGTTTTGGTAAGATTGTTTTTCGCTTCCAAGAGCACCATTTCAACTGTGATTTTCAATCACATCAGTCACCACTGCAGAGACCTGGCAAAGTACATATACTGGTAGAAGTCTCCCTTTCAGTGTTCTTTAAGTTACAAAATAATTTGTTCCATTCACATCTTCTGCTTTGTCAGGCAGATAGCCAGGTTTCCTCTTCTGTCCCTCAAATCTTTTGTTTTCTTCTGTGGCAGATACATAGCAACACATGTCAAGGAAAGAACTGTAGAGTTCTGCACAGGACCCATAATTACACATAGAACATCCTGTAATCAAAGAAAGATCCAGAGGGGAAGGGAAGCAGGCAACAGAGTCAAGCTAGGTCCAAGGAGATGTTCTGTTTTGAGTCTGCAGCCCCCAGACTACCTCATAGATCTCAACCATGAGATGCTGATAGCATCAGCCAAGAGAGACTGTCAGCCAGGCTAGACAAGGACCATCAATTCCATATCTTATCAACAGCCCCTTAAATCACACCCATGACTTCCTCCCTGGCCATTCCTCAAGCCATACTTATTATTGAGGAATACCCAGGGAGGGGTTTGGTTAGGGAGCCCTTCAACAATAACTAGAGCCTCCAATTAGTTCAGTAATATAAAATCTTGAATGTCGTTTTCAGAATGACAATTTAAAACAATCTCTTTTGTTAAACAAATATGAATCTTTGTGTATTTTGTTTGACTTGTCAGGAATCTGAAACACATAACTTTACCATCTAACACTTTGTTTTCCCCCCATTTCTTTATTCCTGAATTCCTAATTTGCATCTTCATTTATTAACCTTATTATGCAAATATCTACATAGCAGCTTGAATCAGTGCTTATTATATACTAATAACCATACTTTTGTACATAGCTATTCCATTATTTTAGCAAGCCCTAAGGTTAAATTTGACAAACTAGTGAGTTATCAACTTATATTCTATATAAGAAAACAAGTGCTTAAATAATTTGAACATTTTGCCCAAAATCTTGATCTTAGTAAACAGCACATATGAAATTTCAATATAAAACCATTCTTTTGTCTACTTGGTAATTCTCTTTATTTTAATTCCAGTGACATAAAAAATAATTTTAGATCGTGAGAAAAGGCAAGAAGAGCAATTTGACTGTTGATGTTTTGCATATTCATTATGGAAAGTGCTCTATTCTTGTATTAGGTTCTAACTTAATCTGTTCTCCATATCTAAAACACATATGTGAACAAAACAAAGCAGTACAGGGGTTCATAGACTCTCCAATTTTCTTCAGGACATAATCTGATGGAAGATGGGAACAATCTTCTGATTGTTCAGAGCAGAAAAAGTTTATCCTGCTCACATTGTGTGAAATTGAACCATCTTTCATTAAATGTCACACTTCTAATGAAGTAGAGAGAAATAGCGTTTTTGCCAGATAAATATGAAATGCACCAGCTAGAGGCAGCACCTTATGAAATGATATGAAATATTTTCCAGCATTTATTGAAAGCTTGACCTTTTGATAAGTATCAATATGGTTTTGCTTGAGATTTTCTTACGCCTACAATCACTTGGTGGTTCTACAAGTTTTATAACCTGACAAGAAATTTTTCATCAATCAAGTGCTGCTCATATTCTTGTGAACTTTTTTTCAGTAAAATATGACTTTGGGGACTCCATACTGATCTATGCATTGGAAAAGTTTTGCCAGGATCCCCACCTTCTATATATGACAACTCTTAATTCAAGTTCTCTAACTACATGCATGCACCAGATGATGTCTAGTCTTCAGAAACAAAGGCATTTGTCAAGTACCCTGCTAGGCTAGTTTACTCAGAATGCTCTCTTACTGTTTTTGTTGTTGTTGCTATTGTTGCTCATTTTGTTTTGCTGCTTTTTAAAAATAATTTTCAATCCACTAACTCACTGCATTCCTTGATTATAAATTCCCATTTCCTTTGTCACAATGCAGTCCAGCCTCCTCTTAACTAATATTACACTAGTCCTTTTGCCTGTTTCCATCAGTCCCATGAATCAAATCTTCCTTGCTTTTTTATTAATAAAATTGAATAATCGTCACTAATTATAAAAGCATATCTAATATATCATTATCTTTGGTTAACATTGATAAAGTTGATAAAAAGCTGAAGAAAATAGAAATGTCCTATTTTTTGCCAATGCAAGTTAAGTATAAATGATAATTAAGGTGGCTTTAAATTAACATTGAGGGCCAGAGGATTTTCTACAATGTCCTGGAAATAGCCTTTGTATATATTATTTTTCATTTGTTTTGTCTTCTTCTGTTTTTCACAATGCAGAAGTGAAGATCTTAACCTAGTGTTAATTATGAAGCAACAAAAGGAAATACATGTGACATTAGTACATAAGTTGGGCCAGAAAATAAATCTCTTCAACAATGAAAGCTGCTATCAAATTTCATATTTTATTGTTATAATTTATTATATGTACTAATAACACAAACAAATGGATTCACTATGATACATCCATGCATACATAGAGCATATATTGCTCATACATGAATACCTTCTTCTACTTTCATTCTCTAACTCCATCTCTTACTCCTTTACCACCATATCTTTAGTAATTGTTCTCAAATGACACATTTCTATGGAGCTTCATTTTTATTTGTGGCTCATAACAGTCTTTCTGTATATATGCTATATTGTCTTATATATTAATCAATTGATTAACTCAGGCTAATCATAACTATGGTGAATGGTGCAGAATAGACATGGGCACATGCGATATCATTAATATACCAACTTTATATTCTCTGAATGCCTAACCAAGGAATAGACTATTTGTATACCATAGAAGTTCCAAAGGGATTTTCATATTGACTATCCTAATTTCTATTTCCTGTGTATAGGACAGTATTCTTTCTTGCTATATCCTTACCAGAATTAGTCTTGTTGTTATTGATGTTTATTTATTTGTTTGCTTTTCTTTACTGTTTTTACTTATCATTCTAGCAGGGATGAATTATATCTAGTATAATTTCAGATTTATCTGATACCTAGGTATATGAGCATTTTTTCATGTAATTATTGCCTCATTGTATTTCTTCTGAAAAGTGTCTGCAGACATTTTTCATTTGTAACTGGTTACTTGTTTTCTGTTCATGGTTACTCTTCATTAAGTTTATTGAGTTATTTATATATTCCGAATACTGCCAGGTGAATAATTGACAAGCATTTTCTGTTGGCTGTCTCTTCAGGTTGGTGATTGCACACTTTGCCATGTAAAAATCTCATTTGCCCATTTTTGCTTTTTGAATGTCTCTTCTAGAGTTTTCTATTCAGTAAAATTTATAGCCTTGTCCAAAGTCAGTCATTGCTATTGCATTCTTATCTGCATTCTGATCAAAATCACCTATCAAACTTTATAATGTTTTATAGCTTTTTACCCACATCTCCATACTTTTAAAATTCCTCTCACTCTAAAACCAGTTTCAAAAGTTATTGAATAACATGGCAAAGTGTCATAGACATCCCCTATACTCCCAAATGTGTACTCTTTCTGTGTGAGCTCAGTGGTTTACTATAACAAACACATGAGAAAAGCAAAAAAGGAAAACTATGGATTTGGATATCGGTTTTGGAGGATTTTATCTGTTAAAGCAACAGAGTGTGGGATAGAATTGAGTAGCTCAGTCAAGGTGTGCAGGAAACAGAGACAAGAAGTCTTCAGTACCAGGCATGTATTCCTCCTGGAGAACAGGCTGTGAATATAATCAGAAAGTATTTTTTTTTACCTCCATAGCATTTCTCCTTTCCTCCTTCCCTTACATCTAGACCTCAAGCTCATATAATGGTGCCACCTTCATTCATGCTTAGCCTTCTGCTTTTACTGATTCTCCAGGAAATACCCTGAAAGATGCAACTAGATGTGTGCTTTATTAATCCAAGTACTTCTCTATCCAATCAAATTTACCATCCAAGTCATCAAAATGCAGATAAATGCCTGATTATTTTTATTATCATTTCAAAGTATTAAGTTTTGTTTAATTGATTTCTTTGTTTTTCTAGGAACTATCTTGATTTGCACCCTAATCTTTCTATTTCCTTTTTTTCTTGTTTTAAAATTGTGTGTACTATGTTCTAGTCTTAGCAGAAAACATTAGGATTTTTAAACATTTCTTTTTTGACTATAAGCTCTCACTGTCAAAGTTGACCTCTCACTATTTTTCTTGTTGTATCCCAAATATTTGTATTTTTTCTATATTTGTTTATGCTAATATTTTTTTAATTTCCCATCTTAGTTTCTTCATGCCTACTTATTCACTTGTTTACTTCAGATGTATGTGCTTATCTCAGAATACCTGTAAAAGTGAAAGAAATAGGAAGGAGGCATTAAGGAAGAGGAAGAAGAAAGGCTTTAAAAGAGGGGAGAGAGAAGACCACATATGCTAGGTAGGTGGGAAGGGAAACAATGGGGAAAAAGAGTTTAAGAGGGAAGGGATAAAAGGATATGGTAGAGGAAGCAGTAGGGAAAAGATAATTAACACTGATAATACATGATGAAGTCGAATAGAAACCTACTATGTTATATAGGCATTTTCCCCCATTTTTTATTTTTTCCCTAATCATACAAGCTCAATAGATAACCCTTTTGTAGGCTTCTTAAAAATACAGTTAAGAAAAGTTTGAATGGCTGAGTAGTGCACATAGAGAGAGAGAGAGGATGTGGAAAGCAGGAACCACTTTACTGTCCATAAACAATTAAGCAAAACTGCCAGAACCAAACACATGACAATCTTATATGAGCTATTGGTTAACAAGATCCCAGAGGTCCCCCAAACACTTTGCTCTTATTTGTCCACTAGAACCTCAGGTTAAACTATATTGTTGAAGATATCACACACTTTAATCACAGGGCACGAAAAATATCAAGCTGGAAATTTTCACCTTGCTGACTAGCTTTCATGATGTCAGAAAGTGTTGTGAAGGCTGCTGAGAGAGAAAAGCTGTTAAAACTCTTATTCAGCTATGATAGATGAGAATTATAATAACAGCCACTTCAGCAAGATGCACCTATTGGTGTAATAGTGGCATGAATGTTATGAGGGTAATAATTACTTTCAGATTGAATTTAAGGACTGTGCTTCAGGAAGGAATTCATGAGTGGTACTCTGACTCAAACTAAGTTCCTGTGGATGGAGATCTCACACATGAACTCATAGTACTTGTCTTTACTTCCACAATATTTGTACAAGATTAAGCCTGCCCATTTTTCCCCATGAAAAGGAGAAGACCTCAGGGACACCACGCCTCCTAGATGTGGCTAAAGAAAGGGGAGCTATATATCATCCATACTCCAGCAAACACTTACGTGCAGGCTAATGCAGGCAATCCTTATGAAACTCAATAGTTTTATATGCAAGGGAGGGCACGGGTGAGCCTTGTTGGGAAGAAAAGGTTTTTCAGTGGGAAAAAGGAGTTTAAGATAGGGTAATATGGGCAAACTGACTAAAATTCATTGAATATATGTATGAGACTATTACAGAATAAAAAAGAAACAAAAATGCTGTAGAATTGCCACAAGAAAAAGAAAACTCTAATGGTATGTCTTAGGCATATTTGCATACCCTTAAAATACAAATAAATAAATATAAATAAAATATATAAAGATAAATATAAATAAAATAAAATATATACCATTAAAATGGAGAAAACTACAATTATTTTACCTCGATATCTTGCAGCTTCTTTTACAATGCAAATAAATATCACTGTAACAGCAGAAAAGTGTGCTATTCAATATCCTTTCATTTGTATAATTTTTGAAGTTTCTGTTTTATAATTTTCTGCTTTCAACGCAGTGTGTTAAGACTTCTTTGAGGGAACTCTCCTAAATTACTGGTGGGAATGCAGGCTTATACAACCACTCTGGTGAGATGTCTGGTGATTCTTAAAATAATTAAAGGTTGAAATGCCATATGACCCTGCCATTCCACTTTTGGGAAAAATCCCCCATACAGCAAAAATTCACCTCAATAGCACAAGTATGCCAATGTTCATAGCAGCACTGTTTACAATAGCAAAGTCATGACCAACAGTTGGCAAGTGGATAAGAAAAATGTGGTACATTTATACAATGGAATACTACTCAGCCATCAAAAATGATGAGTTATGAAATTTGCTGGGAAATGATGGAATTAGAAAAAATTATATTAAGTGTGGTATCCCAGACACAGAAAATTAAGCACCCTATGTACTCCCTAATACCAAACCCACTTAGTGACACACTCAAACATAAATCTCTGTAATACCTACAGAAATTGCAAAGATTATAAACAGGAGGGAAGGGGAAGGAGGGCCCCACCAGAAACAAGAGAGAAGATCATGCTACAGTAGAGAAAATTGGCCACAATCAAGGACTGCAAGGAAGTAATGATATATCTGGTTAAGCTCACAGACTTTCCTTCCTGGTCACTTGCAACTGATGGGGTTTGATCTCAACAGAAAGAGAGGGCATAGAGTCTGGCAGATAGAAAGTAACTATCTTGCAAATGGGAGAATGACCCCCCCCCCCCACTGCTGTCTCCTACTCTTATTCCATCTACCTTTGAATCTACTCTTATAATAAGACTTTATTTTAACAGCCTTTTATCTCTGGCTAGGCGGTGACATCTAATATCCATCAGGATGGAGCCAAGGGCAGTGCAGGAACAGCAAAACTAGAAGAAGAAGAAGAAGAAAAAAAGAATAACAAACTATAATTCAGAACATCAGAGATCCTACGTTAATCACTAGGAACCGGGCCATACTAATCTCTCCCTATCCCAAAGCTCAGGGAAATTTGCAGAAGAGGGGGTGGTAAGATTATAAGAGCCTACAGATGGGAAGGAGCAATGATATGCAAGATGCTTCACACACGTTAGGGCTGAAGTAATCATAATAGGACTTTGCATGACCTGCGCAATGACCAACATATCATTGATCCCCCAAAGTCTAGCATGGATCATAGGCTCTAAGATCCTTAGAGGCAAGGGATTAACAGCCACAATAGTGTTCTTGTACTAAAGGGGAACACAAAAAAGAGCTCTAGGCAATGCTACTGAGTCCTTACACCTCATCGGAGAGGAGGACCCAGAGAGAAGTTTGACATGCACACTAAAGGATGCTACAAGAATGGGTGGGGTTGGGGGCACTGGGAGAAAGGGAGGGAGGGGAGACAGAAAGGGAAAAAGTTGAGAGGGAACAAGGGGATCCAGGAAGGGGTGGAGGGAGGGAGGGGAATTGGGGTACCTATCAAGTTTGTATGAGTGGAAAAAATAAATTACAAAAAAAAGACTTCTTTGGTGGCCTAGTAAATGATGGTATAATCCATAGAGTTCAATACAATTATGGAAAAATATATGTTTCTCCAGAGGAGTTTAATTTATTGATTTTTTTATGGCTCATCCCTCCACTGGAAGTACTGGAGTACTGAATCTTTTGCTGATATTGTACTGAATGCTATCTTTCTCTTCAGGGCCAGTAATGCTTGTTTTAAAAAAGTTGATATGCAATTATAAGACATGCAGAGATTTACGAGTACAGTTTTTTTTTTAAATTGATCTTTTTGATAGCAAAGTGACCTTTTTGTCATTTAGGGTTTTTCTTACAGTATTTTAATCTCAAATATAATTATAATTACTGTTACTTGCTTTTGGATTTAATTTTCTAAGCATCCAAATTTCTATCCTTGCATTTCCAGTTTATGTGTTATTGATATGTACCCGCAAGAGGTTTATTTGGATCTTATTTTTCAAATCTTCCAGATAATTTGTATCTTTTAGCTGGAAAATTGATGTCATTTCTATTGTTATCAAGAAGTTTTGTCCTAGAACTCTTCTTTCCTGGGTGTTTCTATCAGATATTTTGTACATATATTTCTTCCTATTTGCAGATATCAAACCACTGCATCAATCCACTTATTGTACTGATATTTTCTTCACTTCTGTGAAGTCCTATGAGAGGGGACTTCAGAACCCAGAATTCAGAGGGCAGTGTGCCAAGTTTTCTAGTTCTTGCACCCTCTGTTCTCATCTTTCTCACAACATCTGATTCCAGTTGAGCAATGCAATGGAATTTCTATGGGTTTCTATGGTAGTCTGACCTTTAGCTTATTCCAAATTCAGTGATAGTTTTTCTCCAGGTAACCCCAGACTTGGTCACCCTGAAGAGTTACTAAGAGATAAAGTGATTCCTTTTCCAAAGTCAGACTACTGAACAAATCTCCATTAGTTAGAACTGCCATAACTGCATATCTTTTTCCTAGAACTCCCTATCACCTTTATTTCTGTAAAGGAACAAGTCCTCTATAGATCTAGGGTAGAAGGCAATGAGATATTTGTTTCACATGTTATGCTTGTTTCTCAAATCTCTGGCTTCTTCAAAGTACACTTATCTCTTGTTGAATTCCAATGATCTCCCATGGCCACACATTTCAATATGCAGCTATGTAACAGTTAGTTTAGTTTTATCTTGTGGGGATCAGATGAGTGCTGGGTATCTCTATTAACCACCGTGTCCTTATCCTGTTTCATTTTAAAATTATATTATTTTTTGACTAAGAAAGCAATCACTCATAATCTCATTTCATAAGCCACTCTGCATTTTCAGGACTAATATACTTTGTGCCTCTCGTTTCTGAGGGGAATTCCTGCACTACTACTGTGTTTCAAAAAGGTTTCATCTTATGAATACCACATGGCATCTCTTTGAATTATAGTTAGTGTCTTGTGTTTGAATGCAAAGCAGTACCAAAATTACATTAAAGGAAATTAAATCAAGGAAATTAAACAACCATATGGGCCATCTATTAGATAACAATCTATTTCCTTATTAAAGGAGCATTGGTTCTTCCTATATGAACTTAAATTACAAAAGGACAGTGACTATCTAATATAAAAAAATTCCATGCAAAGTTACTCCTGTTAAGAAATCATACAAATTATGATATAATAGAATTATTTGTGTATAGCTATTGTCTAATCACCACTCTTTCCCTGGAGAGACATGGCAGAATTTCTACTGTATTGGTGGAAGGATTTAGCTGGTTCTTCCTTGATTTGAGTTATCAGATCCTTACACTCAAAATCACTTCATGAAATAATCTAGGTAAAATTTAGACATGTATTTGCATTAGTTGAAGTAAATTTATTAATGTTTGCAATATTTACAAGTTTAAAAACATTCTGATAATATTCTCTGTTATATATATAGTAATGTTCCTTAAAATAGATACCTGAATTAATCATTGGGAGTTTATATTTACTACCACACTTTATTTGCAATCTAAGACGAGAGTCTTAGACATTTCTTGTTACTCCTTTGGCAAAAGGTATACTAAGAAATTATGTGCTCTCATCCAATATAAGCATTATTACAGATTATAAACTATTATGCATATGAACTGTAGCTTTGACAATGAAGCACTGGCTCAGAATTAAAATAATCATGCTTAAAACTTATAAATAAATGAAATCTGACTATCCAAGGAAGTAAATTATCTTCCTTGTCATCCATTTTACACAATCTCATGCATTTATAACCAATTTAAAAATCAGGTATGTGAAAAAAAGAAAAGAAAGATTGGTAAGAGAGTTTGAAGAGTCAGTATATATTGGCAAGTTAGACACAATGTCATATTAAAAGAAATATGGGGGCTGGCTCAGGGGTTAAGACTCTGTCTTGCAAGCAGAAGGTCCTGAGTTCAGATCCCCAGGTCACACTTAAAAATGCCAGGAGGAAATGGTTCTAGCCTTGGGGGGGTGGAGCCTGGGAATCCCAGAGCAAAACAAAGAAGAGGTAAAAGAAATCTAGGATGATTCCCGAAGTTACCCTTAGTCTTCCAAGTGACACACAAACACACACAGACACAGATACACACATGCACACACACAAAGTAAATAAATATTAACAAAAGAAATATGCCATTACTAATTGGAATAAAGAAATATGCCATTACTAATTGGAATTTATCTTGGAAAATTAAGTTAGACTAAACATTCAAGAGTAATTGAAGTTAACAAATCCAAAGGGAGCAAAAAGACAAAGTCTTATAAATATACAACAAAAATTTTTGCAAACTTCAAATATTTGTTTGTAGCAAAATTCTTAGTATATTGGGAATAGGAAGGAGTCAAAAATAATTGGATCTCTCCATATATAATACGGCACCTATTAAAACCTGAAACTGATAAAGTTCATGATAAAAACCTTAGTTTTTTCCTGCTGTATTAGGAACAATGCAAAGACAACAGATCTCACAACTTTTAATCACAATTTCAAATACCATACCGGGTAATAAGACAATAAAATTGAAAAACTAGACATCTAAATTAGAAAGGAAAAAAATGAAGCCATTTTCATTTGTCTCAGAGATGATTATCTGTGGAGAACACTCATGAAATTTATAAAAGACTACTACTGCTGATAGGTGAACTCAACACATTTGTATCAATGCAGTAGAGGGAAAGTATAAATAGCAGGAATGGATGAATAGAACTTGAAGCTAATGAACAACATTATATAATACATAAAATAATTCATGGTGAATTTTAGTGAAAGCATGCAAGAAAGACCTGTAAATTGCAAAGCACTTCTAAAAGCTGAAAAAACAGAATGTTAAGATTGTCATTTAAATTCAGTTTATACACATTCAGTCTAATTTTTATGTAGTCTAAATTGAAATCTAAGCTATTTGAGGGACATTATCATGCACATGATACTGATTTACTAGTCACAGTAGCAATTTCCAATCAAATGTCAAAGGAAGGCCTGGGTAATTAGATAATTGGCCTGGGTATTGTTGGAATCTCTGAAACTAGTCCCTGTGATGGAGATACATAAGCCCATGTAATAATGTATAGTCGAATATTAAGAAAATTAGAATTACTTTTAACTTTGTTATAACTTCACATTTTTGCTATCAATAATGAGTACAAAATTTACGCTTGCAGCCATGCCAAGTTACATGATATCTTTTTATAGTCTTAATATCCATTTCCCTAATCACTCATCTTACTGATCACTATTTCATGTGACTTTACTATTTATCTTCTATGGAGAAGAATGTGTTCACATTGATTGACTCTTTGCTTGTCTTTTCCTGGATTGTTTGCTTACTTATTGACAGATGTGGGTTCTTTATACTAGACAGAATTTTTGTTACAGATACAGATACTAATATGTTCTACAGATCTTATTTCTCGTTCCTTCTCTGTCTTTCTTGGAGAATTACAAATTTTAATAAATCACTATTCCTCAATTTTTCCTTCATACTTCAGTTGTGATGACACACTAAGAAATCCTGTCATAAAGCAAAATCATAATGATTACTCATCTATTTTCTTCTGAAGGTTTTGAACCTTTAGATGTCACACTTGGGTCAAAGATTTATTTTTATCAACTTTTGTGACATAATTTTTGTTATGGACATAGGTTCCTTTTGCTAAATAATCTAGTTTTTATCCCCAACAGACTAAAAAACTGCATTCCAGTCTGGGTCCCAAGTCATATTTCCCTGTCACACATGTGAATGAAGTCTTCAGTCCCCTCAAAACTGAAACTATCATTGTATTTCCATTATTACAGTCAATGTGGGTAAAGAATAAAAATAACTACTATATAAGGGAAGGTGGGTAAACAGCGTAGTGATGAAAAGCTATCCTTTAAGTTAGACCTCAATCTAATGTATAACACTTAATGAAATTCTATCTTCAATTCAAAATTTAGAGTCTGTTTTCATAGAACAGAGGCAATAGAGAGCTCATTAACCTCAGACAATGATTCCTCTGGAACCTTCACAATGGACTTGATGTAAATATATTGAAATTGCAACCAAAGATATTATTTAAAGAAAAAAAACAGAGGAATTCTGAATATACCTTGGGAATAGAGCACTTGTACAGCACACATGAAACAACGGGTTTGGTCCTCAGCATCAGAGAGAAACTCCAAGAAGAGCAAGTACGTGTAAAGGCTCAACCAGTAAAGTATTGAGTTTGAGCCCCAGAATCCACACACAAACATTGAATCCTAATTATAAACTCAAGTTCTGTTGTAAAAAGTTATTGTGCTTCCTGTTAGCTTGCTTCTTGGCAGCCAGTTTGATTCAGGGATAACAATGGAGATGCATGATAAGCCATGACTCCTGTTACCAGCAAATTAGGACAATCACATGATGTCTTAGGGATAAGGACAGAACTAAAACTCTTATTGTTGAAATCCATAACAATCAAAATTAATTTTTAAATTTTTTTATTTATTCAATTATGCATCTGTGCATGCGCGCGCGCGTGCGTGTGTGTGTATGTGTGTGTGTAGAACCACGGGCGAACTTGGGAACCACCATGGACGCCTCCACCTCCTCCTTTTTACCCTGCCCGGGATTCACAGGCTCCGCCCTACCAGGACCAGAAACGCAGGCCGCCCCTGCTTCTGCCCGGCGTCTATATGTGGGGTCTAGGATCCGAACTCAGGACCTTAACCCCTGAGCCACTTCTCCAGCCCCCAAAACTAATTTTTTAAACATCCTCAAGAGACCTACATTAGAGATGCTGAACAATTAATCATATAATAAAGGGAAATAATGTGGAAATCTCTATTGCAGGTCAATTTGGATCAATGATGAAAAAAATGTGTGGTACTTTTTCAAAAGAAGTGATGCTTTCTTTCTCTTAATTCATTGCTGTCTTCCACAAAAGAGTTTTTAAGCATGTAATGACTGATTATGGTCATTATCGATAAATATGGAAATTAGCTACAAATAATCAATGTATTTTAAAAAATAAAAATAAATCAGATTTTCCTATCATTGTTGGAAGGGTTATTTTTTTATCACTGAATTTGTTTGCACTTTGTTCAAAATTAGTTCAATACTTGTGAAAACATACATACTCTGGACTTCTTTTCATTCTAATTATTTATTTCTCTACTTTCACTGCAGCAGCATGTCGTCTGCATTGCAGAAGCTTCCTAACAATGGAGAAGTTATAGACATGAGGGCAAATTTAGGAGTGATAGATGTGCTTATTGTGATACTTCCATGTTCAGACATATATGAATAGATATGGGCAGTTTTTGCTTTTATACTTCAGTGAAACTGTCTAAAAAACTGTAAAAGATAAAACATAGCATATCAGCATATCATACAAAAAATAAGTACATGAATTAATGAATTTATTAATTAGCTTGGTTGAATCATTCTATGAAATAAACATATCAAACATCATATTATAGCCAATAAATATGTGCAACTACTAATTACTGATTGAAAGTAAAAATTTAAAAACCCTAAAACTGTAATAAATTATTATGCTATTACTCTAGAAAATTATAAGCAAATAAAAAATTATAAGCAAGTAAAAATGTTGCAAAAATGCCACAAAAAGTCAGAATATTTGTAGATCTAATTGATTTATCAATGAATATAAAGGTATTAATTAGTAACTATTGTTAACATTTAAGAAACAACAACATTAAAAGACAAGACAAATATTATTGGTTTCATAAAAGTGTAGGTAAAAGCTAAATTTAAGGAAAGAATCAGGTTGCAAACTTGAACAAAAATTATATGGGACATTGTTGTAGTTCTTCTGCATGCTGCCATTATATTTGCAACCAAGCAGCTTAAGAGGACAAGGGGTTTTATTTTGGTTTACAATAATCCTATTTTCCTTATTCAGCTTGGCAGAAGAAGCCACATCAATACCAAAGGCCTAGGGAACTGGCTATACAATATGCACAGGACTGCCAAGAGAGAGGCAATCATCTTTTTCTTTTTTTTTTTTTTTTTGCCAGACCAGCTTGTCTGGTCAAGTATACTAAAGCATGCCAATTTCCTTAATGACTTCCCTATATCTTATTCATTTTCCTAGGGCATAGTCCTACTGACTATGGACTGAGCCTACTCCATCAACTAGATAAACTTGCTGCAGGCTTGCTCAGGGCCTAGTTCAATCATTGCTGTCTTCCACAAAAAAGTTTTTAAGCATGTAATGACTGACTATGGTCATTACCAATAAATATGGAAATTAGCTAAAAATAGTCAATGTTTTTTAAAAAATTCCTTACACATATGCCCACAGCTTGACCCTCAACCACCAAGTTGACACCTAACTATGACAGATATGTTAAGACAAGAGTGAGAATAGTAGTTTGTTAAAGCAGAGCTCCCTTAGTTAGATTGGTATTGTCAAAGATCTGTTTCTAGGAGTAGTTTATGGAATCTAAGTTTTCAATTTGTGCTTCTCTAAAGATCCTCAAATCTAGCTAGAGTATGAATTTTTTCATATTGTTGAACTCTTAATAAATAAGGCTTGATGTTACTGTTAGCCACTCATGTGACAATTTCTAGACTAGAAGAAGTTGCAGAAGGAAAGAGGACTAGACATGCTAAAGCAGAGAGAATAAACCTTCATTTATTTGTATCTTATTTAGATGTGTTTTAATATTTCTCCAAGGCTCTCTGAAGAGGAAAATTGCAAATCTAATTTAAGAATTTATTATAGAGGATTTGGAGGAGGCATCTGTTTAGGTAACAAATTTACCTTAATGTATTTCCTGTGGGCAAGAACATTTTATAGAAGCCAGCACTTTGTTTTCTGTTGAATAAAAAGAGAGCATGCAGACTTGCTATCCAAGACTAATATCACAATGGTCAAATACCATGTAAGACTTCTGAACTTCTACATACAGCTTTTTCTACATGGAGCTAGTTCTTTAGTTCTAAGTTGCTGCGGCACTATTTATGCTAATTCTGTTGATTGGAATGTCTTTTCCCATTTTTTCATTTTAACAGTTGCGTTTGTGTCAAATGATGTGCATTTCTTATAAACAAATATATAGGCACATTTTCTTAATCAAAGCTTGTACTATGTCTCATAAAACTGAAATCAGTAATATTCAGGGATATTATAGAAAGGCCATACAAAAGAAAGCATTCTTATCATTTTATTATTTTTGTTGTCCTTTCTTATTTCTCTTTTGCTTATATTTTGCTCTCATGTGATTTAGCCAACTCGAATGTATCTATCACTCTCTTTAGTATGAAGAAACCCTTCAACTATCTTCTATAGTATTTATATATAATAGTCATGACTTCTTTTAATTGTGTTTATCATGGAAAACTTCAAAACTTTACAGTTTTGAAGAACAGCTTCTAAGATACATTAGTCTGGGCTGGCAAATATTGTCTTTCAGATCTTGAAATATACATTTCTGGTTTGGATTATCCATTGAGAAATATGCCATTATTCTGATAGTTTTACTTTTAAATATGATTTGTTCTTTTTCTCTTTCAGATTTCAATACTTTTCCTTTGTTTCTTATACTTAATATTTTTACTATAATATGAAATGGGATATTCCTTTCCAGTTTTATTTGTCATCCTAAATGACTCCTGTATCTAACCATCACTTCACCTAGATTTGGGGACTTTTCTACAATGATTTTATTAACTATGTTTATTATACCGTTAACATGAATGTTTTCTTCCTCTTGTGTAATCACGACTCCTATGACATGCTCATTATGATATCTTTATATAGTTCGGCATAGACAAATCTATGTTTCTCATATTAACTGTTGATTTCATTTATGTGCTCTTTCAGAATGTTCTGTGTTTCTTTAAAGATCTCCACATTAACTGGAGTATGAATTTTTTCATTTTGTTGAGCTCTTGGTAACTAATGGTTGTGTTATTGTTGACAGACACTCATGTTTACAGATTAGAAGAAGCTGCTTTTTCTATATTGTGTTTGTGTCTAAAATCACATTTTATACAACTAGCAAGGCTTTCCACTGAACTTTCTTGATTTGAATATCAATTGTTTCATTTCCAAAATTGGCATTTTTTGATATTTCTAGATCACGAATCTCTTTTACATATATTACATTGACCTCCTCAAATCATTCTGCATCTATTAGCATCCCCTTTTAATTCATTCAGTTTGTCTTGAACTGAAAATGCTCTGCACTGAATTAGCTAATAATAGAACACTTGTTCAATCACTAGAATTAATCTGCACTACTCCAGAAGATTTATTCATGTTCTCTTTGATAACAATGAATATCCTTTTAATTATTGTTTTCAATTCCTTATCTAAGATTTAACTAATTGACCTTTGAATCCATGTGTTGCCTTGATCTTACATATCTCATGAGCTTCTGAACTAGAACATGTACATCTGGAATTATGTGATTATTTGCACTCTTGAAACACCTGTAACTGAAATATTTGCAGTATTTAAGTGGAACTAAGAATGTGGTGAGATTAAAATGTCAATCTTCCCCACTAGACTGGATATGTAACTCAGTAATTATAAATTCTCATTATACATGCTCAGGACATCGAGCACAATGTGTAAGTAAATCAAAATGCTAACTGTAGAATCAGAACAATTGATAGATGTGGTTTAACTATGAAGATACAGAAAAAGACAATTAAAGACAATCATCCTTTCAACTCCAATAAATTTAATGCAATAGAGAATTTCTTTCATAGTATTTTACTATGGCATTAGTTTCCAAAGGGTAGGAATGGAAAGGAAAGTCAAATAATATTAATCATTAGTACTACAGCAACAGAAAAAATGAAGAGGGAAAAGTAAATAGAATGAAGAGCAATAAAGAAGAAAATATGACAACTCAAATTGAAGGCAAGATAAAAATGGGAGTCATAAAGAAACTGAATCAGACAACTTAAAAAATAATGCTAGTACTCAGAGAACAAGGCATGAAGTTGCCTTTGCCTGGATCAATCTGTGCTTTGTAAGAGAACCTACATTTAAAAAATGTCAGAGAGCAAGGACAAAGCAGTCTACAAAATTAAAATTAGAATTAAATGTTAAGTAGTGTCTGTCTCTATTTGGTCACTTGTCTGAGCCCAGATTCAGACTGTCTGGGTCTGTGAGTCAGACATCTGAATATAGATGTAGCACTTCTCTGTGCTCACCTCTGTGTACAGGTATAGGCTATCGTTATGAAGCCTCTTACTCAAGCACAGATGTAGACTGGCTCACCATGCATGTGTACACATATACAAAATAGATGGAATTGCCTGATACAGATGGAGACTATTCTGTAGTCACTCATACGTGTTGTCTCCAAGTGGTCACACAACTGAGTACAGGTGCTGAATTTCTCTTTGTCATCATTGTCTTCAGTGCAGTTGTTGATTCTGGCTCTGTGTTATCCTGAATTTCCTTTTCTTGTTATTTGGGTTGCTCTCTTCTGTTAAGACAGAAGTGATAGTAAGATAGTATATTTTTCTCTGAGTTGTTTGCTTCAAAACCAGAGGGTGTAGCTCATGGTATTATAACTAGTCTCTATGTACTGGTAAAGATATTCAACAATCTTTCTACTGGCATGTGCCCTAATAACCCTAATAACTTTAAACACTTAGAGGCATTCTGTATATTATTTCATTTCTCCTCAGTTCTCAGAGTGGGCCATGAAGATAGTTTTGCCTCTAAAGATGGTTAGCCACCAACTCAGCAGAAGTCTGTTAAAAATGACCTCTCTTCAAAGATAAAATTGATACACCCCTAGCTAAATTAACCAAAAGCAAGAGAGAGAAAACTCAAATCAACAAAATGAGAAATGAAAATGGAGATATCACTACTTATACCAAAGAAATCAGGAGAATTATAACATCATATTTCAAAAACCTATACTCTGTGAAATTTGACAACACAAAAGAGATGGATGAATTTCTAAGTAAACACAACTTACCTAAATTGAATCAGGAAGTTGTGGATTATTTAAATAGTCCTATAACATATAAGGAAATTGAGGAAGTAATCTCGAAACTTCCCACCAAAAAATGTCCTGGACCAGATGGATTCAGCACAGAGTTCTACCAGACATTTAAGGAGCTAATAACACCAATACTCCTTAAACTGTTCCATCAAATAGCAAAGGAAGGAACACTACCAGATTCCTTCTATGAAGCTAATATCGTTTTAATCCCAAAACCTAATAAAAATTCACTTAAAAAAGAAAACTATAGGCCAATCGCTCTGATGAACGCAGATTCTCAACAAAGTCTTAGCAAATCGGATTCAAAAACATATTAAAAAGATCATTCATGGGGACCAAGTAGGCTTTATCCCCGTCACACAAGGTTGGTTCAACATACGCAAATCAATAATGTAATTCATCATATAAACCAGTCCAAAGTCCAAGACCACATGATACTCTCGATAGATGCAGGAAAACCTTTTGACAAGATCCAACAGCCTTTTATGATCAAAACGCTAGAGACAGTAGGAATGGAAGGAACCTTTATCAATATAATAAAAGCTGTATACAACAAGCCAACAGCAAGGATTATGCTCAATGGGGAAAAACTTGAAGCATTCCCACTTCAATCAGGAACTAGACAAGGCTGTCCACTCTCACCACTTCTCTTCAATATTGTACTTGAAGTCTTAGCTGAAGCCATAAGACAAGAAAGGGGCATAAAGGGGATTCAAAACAGCAAGGAAGAAGTCAAGCTATCCCTATTTGCAGATGACATGATCTTATACCTGAGTGATCCCAAAAACTCCACCAGGAAGCTCCTGGAACTAATACAGAAGTTCAGCAGGGTAGCAGGATACAAAATAAACGTACAAAAATCAGTGGCCTTCCTATATGCCCAGAATGAAAAAAGTGAAAAAGCCCTGAGAGAAACAATCCCATTTACTATAGCCCCTAAAAAAATGAAATACCTTGGGATAAACCTAACCAAGGAGCTAAAAGACCTTTAAAATGAAAACTTTAAAACACTGAAGAAAGAAATAGCAGAAGACACCAGAAGGTGGAAAGACCTCCCATGTTCCTGGATTGGCAGATCAACATCGTATAAATGACCATCCTACCAAAGGCAGCATACAAATTCAATGCTATACCAATGAAAATCCCAAAGCAATTCCTTAAAGAAGTTGACCAAACAATCTCAAAATTCATATGGAAGCACAAAATACCCACGATAGCAAAGACAATCCTGAGTAACAAAACACTGCTGGAGGTATCACCATACCAAACTTTAGTCTATACTACAAATCCATAGTTTTAAAAACAGCCTGGTACTGGCTCCAAAATAGACATACAGATCAATGGATAAGGAAGGGTTGAAGACTCAGATATAAGCCCACAAAATTACAGCCATTTGGTCTTTGACAAAGGGGCCCAAAACATCCAATGGAAAAAAACAGTATCTTCAACAAATGGTGCTGGCAAAACTGGATCTCCACATGTAGAAGATTAAAACTGGACCCGTACTTGTCACCATGTACAAGACTTAATTCCAAATGGATCAAGGACCTTGATATCAGGCCAGAGACTATAAAAACCATAGTTGAAAGGATAGGGAACTCCCTCGAGCTGATGGGACTAGGCCAACATTTCCTAAACAGACATCCAATGGCACAGTCACTGCTACCAACTCTCAACAGCAGGGATCTTGTGAAATTAAAGAGCTTCTATTCAGATAAAGAGATTGTAACGCGAGCTCAAAGGCAACCCACAAAATGGGAGAAAATCTTCACTAACCACATATCTGATAGAGCTCTACTGTCTAGAGTGCACAAAGAACTTAGAAAACTAAACACCAAGGAAACCAATGGCACAATTAAAAAATGGGCCCTGAAACTTAAAAGAAACTTTACCAGGGATGAAATTAAAATGTCTAACAAATATCTTAAAAAATGCTCCACCTCTTTTGCCATCAGGGAAATGCAAATCAAAACTTCCCTGAGATATCATCTTACCCCAGTCAGGATGGCAAAAATACACAATACAAACAACACCAAATGCTGGAGAGGATGTGGAGAGAGGGGAACTCTGCTACATTGCTGGTGGGAATGCAGGCTCACACAGCCACTCTGGCGAGCCATCTGGAGATTCTTAAAGAAATTAAAGATTGAAATGCCATATGACCCTGCTATTCCACTTTTGGGAATAACCCCCCATACAGCAGAGGTTCACCTCGATAGCACAAGCATGACCATGTTCATTGCAGCACTGTTTACAATAGCAAAGTCATAGAATCAACCCAAATGTCCAACAGTTGACGAGTGGATAAGGAAAAGGTGGTACATCTATACAATGGAGTACTACTTAGCCATCAAAAATGATGAATTACTGGAATTTGCTGGGAAATGGATGTCATTAGAAAGAATTATATTAAGTGAAGTATCCCAAACCCAGAAAATTAAGTGCCGTATGTACTCCCTAATAGATGGGTCCTAGTACCAAACCCACCCAGCCCACCTTGAGACACTCAAAGGTAAATCTATGTAATTGCAAGGATTATGAACAGGAGGGATGGGATTGGAGGGCCACACCAGAAACAAGGAGAGAGGGGACCATGTTACAGCAGAGAAAATTGGCCTCCATCAAGGACTGCAAGTAAGTAATGTGACACTGGTTAAGTTCACAGACGTTCGTTCCTGATCATTTACAACTGAGGGGGTATGATCTCACCAGAAGGGGAGGGCATATAGTCTGGCAGATAAAAGGTAACCATTTTGCAAATGGGTGATTGACCTATCCCTCACTGAGGTTTCCTACTTTTGTTACATCTACCCTTGAATGTGGTCTTATAACAAGACTCCAGTTTAACAGCTTTTTGTCTCTGGCCAGGGGGTGGCATACAGTGCCCATCACGATGGAGTGAAGGGCATTGCAGGAGCATCAAAACTGCAAAAGAAAATCAACAAACCACAATTCAGAACTTCAGAGACTTTATATCAACCACATAGAACTAGGCCAGCCTAATCTCTCCCCATCCTGAAGCTCAGGGACATTTGCGGAAAGGGGGGTGGTAAGATTGTTAGAGCAAAAGGATGAGAGGAGCAATGATTTGCAAGATACTCCACACAAGTTAGGGCCGAAGCAATCATAATTGGACTTTGCATGCCCCGCGCAATGTCCAACGCACTATTGACCTCACAAAATCTAGCATCTGCTAAAGGCACCAAGATCCTTGGAGGCAAGGAATTGACAGCCACAGTAGTGTTCCTATGCTTAAGGGGAACACGGGAAAGCGTTCAGGGAAATGCCACTGGGTCCTTGTACGTCATCGGAGAGGAGGGCCCAGAGGAGAGTCAGGCATCTACAATAAAGGACTCTCTAGGAACGGGGGGGGGGCGCACTGGAGGATGGGGAGGGAGGGATGAGGGGAGGGGGAGCAGGGGTTTTTGGGGGGAAGAGGAGGGAGGGAGGGAACTGGTGTACCTATTAAGTTTGTATGAGTGGAAATAATAATAATAAATGTATAAAAAATGACCTCTCTTACCATAGTTACAGTCAAGTGACAAGAAGAGGATTTTCTCAGCACGTATATGATGGACTTGAAGATCCTTGTACTGTTGGGCTATGGTGATATGCCCAGTGCTGGCAATACTTTTTGAATCTCTGATTTTTGCTTTACTTTGCACTCTGCCCATCCCTCCAAATAATTGAGTTCTCTATCTTCTCCTCTCTTCTCTCTTCATTTGTGAATTCTCTGATATAGAGTAGGATAAAGGTAAAAATTTTCTAAAGTTCAGTTTTTTCTTATGATAATATTCCAACCTTTGGAAATAGCTATGATCCACATATAAGTCCCACTTCGGCATGACTTCCTGTTTGTAATTCAAGCTAATGAAAGCAGAGGGAAGGAATTCCTAGAGAAAGTTGGCTGTCATGGCTGGCTATATAAGTGAACTACTGGTTTGACTGAGAGCCCCTGCCTCAAAGAATAATGTAGAAGAGTGATCAAGGATAATTCCTAACATCAACCCTGGGTTTTCACATGTACATGCACACATGTCATCCACACACAAATGAACATGTCTACAAATATGCATATAAACCAGACATTTCATGGGAAGAAAAGAAAATACAAAGTATCCCTGGTTTAGTGTCAATCATGAATGACTTTAGTTATTAAAACTGAATAATCAAGACAAGGCAATTATGAGAACAATGCCATACCCTGGAACAGAAGTAATCATCTTCTTTGATTAATATATTAACTATAGGCATAATTTAACAGTTATGCCAACAAAATTATGCAACTACATGAAATCAACAATTATGAATAAAGAGTAAATGAAAAGATAACTCATTTACATTAACTTAAGGTGTACCCTTACTAAGGTAGAAAACAAGGCAGAAAATTTATATCTCATAGGCCAAGCTTCTTTGCATAAAAGAAAAATGTCGGAGATGATACATATTATGTAGATTTTATGTATTTTCTCTTATTTTAAAGAGATAATCAGCAAAAAAGGGAATGCCCTCACAAATGGAAATTTTGAATAAAAGCAAACATTCCTACTTCTGTATTTCAATATGGAATCCTGAAATTCTTTAGAAAGTCCCATTAAAAGTATTTTTAAATGACAAAAAAAGAAAGTCCCATGAATTCTGATATGACTCAGGAAATTTCATAATCAAAGTTTTATTGGAATTCCTGTTCACAGAGTACAGATAATACAATGACAATTTTTTCCAGTTTTTATCTCAAAAGATCCCATAGCAATCTGTTCTTTAAATCTCATAAGATTATTAGAGATGAAGACTGACCCCCCCCACTCACCACGGTCTCCTACTCTTATTCCATCTACCTTTGAATCTACTCTTACAATAAGACTCTATTTTAACAGCCTTTTATCTCTAGCCAGGGGGTGACATCCAATATCCATCAGAATGGAGCTAAGGGCGGTGCAGGAGTAGCAAAACTGAAAAAAAAAATTAACAAACCATAATTCAGAACTTCAGAGACTCTATATCAACCGCCTGGAACCAGGCCAGCCTAATCTCTCCCCATCCTAAAGCTCAGAGGAAATTTGTGGAAGAGGGGGCAGTAAGATTGTAAGAGCCTAAAGATGGGGAGGAGTTAAAAATGCAAGATACTCCACACAAATTAGGGCCGAAGTAATCACAATAGGACTTTGCATGACCTGCACAATGACCAACGAACATATCATTGATGGATATGATGGGTCTAGCATGGATCACAGGCACAAGGATCCTTAGAGGCAAGGGATTAACAGCCACAATAGTATTCCCATACTAAAGGGGAACACAAAAAAGTACTCTAGGCAATGCTACTGGGTCCTTATACATAATCAGAGAGTAGGACTCAGAGGGAAGTTTGACATGCACAATAAAAGATGCTTTAGGGATGGGGGGACAATGGGAGTAAGGGAGGGGGGAAAGGAAAGGAAAAAGGGGGGAGAGAGCAAGGGGATCCAGGGAGGGGTAGAGGAGGGAGAGGAATGGGGTACCTATCAAGCTTGTATGAGTGGAAAAATAAATAAATATTTCAAAAAAGATTATTAGAGATGAGAATAGAAAAAGAAGACAATGACGAAGAAGGAAGAAAATGACCAGGAAAGGGTAGATGGAAGTAGAATGATGACTGAAATCAGAGTTCTCAGAATTTATTTTAATAACAATGCAATCTCTAACATTTTATTATTAATTTCATATTCTTCTGCTTCTCTTTAAAAATTGTAGTACAATTTTAAAATTTCTTCTATTAACTAAATTAGTTATGTCATCTGTGTTTAGATGTTTTAAATCCCAATGAAATTAGGCTGCCTTTTGTGATATTTAATTCTACTGCCTGGAACTTCTAGTTTATAACATTCAAAAAACAAAATGGAATTGCCCCACAACAACCACACAATTTTGGAATAATGAACATCCCTTATTTTGCTAATACTTGAAGATAAAATTACCACAGTTTTAAAAATTAAAACCAGTTGACATACCAAATGGTGTGTTTTTTTTACCCTAGAAATTGCAGTCTTCCATGTTCGTTGGAGAAAATTGTATAATCAGTGCTATTCATCAAAATAGGTCATCCAGCCCTCATCTCGATGTTGACTCCTCCCACTGAGTCTCTGAAACATGTTCATAGGAACATGAAAGAGATCAAGACATTGCTTGATCAACCTTATGTGTGTCTTCTTAGCTGAGATTTCACTGGGGCCAAGCATCTTATACTTTCATGTAAGATGGTTTTATGTACTGATGAGATTCATATGACAGCATCACCTTGTTCAACTAAAAGAATCTAATGACTCCTATCTTTGGTGTCTTTATATAAAATATTCATGAATTTTCTAAATCAGAAAAGATGTAGGTTGGAATAAATAGAAGACACAGGGGAAGGGAAAGGCAGAACTAGATGTTAGAGGAGTGGCTAGAGAAAAAACCCTTTAATGCTCTGGAAATAGGCAAAAAGCAAGACAAACCTGAAAACAAAATTATAGGATATTCAGGAGCAAATGCAGAATAAATAAGAAAACCTTGGCCAAAGCAGAGCATTCTGGGGCTTACAACACTCATTAATATCCACCTAAGAACAAAAAAATGAAGGATTCATAATTTCTCAAGCTGGTAGCTGATGATAATTCAGGGAATCCTCTGTAAACATTGATTTTCCTTATATAATGGCATGTTCAGATGTAAAAAGGGTCAATGTAAAGCACAACTCACACCTCAAAAATAATAAACAAACAAACAAACAAGCAAACAAATAAATAAGTGTTAGGGAGATAGCCCAGCTGCTGTGTTAGCAAAAGGCAAGAGTTCACATCCCCAGGACCTCCATAAAAATGTCATGAGGGTATGGTGGTCTACTTGTAATTCCAGCCTTAGAAGTAGAGAATGGGAATCCTTAGAGCATGCAGACAAATCAAACTTTATCAGTATCTATGTATGATGATTACAGACCCTGTCACAGAAAGGATAGTAAAGGACCAATCAAGGATGATTCTTGATGTCAAAGTCAGGTGTCCACATGCGTGCACGCACACACGCACACACACGCACACACAGACACACACACACACACACACACACACACACACACACACACACAGGAAAAAGAAGAGAGGAAATAAAAAGTAGTTTTTTTGAGCCAAACCTGATTGATCACAGTGCAGCATTATGAATTCAGATTACCTCAAACATGTTCCAATATAGAAGTGTTTACATGAACATTTATAGCCATGTAACAAGAGAAAGTCATAAATCAAGTATATTGCAAATGTTTGTTAGAGCATCAGCCAGGTGTGTTTCAGAAATAAGAAATTTTTTATGTATTATTATTATTTGTATTTATTTGCACGTGGAATGAGGGGTGCACATGTGTCACAGCCTGTGTGATTGTTTAAATATGAAATGCCCCTCCACTGGCTCATGTGTTTGAGCCCTAGCTGATAGTGCTATTTGGAAAACACTATATTTAAATAAGGCTGTCAACTTGACAATTGAAGTTTCATCTCTGGGCATAGTTGTAAGGAATTAATAATTGATTTAAGCCCTGAGCAAGTCTGCAGGAGATCATCTAATTGATGAGGAAAGCCCAGATCATAGTGGGTGGGACTAGTCCCAGGACAGATGGATGAGACAGAACAAACTGCTCAAGGAAATTGGCATTTGTCAGTATACTTGACCAGATAGGTTAGTTTGGCAAGTGAGGATTTTTATTCTCAAAGCAATCCTGTGTATATGGTGTGGCCATTCTTTCAGCCCCTGCCATTTTTTTGAGATCTATGAAGCTGAATAAGAAATGTGGCAGGATGATTGCAAAAGAAAAATAGAAACCTTTGTTTCTCCTTAGGCAGTTTGGTCATAATATTGGCAGCATGAAAAGTTAATTGTGACAGGAAAGTTACAGAACTTCTAGGGTAGAAGCTGCTAATACAAGTTTGTCAATGGAAGTGGCACTGAGGTTTGATAACTCAGTTCCACTTACTGTTTTCTTTCTTTGCTTCCTGAATATGGCTGTAATGCAGCATCCAGCCTTCTGCTTCTACTGCTATGCTTTTCCATCCTGAAACCATGCATTCCATGATACACTATTTCTCCTCAGGAACTGTAAGGCAAAATAGTAGTAATAGTAGTAGTAGCAGCAGCAGCAGCAGCAGCAGCAGCAACAGCAGCATCAGCATCAGCAGCAGCAGCAGCAGCAGCAGCAGCAATAAACTGTTTTCTTTAACCTGATTGGGTTAGAATATTTATCACAAAAATGGAAAGATAACTAGAACATATTTTGGAAGCAGAAAGGTATCACAGCTGTTGATGTTGCTTACCATGTGTTTTTAACCTTCTGGAACTATATTGTTAGAGGAATATAGAAGACTATAAAATTTTGTGGCTAAAACAGTTAAGTCTTGAAGATAGAGTTTAATGGATCAATGTATTGGGACTTTAGAAGACAGTAATGTAACAGAAACATGGATGGTGGAGTCCCAGAACATGTGTCACAAGGGAGCAATAACTGTATTGGAAACTGGACTGGGGATAATTCAAGTGATGTTTTGGCAAAGAGTTTGGCTTTTTACCCATGTTCTGAAAACCTTGCTCAAAGTTGAATTAATGTAATGAATTGATGTCTTTGGTGAAAGAAATTTCATGGCTATCAGTATATCTATTTAAATCTATATGGGAAATGAGTAACAATTCAGGCAGGAAGAAATAAAAACTGAAAAGTATGGTAAGGAAATGTATGTAAACGTGCTCAAAAGTGTTGAACCAGGAGAATGCAGATAATAGAATGGAAGTCATTCTTAAAATGAATAGTGCTGGGCTGGGAAATGGCAGAGTGGTTAAAGCCTTTGCTAAGCAAGGAAAAACACTTGAGTTTGGATCGCCAGATCCCACATTAAAAAGAAAGCAGAGCCTGGGAAAACTTAAAGCAATAAGGTAGAAGAGCAATCCAGGATAATTCCCAGTATCACTTTTGGAACTCCACATTTGAATGTGCGTGCCTGTGTATTTAATTGCAGAGGCCCAAGGGTGACATTGGAACTCATCCTGGATTTCTTTTCCAACTTATTGCTTTACTTTGGGGTTTCACAGGCTCCACCTTCCAGGACTAAAATTGAAGGCATTACTTCCTCCTCTCTCTCTCTCTCTCTCTCTCTCTCTCTCTCTCTCTCTCTCTCTCTCTCTCTCTGAGTATGACTGCAATTTGCCAGCTAATCTGCTGTTCCTGTTATTACATGTTTGCTACTTATCATCATATATAGCCCATCATGATAGACTCTTTTTCTCTCTGGAATCACAGGCCAAAGTACAATAGCAAATCCTTTCTCCATTAGGTTGATTGGTCAGACTATTTTATCACAGCAACAGAAGAGTAACTGGAACAGTGTGCACAGCGTGCATGTGAATGTCTTCAGGCTTGTACACCAAGCACATTTACCTGTACATTTCCCAGCAATATAGGGGGAAAAGAGAGAGAGAGAAAGACAGAGACAGAGAGGGACAGAGAGGCAGAGACAGAGAGACAGAGAGAAAGAAAGGCAATTGTTTTAGATATCATCTGATAACATCTTAACTTTCAGATTGGTGGGAGCTAGTTGTCTGTTAATGAATTCTAAAAGTTTTGTTCAATAATTGAAAATTGTTACCTTAGGCAGAGATGAGGACTGAAAATAGCCCAATATAATTTGGCTATGAATCTGCAATCCAACTTTCCATAACCATGAAAGTTTAATCAGTCACCCTTGCAGAATTGTTAATATAGGAAACATTTTCTAAGAACCTCAGAATACTTTAATCTGAGGTCTCCTTGGGGAGGATATTAGCAAGTTTTCAGTTAGTAGTTAATGACTGGAGTATTATTCTATATCTGACACTTTTAATTGGAACATGCGAAACAAATTATAAAACTTAAAATGATTATAATTCTCAAGCTTTCATTTATTTATGTATGCTCAAATTTGTTTGAAATTTTTCGTTTAAATTATTTTGAATTCTAAATAACTGAAATCTACTGATGGATTATTCCTTTTTCCTAGCATAATTAAGCTGTAAACCAGTTCAAAACTGTTCAAAAGTTATCATGCTATGTTTCCTCAAGTATAGAAAAAAATAAGAATCTCATTTCCTTCAGATTGCAAATAAACAAAATGGATACAAAGTTGGGATTTACAGGACTATTTTTCCCTAACAACATGAGCACCTGATCCCAATATTTCTCTCTAAACTTTTTATTCATAACTATTTATATTCATATTTTGCCTTAGTCATGCATCTCTTTGTTGAAATCACTAACTGCTACTCAGTGCACAATTAGTAGTTGGCTTATATTAATGTTTATGTAAAGAAGTAAATATCACAATCCTCACTCCACTTTCCACTGCTTTCAGACTACTCAAGTAGCTTACTGCATTCTTAACTATGCTTCTTGCCTATCCCTCTTGGATGTTACCCTCACCAGTATCTTCAATCTTTTCACTCCAATTTCTTTAATTCTTCCATAAAATGTTCAATGTCACCTAGTACTGGTTAGTCTCATCTGTCACCTCAACATGGGGAAGATGGGAACCCTTTCTTTGTTTAGGAAAGCATCACTGTAAAAATGATTTTTGTGAGGTTTTTTTCCCTTAGGTCTGCCACAGGTAATAAATCTTTCTCACTCTTTATGTCTTGGTTGTGTTTACTTTGACTTTGCAATGACCAGTATTTGAACCCACTATTTCTATTACACTGCTACTTGTCTAATTTTATTTTGCCTGATTCTCTGTTACTTAAACTTATTTAATATTTGTCAGAATATTTTAAATATAAAATGAATACTTTTAGTGTGACTATTCTCTTTATTTCTATTTACCCCACCACACAAATTTAATTTCAGACAGCACATCTATTCCTGAATACACAACTTTTCTATCATGGTGCACTCTATCTCTCTAAATTATAAGTGAAAAAAAAGGACCTATTGGTCTTAAGATGCTTTTGCCAGGGTATTTAATCACAGCAATAGAAAAGTAATTAAGACACAAAAAACCCATTTTCAATAATTTTGTATTCATTCAATGTACAAGTAAGAGGTTTCACTTTGACATTTTCATTATGTCATTAAATATCCCATATAATTATTATACTTCTTCCTTCTATATTATATTTATCTTCTACTTTATTTTTTTCTCTCTCTCAAATACAAACACACACACACACACACCCTTATAAATCTGTATTTTTCATTTGAGAATTTCTGAATCTGGAATATTTAATTTAACATAATGATACTTCTTTCCATTAATATTCATGAAAAATGATTCAGTTTCACTTGTCTTCATAATGAATTTTCACTGTGTATTGTACTATATTTTGTTTATTCATTCATCAGTTTGTGGACATCTACAGTGATCTCAAGTATGAATGGCCTACCAATAAATATGGATGCACAAGTATTCTCAAGGCACACTGATGTCTTCAGATTTATATCAAGAAATAAATAGTATAGCTGTCTCAGGAGGTATTCTATTTTTAGTCATTTCATGAATCCTTATACCGATTTCTACAGTTTGAAAGGATTTCTCTTTTCCTACATCCTCACCATCATTTCTTATCATTTATTTTCTTGAGTATTCTAAAAGCAGTCCTTATGTGCATTTTTCTAATGCCTATGGATGGCAAATATTTATTGCCATTTGTGCTTATTTTCAGAACACTTCATTACATTCATTAATCTATTTATTGACTTAATGATAATTTTCTACTTTAAATTTTTGGAGTTCTTTACTATGAGAAAGAAATATATTCTCTGTCCTGTAACTTGGGGATTGTTTCTTTTTCTACTGAAGAAGCTTTTCATTCCATGAAATCCGACTTGTCTACTATAGGGATTGTGCTCTGTGTGATTAACCCTTTTCAGAATGTCTTTTGCATATCTTTCATATATATATATATATTTTTTTTTTATTTCCACTCATACAAACTTAACAGGTACAACGGTCCCTTCCCTCCCTCCACTCCCCACCCCCCTGTGCCCCCTCCCCTCCCCCTTCTCTCCTCATCCCCCAGTGCCTCCCCCTCCCATCCCCGGAGCATCCTTTAATGTGCATGCCAACTTCCCTCTGGGTCTTCCTCTCTGATGATGTGCAGGGACCCAGTGGCATTTCCCAGAACCTTTTCCTGTGTTCCTCTTAAGCATAGGAACACTATTGTGGCTGTCAATCCTTTGCCTCCAAGGATCCTAGGTCTTTTGCACATCTTGAAGTGCTTTGCCCATATCTTCTAATTTTGTTTTTAGAATTTTATATCTTACATTATTTTAACCATTTTGAATTTCTTTTTGTACAGGGTGAGAGAGATTAATCTACCTTATTCTTATACATATATTTACAAAATTTTTTCAGCACCGTCTTTTGAAGAGGACTTTTTTCAACTTATATTTATTGTCTTTTGCCAAAATTATATGGTTATAACTTTATGAACTTGTGTCCATGTCCTTTGCTTTATTCCACTTGTCTCATTGTCTGTTTTTTTCCTGGTCCCATTGTAGTCCCTCTACCATCACTCTTTCATTTCAAAGAGCTTTGCTAATCAGCATCTTCACTGCTTTCATACAAGCTTTTATAAATTTTCATGAAGAATGTCCTTGCAATTTTGATAGGGATTGAACAACATTTGAAAATAGTGTTAGGTTCTATGCCATTTCTGCAACATTAATTCTGTAATTTCATGAACATGGATGTTCATTCCATCTTCTAGAATTTCTTCTATTTCTCTCCTAGATATGTTAAAGCTTTCATTTCAGAGTTCTACAGGAGCAGAGAACTGAATGTAGAGCTAATGTTGTGATTCATGATTGAATCAGAGCTGAAGTGTTTCAAGCAGGGTTACTGGAACTGCATGACATGAAGGCATGCTCAGACCCAAGCACACATGTGATGAGAATTAATGCTGCAATGAAACTTCCAGATTCTTTCAGAAACTTCTTGGAGTCATTAAAGAGTTGATTTTTGCTCAATGTGCAGTCTAAAACATTTTGCTTTTGACTAATTGTTGTGATCCTTGCATGTTAACTATGTTACACCATGTGAGATCATGAGCCATAATTTAAGAAGCTGGGAACTAGATTAATTTGATTTTCTAGATATTTAAAGGGAAAAGAATTCTAGAGATAAGAACAGTACCTTATATTCCCTTTAACAACCAGTTTTCAAGAGATTAGAACGCCACTACCACATTCTCACTACATTTCATTTTTTCTCAGTGATATATGACCCAGAATAAATACCTGTTTTCATTTGGAAATACTTGAGAATTACAGTGATTTCTTCTTAGTTGAACATGGTAAAGGAAGCTGCTACATAAGAGCAGAAAGTTCAGATAATTTTTCTAAAAATTACTTGATGGTGACAATTCAACTCACTTGAAAATAAAAAGCGACTCTGTGGGCTGACACAAAATTGCAAGTCCAAGACCTACAAAAGCACCACAGTGAGGATATATAAACAGAGGTTGGTGATGCAGCTCACTTGTGAAATACTCGCCTAGCATGCCTAAGCTTAATTCACAGGGCTGCAAAAACTAAATCAAGCTTAATAAATGTAGACGAAAAACACTATTTTCTTTAAACATATCTTCCATGCCTAAGGTTTTGGAATAATGTTCCACAGTGAATTAGATCTAAAATTAAGTCATTTTAGAAAAGGATCCTACAATTTAATTGTATAACCCTTTTGATGTTGTTCATTCCTTGATTTTATTTAGATTAAATTCTAATAATATAATGTATAAGATAATCCAAAGGCAATTGCAACCTTTTTATACTTCATCTCTGTTTACAGTTTTGTAAAATTACCATCAGCTTAAATTGCCTTGAGAAGCATAGTGAACAAAATTACAGCACTTACAATAAGAATCAGAAGTTGTGCTAAATAAGAATGAATCACCAGACCTAAAACAAGAATTTTTTAAATGTTCCTTACTGTGTTTTAAAATAAATTTGCTATGTCTACACACCAGGCCTACATCTCATCTTTCTGTATATTGATTTACAGAAAAAAGCAAAAGTAGAAATGGGGAGATTTTGATCCCAGTAATACATATATATTATGTAAAATTCCCATAGTTATAAGTATGCAGATGTTTTTAAAATGACCAAAACTTCCCTTGTATAAGCCTGAGATGTAAACTTTCCACAGACATAAGCCACGATCAATGCCAGGGCAGATTAAAAACTTTAAAGTACTGACCAAATGCTCTGTATTGAGCATTTGTTGTAGTTAGGCACAGGTGTCAATTCGATGATTAAGGATGTGAGCATTGGGCAAATTTGTACAGAATTAGTAATGAGTTAAGCCCAGATCAAACCTGTAGGAGATTGTCTAGTTGATGGGGAAGGTCCAAACCATGGTGGGTGGAACAAGACACTGGATAGGTGAATAAAATACAGAGAGCTGATTGAGGATTTAGGCATTCTTATGTATACTTGGTCAGAATTGCTAGACTGGCAAGTGAGAATTGTATAGTGTAGCCAGTTCCCTTGGCCGTTGGTGTTGATGTGGACTCTCCTCCCTAGCTTTAAAAGGAACTTGAACCAGATGATTGTAAGATAAAATCCTCATTCCCTTAAGCTACTTTGTCATGATTTTATCAGCAACATGCAGGCAAACTGCAACTGTGTTATTGCACTGTAACTCTATAGTTTTTTGATTTTGAGGTTAGGAGATAAATATCTAACTTAATCTAAATGTGCTACTGAGTGACCACTAACTTTTATCTATTTTTTTAAATTTATCCTCCTAATTTCCACATTTGTGAACATAAAAATGGGAATCTTTTTACAGCACAATAATATTTTTAAATCAACACAAATGCCTGCACAAAATTAAGTATGTGAGAAAGTAGATGAGCATAGATTGTTAGCAATTACTCAGACCCAATAGCACTTGAAAATTAACTTATATAAGGGAAGGAAATTGTAACTGCATTGAGCAGTTAACTGGGAAAAACTGGGAGCATAACATTTTCTTGACCAACTGAAGAATTCCAAAGACATCATGAATATTGAAAGTCTTCTTTAACTTGTTACTTCCATCATAGTATAAGTTTCAAAAACAATCTTGTTAAAAATTAAGATATTGAAACATTTCAATTCCATAATTAGGTTTACTTTTTGTCATTGGTGTTCTAAAAGTAATAATGAATTTCTTTCCTTAACATCTTTGAGTATATTGCTTCTATTTTCTGTCCAGTGAGCAAATTGTTCTATGGGACCAAAGAAAGAATTATGTGAGCAACTCGACCTAGTATATTTTCTGTTTACTCTCAAGTTCATCCATTAAGCCAAGCTCAAATAACATTTGAAACTTGCTGATTTCTTTTCTGCTGTTTGTGCATTGTGCATTTAGATCATTTCATACAGAAAAAAAGCTTGAGTTTTAAATATGAAAGACATTAAAATTAATTAGTCTGTTAGGATTCCTGGCTCCAGCTTGATGGCCGCGGCCCTCCAAAAGGTGCTTTTACCAATGTTCCGAGATCAAAGACTGATCCCAACTACATCTCCCAGGCTGGGCAGGTTCTGGAAGTCACCTCCAAACTCTACCCCTTCAGCCCACCCACCACCCTCCATTCCCTTCTTTCTGCTCTCTCTTTTTCCTTTTCACTTTCTCTTTTTCCTCATTGGGCAGTCAGTTCTGCAATTCCAATTAAATTTCCATCAGGTTCATGATGTGTTCTTCACTTTACAGTATGACTGACTGTTTCGTATTTACAAATGAAGGGATTTTCGGAACCGCCCTCCCCCCATGTCTGGCAGGAACCAAGACCACCGTGGAGTGCAAGAGATTTATTGCTGGAGCAGAGTGGCTGTCTCAGCGTGAATGCACCCAGCAGCCGCGAGCTTTGGTTTATGTAGAGGACAACCAGGAAGGCACTAGGAGCAACAGTCATACTAGATTTTTCTACTTTTTTATGGGAATTCTACTTTTTATGGGAAATAATTAAGCATTTCTGGGAGAGCAGGAGCCCACAGAGCCCACCTGAGGGAATATGTACATGAAGGAGGGGCCCAAGTGCCAATTCAGCTTGAGGGAAGAGCAGGCATGCCCAACCTGCATGCCCAGAGGCGCCATTCTGTGGGGGAAGAGGGAGAAGTAGTGCAGTAATCTGATAACAAATATCCACATTTAAGTTTCAAATCTGCTTTTTCTTCTCTAAAGAATAATAATGAAATGTACACCATTACGGCAACATAAATAAAAACCAGAATTCAAATATCATTCCATCAGTGAATAATATCTGAGGATATGCTCCGTATGTACTCCCTAATAGGTGGCTCCTAGTACCAAACTCACCCAGCCTACATTGAGACACTCAAAGGTACACCTATGTAATACAGTAATTGCAAGGATTATGAACAGGAGGGACGGGGTTGGAGGGCCACACCAAACACAAGGAGAATGGGGACCAGTTACAGCAGAGAAAATAGGCCTCCATCAAGGAAGCCAAGTAATGCCTGATCATGTACAACTGAGGGGGTATGACCTCAGACATTCATGCCTGATCATGTACAACTGAGGGGGTATGATCTCACCAGAAGGGGAGGGCATATAGTCTGGCAGATAATAAGTAACCATTTTGCAAATGGGTGATTGACCCTACCCTCACTGTGGTTTCCTACTTTTATTGCATCTACCTTTGAATATACTCTTATAACAAGACTCTAGTTTAACAATGTTTTATCTCTGGCCAGGGGGTGACATCCAATACCCATCAGGATGGAGTGAAGGGCATTGCAGGAGCAGCAAAACTGCAAAAGAAAATCAACAAACCACAATCCAGAACTTCAGAGACTCTATATCAACCACATAGAACTAGGCCAGCCTAATCTCTCCCCATCCTGAAGCTCAGGGACATTTGCGGAAGAGGGGGCGGTAAGATTGTAAGAGCAAAAGGATGGGAGGAGCAATGATTTGCAAGATTCTCCACACTAGTTAGGGTCGAAGCAATCATAATTGGACTTTGCATGCCCCGCGCAATGTCCAAAACACTATTGACCTCACAAAGTCTAGCATCAGCTAAAGGCACCAAGATCCTTGGAGGCAAGGGATTGACAGCCACAGTAGTGTTCCTATGCTTAAGGGGAACATGAGAAAGGGTTCAGGGAAATACCACTGGGTCCTTGTAGGTCATCGGAGAGGAGGACCCAGAGGAGAGTTAGGCATACACAATAAAGGACTCTCTGGGAATTGGGGGGCAGGTACTGAGGGATGGGGAGGGAGGGGAGGGGGAGAAGGGGATTCAGGGGGAGGAGGAGGGAGGGAGGGAACTGGTCTACTTATTATTTTTGTATGAGCAGTAATAAAAAATGTATTAAAAATATCTGAGGATAGGAAATTATACTATAATTTCTACTGTTATTATTCTCTACAATTTCTATTTTTAGTACAGACTGATAGAGAATTAAGTAATTAAGATAATTATAGTTTGTTCTCAGTTAAAATATATTTAATAAAAAGATGAGGAATTTACAGCTCTTATTATTCCTATTTGGTTGTTTTTTCTTTCTTTTTTTTTTTAAACTAAGTGTATTTTATCCAAACTTGGAGTCTTCAAAAGAACTTTTGTCTCATTATTGTAATGCTATGCAAATATCGTAATTGTCTTATACAAGTGAAAAGGTGGCCTACTTCATTAAAGACATCCAAAGTCTTGCTATCTCTATCAAGTGTAATTATGTAAATGAGTGCTATTATCTAGCACACCAACCACAGAAACAAATGTGTTTACATACTATAAGTGTTTTAATGAATATGGAGAGAAATGTGGAACATCAGGTTTGAAAGTTTTACCAAATTCATTTATTTGCAGACCCAGAAAGTTTAAAGAACTGCTAAACTGTTCCTTGATCATTTGTCCAAGAGTCATCTGCCAATCAGAAGTGTAACACTATCTACTTGCATAATGCCATGATAGAAGAAAGTAAGTATCTAAGGGGTTACGAGATAAAAAGTTTATACAGATGTATTGTCCTTCGAAATAGTATATTGCCTGATTATTAACAAATTTATGAAATGCCCATTGATAATTGTGTTTTTCAAAATCTAGGCCAATTTTGATATGACTTTTTTTTTTTGAGACTTTAACATTTTTTATTATCTCCACTCATACAAACTTAATAGGTACACCGGTTTCCTCCCTCCCTCCTCCTCCCCTACCTCTCTGCTCGCCCTCCCCTTACCTCTCCCTCCCCACACCCCAGTGCCTCCCCTCCCCCAATCCCCGGAGAATCTTTTAATGTGCATGCCTGACTGTCCTATGGGTCCTCCTCTCTGATAACATACAAGGACCCAGTGGCATTTCCCTGAACCCTTCCCTGTGTTCCCCTTAAGCATAGGAACACTATTTTGGCTGTCAATCCCTTGCCTCCAAGGATCTTGGTGCTTTTAGCAAATGCTAGACTTTGTGGGGACAATAGTGTGTTGGGACATTGCACAGGGCATGTAAAGTCCAATTATGATTGCTTCGGCCCTAACTTATGTGAAATATCTTGCATATCATTGCTCCTCCCATCCTTGTGCTCTTACTCTCTTACCATCCCCTCTTCTGCAAATTTCCCTGAGCTTCAGGATGGGGAGAGATTAGGCTGGCCTAGTTCTAGGTGGTTGGTATAGAGTCTCTGAAGTTCTGGATTATGGTTTGATGATTTTCTTTTGCAGTTTTGCTGCTCCTGCAATGCCCTTCACTCCATCCTGATGGGTATTGGATGTCACCCCCTGGCCAGAGATAAAACACTGTTAAACTAGAGTCTTGTTATAAGAATATATTCAAAGGTGGATGCAATAAAAGTAGGAAACCACAGTGAGGGAAGGGTCAATCACCCATTTGCAAAATGGTTACTTATTATCTGCCAGACTATATGCCCTCCCCTTCTGGTGAGATCACATCCCCTCAGTTGTAGATGATCAGGAGCGAAAAGTCTGTGAACTTAACCAGATGTCTCATTGTTTACTCGCAATACTTGATGGAGGCCTATTTTCTCTGCTGTTACATGGTCCCCTCTCTCCTTGTTTCTAGTGTGGCCCTCCTACCCCATCCCGCCTGTTCAAACTCCTTGCAATTACTGTATTACAGAGATTTATAATGATGATATGACTTTTTGTTATTTTGTCCTATGATGTATTCCATTGTCTTCTGTTGAAAACCAATATGCAACACAATTTCTGAAATGCATTGGAAACGTAGCTAATATTAACTTTTGGGAAAAGATTATTTTCCTGTGTAATAGTCATAAAAGAGTATTTTTAATTGTACTCTTTTTGTTTAAAAAACAATCTTGTCGTTCTTCTAAGGGCAGAACTACATTATGGTCCTATTTCTTTTTGCAATGTTAAGTCACGACTTATGCCTAGTTTATATTTTTCCTCTTCTTGCTTTGTTTGAGAAAACAGTCTCAGTCTGACCTGAGAATTATAATCCTTCTGTCCTTGGCTTCCACAGTGTTGTGATTACAGGCACCTACCCACATATCTGACAAAAAAGACAAAACTAGATACTTATGTGAATTCACAGATAGATAGAGATACCTACATAAACAGTTGTATATGTAGACATATTAATATATAGTTATTTATATTCATATCTACATATTATAGAAATAGGAACTGTCAAGATAATATTTTAGAGAATGTATACTGCCTTTTCCTGAAAACTTCCATATTGGTTTTTACAATCAATATCCAACTCTGAAGATTATGTAGACAAGGCAAAGTGTTTGTGCTGATTTTTAGAACTGAACTAAATACCCAAATAATTCATTAAGTCTGAATTAGCTACACTAGGTTCAAATAATCCCCTTTCCCTGGCCATTTGAAGCAACCTTGACTGTAATTTAAAGTCAATACAAGTGAGGTGAAAGTTAAAAGATCAAGGTTGATTTGTAGGTTTTTGTGTCTTCCTTGGATTAAACTTCCCATAGTTCCATTACCCCAAAGATTCATAAGACTCCTGAGCTCCATTCCAAGTACTATTCAATCCCTATGCTCCTTTCTCTGATCTTCCATAAAAGAAGATAATTTTTTAAAAGTTACCTGAATTAGTTATTGACAAGAAAAAGCCTACTTCCTTGGTGAAGTGGCAATAAGTTGTCTCGAGATAAGTAATCCAAAACCACTGGGGTTACCAGCTAAAACTACAATCCTTGTATACATGCTAGGCTTATTTTCATCTCAAGAACCTTTTTGTAATAACAGGAAAATAACAGTTTCCTACTTGCTTTTACTTTTAGCTCTTGATCTATTTCTAGTTTTATCAGAATACAATAGAGGGATGCAGAGATGTCTAAGAGGTTAAAGTTTTTGACCTGAGCTCATATCCCAGAACACAGAAACCAGATAAAAAAGAAGTAGGGAGACAGAAACTATACTTCAGACCTTTTAAGGTGGAGCCTGAGAAACCCTAGAGCAAACCAAAAAAGAGGACAAAGCAATCCAGGATGATTCCTAAAGTCAACCTTGGGACTCCTCAGGCACACATAATCAAGTGCACTATACTGCACACAGAAATACACACACAACACACACACACACACACACACACACACACACACACACACACACACACGCACACAACTTTCAAAATAATTTAAAAAATTTAAAAAATTTAAAAAATTTTAAAAATTAAAAAAGAAGTATGAGTAAATATAAATAAAATGTCTTAAGTTTCACTTTCAGAAATGTTCATATTGTATATGAAGATGAAAGCTACCATAACAGTCTTTATTTCAATACTTTGTGTATAAATCAATCATGTTAACAATATGATTTATATAAATTATTCTTTTACTATTTGGGTTTGAGACTGCATTTAAGGTGTTATAGACTGACTTCAAATTCACTCACACCATAGCTGATTAAAGTTCTAAGTCCTCCTATATCAGCTGGGACTGAAGTTATGCATCGCCGCATTTGATTGAATTGTTCCATTAAAAAGAACTTTTCTTTAATGCATTTAGATATGAGTGTATATGTGTGTATGGGTATGTTTAGGTCTGTGTAGAGAAGGACACTGGGTGTGCCTGTGGAGGTCCATGAGTAACATCAGTAATTATCCTAAATTGCTCTACTTCTTTATTGCTTTGTTCTAAGGTTTCCTGAGCTCTGCCTTCTAGGGCCAGAAATGTAGGCTGCCACCGTTTTTTCCAGGTATTTTTACAAACTCAGGTCCTTTTGCTTATGAGGCAAAGGCTTTACCCCCTGAACCATCCCTAAAAAGAACGTTTTAGTTTTCCCAAATGGAGAATTTTTTTTCTTTTCTGAATGCAGTCTCTTGGTTGTTAATTAGCATCCACCATACATAAATGTCCTTTTTTAAATCCTGAGACAGGAATGTAACTATACACATGTTGTCAACACTGCAGTCATATCTCCTCCAAACTACGCAAATGTTGTCTACATGAGATCTGCAGTTCTTCTTCCACAGGACCTCACTCAAAAGCTGGAGAAAAATTTCTTGATTCCTGCCTAGTGTTATGACAAGTGTTACAGGAGATGTGTTCAGTCTTTTGACATTATTCCATGAGACTGTTCTGTATAAAGTTTGTGATTGAGAACTATGTAGGTTCCAAAAAACTTACAAAAGAAAAACACGATGCTTTAAGTAAGCATACGGGTCAGTATTTTCTAGAGAAACAGAACTGATAGAATATAAATACATGTAAAGAAATTTATTAAAATAACTTATAAATAAAACTAGTGCTCAGTTAATGAGCTGAGTTTCTCATAAGATAGAAGGATCCCAGAAAAGTCTTTAGCCTCAATCATGCTGCAGGGCTGAAGAGACTGGCCTCAGATGTCAGTAATAAAGAGTAGCAAGGCCCACCAACAAAACTCAAAGGGCAACCAAGAACAGCGCCAGCAGTGGCAGTAACCAGGAAGAAGGCAGCAGTACACCAGTAGTGGACTCACACAGCTAATCCATACAAGGTAGGAAAGAGCAAATCCCTCCTTTTTGCCCTTCCTTTTATCTGATTCACCACAGCAAAGCACCACCCACTATGATCTGGGTCTTCCATATCAATTAAACAATCACTTACAGTTTTGTTCAAGGACTTGCCTTAACTATGGGTTCTTCACAGATGTGCCCCAAATGACCTGCAACTGTCAACTGGAATCTAGCTATCAGTAATTTTCTGATTTTGTGAGTACTGCATTTATAACTATCTTTGACTGTGTGTTAGAGTCTTCCATTTTCCCACTTAATCTAGGGCTAAGCTACCATTGTTCCAGTTAAGAAAAAAAGATATTTAATGCTTCTACAAGAGTTTTAAGATAGCTAATAGGTTACACACTTTTGGGAATGCTTAAAGAAGAAAATGAGAATGCTGCCATAACTCAGAAAAAATAACTGTTAACATCAATTATAACCAACTTTGTGGCACAAAAGGGAAATATTTATATTCTGAAAAGGTCAATGAGATAGTTCAGCAGATAAAGTACATGCTTGTAAACATGGCCTCCTGGATTTGATTCTGAAAGCCCACCACGGTAAAAGAAGAAAAATGATTTCTGAAAATTATCCTCTACCCTCTACCCATGCTCCATGACTTGCATGTGCATTCTCTCTTTCTCTCTCTCTCTCTCTCTTTCTCTCTCTCTTTTTCTTCAACCTCCGCTTAAAAAAGAAAGTTAGAAGTTCAGTGATAAGATTTAAGCTCACATTTTTGAAGGGAAGTGTCTTCATATCTGCTAGTACAAGTTAAAAATTTGAAGAGAATTTCTCAGGCCTCTAAGGAACTGTACACAGTATCGACTATTCAGCTTTTGCTGATACTTTTCTGGAGAAAAATGCAAACAGTTTAAGAAATACTAAATACATTCTGGAAATAGATACCAGTAATCACTGTTGTTTAAATGTAGGGAAGGAAAATCAAAACCAGATGGGAAAACTGCCATATTATCTTCTAAGGATTCTAAGATGTATCATCAGACCACAATACCCCCACACACAATGAGACTTAGACTTGATGAAAGGGGAACCAAACTCTAAGCCACTCCAGAACTTTCCAGATAAGTCCATCATGCAGCCATAGTTCAGCACCATGGTTTCAGGTTTCAGGAGTCCTGTAATCCATTCAGTGGTTAATATCTTTGCTGGTCCAGAACCACAGGATAAAGGACAAAAGTTGGATGGGGAGTTAACCAATTGACCAAAATTTGATCGACATTCTTAAGAAAGAAGACAAACAAATTTAAACCATATAATAGAAGACGTTTTTCCACAATTTACATGGAGGTAGAACAATATGACTAGTCCACTGCAATGAATCTGCTGGAATTATGGAAAATTTGTAAGTTCTAGAGTATATCATTTCCAGAGATATGACATTATGTACCCCAAGCATTGGATATTTTAAACTGATGAAACCCTGAAGAAAAGTCTGAGTTAAAAATAGATATGATTTACCATATTATCTTAGTGTTATCCCATATTTTAAAAATACTTTTCATACAAATATTTTAAATCTAAAATATTAGTAATTTTTATAAAGAAAAAAGAATATAAGCTGCTTATTTTAATATCAAAATTAAATAAGTACGAAGTAACCAAAATTATTTTAATATTGAATATTTTAAAGACTTAAGTAATACCCCTTTCCCCAACCCACCGCCTGGGACACGCAGTCCAGCAGGGACTCACCCCCACCCAGAACCCCCAGGCAGCCTAAGGGACCCAGCTCCTACCATCAGCCAGCCAGCCAGAGCTGCGCCACGTGGGGGAGGTCCCCATCCTCCCCGGACATGCCCCAGCTCCCCAGGTTGAATAGCACCTGCTGCCCGTCGCATCCTCCCTTTCCCCAACCAGCCCACTGGGACACGCACAGTCCAGGTAAGCTCCACTCCCGCCCAACCCCAAAACTACAAGCTAAATAATTCAGTTCAGTAAAAAACGCACGGAAATTGAAAGAAGGTCTCAAGAGTTAAAACAATGCCCAAGTCAAAGAGAAACAGAACCCAAGTAAACAATTCTCCCACTGAAGGAATTAATCCCATAATGATAGACTCCAAGCAGAACAAACCCACACAAAGTGGCCAAGAAAGCCTGATCCAGGGTAACGACTTTCAAAACTTGATCATTACCATGTTCAATACTATGAAAGAGGAAATCCAGGAGGAATTAAATAACCGCATCAATCGCTATGAAGAGGAACACAACAGACACGTGGAGGAGTTGAGAAAAACAGTTCAAGACACAAAAACATAGAGCAGTTAAAACAGACTCAAGCAGAGTTAAAAACAACTAAAAGACAAGTTATCTTCAACCCAGAACTCCACAGAGAGTCTTATCAGCAGAACTAATGAAGCACAAAACAGAATTTCAGACCTTGAAGACAAAGTGGGAATATTAACCAGCTCAATGGAATAGGTTGTTAAAGCCAAAAAGTTACTTGAGAGAAATATTCAGGAGATATGGGATACCCTGAGGAAGCCTAACATGCATATCCATGGAATACCAGAGCAAGAATCTCAAAATACTACACCTGAGGAAATTTTTCAATTGATCATCAAGGAAAATTTTCCTCATCTAAAAAAAGGGAGGCCCATACATATACAAGAGGTATTCTGCACGCCAAACAGATATGACCAAAATAGAAACTTGCCACAGCAAATAATAGTTAAAACACTCTACATTCAAGATAAAGAAATGGTGCTGAGAGCTTCTAGGGAAAAAAAAACAAGTCACTTTTAAAGGTAAACCTATTAAAATAACAAATGACTTCTCAGTTGAAACAACAAAAGCAAGAAGAGCTTGGAGAGACATACTTCAAGTGTTGAATGAGAAACAATGTCAACCTAGGCTGATATACCCCACAAAACTATCTATCATGATTGAGGGAGAAAGAAAAATCTTCCAGCACAAAGACAACTTGAAGTGATACATGTCCACCAAACCTGGTCTTCAAAAAATACTAGAAATGATATTCAAGCTTGAAGAAAAAAACAGGCACATCCAGGAGAACAGAAGGGAAGTATAATACTACCAAAACTTAAAGGTATAAAAATACACCTAAAAAAGCCACTAAACATAATATATGTCAGGAATTAAAAATAGTTTCTCCATTATAACATTAAATGTCAATGGTATTAACTCACCGATCAAGAGATACAGATTACAAACTTGGATTAAAAACCACAACCCATCAATCTGCTGCCTTGAGGAAACTCATCTCACCACAAAAGATAGGCACATCCTAAAAATAAAAGGCTGGTCCAAAATTCTGCAAGCTAATGAAACCAAGAAACAGGCAGGGGTATCCATTATGCTGTTGGACAAAGTAAACTTCAAACCAAAAAAAGAAAAATCATGAAACACAGATGGAGATACTACATTATAGTCACAGGTACAATTCACCAGGAAGACTTCACAATACTGAACATATATGCACCCAATACGGGCCCCTCCACATTCTTTAAGAAAATCCTACAGCATCTAAAGTGAGAAATCAAACCCCAAAGGATAATTCTTGGGGATTTCAACACTGCCCTCTTAACATGGGATAGATCAACAGGTCAAAAGCTTAACAGAGACACTTTGGAACTTAATCAAACCCTTAAAGAAATGGACCTTACAGATCTCTATCGAACTTTTCACCCACGCACCAAAGAATACACATTTTTCTCAGCAGCACACGGAACTTTTTCCAACATAGATCACATATTGGGCCACAAATCAAATCTCCACATATACAGTAAAGTTGAAATTCTAGCCTGTGCCCTATCAGACGACCACATCTAAAGCTGGACATCCATGATACAACAAACGACAGAAAATACACTAACTCCTGGAAACTTAACACTACAATGCTGAATGAGAACTGGATTCAGGATGAAATTAAAAAGGAAATTCAAGATTTCCTGAAAGTGAAAGATAATAAAAATACAATTTACCAAAATCTCTGGGACACTATGAAAGCTTTCCTAAGAGATAAGTTCATAGCTCTTAATGCCTATATCAAAAAAAATGGAAACATCAGAAATAAATAACTTAACAATGCAGCTTAAAGCTTTAGAGAAACTAGAGCAATCTGATCCCAAAAGTAGTAGAAGAGAGGAGATTAGCAAAATAAGGGGAGGAATATCTGAAATTGAGATTAGGAAAATAATAGAGAAAATCAACCATTCGAAAAGCTGATTCATTGAAAAAAATCAATAAGATTGATACACCCCTAACTAAATTAACCAAAAGCAAGAGAGAGGAAACCCAAATTAACAAAATTAGAAATGAACATGGAGTTATCACTACTGATACCCAAGAAATCCAGAGAATTATAACATCATATTTCAAAAACTTATACTCTTTGAAATTTGACAACACAAAAGAGATGGATGAATTTCTAAGTAAACACAACTTACCTAAATTGAATCAGGAAGTTGTGGATTATTTAAATAGTCCTATAACATATAAGGAAATTGAGGAAGTAATCTCGAATCTTCCCACCAAAAAATGTCCTGGACCAGATGGATTCAGCACAGAGTTCTACCAGACATTTAAGGAGTTAATAACACCAGTACTCCTTAAACTGTTTCATCAAATAGCAAAGGAAGGAACACTACCAAATTCCTTCTCTGAAGCTAATATTGTTTTAATCCCAAAACCTAATAAAGATGCACTTAGAAAGGAAAACTATAGGCCAATCTATCTATCTGATGAACACAGATGCAAAGATTCTCAACAATGTCTTAGCAAATTGGATTAAAAAACATATCAAAAAGATCATTCATGGGGAACAAGTAGGCTTTATCCCTGGCACACAAGGATGGTTCAACATATGCAAATCAATAATGTAATTCATCATATAAACCAGTCCAAAGCCCAAGACCACATGACACTCTCGATAGATGCAGAAAAAGCTTTTGACAAGATCCAATAGCCTTTTATGATCAAAACGCTAGAGACAGTAGGAATGGAAGGAACTTTTATCAATATAATAAAGGCTGTATACAACAAGCCCACAGCAAGTATTATACTCAATGGGGAAAAACTTGAAGCATTCCCACTTCAATCAGGAACTAGAAAAGGCTGTCTGCTCTCACCACTTCTATTCAATATTGTACTTGAAGTCTTGGCTGAAGTCATAAGACAATAAAGGGACATAAAAGGAATTCAAATCAGCAAGGAAGAAGTCAAATTATCTGTATTAGCAGATGACATGATCTTATACCTGAGTGATCCCAAAAACTTCACCAGGAACCTCCTGGAACTAATACAGAAGTTCAGCAGGGTAGCAGGATACAAAATAAACATACAAAAATCAGTGGCCTTCCTATATGCCCAGAATGAAAGAAGTGAAAAAGCCCTGAGAGAAACAATCCCATTTACTATAGCCCCTAAAAAAATGAAATACCTTGGTATAAACCTAACCAAGGAGGTAAAAGACCTTTACAAGAAAACTTTAAAACCCTGAAGAAAGAAATAGCAGAAGACACCAGAAGGTGGAAAGACCTCCCATGTTCCTGGATTGGCAGAATCAACATCGTAAAAATGACCATCCTACCAAAGGCAATATACAAAATCAATGCTATACCAATTAAAATTCCAAAGCAATTCTTTAAAGAAGTTGACCAAACAATCTCAAAATTCATATGGAGGCACAAAAGACCCAGGATAGCAAAGACAATCCTGAATAACAAAAACACTGCTGGAGGTATCACCATACCAAACCTTAGTCTGTACTACAAATCAATAGTTATAAAAACAGCCTGGTACTGGCTCCAAAATAGACACACAGATCAATGGATAAGGGTTGAAGACCCAGATATAAGCCCACAAAATTACAGCCATTTGGTCTTTGACAAAGGGGCCCAAAAAATCCAATGGAAAAAGAACAGTATCTTCAACAAATGGTGCTAGTAAAACTGGATCTCCACATTAAAACTGGACCCGTACATGTCACCATGTACAAGACTTAATTCCAAATGGATCAAGGACCATGATATAAGGCCAGAGACTATAAAAACCATAGGTGAAAGGGTAGGGAATTCCCTCGAGCTGATGGGGCTAGGCCAACATTTCCTAAACAGACATCCAATGGCACAGTCACTGCTACCAACTCGCAACAGTTGGGATCTTGTGAAATTAAAGAGCTTCTTTTCAGATAAAGGGATTCTAACACGAGCTCAAAGGCAACCCACAGAATGGGAGAAAATATTCACTAACCACATATCTAATAGAGCTCTATTATCCAGAGTGCACAAAGAACTTAGAAAACTAAACACCACGGAAACCAATGGCTCAATTAAAAAATGGGCCCCGAAACTTAAAAGAAACTTTACCAGGGATGAAATTAAAATGTCTAACAAATATCTTAAAAAATGTTCCACATCCTTAGCCATCAGGGAAATTCAAATCAAAATTTCCCTGAAATATCATGTCACCCTAGTCAGGATGGCAAAAATCCACAATACAAACGACAACATATGCTGGAGAGAATGTGGAGAGAGGGGAACTCTCCTACATTGCTGTTGGGAATGCAGGCTCATACAACCAGTCTGGTGAGCCATCTGGAAATTTTTAAAGAAATTAAAGATTGAAATGCCATATGACCCTGTGTTTCCACTTTTGGGAATAACCCCCGATCCAGCAAAAATTCACCTCGATAGCACAAGCACGGCCATGTTCATAGCAGCACTGTTTACAATAGCAAAGTCATGGAATCAACCCAAATGTCCAACAGTTGAAGAGTAGATAAGGAAACTGTGGTACATCTATACAATGGAGTACTACTCAGCCATCAAAAATGATGAATTAATGGAATTTGCTGGGAAGTGGATGGAATTAGAAACAATTATACTGAGTGAAGTATCCCAGATGCAGAAAATTAAGTGATGTATGTACTCCTTAATAGGTGGCTTCTAGTACCAAAACCACTTAGAGACACTCAAAGATAAATTTCTGTAATAACTACAGTAATTGCTAAGATTATGAACAGGAGGGATGGGGAAGGAGGGACACACCAGTAACAAGGAGAGAGGGGACCATGTTACAGCAGAGAAAATAGGCTACCATCAAGGACTGCAAGTAAGTAATGACACATCTGGGTAAGCTCACAGACTTTCTTTCCTGATCATTTACAACTGATGGGATATGATCTTACCAGAAAGGGAGGGTGTATAGTCTGGCAGATAAAAAGTAACCATTTCACTAATGGATGAATGACCCCTCTCTCACTGCAGTTTCCTACTTTTATTACTTCTACCTTTGAATATACTCTTATAACAAGACTCTAATTTAACAGGTCTTCATCTCTAGCCAGGGGGTTCTATCCAATACCCTTCAGGGCATTGCAGGAACAGCAAAACCGAAAAAAAGAAATCAACAAACCATAATCCAGAACATCAGAGACTCTATATCAACTATCTAGAACTAGGCCAGCCTAATCTCCCCATCTTGAAGCTCAGGGCAATTTTCGAAAGAGGGGGCGGTAAGATTGTAAGAGCATAGGGATGGGAGGAGTAATGATATGCAAGATACTCCACACAAGTTAGGACCGAACCAATCACATTTGGACTTTGCATGCCCGGCGCAATGCCCAACACACTATTGACCCCACAAAGTCTAGCGTTTGCTAAAAGCACTAGGATCCTTGGAGGCAACGGATTGACAGCCACAGTAGTGTTCCCATGCTTAAAGGGAACACAGGTTTTGGGAAATGCCACTGGGTCTTTGCACCTCATCGGAGAGGAGGACCCAGAGGAGAGTTTGGCATGGTCATTAAAGGATATTCCGGGGATGGGAGGGGGAGGCACTAGGGGATGGAAAGGGAAGGGGGAGGGGAGTGGGGTACAGGGGGTTGGGGAGGGTGGAGGGAGGGAAGGGACCAGTGTACCTGTTAAGTTTGTATGAGTGGAAATAAAAATAAATATTTTAAAAAAGGCTTAAGTAATATGACTTTTTAACAGGTTTAATCTACTGCGTGAGTAGAAAACTCAATCACTGTTTCATCCTTACTTGTTGGAAACAAATGAATAATTTTATCAATAGTAGTGACAAATATTAAATAATATATATAGTTAATTTAAACAGGCAAAAGCATATAAAATTCACAAAATTTAATTTTTGCCTAGTGTAAATGCATTGTTTAGAAATGTGTCATTCTGAATTGAGGTTGGCCAGCCAATAATGCCCAGAAGTGCTATTTAAGCAGCATTTGCAAAGTCTTGATGATCTACTGTCAAACTGTTCTTTCTCCCTCCCCTGTCCCGCTGAGCGGTGGCAGCACATTCGCCGAGTTTTCTGCCATGACACCACCCCACCAGAGGTCTAGACCTGCATCCCTGCAGGTTTAAACTTTTTTAAAACTGCGAATTGAATACACTGTCCTAAGTTGATTCCCTTAGTAATTCCTTTAAGTAGCATGGAGCTAATTACAGAAAGAAGGTACCCCCTATATATTAAAAGAAATAATCTTTCACTGAAACATTAGTTTCCTCTTCCTTCTCACTGGTAAAAGAAATACATTGGTTTCCTGGGAATTATTTGTGATTGGAGGTTAATCAGTGAACAAGTTGGTACTCTACAGTGAATACTGAAAAGTGTCATCATTTTGATAACAATGAGTCACTGAGACACTCAAGGCCAAGGGTCTCCACTTGAGGCCCATGTTATCATCTCTTTATAGGATTGTGGATGAGCTACTGTGTACAAACAAGTTTGGTCATAGAATAAATAGTTTTTAAAGAGGTTTCAGTAGTGTTTTGATCTTGTCATTTTGCATTCATATAAAGGTGGCAATGTTAGGAGGTCAAAGATTTTGTGGCATAGTTATGTGACAAAGATGGATTTGCAGAAGGGACCTTACAGAATGTCAGAACCCAAATCACACTCTGCTCCTTTGTATCCCCTATTTTACAGGTGAAACAATAGTGTTGCTAAATAATTGCAGGCATGGAATGCAGGTCTTCAGTGTTAGTGATTATTTACCATACTGATTATGTCTCTTACCAGACTATCAATACATTTTTTTAATTTTTATTATTATTATTATTATTTATTCAATTGTGTGTGTGTGTGTGTGTATGTATGTGTGAGTGCATGTGTGTATGTGTGTGTGTGTAGAACCACGGACGAATCGGGAACCACCATGGACGCCTCCACCTCCTTCTGCCCTGGGATTCACAGGCTCCGCCCCACCAGGACCAGAAGCGCAGGCTGCCCCCGCTTCCGCCTGGCATCTATACATGGGATCTGGGATTCGAACTCAAGACCCTCTGCCTGCAAGGCAGGGGCTTAACCCCTGAGCCACCTCTCCAGCCCTCAATACATTATTTTTGAGATAATGAATGAACTAAAGGATAGAAATACTAAGGAAATTATGAATAGGATATAGCACTCTAAACTTATATATGGTGGGATCCAATTCCCATTCATGATTTGGTCAACAAGTCCTATTTACAAATATCAGATTATCAAAAGAGATGTAGCATAGCTTATGTTTTTGAATATTAAGTAATCTCACCAATTTTAGATAAAGCAGTTTTCTTAAAGTTGATTGAAAATATTATACTTCAGACTTCTTTCATTTCCAATCTGTAAAAGTTTGTTGCATGTCAAACAAAAACAATAGTGCTTTGTGCACAAAATATATTGTACATTTATTCTTTGGTGCATGACTATTGAAATTGACAAACGATTTTATTGAGATATTGTTAACCTATAGAAACTATCAATCTTTCTTGCATGTATCTTAATAAATATGGGATACATGCATGCAACTATCACCACAATCAAAGCCATAAGCATAACCATCATATACAAAAGTTGCTTCCTTTGTAATTATTATTGCTTTGTTTTGGTAAGAACATCAAAAACAAGTTCTACTCTTTTAAGAATTTTCTGTGTACCTGGTAGGATTGTTAACTGTGAGCATTATAGATCTGTTTTCTAGATCCCTAGGACTGATATCGGTCATGTAACTGAAATTATGTGCCAATTAATCACTATATTCCATTTCTACCATTTTTATCAGCAAGTGAAGACTCAGTCTTAAATGCGACATTTGATGGCCAGGAGAAGGGGAAAGTTGTTTTTCTTCAGTTTTATGGCTACAGGTAGGTTACCTATGCTCCCATGATTGACACCATATCACAGTGCTCACAAGAGCAGCACTCATTGGACTTAGAGGTAAAAACAACTGAACAAAATATCTGAAAGAAGACATGAAAGTGGGAGAGAAAATCCGAGGGTGGTACTCAAGGAAAGTAGCTGGATCGATATGATCAAGATACATTATATACAGACATGAAACTGCCTCTACCTCCCTCCCTTCCTTCCCTGGTCATCACCCATTCCACTCTCTCCCTTCCCCCCTTTCTTTTGCCCCCCTCCCTTCCCTTCTCCTGGTGCTTCCCCCTTCCTCCCTCCCATCCCCTGGAGCATCCCTTTATGTGGATGCTGAACCTCCTTATGAGTCCTCCACCTTAGTGACAGTTCAAGATTCAGTGGCAAAGCCCTGGGCCACTTCTTGTGCTCCCTGTTAGAAAGGGAACTCTCCTATGACTGTTTAATCCCTTGCTTCTAAGGATCCTGCTGCCTGAGGCCTTCTCCCCTGTGATCCATGCTAGACTTTAAGGGTTGCTGACATGTCAGCCATTGTGCAGGTCAGGCAAAGTCCAATCCTGGATGCTGCAGCCCTAACCTAAGTGGAGTATCTTGCATATCATTGGACCTCCCCATCTTTAGGCTCTTGCAATCTTGCTGTCCCCTCTTCTGCAAGGTTCCCTGAGCTTTAGGATGGAGACAGATTTGGCTGGTATGGTTCCAGGTGAGTAATGTAGGGTGTTCTGAAGTATGGTTTGTTGTTGTTTTCAGTTTTGCTTTTCCTGCATTGCCCTTGGCTGCATCCCAATTGGTACTGAAGGTCATCTCCTAAGCAAAGATGAAAGACTACTTAAAGGAAGATCTTAATATAAAAGAAGACTCAAAGATAGATGGAAGAAAAAGAGTAGGACACAGCAATGAAGGGGAGGGGTCAGTGTCCCATTTGCCAGATGGTTACCTTCTATCTGTCAGTCCCTGTACCCTCCCTAATTGGTGAAATCAAACCTCTTCAGTCCCAAATGACCAGGAAAGGAAATGAGAGTGAGCTACCCCAGGATGTCTTGCTACTTACTTGTAATACATGACCATGGCCTATTTTTTTCTACTAAAGCTTGTTCCCCTATCTCCTTTCTTTTGAGGTCCTCTTTTCCTTCCCTCCTATTTATAATTCTTTGTGATTACAGTATTTATTAGAGATTTACCTTTGAATATGTCATTAAGTGGGTTTGCAACTAGGATATACTTATTAGGGAGTATATATGGCATCTAACTTTCTGTGTCTGGGATACTTCACTCAATATTTTTTTTTCCAATTCCATCCATTTCCCTGCAAATTTCATTAATTCATTTTTTTGATGGCTGAGTAGCATTCCATTGTATAAATATACCACTTTTTTATTATCCATTGATCAACTGTTGGACATTTGGATTGATTCCATGACTTTGTTATTGTAAATAGTGGTGCAATGAACATGGTTGTGCTTGTGTCACTGTAGTGCCTTGCTGCATTATTGGGGATTATTCCAAGTAGTGGTATAGCAGGGTCATATGGCATTTCAATCTTTAACCTTTTTAGAAATCACCATATTTTTCTCCAGAGTGGTTGTATAAGCCTGCATTCCCACCAGCAATGTATGAGAGTTTCCTTTTCTCCACATCCTCCAACATTCAGTGTTGGTTGTATTGTGGATTTTTACCATCCTGACCAGAGTGATATAATATCTCAGGGTAGTTTTGATTTGCATTTCCCTGATGACTAGGAATGTGGAGTACTTTTTAAAATATTTGTTAGACATTTCAATTTCGTCAGAAAATTTTCACTTGAGTTCTAAGACCCATTTTCTAAGTAGGCTATTTATCTCCTTGATGTTTAGTTTTTTAAGTTCTTTGTGGATAATAGAGCTCCATCAGATATCTGGTTAGTGAAGATTTTTCTCCCATTCTGTGGGTTGCTTTTTTGCTCAGTTTTCAATCTCTTTATCTGACCAGAAGCCCTTTAATTTCATAAGATCCCACTTGTTGACTGTTGGTTCTAGTGACTAGCTATTGAATTATTTCTGTTTAGGAACTGTCGGCCTAGATCAATCAGCTTTCGAGAGTTCCCTACCCTTTCAACTATGGTTTCTACAGTTTCTGGCATAATATCCCAGGAACACAAGGTTGGTTCAACAGTCGCAAATCAAAAAAATGTAATCCATCATATAAACCAAATCCAAAGTTGAAGACAACATGATAGTTTCAATAGATGCAGAAAAAGCTTTTGACAAGATCCAACATTCTTTTATGATCAAGACCCTAGAGTCAGTTAGAATGGAAGGGACTTATTTTGACATAATAACAAGCCAACAACAAGGATTACACTAAATGGGGAAAATTTTGAAGCATTCCTGCTTTGATCAGGAACCAGACAATGCTGTCCACTCTCACCACTTCTATCCAATATTGTACTTGAAGTCTTAGCTAGAGACATAAGACAAGAGAGGGAGATAAAAGGGATTCAAATTGGTAAGGAAGAAGTCAAGATATCTCTATCTGAAGATGATATTATCATATATCTGAATGATCTTAAAAACTCCACCATGTAACTCCTGGAACTAAGTTTAGCAGAGTAGCAGATTACAAAATAAACGTGCAAAAATCAGTGGCCTTCCTATACACTAAGGATTAAAAAAAAGAAAAAGTCCAAAGAGAAACAATCCCATTTGCTATTGCCCCTACAAAATGAAATACCTTGGTATAAACGTTACCAAAGAAGAGAGAGACCTTTAAAATAAAAACTTTAAAATTCTAAAGAAAGAAATTACAGAAGACACCAGTAGGTAGAAATGACCATCCTAACAAAAGCAATATACACATTCAACACTATACCAATCAAAATCCCAAAGCAATTCTTTAAAGAAATCTACCAAACAATCTCAAAATTCATATGGAAGCACAAAAGACCGAGGATAGCAAAAACAATCCTGAGTAACAAAAACACTGCTGAAGGCATACCAAACCTTAATTTATACTACAAATCCATACTAATAAAAACAGCTTGTTAGTGGCTCCAAAATAGACATGTAGATCAAGGGATAAGGGTTGAAGACTCAGATATAAGCATATACAATTACAGACATTTGATCTTTTACAAAGGGGTCCAAAAAACTCAATGGAAAAAGATCAGCATCTTTAACAAATGGTGCTGGCAAAACTGGATATCCACATTCAGAATATTAAAAGTGAATGTACTTGCCATCATGCGTAAAAATTAATTCAAAATGATCAAGGGCATAAATAGAAGTATTTTTAAAAATTAGAAAAGAATTGAGATTGGCTAAATCTGTCACATTAATTAACTTGGCACATTTCCAACTTTGATTTTTTTACTTTACTCCTTTGTGCAATCAATTTGCCTAACACAAAGATGCCTGTGTCATGCATGAGTGACGTTACAATTTCTCAATTTTACTCTTTGTACTGATTTAATAATTGCAATAATTATATAACACGTGAAACTACTAAGCATGTGAAAGGCCAGCAAAAATTTTGTCCCATAGCCAAGAAAATAATTAATAAAAAATGAAAGAAAACTTACTAGTTAGGTATAAAATGTAGTAATATGTATTGAAAATGGATTTTTTGCAAATAAATTTTTAAATGGAATAAAATAATATATAGGTGGAAAAATTGGAAATTTAAACCAAAAGTAAAAATTTTCAAAAAGAACCATAAGTAACTTCCACAAAAAAAATTCAAAATTTTTTGTCCAAATCCCTGGTCGTAGCATGAATGTTTTAGAAATCTGGTAAAATTGTTGCTTTTCTTCCAAAAAAAAGAAAAAGTCTATAAAACTGAAGACCTTTGACTTTTCTTAGATCAGACAAAATATGCAATTTAGAAAGAACCAGTAGGAAGACTCATATCTGGATTGTATCCACACCTTGGCCATTGAAGACTGGATTAGAACAGGAAGTTAAAACTTGTGAAGAAATGACAAACCAGTGTATTTAAGTGAGTCAGGCTCCTCATGTATTCATCTTTCTGGGATTAGTGGGGTCTTTAGTGTTTTCCTCCTGGAACCATAGTAGGCTCTCAGGAGAAAATGGGAGAAACCAGAGAAACCAGAAACCAGCTTTTCTGGGCTGGGAGAAAAGAACTGAACACTGTGAAATTTATTCAGATCTTTTCTTTATAGTAGGAAGAAGGATAGTCAGAAGAGGATGAAATCTCTTTGTGACCGAGAAGAGAACATATGAAGCTTGTATACTGTGCACTAGAGGCGACCACATGAAATAGGAAGGAATTAGAAGAGAGAGGGGAAAGAGCTCCATTCTCAGATAAGGGGAATATAGAGATTGAACACTGAGAATAAAAGTGAATATGAGTATAAATATGTGGGTACATATTCAAATATTATATTGTTTACTCTGTTAATCCTCAATGACACATAAATACAATTGCTATGGTTACGTTTTAGTGCCAACTTGACAGTTGCAAGCTGTTTGGGGCACAGCTGTGGAGACTCAGTGGGTGGAGCAGGCCCCTGAACATGTCTGCAGGTACTTGCTTTATTGATGCAGAAAACCCAGACCATAGTGAGTGGTAATTTCCAGTGGTGGAGCAGATAACAGGAAGTGCAAGGAGGAGGGACTTACCCTGTGTCAACTTGCTGTTGAGTTCACTCTACAAATGCCATTGACTTTATAGAGCATCATTGCCTTCTTTATTGCTGTTGCTGCTACTGCCTCCATCCTTGGCTGACACATAGTTCCATCCTTTCCACCTTGCACTGTTCCCACTGCCTTTAAAGCTCTGTGTCTTGGCCTTGCTCTTGTTCACTGTTCATCATGGGTGTTGGAGCCCAGTGTCTTCAACCTTCCAGCAGAGTAGAGACTTAAGACCTTCTCAGGAACTTTCAACTTTGTGAGACATTCCAGTCAAGAATGAAGCAGCTTTGAGGACTTTGAAGGGCTTTGAAAGACACCTTTTTAATTGTGAGTTTACTTAATAAACTTTATATACATATACAAACATGTGCATGCTGACTGTATTTAGGCTTCTGAAACTGTTTCTCCAAACTGATTAGCTCCAGGAACAGAAAAGAGAAAATAAAAACTTCGGAATTTCTTGCTGATCCAGAAATTAAAGGAAGTATTTAAAGAACTATGAGAAGGCACCGAGAAAATGTCAAATTGGTCCAATGACTGAATCTTGTAATTAGTGACAATTCTATTATAATGTTATTCATAAATAAAAGAAGAATTCATCATACATACTGACATAAATATATAGAAGAATACATTGGGAGTTTGGTAGTATTTATATGGTTTATTTATAAAGTTATTTATAAAGACTGAAAATATATACTCAAATATATGTATAAATTAAGAAGAAAGTAGAATGATAACTTTAGTGTAGAAAGGCCTGATAAACACCACTTGCATTATTTACTTTTTCATTATTGTGACCAAAGTGCCTGAAAGAACAACTTGAAGGCAGAGGGGGTTATTCCAATCATAAGATTATGCACTGCAAAGAAAACAGCAAAATGAATGAAAAAATGACTGTACAACTCACAAAATAAATCCCTAGAATAGAAATAATTTAAAGAAAATAAACTAGAACAAATCAAATAATCCAGTCAATAAAAGGGCTAATAACATTAAACAGTTTTAGGTGATAATACAGAGATGACTAATAAATACACGAAAAAAATGTTCAACGTCACTGATCACTAGAGAAATACAGATTAAAACTACAATGAGATTTCATATCTTACAGTCAGAATGATAGCCTTTAGGAAAACAATGGCAAATACTGTTAAGAATGAGGCAAAAAGGGAATTTTTATAGATTCCTGCTAGAAATGTGAACTAGTCCAGCCTCTTTCGAAATCAGTTTGAATGTTTCTTTTCTTTTTTTAAAATTTTCTGCCTGTGTATGTGTGTGTGTGTGTGTGTGTGTGCGCGCGTGTGTGTATCAGAGGGTACTGTGTGTCCCTGTGGAGAACCAAGTGACTTTGGGAATCATCCTGGATTGCTTCTACCTCCTTTCAGCTTTGCTAAAAGGCTCTGAGCACCAATGTAGGAAGTGCAAGGCATTTTTATGTAGACCTTGGATCCAAACTCAGGACTTTCTGCTTGCAAGGCAGAATCTTAAGCTCTGAACTATCACTCCAGCCCAGAATGTTTCTTAATAAACTGAAGATATATCTACCATATGACTCAGTTGTACTATATCTGATATTTACTCACAGAACTTCCAAGTCAGCATATCACAGAGCTAATGCATATCAATCTTTATCACATCACTATTAATAAGAGCTAAGCTATGTAACTAACACAGGTATTCAATAAAAGACAAATGGATAAATAAAATATGATATTTATAAAAGTAGAAGATTTTCAGAAACAAGAATGTGGTTATGCCACTTTGAAGAAAGTTTATACAACTGAGGGCAATCATATGAAGCTAATTAAGTCATTCTCAGAAATCCAAATGCCTTTTTTTTCTCTCATTAATACATACTAGATTTTATTTAGATACATGCGACTGTGTGAATTGGGAATTTTCTAGGGAAACAAAAAGGATTAATAGAAGGAAGGGTTGAAGAATGATAGGAGAAAGTATAGGGGGAATACTCAATGTACTGTAAGTCCCATTGTAAAAAAAAAAAATTTGCCATCTCCTATTGATGCAGTAATTACTCATGCCAGTGTGGTGACTCTTCATCTTACCTTATGTTTAGCAAGTGAAAAAAGTCCAAGAGTCCTTAGAAAGCCAGGAGCTAACAACGTACATGCTCTTTCTTGGTATTTATTCTGTTTAAGAATTAGTGTTACCAAAACTTCTTATCTAAGAGTTGAAGAGATAAGCAAACAGGCCTTCAATGGGTCACTGAGAGTGAAAAGAAGCAGACAATTCATACACTGTTTTCTAGACTACATGCTGGTAGCACAGGATTGTCTTGAAACTCTCTATGTTTAAAGGATAGCATTGCATGTTTATCAATCTTTTATTTAAGAGGATATTAGCAAATTCCATCTGGTCAGTTGCTTATGGAAAATTTCATGTTAGGCATGATATAGTACAGTATAACAAATTAGTGATGTTGGTTCATTCCCTTACCTCCTGGGCTATGATGTGCTTCCTTACCTTGTTAAACAGTGTGAGATTGCTTTGTTGTAGATTAGCATTTTCATGTCCTTCACTTCCGACTTTTTGCCAGATGACAAGAGGAACAACTTATCTCACAGAGAACAGATAAACTATCTTTATAGAATGAAAGGGAAAAATACATTAAAGATGCTTCACATCGCTAACTCAAACTCCTGAAGTATTATCCATATCAAAGATAGTCTCTCTTGTCCACAGATCAAGCATTTCAAATCATTTTTCAAAAATGATATCATTAAAAAATATGTTTCCGTTCTGTTTGTTCTCTCCAAGGCCTCCAACTCTTCCACCAATCCATGTGACCATCTCCACTCTTCCAAGTACATTATTCTGAACCATATTCCAAGGCATTGATTTATAAATTAGCTCTAGCTTATAAAATAAATATAATTTGAAGATAGATTACTCAAGTGTCCAAAAACTCTAATAACCAAAATGCCTTATACACTGAATTTTAAGTCAGAATATCATAGTTTTATCATTATAAACAGTCAATATGTATAATTATGACCACAGGCTCATCATAGCTAACCTGTGGAAAATAATATTCTCTATACTCTAAGATTTCATGCAATACTGTAAGTGGCTTAATGCCATGTTTTAAAATTAAAGACGAATGCAACTTTCATGTGCAATATTTCATTGCTTAGATAAAACACTATCTTCATTTTGGTTAGCATATCTGCTTATTCCAGTTGGTTGTCATTCATTTACATGGGCATTCATAGGTGTGGTTCAAGTCCCTAAGTGATTTTATAATCCAAAAAGGCTAAATCAAATGTGCTTGAGGATATTACTTTATATATAAAAATTTACTTTATTAAAAAGAAAATTACAGTTACTTAACCAAGCTAGACAGATGTGCTAGCCAATATGTGGCCATGTGTTTTGGAGAGTGATACCTTTTATAGAGTGTTTCATTAAAAAATAACCTCAGAACTTTGCCTTGCACATTAGCAAACACTGGTGGAAACTTACTGGAAGCTGAAATGTGGCAAGCAGACCTCAGATGAAGGGCATCAGAATTTGAAGCTGACAGATTTGCAATACTCTCAATCTACTTTCCCTATCAGAGTCCAGAGGAGCAAGCTACCTGTCGAAGATACATTGGAAATGTATTGGGCTGTAAAGAGGTTAGAGCTCAGCAGGAAGCGACCTCAACCTGTGAGAATTTACACCAAAAAAGGTGAAAGACTGTCACCCATGGTCACAGTGCAAAAGACTGGGTAAGGAACATGAAGGTTGGGAAAGTAATATCTCATTGCACCTCACACTCTTGTCTCACAGAGCAAGAGACTCCTGAATTTGCCCTTGTATCCTCCAAAGGTATAATGTGTCCTCTGATACACACACACATACACACACACATTTGCATAAAAAATGAAGGAAAAGGAAAAACATTTCAGAATTCTAGTTTCAAAAAAGTTTAAAATAAATTAGAGGGCTCAAGTAAACAAGTGAAGAATTTAATTCAAAACCTGGAAAAGAAACACACAAATTAAATTCAAGACAGATTTATGTCACTAATGTGACCTGGAATATAGGGAACATGTTTAAAAATATAGACAAAATTTCAATAAGGAAATAGATATTGAAAGAGAATTAAAGAGAAATTAATGACAGCATTAATGAAATATAAAACACAGAAAAAGTGGCATTAACAGACAAGAATAAGCAGAACAAGCCTCTTTGATTTAGAACAAGGTTGTGATATTCATGCAAACATAAATTAGGAAAAAAGTGATGTAACTACAGTTTTCAAGAATCTTAAGTACATTTAATTTACCAAAGCAAAGTGTACATGGAATAAAATAAGAAGCTAAGATAAGGTCTAGTGGCTTATACAAGCTATTTAATGAAATTTTAGCTGAGAATTTTCCCACTTCTGGGGGCAGAAATAGACATTCAAACGTAGAATGTATTTAAAGACCCAAATATGCATGGCCAGAGAAAATTTCTCCATGACATATCATAGTCAATATGTCAAAACTACAAAGGCAAGAAGCAATACTGAAACCTACGAGAGAAAACACCAACTGGCATACAGAAAAAGAAACAAAGAAAGATAATAGAATAGCATCAGATTGGTCACCATTAATCCTAAATGTCAGGTCTTTATGAAATGGTATATTTCAAAGCCTTGATACCACAAGCCAGCAACCAATATCATGCCAAGAAAGGAAAAACTGAGACCCAGTCCCTTTTATTTAATATAATGATTGAAGTCTAAAAGACTGAAGATTGAAAGAAAGAGAGAGAAAGAAAGAAACAGAGAGACAGAGAGAGAGAGAAAGACAGAGAGAGAGAAAGAGAAAATTGGAAAGGAATAAGTTATAGTAGTACTTTATAAACATGATTTTATACTGAAAAGATATTCAGGAACTTATAAAAACTCTCAAGAAAATAGCAAGATATTATCTCAACATAAAAAAATCAGTAACTTTTACATATATCAAGAATGAACTGTTTCAGAGAGAAATCAGGAAAATGTCCCATTCACAAAAGCTTCAAAAAGAAATAAGTATCTAGAAATAAATCTAATCACAAAGAAAAAAGATGTGTATAGGAAAAACTTTAAGACAATGAAAGAATAAATTGAAGAAGAGATTGCATGTTGTGAAAACATATTATGCTACTAGAGTGACTGAATTAATATTGTGAAAATTATTATCCCACCAAAAGCAAAAATAGATTTAGTTCAATCCTCGTCAAAACTCTGAGTAGATTCCTCCTAGAACTAGAAAAGTTTCCTAAAATTTCTATGGAAACATATACGTACAACACCACCCAGGTAGCTGAAATAATTCTAAGCAGAAAGAACACAGCCAGACAAATCACAGTAACTGACTTCATACCATAGTACAGAGCCATAGTGATAAAAGCTGAATGGAACTCTCACAAAGCCAGGTAATCAAAGACTCAAAGAAAAGTCCACAGAATTATGAAACCTAACTCTTCTCCTCTTCCTCCACCTCTTCTTTGCCTTTTTCTCCTCCTTCTCTTTCTTCATCCAAGAAGATTTAAGGCAGCTTTAGATAAAGTCTTTGTCAAGCCAATTCTATTCAGTTTTCCTGATAAAGGGCCATTATTTCACATCCTTAATTTTGTTGAAAGTGGGCTTTTGGAATCTTATATGGGGGGGGAGGGAATGGGCTAGAGGGCAGAAGAGGTGGGATGAGATGGAAAATGGGGTAGTGGTTAGGGACTGATGAAAAAGCACAATCCATTGTTAGTAAAAATTAAAATTAAAAAGAAACAGACACTTAGAATGTTAGGATCTACAATAAAATGTATGAAGGCTTTGTAGGTGTCAGCATATGGGTTTGCAGGCACTTGAGTCTTCATTTAGCCCATCCTCCATTCTACTCTGATCTGCACTTCCAGTTTTCCAGAAAGCTGGATGCCAACTGGCAGTGCAAGCTCAAGGTCTTCCATGTTCTTTTCTGATATACATCTTTCCTGGACATGTGAATAACTTTCCAGAGTCTGTGGTGTCCTAAGATATTAATTTTTAACTTCCCAGCTTTATCCACCTAGAGCTCTAGATGTCTAAGATTTGCATTTATTGTGTGCATGACTGTCTATTTGTGTGCTCACTTACCAATGTGTGTACCTGTAGAAGTCAGAGGTCAACATGGTAGTCTTCTTCCACAACTTTTAAAAATAATAAATAATGTTTGTCAGTTTTATTCAATATGTTGTGATCATAATCACACATTACTACCTCTCCATTTTCAACATCAGCTTTTTTCTTCTTTCCACCTAGTCCCCTTCTTAATTTCAAAGGCAAGACTTCATATGACCTCTGATTGGAGGCCAAGAACTTCAAGATATGTGACACCCTATTGCTGGTGGCAAGCTTTCTCTAACCACAGAGTCACTCACTTAAAATGGAACTTACTGACTGAACTGGACTGGTTAGCCTGCAAGACCCTGGGACCTCTCTGTCTCTATGCCTCCCTCAGCACTGGGTTACACATGCATACCTCTATGACTGACTTTTATGTTAAAATTGAGGATCCAACTCAAGCGCTCTTATTTGAACAGAAAGCAATTTATTCATGTAGTGTCTCCCAAACTCCTCTTCCAATTATTCAAAGAGATCTATTGAAATCTCACATGTTGATAACTAACTTATCTTCCAATATTTATACTATGTCAATTTTTTCTCATCTATTCTTTTTCTCAATCTTAAGTGTTTTGCTTTAAAAATGCATCTATCGTATACATTCAAAATTTAATTTAATTAATGTGTTAATTTCATCTTCCTATTGCTGAGTGGATACAGACCCAAGCAATTCAGATAAACAAAGAGTTTATTCCTGGCTTACAGTTTCTGGTTGCAATTTGTCACCATGGCAGCAGAATTCAAACCAACATCAGGAACTAAGAATGCTAGCCATATCAAGCCTGCAAGATGAACTAAGCAAATATGTTCACAGTTGCCAATCTGCCAAGTTTTAAATCACCTCTTTTCGCCTAATCTATCTTCCTGAGGAATGATCACACCCACTATAAGATGTGTCTTCTCACATCAATTAGATTACCACCCACGGGCTTGCTTAGAACTTTTCTCAACTAAATAATCCTTCACAGGTATGCCTAAAGGCTCAGCTACGAAGTTCCAAGTTGAGAACTGTAACTAACTAATACAGTCCTAAAAGCGAATACTTTTAAAGGTGTTTTGATTTATTCCTGGCATACTTCACAAAAAAATCAAGAAACAACATATCCGTATTTGAGTCATATGTGAAAACTTTCATGGTCAGATACTCAGCTCATTTTTATACGCTGGGCTATTTTTAAATACCTAAATTCTATTATTTGGCATGCATAAAGCACTGAGGTATATATTGTGTATATAACTTCAAGAAGAATAAACTCTTTCACTGTTTATTTTTTTCTTTTGTTCCAAATTCCTAATTTTTAAAAATAAGACAGTAATATCAGTTGGTTTTGAATTGCTTTTTAGGAAAGATACAATATTTCCCAAAACTACTTAGAAAAAGATAAGCTTATTAAGGGGCATAATGAAAGATGGGGCAGCAAGAATGTAAGAGCCTGTAGGTAGGTAGGCTGCACCTAGATGCTATCTTTCAGATATGACAGGACTACAAGAACCTATTGCAGTTGTGTCTATTTCCTTGAGACCTGCACAAGATTTGACTTATAAACATGCCACAAAAGGGGAAAGATCCAAATAGGTACCACAATTTCCTAGGAGACTACTGAAGGCTAATGTTGGATGGGGGGGGGGAATTACTTTTCCCAATAGTTTGCCCACCGGTATATTGTCAACTTTGATGGAATATAGACTTATCTAATGAATGAGCCTCCAGGCATACTGATAGATCAGTCATCCTCAGGGCATGCCTTTGAGAGATTGTTTTGATTAGGTTACACCAGACCATGGATCATATCATTCTCCGGGATATGGTCATGACTACATAAAACTCTAGTTTTAACTGTGTAGCCATCATAATGGGTTTCCTAACCCTGTGGTTTCCTAACCATATAATCTTGAACTGTGAGACAAAATAAACATTCCTTCCTTAAGTTACTTTAATCAGACAATCTTGATTGGGCCCAGGGCTGCATCTCCCACTGGAACTCCTGGGTCTGCAGCGGGTCCATGTGATTGTGTATTCATGCTCGGCAGCCTCCATCAACACCACCCACCTACTTATTCTTCTCCCTTACTCTCCTGTAATCACTAAAGAACTTGAAAGCCTTTCAAAAATTTAACAGTCTAGAGAAAACACAAGCAACAGGCTAATAGACCAACACCATACAACTGAGGATTTCAAAAATCATCCCACAGAACAGGAGACAATTTTCACCAGCAAACCCTTTTTACCTTCCTGTTATTCTCAATTGATGTTATCACATTTTAAGATTTTCATATAACTCAGCCAAAAACTCATACAACTTCAGGGACTTAACCATTCACCCTTATACATTGCCTAGGAAGTAAAAGCTAAAAATTGCACTCACATACTTATCCTCAATCCCAGTCTACTAAATCTATCATAATTGACATACTAACAGTATAATAGCAATATCTACTTATATCAAGGTATGCTAGACAGACACATTCAACACCAAAGTAGACATTAGCAATAACTATCCAAGTGTAGCAATAGTGTCTAACTCATATCTGTCAAAAACACACACCAAGGAAGACATTAGAGATAAATAAAATATGCCCAAGTCACAATGCAAATCCATGAGAGACAATGACCCCACAATGATGGAATCCAACCAAAATAAATCCATGGAAAATAGCCAAGAAAGATACCCAAGATGATGATTTTCAAATTCTGATCTTTACTATGATCAAAACGATGAAACAGAAAATCCAAGAGGAGTTAAATAGCCACATCAACCAATATGAGCAGAAAACACAACAGGCACTTGAGTGAGATGAGAAAAGCAGTTGAAGAAATGAAACTAAGCATAGAAAAGTTGAAAAAAATCTTAAGCAGAGATTAAATTCAAACTAAAAAAAATATTCTCAAACCAAAACTCAACAGAGTTTTTTTTTTAACAGAGAAAGCATGTTTTTTCTTTTTTTTTTTTTAATTTTTTTTATTATTATTTATTCAATTGTGCGTGTGTGTGTATGTATGTGCGCGCGCATGTGTGTATGTGTGTGTAGAACCACGGACGAATCGGGAACCACCATGGACGCCTCCACCTCCTTCTGCCCCGGGATTCACAGGCTCCGCCCTACCAGGACCGGAAACGCAGGCCGCCCCTGCTTCCGCCTGGCGTCTATACATGGGATCTGGGATCTGAACTCAGGACCTTCTGCCTGCAAGGCAGAAGCTTAACCCCTGAGCCACCTCTCCAGCCCTCAACAGAGTTTTATCAGCAGAAGTAATGAAGCAGAAAATAGAATAATGGAACTGGAAGACAAAAGCTCAAAACAACTAGTTTGTAAAAGACAAAAGACACTTGAAAGGAATATTCAAGAGTATGGGCTATCTTGATGAAGCCAATCCTGCACATTCATGGAATCCCTGAATAAGAAATCAAAATAACACACCTGAGGAAATTTTTCAAGCTGTCAAAAAGTAAAACTTTCCACATCTAAAGATAGAGATTCCCATTCAAATACAATAGGAATATATCACACTCCAAATAGATGTAACCAAAATAGAAAATTGCAAGGGCAAATAAAAGTTAAAACACTACAAATACAAGACAAAGTTTTGAGAGATTGAAAAGAAAAGAAACAAGTCACCTTTAAAGATAAACCTATTAAATTAACTGATTTTTCAATGGAAACAGTAAAAGCCAGAAGAACTTGGAGGGATGGACTTCAAGTCATGTATGAGCACAAATGTCAACCCAGGCTGATATACTTAAAATTTACCATAAAGATGACATGAAAGCTTACATGACCACCAAAGCAGAGATTAAATTCAAAAAAATGCTAAAAAAGATATCAAGCTTGAAGAAAAGAACAAACATATTCAAGAAGACAAATGGGAAGTATAATTCTCACACAAACTCCAAGCTAAGTAATATACATATAAATCCACTAAATATATAAAATGACAGGAATCAACAATATCTCAATTATAACCCTAAATGGAATTAACTCACCAATATAAAGACACAGAATACAAATGGATTAGAAATCACAACCCATCAATCTACTGCCTTCAGGAAACACAGCTCACCACAAAAGACAGGCAGATTCTCAAAATCAAAGGCTGGTCAAAAATACTTCAAGCTGGTCTGGAGAGATGGATCAGGGGTTGAGATTCTGTCTCACAAGCAGAAGGTCCTAAAATTGGATCCTTGTTACCATGTAAAAACACCAGGTGGAAATGGTAGCACCCTGCACTTCCTGCCCAGGTGAGCAGAGCCTGGGACATCCCAGAGAGAAGCAGTAAGGAGGTAGAAGCAATCCAGGACGATTTTTGAAGTCACCCTTTGTTCTACACAGGGACATACAGTGCCCTCTGATACACACACACACACAAACACACTTATGAAAAAATAAAATATTAAAAAAATACTTAAAAGTAATGAATGGAACAAGGAAACAAGCAGGTGTAACAAATACGATAGCAAACAAAATCAACTTGAAACCAAAGAAAATCATAACAGACACAGAAGGATACTACATTTTAATTAAAGGAACAATTAACTAGGAACTTTTCACAATACTGAACGTATACCCACAAAATACAGGCTCATACACATTCACTAAAAAAATCATTATAACATCTAAAACAAAAAAATTAACCCCAAAACAATAATACTAGTGGATTTCAATAACCTACTCTCAACACTGGATATTTCAATAGGCCAAAACTAAATAAATGGACCTAAGAGATCTTTACTAAATCTTCCATCCATACACCAAGAAATACACATTTTTCTCAGGAACCCATGGAACTTTCTCCAAAATAGACCACAAGAGCAATCCAATCTCAAAAGCAGTAGAAGAGAGGAGATTAGCAAAATTAGTGGAGTTATATCCAAAATTGAGAAAAGGAAAAGATAAAGAGAATCAACGAAACAAAGAGCTGTTTTTTTTTTGAAAAAAAATAAAATTGATAAAACTCTAGTCAAATTAATCAAAACAAAGAGAGCAAAAGCCCAAATTAACAAAATGGAGATGAAAATGGAATTATCACAACTGATAGCCAAGAAATTCAGAGAATTATAAGGTCATTTCAAAATTCAATAATCAGAAAGGAATGGATAAATTTCTAAGTAAGCACAACCTACTTAAAATGAATGAGGACAAATTGAATTATTTAAATAGTCCATAACAAATGAGGAAATTAAAGAAGTAATCATGAATCTTCCATCCAAAAAATGTCCAGGACCAGATGAATTCAATGCAGAATTCTACCAAATATTTAAATAACAACTAACACCAATACTCCTTAAACAATTCCACAAAATAGTAAAGGAAGAAACACTTCCACATTCTTTCTACAAAGCAAAGATTGTATTAATCCCAAAACCTAATAAAGATACAATTAAAAAAAGAAAATTAAAGGTCAATCTCTTTGATGAACACAGATGCAAAGATCCCCAACAAAATCTTTGCAAATCAGGTTAAAAAACATATCAGAAAGATCATTCACTGTGATAAAGTAGGCTTTATTCCAGGCACACAAGGTTAGTTCAACATATCCAAATCAATAAATGTAATTCATCACATAAACCAATCCAAACTCCAAGACCACATGATACTCTCGATAGATGCAGAAAAAGCTTTTGACAAGATACAACATTTTTTTATGTTTAAAACTCTAGAGACAGTTGGAATGGAAGGAACTTATATCGACATAATAAAAGATATATACAATAAGCCAATAGCAAGGATTATACTAAATGGGGAAAAACTTGAAGCATTTCTGCTTTGATTAGGAACTAGATAAGGCTGTCCACTCTCACCACTTCTATTCAATATTGTACTTGAAGTCTTAGCTAGAGCCATAAGACAAGAAAAGGAGATAAAAGGGATTCAAATCGGCAAGGAAGGAGTCAAGATATCTCTATTTGCAGATGACATGATCTCTTATTCCTGAGTGATCCTAAAAACTCCACCGTGTAACTCCTGGAACTAATATCTAAGTTTAGCAGAGTGGCAGATTACAAAATAAACATGCAAAAATCAGTGACCTTCCTATACACCAAGGATGAAAAAAGTGAAAAAGTCCTAAGAGAAACAATCTCATTTATTATAACCCCTAAAAAATGACATTTTTGGTATAAATCTAACCAAAAGTGTGAGAGACATTTACAACGCAAACCTTAAAACCCTAAAGAAAAAAAATTATAGGAGACACCATAAGGTAGAAAGACTGCTCATGCTCCTGGATTGGTAAAATTAATATCATAAAAACGCCCATATTGCAAAAACCAATATACAGATTCAATTCTATACCAATCAAAATTCCAAAGCTATTCTTAATCAAAAGTAACCAATGTCAAAATTCCTTGTGGAAACACAAGAGGCACAGGATGGCTATAACAATCCTAAGTAACAAAAACTGCTAGAGTTATCACCATAACAAACTTTAATCTATACTGTAAATCTGTAGTAAAAAAATCAGTATCTTGCTGGCTCCAAATACACATAGATCAATGGATAAGAATTGAAGACCCAGCCATAAGCCCATACAATTACAGTCATGTGATTTTTGACATAGGGGCACAAAAAACTCAATGGAAAAAGAACATCTTCAACAAATGATGGATATCTACATGCAGAAATTCAAACTAGACCTGCAAAAAAATCAACTCCAAATGGATCAAAGACCTTAATATTAGGCCAGAGACTATAAAAACCTTAATAGAAACAATAGGGAATTTCCTCAAGTTGATTGGAGTAGGCCAACATTTTCTTTTTTTTTTTTTTTTCAGGCATCATAATTTACTCATTGGAAAGAAAACGATGGAAATGTCTTTCTATTTTTCTGACTAGATTATGCTTTTTCTTTTTTTTCTTTTTTTCTTTTTTCTTTTTCCTTTTCTTTTTTTTTTTATTTCTGCTCATACAAACTTAACAGGTATACTGGTACCCTCTCTCCCTCCATCCTGCCACCCCCTTGCTCCCTCCCTTTCCTTCCCCTCCCTTCCCATCTTCCAGTGCCTCCCCTCCGATCCCCAGAGCATCCTTTAATGTAGGCCAACATTTTCTAAATAGAACCCCAATGGCACCTGCACTAGAACCAACACTCATGGGATCTTATGAAATTAAAGAACTTCTATTCTGGTAAAGAGAGATTGTAAATGAAGCAAAAAAGACCATCCACAGAATTGGAGAAAATCTTCACTAATCAAACATCTGATAGAGGTCTAATATCCAGAATGTACAAAGAACATAAAAATTTAAACACAAAGGAGATAAATAGCCCAACTACAACATGCATTTTGGAATATAAAAGAAACTATTCCAGGGATGAAATTGAAATATCAAACAAATACCTTAAAAAATATTTCCTCCCTTCCCTCCACTCCACCGCCAGGGACGCATGCGCACTGGTCCAGCCAGGTCTCACGGCGCGACCCAGGTAAGCTCCATCTGCGCACCACCCCCAGAACCCCTAGGCCGCCCAAGGGACCCAGCTCCTCCCACCATCCAGCAGGAGCCGCCGCACAGAAGGCCTGGGAGGAGGAGGACACCCCCTCTGTGCCCGGGCCTGTCCCCCAGGTTAAATAGCGCCCCGCCGACCGCCCCATTCCTCCCTTCCCTCCACTCTGCCGCCCAGGATGCGAAGGTCCAGCCTGGACTCACCTCGACCTAGGTAAGCTCCGTCTCTGCCCACCCCTAAAACTCCAGGCCAAATAATTCAGTTTAGTGAAAAACGCACAGAAATTGAAAGAAGATCTTAAGAGTTAAAACGACAATGCCAAAGTCAAAGTGCAAATCCATGAGAAACAACTCTCAAGTAAACAAATCTCCCGCTGAAGGAATTAATCCCATAATGTTAGACTCCAACCACAACAAACCCATGGAAAATGGCCAAAAAAGCCTGACCCAGGATATCAACCTTCAAAATATGATCATTACCATGTTCAATACTATGAAAGAGGAAATCTGGGAGGAATTAAATAATCGAATCAATTGCTTTGAAGAGGAACACAACAGACACTTGGAGGAGTTGAGAAAAACAGTGCGAGAAACAAAACCTGGCATAGAGCAGTTAAAGCAGATTCAAGCAGAGTTTAAAACTGAGCTAAAAGACAAGTTATCTTCAACCCTGAACTCCACAGAGAGTCTTATCAGCAGAACTAACGAAGCAGAAAACAGAATTTCAGACCTTGAAGATAAAATGGGAGTATTAACCAGTTCAATGGAAGAGGTTGTTAAAGCCAAAAAGATACTTGAGAGAAATATTCAGGAGATATGGGACACCCTGAAGAAGCCTAACATGCGTATTCATGGAATACCAGAGCAAGAATCTCAAAATACCACCCCTGAGGAAATTTTTCAAATGATCATCAAGGAAAACTTTGCTCATCTAAAAAAAGAGAGGGCCATCCATATACAAGAGGCATTCTGCACCCCAAACAGATATGAGCAAGACAGAAGCTCGCCATGGCAAATAATAGTCAAAACACTCCACATTCAAGATAAAGAGCTGGTGCTGAAAGCTTCAAGGGAGAAAAAACAAGTCACTTTTAAAGGTAAACCTATTAAAATAACAAATGACTTCTCAGTTAAAACAGAAAAAGCAAGAAGAGCTTGGAGAGACATACTTCAATTATTAAATGAGCAAAAATGTCAACCCAGGTTGATTTACCCTGCAAAACTATCAGTTATGATCGAGGGAGAAAGAAAAATCTTCCAGCACAAAGACAACTTGAAGGGATACATGTCCACCAAACCAGGGCTTCAAAAAATGCTAGAAATGATACTCAAGCTTGAAGAAAAAAACAGGCATATCCAGGAGAACAGAAGGGAAGTATAAGACCATTAAAAGCGAGGCAATATACTTATAAAAACTACGAAACATAATAAATGTCTGGAATTAAAAATGGTTTCTCCATTATAACACTAAATGTTAATGGAATTAACTCACCAATCAAGAGACACAGATTACAAATTTGGATTAAAAATCACAATCCATCCATATGCTGCCTGCAGGAAACTCATCTCACCACAAAATATAGGCATGCCCTAAAAATAAAAGGCTGGTCAACAATTCTATAAGCTAATGGAAGCAGAAAACAGGCAGGGGTAGCCATTATGATAGCAGACAAAGTGGACTTCAAACCAAAGAAAATTATAAGACACACAGATAGATACTACATTTTAGTCAAGGGTACAATTCACCAGGAAGACTTCACAATACTGCACATATATGCACCCAATACGGGCCCCTCCACATTCATTAAGAAAACTCTACAGAGTCTAAAGCAAGAAATCAACCCCCAAACCAGAATTCTTGGGGACTTCAACACCGCCCTCTGAACATGGGATAGATCAACAGGTAAAAAGCTTAACAGAGACACTTTGGACCATAATCAAACCCTGAAAGAAATGGACCTTACAGATCTCTAATGAACTTTTCACCCACGCACCAAAGAATACACATTTTTCTCAGCAGCACACGGAACTTTCTCCAAAATAGATTATATATTGGGCCACAAAACGAATCTACACATACACAAAAAAGTTGAAATTCTAACCTGTGCCCTATCAGACCACCACGGCCTAAAGCTGGACATCCACAACACAACAAACAAGAGAAAATACACTAACTCCTGGAAACTTAACAATATGATGCTGAATGAGAACTGGATTCAGGATGAAATTAAACAGGAAATTCAAGATTTTCTGAAAGTGAACGATAATGAAAATACAACTTACCAAAATCTCTGGGACACAATGAAAGCTGTTCTAAGAGGTAAGTTCATAGCTCTTAATGCCTACATCAAAAAAATGGAAACATCAGAAATAAACAACTTAAAATTGCAGCTTAACGCTTTAGAGAAACTAGAGCAATCTGATCCCAAAAGTAGTAGAAGAGAGGAGATTAGCAAAATAAGGGAAGAAATATCTGAAATCGAGATTAAGAAAAACATAGAAAAAATCAACCAGTCAAAAAGCTGGTTCTTTGAAAAAATCAATAAGATTGATACACCCCTAGCTAATTAACCAAAAGCAAGAGAGAGAAAACCCAAATGAACAAAATTAGAAATGAACATGGAGTTATCACTACTGATACCCAAGAAATCCAGAGAATTATAACATCATATTTCAAAAACTTATACTCTATGAAGTTTGACAACACAAAAGAGATGGATGAATTTCTAAGTAAACACAACTTACCTAAATTGAATCAGGAAGTTGTGAATTATTTAAATAGTCCTATAACATATAAGGAAATTGAGGAAGTAATCTCGAATCTTCCCACCAAAAAATGTCCTGGACCAGATGGATTCAGCACAGAGTTCTACCAGACATTTAAGGAGTTAATAACACCAATACTCCTTAAACTGTTCCATCAAATAGCAAAGGAAGGAACACTACCAAATTCCTTCTATGAAGCTAATATCGTTTTAATCACAAAGCCTAATAAAGATTCACTTAAAAAAGAAAACTATAGGCCGATCTCTCTGATGAACACAGATGCAAAAATTCTCAACAAAGTCTTAGCAAATTGGATTCAAAAACACATTAAAAAAATCATTCACGGGGACCAAGTAGGCTTCATCCCCGGCACACAAGGTTGGTTCAACATATGCAAATCAATAAATGTAATTCATCATGTAAACCAGTCCAAAGACCAAGACCACATGATACTCTCGATAGATGCAGAAAAAGCTTTTGACAAGATCCAACAGCCTTTTATGATCAAAACGCTAGAGACAGTAGGAATGGAAGGAACCTTTATCAATATAATAAAAGCTGTATACAACAAGCCCACAGCAAGGATTATGCTCAATGGGGAACAATTGGAAGCATTCCCACTTTGATCAGGAACTAGACAAGGCTGTCCACTCTCACCACTTCTATTCAATATTGTACTTGAAGTCTTAGCTGAAGCCATAAGACAAAAAAGGGACATAAGAGGGATTCAAATCGGCAAGGAAGAAGTCAAGATATCCCTATTTGTAGATGACATGATCTTATACCTGAGTGATCCCAAAAACTCCACCAGGAAACTCCTGGAACTAATTGAGTTCAGCAGGGTGGCAGGATACAAAATAAATGTGCAAAAATCAGAGGCCTTCCTATATTCCCAGAATGAAAGAAGTGAAAAAGCCTTGAGAGAAACCATCCCATTCACTATAGCCCCTTAAAAAAATGAAATACCTTGGTATAAACCTAACCAAGGAGGTAAAAGACCTTTACAATGAAAACTTTAAAACCCTAAAGAAAGAAATAGCAGAAGACACCAGAAGGTGGAAAGACCTCCCTTGTTCCTGGATGGGCAGAATTAACATTGTAAAAATGATCATCCTACCAAAGGCAATATACAAATTGAATGCTATACCAATTAAAATCCCAAAGCAATTCTTCAAAGAAGTTGACCAAACAATCTCAAAGTTCATATGGAGGCACAATAGAGCCAGGATAGCAAAGATAATCCTGAGTAACAAAAACACTGCTGGAGGTATTACCATACCAAACCTAAGTCTATATTACAAATCCATAGTTATAAAGACAGCTTGGTACTGGTTCCAAAATAGACACACAGATCAATGGATAAGGATTGAAGACCCAGATATAAGCCCACAAAATTACAGCCATTTGATCTTTGACAAAGGGGCCCAAAGAATCCAATGGAAAAAGAACAGCATCTTCAACAAATGGTGCTGGCAAAACTGGATCTCCACATGCAGAAGATTAAAACTGGACCCGTACTTGTCACCATGTACAAGACTTAATTCCAAATGGATCAAGGACTTTGACATCAGGCCAGAGACTATAAAAACCATAGTTGAAAGGATAGGGAACTCCCTCGAGCTGATTGGGCTAGGCCAACATTTCCTAAACAGACATCCAATGGCACAGTCACTGCTACCAACTCTCAACTGTTGGGATCTTGTGAAATTAAAGAGCTTCTGTTCAGATAAAGAGATTGTAACAGGAGCTCAAAGGCAATCCACAGAATGCGAGAAAATCTTCACTAACCACATATCTGATAGAGCTCTGCTGTCTAGAGTGCACAAAGAACTTAGAAAACTAAACACCAAGGAAACCAATGGCCCAATTGAAAAATGGGCCCTGGAACTTAAAAGAAACTTTACCAGGGATGAAATTAAAATGTCTAACAAATATCTTAAAAAATGTTCCACTTCTTTAGCCATTAGGGAAATGCAAATCAAAACTTCCCTGAGATATCATCTCACCCCGGTCAGGATGGCAAACATGCACAATACAAACAACACCAAATGCTGGAGAGGATGTGGAGAGAGGGGAACTCTGCTACATTGCTGGTGGGATATGCAGGCTCATACAAACACTCTGGCGAGCCATCTGGAGATTCTTAAAGAAATTAAAGATTGAAATGTCATATGACCCTGCTATTCCATTTTTGGGAATAACCACCCATACAGCAGAGGTTCACCTCAATAGCACAAGCGCGACCATGTTCATAGCAGCACTGTTTACAATAGCAAAGTCATGGAATCAACTCAAATGTCCAACAGTTGATGAATGGATAAGGAAAAGGCAGTACATCTATACAATGGAGTACTACTCAGCCATAAAAAATGATGAATTACTGGAATTTGCCAGGAAATGGATGTCATTAGAAACAATTATATAAAGTGAAGTATCCCAGACCCAGAAAATTAAGCACCATATATAATCTCTAATAGGTGGGTCCTAGTACCAAACCCACCCAGCCCACTTAGAGACACTCAAAGAAAAACCTCTGTAATACCTATAGTAATTGCAAGGATTATGAACAGAAGGGATAGGGTAGGGGGGCCACACCAGAAACAAGGAGAGAGGGGACCATGTTACATCAGAGAAAATAGGCCTCCATCAAGGACTCAAATAAATAATGAGACATCTGATTAAGTTCTCAGACTTTCGTTCCTGATCATTTACTACTGAGGGGGTATGATCTCACTAGAAGAGGAGGGCATATAGTCTGGCAGATAAAAAGTAGCCATTTTGCAAATGGATGATAGACCCGTCCCTCACTGTGGTTTCCTACTTTTAATACATCTACCTTTGAATGTGCTCTTATAACAAGACTCTAGTTTAACAGCTTTTTGTCTCTGGCCAGGGGGTGACATACAATGCCCATCAGGATGGAGTGAAGGGCATTGCAGGAGCAGCAAAACTGCAAAAGAAAATCAACAAACCACAATCCAGAACTTCAGAGACTCTATATCAACCACCTAGAACTAGGCCAGCCTAATCTCTCCCCATCCTGAAGCTTAGGGAAATTTGCCGAAGAGGGGGCGGTAAGAGTGTAAGAGCAAAAGGATGGGAGGAGCAATGATTGCAAGATACTCCACACAAGTTAGGGCCAAAGCAATCATAATTGGACTTTGCATACCCTGAGCAATGTCCAACACACTATTGACCTCACAAAGTCTAGCATCTGCTAAAGGCACCAAGATTCTTGGAGGCAAGGGATTGGCAGCCACAACAGTGTTCCTATACTTAAGGGGAACACGGGAAAGGGTTCAAAGAATGGCCACTGGGTCCTTGTATATCATCGGAGAGGAGGGCTCAGAGGAGAATCTGGCATGCACAAGAAAGGTTTCTCTGGGAATTGGGGCGGGAGGCACTGGGGGATGGAGAGGGAGGGGTGAGGGGAGGGGGAGCAGGGGGTTCGGGGGGAGGATGAGGGAGGGAGGGAACTAGTGTACCTATTAAGTTTGTATGAGCTGACATAATAATAAAAAATGTAAAAAAAATATTTCACCTCCCTAGCCATCAGGGAAATGCAAATCAAAACTACCCTGAGATATCATCTCATCGTAGTCAGGTTGGTGAAAATTCACAAAACAAACAGCAACAAATGCTCGAGAGGATGTGGAGAAAAGGAATTGCTGGTAGAAATGCAAGCTAGTCCAACCACTCTGAAGATCAGTATAGCAATTTGTAAAAATGTTAAGTATTGAAATGCCATGACCCTTCTATACCACTTATAACAGTTACTCTTGACTATTGCTATGACAGGACACCCAAAGTCAAATAACTTAAGAGTAAAAAGATGTTTATTCATCTTATGGTTCCAGAGGGGAGAAACAGTCTTCATGATGGAGGCAACATGGCTGGTGGCTGAAGTTGGAGGCAGGCTAAGACACTGCAGACATCCAGTTGGATAGTAGATGAAGGCTGAAGACCGGAGGATTTCTGGAGAGTGTCTCTTCTTCCCAGTCTTCTGTTCTGTGCTTCCTTTTATCTGGTCTGCTACTGAGAGATTCCAAACAGATCTAAGTTTCTTCATTGTATTGGAAATGTATTGATCTGTAAAATCTCTTCAAGTGGTCTCAGCTGATTTTAGTTAATTCCAGGTGTGGTCAAGTTAACACCCAAGATTAACTATTACACCACTACTGGGAAAAAATCCCTAAAAATGCATCATTTCATTATAGTGTCAGGATACCTCCATGTTTATTGCAGCACTATTTAAAATAGCAAAATGAATGGAAAATGAAAATATGGGACATTTATACAACTTAATACTACTCAGCCATCAAAAAATGAATTAGTGAAATTTGACAGTAAATGCATGAAATTAAAACAAATTATACTGAGCAAAGTATCACAGGCACAAAAAGTTAAACACTGCTTGTTCTCCTTTATAAATTGATCCTAGTTCTAAATGCTTTTAATGACATACTTAAAGGTAAATTTTTTATTTGGTTAGGAGAAGGCCCCAACATCCAAACAGGATACAGCTGTACCCACAAAACTATAAATAACAACCAACCTTAATTCAGAATGTCAATGACCCTACAACATTCACCCAGAACCAAACCGGCCAAATCTTTTTCCATCGTAAAGCTCAGGGGACCTTGCAGAAGAAGAGGTACAATGATGAGCAAGATATTCCATTCATGTCTGGGCTTCTGGCAGCCAGGATCTCACTGCATTGTGATTGGACCTTACCTGAACTGCACAATGGCTGACATGTTAACACGCCTCCATAAGATTAGCATGATCTAGTGGGAATGCAGACTCATACAACCACTCTGGCAAGCCATCTGGAGATTCTTAAAGAAATTAAAGATTGAAATGCCATACGACCCTGCGATTCCACTTTTGGGAATAACCCCCATGCAGCAGAGGTCCACCTCGATAGAACAAGTGCGATCATGTTCATAGCAGCACTGTTTACAATAGCAAAGTCATGAAATTAACTCAAATGTCCAAGAGTTGACAAGTGGATAAGGAAAATGTGGTACATTTATACAATGTAATACTACTCAGCCATCAAAAATGATGAATTAATGAAATTTGCCAGGAAATGGATGGAATTAGAAACAATTATATTGAGTGAAGTATCCCAGTGACGGAAAATTAAGCATCATATGTACTCCCTAATAGGTGGATCCTAGTACCAAACCTACTTAGAGACACTCAAAGACAAATCTCTGTAATACCTACAGTAATTGTAAAGATTATAAATAGGAGGGATGGGGAAGGAGGGCCCCACTAGAAACAAGGAGAGAGGGGACTATGTTACAGCAGAGAAAATAGGCCACCATCAAGGACTGCAAGTAAGTAATGAGACATCTGATTAAGTTCAAAGACTTTCCTTCCTGATCATATGCTACTGATGGGGTATGATCTTACCAGAAGGGGGTGGGCATATAGGCTACCTGATAGAAAGTAACTATTTTGCAAATGGGTGATTGACACCACTCTCACTGCAGTCTCCTACTTTTATTACATCTACCTTTGAATATACTCTTATACCAAGACTCTAATTTAACAGGTTTTTAGCTCTGATCAGGGGGTGAATTCCAATATCCATCAGGATGGAGCCAAGGGCATTACAGGAGCAGCAAAGCTGAAAAAAAAGTCAACAAACCATAATTCAGAACATCACAGACTATATCAACCACATGGAACTGGGCCAGCCTAATCTCTCCCCATCCTGAAGCTCAGGGAAATTTGCAGAGGAGGGGGCGGTAAGATGGTAAGAGCACAAGGATGGGAGAAGTAATGATATGCAAGATATTCCACACAAGTTAGGGCCGAAGCAATCACAATAGGACTTTGCATGACTTGCGCTATGTCCAACACATCATTGACCCCACAAAGTCTAGCATGGACTAAAGGCCCTAGGATCCTTGGAGGCTAAGGACTGACAGTCACAGTAGTGTTTTTGAGCTTAAAGGGAACAAAGGAAAGGGTTCTGGGATATGCCCCTGGGTCCTTGCACCTCATCGGAGAGGAGGACCCAGAGGAGAGTTTGGCATACACAGTAAAGGATGCTCCGGGGATGGGGGGGGAGGCACTGGGGAATGGGGAGGGAGGGGAGAGGGGAGGAGGTAGTAGGGGGGTCGGGGGGAGGTGGAGGGAGGGAGGGGACCAGTGTACCTGTTAAGTTTGTATGAGCAGAAATAATAATAATAAAAAAAATTTCACTTGCTAAAGCTTAATATGTAAAAGATAGAGGAAAATATTTGCATATGGTGAATCTGGCAAACATCAACTTTTTATTATACTGTGAAATCAAATTTTAATATTTGATTCAATATGAAAATGATGACACTTTTGTTGAATTTTTAAAATGAGTATTTGTAAATAAAATAAAAATAAAGGAAATTCATTTATTATATAAAAAAAAGATTAGCATGATCTCAAGGGAGATGGCTTCAGGCAGTAGGCTCCTTAGAAGCAAGGAGTTAAATAGATACAACAGAGTTTCCACATTAATGGCCAGCCCAAAAAGGGACTGCAAATTTTTCCACAGAGTCCTGAACCCTCTCTAGTCCAGACATTTCAGAGGGAACCTTGAGACCCATATAAGCTGAGGTTCTGGAGGGAGAGATGAAGGAAAGGAGGGAGAAGGCAGAAAACACCAAGAAAAGAAAGAGAGGGAGCAAAGGAGGGAGAGAAAGAGGGAGGTGTGGGAGAGAGAGGAGGATGGGGGGAAAGAAGAGAGGGGAGAAAGGGAGAAGGAGGGGAACAAAGGGTACCTACCCATTCAGCTTGTATAACTATGTAAAAGATAAAATGGAAAAAAGTTTTTTCCCAAAAAAGATAATTTAATAATATCATTAACTAAAGGGCTCCTTGCTAAGATTTTACTGACCCATTTGTCTACAAATTAAATCTCTTTTCACAATACTTGTCTATTTGTACTTTATCACTATGATTTATAGAATGTTTCCCTTGCTAAATCATTCTTCATATCAGTAATTAAAGTTTTGCTTTATATTTATATTCCCTTTACTTTTTATACTAGTTCATGGTATTAAGCTAAACATTTTATTATTATTATTATTATTTCCGCTCATACAAACTTAACAGGTACATCGGTCCCCTCCCTCCTCCACCTCCCCTCCCTTTTCCTCCCCCTCCCCCAGTACCTCCCCTTCTCAGTGGCTCCCCCCCCAATCCCCGGAGCATCCTTTTATGTGCATGCCAAACTCTCCTCGAGGTCCTCCTTTCTGATGAGGTGCAAGGACCCAGGAGCATTTCCCAGAACCCTTTCTTGTGTTCCCTTTAAGCTTAGGAACACTACTGTGACTGTCAGTCCCTAGCCTCCAAGGATCCTAGTGCCTTTAAGTCCATGCTAGACTTTGTGGGGTCAATAATGTGTTAGACATAGCACAGGTCATGCAAAGTCCTATTATGATTGCTTCGGCCCTAACTTATGTGGAGTATCTTGCAATGCCCATGAGGATGGAGCCAAGGGCATTGCAGGAGCAGCAAAACTAAAAAAAAATCAACAAACCATAATTCAGAACATCAGAGACTCTATATCAACCACCATGAACTAAGGCAGCCTAAGCTAAACATTTAAAAATCAATTGTTAAAAATTATTTTCAGTGTTTAAGAATTCTGTATATTTTTAACAATAATTTTTAACTAACCAATAAAATAATGAGGTTCATCTGACATTTTATTCATTTATAATATGCATAAATTTTGCCATACATATTAAATTATCTTTAGTTCAATTTTTACACCTAATAAAATATAACTGTTAAATGACTTATATGATACTTTAATGAAGGAGACAAGCCTGTATATGTTCTGATGCATCTAACATTTCAGTCAGTGACTGATACAGAGTGCAGACTATATTCCATTGTGAAGAGTGACAGTCAAAAGAAGATAGTGTACCTTCCCTCGAGGGCACAAGAACTGAAAAGTTGGGGAATATCAGTAGATTTTTGTAAGATGACTCTAAGACAAAGGCAGGGATAGACAGAAAGGGATAGAAGGGAGAAACATGACAATTCCAAAGCCAATGTATACTTGACTTACAAGTTTGGGGAAAAAATGAATTTTCAGTGAAGCAATCATTTCCTTGGGGAAATTTCCTATATTATTTTCTTTTCTGTTGTCCATGTGATCTCTTCCTTATTGTTTATTAATGCTCCCAAATACCTATAATTGCTTACATTTCTATTGAATTAGTTTTTATTAAATGTCTTTAAAGGGTATTTATAAAGTAGAACAGATTTAGATAAAAACAGTATAAATGTCATTCACAGAGATTATGTGACAGAGACGTATTTTAGGCTACAACACAAACTGCACATTTCAGAAGGGAATATTTGGAACTGTTCTGTGATCACAGTATCTCCAGGAATCTTCGAAAAAGGATGACTTTTGCTTGTGTTTCACTTTAAATTGAGGTTTGAATATTTTCCAGACTCATCAATGAAAAAAGAAAGAGCAGTCATACCACTGACAAGAGCCCGCATATCCATCACACCAGGCACAGAATTAGTGGAGGCAAAGATAATTAACAGATAATGTCAATGCAATGAAGTGTCTTTGAGAGATAATGGTCCCCTGCTGCTGCTGAATGCTGCTGGGAAGCCCATTTTTCAAAACAATATGTCCAAGTTGAGACAGGATTTTTAACCCATAAAATAATAACCTTTACACAATGCTCTATTGCAACAAAGTATTTCTATCACAATAGAATTTGCTTCTAGAAAATGCTGTAAGAGTAATCTTTTTATAAAGAGATGCTATAATTATATTACTTGTTACAAAAATCAATGTTTTCCTTATTCAAGGCAGTTGGAATCTGGCCAGTTTTATTTTAATGATCTTCAGAGGTTTATTTTTTGTGTTCTTTTCAAGGCACTTAGTTCTCTCGCTTCTTGTGCAGATACCTTGCATGAGATCTCCTTGAAAGTTCTGACCAGCATCTAAGTGATTGTGTCTGTGCCATTTTCATCTCTAAGCATGTTATAGCAGTTTGCCTGAAGTATTGCTGATAAAATCATGACAAAACAACATAAAAGAACAAGGGGTTGATTCTCTTTTATGATAGTCTGGTTATAGTTGCTTGTCCAGCTTGGAAAGACAGTTCGTATCAACTGCAGGACCAGAGCGAGGGGGCCACATATCCACTGAGAGGGACAATTCTCACTTGCCAGACGAACACGTCTGGCCAAGTATAGAGGAGAATGCCAACTTTCTCTAACAGTTCCCTCAATTTTATTCTCCTGCTCAGGAAGCAGTCCCACCTACCATGGACTGGACCTTCCCCATCAACTAGACAATCTTATGCAGGTTTGCTCTGGGATTAACTCAACTACTAACTCTCTGCAAATTTGCCCAGAGCTCAAACCTTTGACGTCAAGTTGACATCTAACTATGACACTTTTATCACTTCTCAACCTAACACAAAAACATAGCAATTTTAAATCGTAACCTTCAATTCTTGTCCCCCCAGGTGTTAAGTTTATCTTATAATATAAATACTCTTAATTTTATTAATTCTAAAAGTCCAAATTAAAAGTTTTAATAATCCAATTTTAAAATCCAATCATTAAAAGCTCAATTATTAAATTGGTCTATCATTAAAAGCTCAGTTCCAACATTTTAAAAATCTCTTAACCATAAGTTTATGAAATTGAAATAAGTTAAATACTTAAACACAGATAAAGCATGAAATGGAAGCATTATAGCACAATAAGAAAATATCAAATTAATACTAGAGTCCAGCAAATCAAATACTGAAGTATCCTGTACTTCATTGTCCATCTTCTATTGCTAATTAGTCACAGTGGCTCAAAGATTCTGGGGAATCCCAATTCTACTTCACAGTTTAAAGTCGTAGAAAGTTCAGTGTTTTTCTGAACTGGGTTGAATCTCCATTGGCAGTGGTCCTTAACATATATCCCATGGTGCTGTCTTCAACAAAAGTCCAGGATCTCCTCTGCAGCCATAAGCTTCACCTTCCTTTGCTGGAGCTCCAAACCTGCCAATGGGCATCAAACTTCTACACTCCGTGAACCCCTCAGTATGGCATTAAAACCAGTACTACCTGGGTAATGCTAGCAAATTTCACTTGGAGGCAGAAATGTAACTTGGTCCATTCAAGCCACAGCTGTAACACCTTTTGTATGCTGACTCTGGAAAAGCCCTTCTCTAGGCATCCAAAACTTTCAGAGGACAAGAAACAGCTTCAGTTAGGGATTTCATCCCCTGAAGGAATCCAGGTTTTCAAACCACTTGATTTCTACATGGTGGTCTTCATTTTTTTCCCTGTCCCATGTAAAACACTAGGTTTCTTTCAATGATATTCATTTCTCCAATGGTGGTAACTGCTTTGCTGACTGCTTTTTCCTATCCAATGTTTCAAGGCTGTCAATACAGCTCTCCTTTACCAAACAAACCAGTCAATCATGTTTAAATTCAACATTGCTAAAGTCCTTATTCCCTTTATCACAATCTTGGTCCAAACAACTCTCTTAGTATCTTTATTCTCCAAATGGGCCACTAAACTGTGCAGAACAGTATTCATAATCCATAGTCCCAAAGTCTTCAATTTCAATGTTTGTCCAACAAAACTACTAAAAATCCACAAAAGTCATATAGCCAGATTCTTTGGTACTAGTTCTGTAGAAATTTGCCTGCAATCATGATAAAACAGCTTAAGAAGACAAGGGGTTTATTCTCTCTTATGACAATCTGGTTACAGTTGCTTGTCTAGCTTGGAAGGACAGTCCACACCAACATTGGGAGCAGAGGAAAGTGGCCACATGACCACTGAAGGAGGGACAAACCTCACTTTCCAGACCAGCATGTCTGCCCACGTATACAGAAGATGCCAACTTTCTCAAATAGTTCCCTGCATTTGATTCATCTGCCTAGGAATTAGTCCCTTCCACCATGCACTGGATGTTCGCCATCAACTAGACAGTCTCCTACAGGTTCACCCTGGGCTTAACTTAACCAACAATTCTCTAAAAATGTACCCAGATCTCCAACCATCAACATCACTTGTATCTAACTATGACACATACCCTATTGGCTATTAAGCATTTTTAATTACATTGAATCTAATATCTTCAAGTGGACATTAATATGCCTATTTAAAAGATATTGTTTTTTTTTCTTTTTAAGTAATGTATTCTTCTAGTTTCCATATAATTCAAAGTAATGTCACAAGCCAAGATGACAACAAAATGACCAAATAAAGAGAATATTATCATAGATAATCTGTAAAATACATAATAAATATAAAAATTATCTAATCTCATTTTTCTAGAATAATTATGTGCCAGGTGTAACATTGTCTCTCAGATGAAGCCTCTCTTATTTCCTGCTAGTCAGTAATGAAGCTGTACTCTAGTTGCCACAATACTGTTTTATTCCTGCTGGTGAGGGTAGGGGCTGCAGAAAGAAGGGTCTTTTTGGCTTCATCTTGCCCTTTCTGTATTTTGTGCAGCAGGCAGCAGCACTTCCCATGAGTTGCTTGCATAGGTTTCTCCTAGGATGTACAGAACCTAGAAGGGAACTTCATCACCTTTGCATATTTCGCCAGGGAGCTTCACAGTATGATACCATCCCATGGGCCCCTGCCACACCTTCTCCAGCTGCCAGGGCTAGAACTCAGCATTGAAATAGCCTAGCACTAGTTCTTCTCTAGGTGCTGTTCATTAGCTGTGAACATATTCGTACTTGCTGTATTCTTCAGTTTTCTTCTTTTATGAATAGATAATCCATCATTAATAATTCTTTTGTGTTAAATCTTGCTGTGTTTAAATTACTATGTGATTTCTGTCACCTAATTGGTCAGTAACTAACAGAGATTTGCTCCATCTCATCTTACTTTTAAATAAGTAATTGGGAAACAGTAGGTTCTTCTTATATTTCCTTACCAAGAAGAAATTAATTTGATGTAAATTAGCCATTGTACATAATTCAGTACAGTTAATGTTTCCATAATGTGTACATTCATAATCTGCTTTTTTCTAGTTTCAAGACACTAGAGGAAATACACTGTTCATTGTGATCATTCTTTTCCCCTTTTCTTCAGATCCAATGAATCTGCTTTTTAACTTTGTCCACTTACCTCTGCTAATTATCCACATAAATGTGATCATAACAGATAACATATCAAAATGTTTGTTTCCAGACTCTTGATCCTACTCCTGTATGCATCTATCACTATGCAGCTTCCATATTAGTTTGATTAGCTATGGTATGTTTCAAATTCATGAAATATGAGTCCTCACACTTTTCTTTTTACCATGGTTTGGCCTCCAACGATTCTTGTAATTCCACCTGAATTTGAAGACAGCCTTCATGCCTCATAAAACATTGGAATTTTTAGTCTTACATTAACTCTACAAAACTCTGGGTATTACCATCTTAACAATATTGTCTTTTGCTCCATGTGAATGCAGACTCTCTTTCCATTTCTTTAATTTCTTCCAAAATATTTTTAATATATGTCTTTCACCTCAATTGATTAAAATTTTATTTTTAGTTATTTTATTCTTTTGGGTGATATAAATTGAATAATTTTCTAAATCTCTTTTTCAGATTGGACATTACTTTTATACAGAAATGCAATTGACTTTTTTAAATATTTTATTTATATGAGAGAAAAAGAGAGAGGAAGAGAGAGAGATTATGCCATAGTAGGCATTTAAAGGTCAAAGAACAACTATTAGAATCAGTTTTCTCCTTCTGCCATGTGGCTCTAGGAATTGCTCTCCGGTCACCAGGTTTGCATATATCCACTTTTACCAAATGAGTCATCTCATTTGCCCACAACTGATTCTTGTTTGCTGATCTTAAATCTTCCAATTTTGTTGGATATATTCATTAAGTATATTTGTTTATGGTATTTCCTAAGTACAGGATCATGACATTTTAAATATGATTTTACTTTTTTCTAATTTGGATTTCTGATTTTTGTTTTTCTTAATTGCCTCGGCTTGAACTTCTAGCACATATTTTAAATAACAACATTGGAAGATGCATACTTATCTTCTTTCTAAACTTAGTGAGAATGGTTCAGTCTTTCATTACCATGTATAATAATGGTTATGGGCTATCACAAGTGCTTTTAGTAACATGTGGAAGTGTTAGTCTAATTTCAGTTTGGTGAATATTTTTATTATGGAGGTTAGGCCAGTTTATTCTGATTATGGGTTTTCTTTCTATTAATATGTTAATTATGATGATTTTCTCATGTTGAGATAAATCCCACTTGACAACAACCTATAATATTTTAATGGTTATTAGACAGAGATTGCTAGTATTTCATTCATGGTATTTTCATGTTTATTCAAAAGAATGTTGGACTTCAGTTGTTTCTTTTGTTATTTCTTAGTTTAGCCCTACTTAGCAAACTAATAACAGAATGTAACAGCATATGTTCCCACAACTTATATTTTTTTAAATATAAGGCCTTACATAGGCCTTATTTACAGACAATATTGACCACCACTGATTTCATCCATTATGGTTTTTTCTTGCTCATTAATCACTTCATACAAACCTTGTCTTGTAATATTAAAACACTAGCACATGTCTTTGTTTTGGTAAGGATGTTTTGATACTGAACTTCATGCATGCCAGCTCTAAACTCATGGGAAACCAAGGAAATACTTCTGCCTAAATCTCCAGTACTGGATTACGGGTGTGAGTTACCATACTCAGTTTTTCTGATTACACGGATAGAGCAAATGCAAAATTTTTGTTGAGCTAGACTCCCTAGTGAAAAAACTAATGAAAGACAAAAATGCTATTCTTGTGTTTCTGGTAAGTTTTAAGACATAGTCAGCAGTACACTCATGGGGAAAAGAGAAGGAACTGCCAGTATTTCCTGCTGTTGCTCCTGCTATAGAGGAAGGTAACCACCTCAGTCATTCTGAGAGAATGGCTAAGGTTTCTCATAAATGAGTGTAATGCATGGTGAGTGGAGGTATTTTGTTGAATTACTGACTTATAGGTTCCCTACTGGTATACAATATACTTGTATTTGAATAGAGACTGTAGTCAAATGTAAGTTAATTCATAATAATGTTCGGTGAATGGGCAACAATCAATAAGTATGGGCATGCAACAGTACAGGTAAAGAGGATCACACCTGTCCTAGGGGTGAACAGTAATCACTCCAATAATGTGTTCTCTAAATTCTCCAATACAAGAGAACATTCTGTAGGAAGATGCATTTGCTGAGGCAAACCTTGCACATCACCATTGAAGTGTTTTGTATGAGAATGCAAACTACAAAGGCAGTCATGCAACCATGCTCAATTTGTCTTAGATGATTGCCACCACTTGAGCCTTTAATCCTTTATCAGATTATTTATATTGCATTTTACAATCCCACTATATCAGCATCAGCCTTATTCCAATTTTTAAAATGCAGTGAAGAATAGTATATGGGTCAAGCACATGGATCAATGGGTAAGGCATCTGCCCCCAAACTCAGGGACCTGAGTTTGATCACTGAAATACACATAGTGAAAGGAAAGAATTGACTCCTCAGAGTTGTCTTCTGACTTCAACACATTTTGAGGTCCCTATATTTTGGGATATTTCCTCTCATAAGCTTACAAAGACAGTCCTGTTATTTCACAATGATTTAAAGTATTATCATTTTTGTCTAAGTATGAGACAACCAATTGAACACTTCTAAAGCCCTTTTAGAACTTCTTAAATGTAAACATTAAGTCTACACGTTCTGTTTAGTGTACATAGTCCAGCAAGAGTGACTAATCTGATTTTGTTTTTTTTTTCACCACAACCTCATGCTTTTAATATCTACTACATATATATTCTCTAGATTTTAGTCACTATAGATTGTGAAAGCTATAATGTTCTTTTGGTATATAAAGTACTGCCATGTCAGTCATAATTATGCCTTACACTTTAAGATCTAATGGGAATTGCATATAACCATGATTTTATAAACCAACAAGCTCAATGGTGTGTACTCTGACAAGAATAAGTGCTTTTTGATAAGACAACTATACAGAATGATTATTGCAGGTTCCACAGACAAACTAGAATGAAAATCCTCAAACAGAGAATGGAAGGTCTGTTTCTATTGTTAACAAAGACTTAGCAGAATTTACGATTCAATGTACTGAGCTTTATTGTCATGTTTTCATTTCTCTTTTCTAATACAATGCCATTTCTAGTGAAGTCTCTCTTTTACAAAAGATTTTAACAAAAGATTTCCTATGAGCTTTGGAATTAATTTGTGATTTAATTCAGCCACTCACAAGATGAAACTGTTGGTTTGGGTTTGGTTTTCTGGTTTCAGAAACTTAAACTCCACAGTTACTGGAACTGAAGGCTTATATAAAGGCAAAAATGGAAACTTTTCTTTCTTCTTCCTTCCTATTATCTCTATTGCTGCTAGGAACAAACTGTCTGATTAGATACTTTAGTTTGATAAGAATTCTTAATTATCAAACAAAAGCACCACAAAAAATTATTTTAGTAAATATTTGATTTCTACTATCTAGTGGCATTTTACCTTTATGAATAATATGCTTATGCCAATAAAAATAAGAAATTACTTCAATATTCAAAGTAAAGTCATAAATAGATGAATCTTTTTGTATATTCTTAGCTGATGATAAGTCTGGTATCATTTATTCCATTTCTTTTTTATGGAATATGTTGAAAAGGTGTATAAGCTCTTTTTTATAATCTGATAGAATTTTTTCAATGTACTCACCTGATTTGGGCTTTTTCTTTGTTATGAGTCTTTGTGCTACTGTTGTAATTTTCTTTCTGATTGTTACAGATCCATTTATGTTGCCTATATCTTCTTCATTTAATTTTGGCGTGTCCTTTGTGATTAGGAGCTTACTTGTTTCTTCTAAGTTTATTAGCATTTTTATATATATTTTCAAAGTAATCATTAATAATTATACTTCACCTGCATCTATAACAGCATCTTTTTAATCTTTCATTTTGTTAATATGGTTTCTCTTTTGGTTAATTTGTCTAGGGGTTGGCCAACTTTGTTTTCTTTTCCCAAGAATCAATTTTTATTTTTTTAATTGGACATATTGTTCTTTTCCATTTCATTAATTTCTGTCATGATCTTCATTACTTCTTGCTACTTGTTACATATGGATTTAAATTGTTCTTATTCTTTAGAATCTTAAGGTGTTCCAATAGGATACTTATTTTATATCTTTCTAGTTTTTAATGTAATCACTCATATAGTTCTAAACTTTCTTATAAATGTTAACTGAATTCCAAAATTAATGGAAATTAAGATTTTGGTTTTCATTTATTTACAGGGAATTTTAATTCTTTTCTTAATTTCTTCAAAAATTTTTCAAGATTTTGTGTTCATTGTCCATGTATTTACATAGTTTCTGAAGTTTTTCTTACTATTACTTTCTAGTCCTTCTGTACTACATCTGATAAGAAACAGGAGATTATTTTTAACTATTTTTTATATTCCATAATATTTGGTTTATAGCCTATATTGCAATCCAGTTTTGAGAAAATTCCTTCTGTTAAGAAGAATCTGTCTTTTGTTGGATGGAATTTTCTGCAAAGTCTGCTAAGTCCATTTGATTTGCATTATCATTTACCTCTGACATTTCTTGCTGATTCGTGTTTAGATGAGCTTTCTAGAGATATGGAGAGTGGATCGAACCTGGCTTCTCTTGTTTATCTGAATCACATATCTTAGTTTCTTCTCTTTAACTAGAACCTTTAAATTCATCCATGGATTTCTGATCTTTTTCCCTCTGTTCCTCTTGTTTGAATGAAATTATTTTTTTCTTAAAATCTGACTCCTTCACTGGTTATCACAGAGGCAATCATTTGTTTGACATCTTACACAGATCCATATTTGACTATTTGATGTGACTTAAATGGCCACAGCTCCTTAAATAATATTGCAACAAATGGAATACCCAACTAAATAGTCAAATCTCAGAATTCATAAAACTTACTAAATATTCCATAATATTCATTATTTTAGGAATGTATATGTTTCAGCAGTCTTTAGTACAATCAAAATTATAGAAATATGACAGCGAGAAATAATTTATGGACTTTTTATCACACTCAAAAAAATCCTAAATACATTAATCTGCTTTCTAGTCTAAATATTTTACAGATCCATTTTGTGTAAATTTAAACATACAATATACGATCTTTAGTAATAGACTTTTTTCTACTTAGCACAGTGTTTGCAAAGTTTATCAATAGTATGGTAGGTACCAGTACATGATGATTTTTATTACTGAAATAGTAGTCCATTGTAAGAATAAGCCACATTTGTTTATTTATTCATCAATTGATCAGTGCTGCTCTTATACTATGTGACTAATGGTGATATGGTGTTTTAGTGTTGATGTTTTAGATGAACATATGTTTCCAGTTGTTTTGAGTAGACAGCTAGGAATGGATTTTCTGGAAATAAATTTCTGAATGTATGAGGAACTGGAAAACTCTTTGCAATGTGAGCATGTCAGTTGCCCTTTGTACATTTTCTCCAGCAATTAAAACACTGACTGGTCTGGTAGGTTTCAGTATGCATGTACTGATCACATTAATGACAAACATCATTCTTGGGCCTATGAATAAATTCTCACTGTAGTAGATTAATGCCAGCTGGTTAAAAGAAGAGGCTGTGAAGTGTCAGTCCTGATCTTATTCTCAGGAGGTAAAACAGAATCTTATACTAAAAATTTGGGATCCCATATTTCAAACAATAATTGTGGGCATAATTATTATATATTTAACATTACAGACATGAATATTTCACAATTTGTTTATATTTCTGATGGACCAGTCCAGTTGACAATATATATCCAGTAAGACCAAGAAAATATTTGAAAGGTGTTTCCTTTTTTGCCCATTACATGGTTGCCTATTGTTTTTTCCTTCCTAGGAAAATTCATATTATAAAAAAGAATGTGATTGCAGAACTATGAGAAAAATCCCTGTCAGACAACCTATTTTCAGTTCACTGACTACTTTCATTTGTCAGTCGATAATCAGAACATAAAGGAGCATGTTTAAGGTAGAAAATTTACTCTTTGTATTCTGAACTCCAAGAAACAATTCAGGTGTGTGTTCTTGCTTTTAATAATTAGTAAATTCATTGTTATACTCAATGGCTATTGTCTTCAATAAATAGTGCCTGTGAATCTAAGGAAGCATTGGCCGAAAATGATTCTTAAGGTGATGTATTTTAAATACCAAACAAGAATTTATTTCAATTTAACTCAGCAACATGAAAATGACACTAAAATAAGATAAATCTAAAGTAGAATTTATTTGTAAGTAGCATCACAATGTTTCACAAGCTCACATAGAGAAACCACATTCATTTAATATGTTCATGATGTTCCTTTTATTTATCTAAATGAGATTGCTTTGTCTGTCAATATTCATCTGGTGTAGTATAATGAAATGTAGTTAAAAGTAAAGCATCTAAGAAAGATTGCATGGATATTCTTATGATCATGATATAGAAGCATGATCTCTTTGAGAATTTCAGAAAGCCTGAAAGGTTGCCACATATGTTGAATTCCTGCAGAACATTAAAGATATCTATTCTACATACATTTTTATTCTAATTCAAATACCATAAATAAAATATCACAGTTCTAAATTTGTAGAAAATGATTCTGAGATTTTTAGAATGGTTAGTAGTTAAGATGCTGAGGAAGGGCTGAAGAGATGGTCCACGGCTTAAAGTCTTTGTCTCACAAGCAAAAACACCTGAGTTCAGTTTTTCAGATCCCAAAACCAAATATAATACACCAAATATAGATGGCAAAGCCTGGGAAAATCTCGGGCAAAGCAATAAGGATGTAGAATAATCCAAGATGATTTCTGATATTCCCCACCAACTTCCACAGGTACTCACATTCAAATGCCCTTTTCTACACACACACACATGCACACACACACACACACTTACATGCACATACATACACACACATGTGTATGCACACACAAACGTGAATATACACACACATGCATGCACATACACAATGCACACATAGAGGACAAAAAAAGAGTTCCAAGGGAAGAAAAGGCAGTGCCAACCTTTGAATAAATGTCATGTCTGACTCCAGAAACTAAGCCCTTAATAAGCTCTTATCTGAATGTGTATTTCTCTCTAAATTTTTAAGTTCAAAACTAATATTCAAGCTAATAGTGTTGGTACATGGATGTGACTATATATATTAAAAGAAGTTCAAAGAAGTTCATTCAACTGCTACCTTCAGAGGGCATGAGGTAGAAGTAAAGAATGAGATCACTCAGATGTGGTGACTGCCTTCTATGAGCAATCAATGGGACCATGCAGAAGTGGTAATAGTTCCCTCTGAGCAAATAAAATGGTCCTGTACAGATGTAGTGACTGTATCTATGAGCAAGGAATGCGCCTGTGTAAAAGCAGAATTCATTAGGGCTTTTGTTTGAACTACCAAGTTTTCAGAATCATGTAAAAATTCTGCATTTTTATTAACTGTTTGCTTTACTAGATTTTTATTTAGAAGTCCAAATAAACTAAAGCAAACTTGAAAAATATAATCTTTTAAAATTTCCATTGTAATCTTTAGAACTATTTTTATTTAAAGATTTTTCTTCATGTCACAATAGTATCAAAAATGTTTAAAACACATAATATGAAGTATGAGAATGTATTTATTATGATTAAACTTGAAATTAAAAGCAGGATAAGTGCAATCCAAAGCTGAACAGTCTCACCAACAGTACTAAAGAAGCAGAAAATGGAATATCAGAACTAGAAGACATGATGACAGAACAAATTTGCTCAATAAAAGAGGTTGAAAAAGCTAAAAAAATACTTGAGAAGAATATTCAAGAGCTATGGTACACCTTCAGGAAACTAAACCTACATACACATTCACGGAATTCAAGAACAAGAAACCCAAAAAAGCCACACTGGAAGAAATTTTTCACACTACCTTCAATGAAAATCTTCCACAGCTAAGAACAGAGTTCCCCAAGTACAACAGGCATACAACACACCAATCAGATATGACCAAAACAGAAACTCTCCATGGAAAATAATAGCCAAAACACTGCAGATATAAGACAAACAGAATGTTTTGAGAGTCTCAAGAGAGAAAAAACAAGTCCCTTTTAAAGGTAGGTCTATTAGAATAATAGCTGATTTTTTTTCAGTGGAGACAGTAAAAGCCAGAAGAGCCTGGAGAAATGCACTTCAAGTTATGAATGATCACAAAAGCAAACCCAGGATGCTATATCCATCAAAAGTATGAGTCATGATTGAAGATGAAAGAAAAATTTTTGATCATAAGGGATAAACTCAAATCCTACATGACCACAAAACCTAAAGAAAATACTACAAAAGTACTCAAGTTCAAAGAAAAGAACAATAGTACACAGGAGGACAGAAAGAAAAAAAATGTCAACACAACTATTAAGCAAAGAAATATATTATCACAAAACTTGAAAAATGACAGAAATCAGTAAACATTTCTCAATTATAACCTTAAATGTCAATGAACTTAACTCTCCAATTAAGAGACATAGGCTACAAACATGGCTTAAAAAATCACAACCCATCACTCTGCTGCTTTCAAGAAAGAAGTCTTATTATGAAAAATAGGCACAATCTCAGTACTTAAAGGTACCACAAACTAATGGAACAAAAAAATAAGCTGGAGTAACAATTCTAGTACTTGACAAAATAGACTTCAAAATAAATCATAAGAGACACCGACGTCTATTACAAGTTAGCTGAAGGAAAAATCCATCAAGAAGCCTTCATAATCTGACCTAATATAGGCTCATCCTTATTCATTAAACAAAATGGACTTGACTACTCTACTGAACTTTCCATTCTAACACCAAGGAATACACATTCTTTTCAGCAGCCTATGGAACTTTCTCCAAAGTAGACCACATATTAGGCTACAAAGCAAGACCCCACATACACAGGAAAGTTGAAACTACATTCTGCACTTTATCTGACCACCGTAGACTAAAGCTAGATATCCACAACATGGTAAATGACAGAAAATACACAAACTCTTGGAAATTAAATACCATGATATTGAACAAGGAATAGGTGCAGGCAGAAATCAAAATTTGAAAATTCCTGGAAGCAAATGATAATTAATACTCAACATATCAAAATTTCCAAGACATGATGAAGACTATCCTAAGAGGAAAGTTGATGGCACTCAATATCTACATTAAAAAAGGAAACACCACAATTAAATCACTTAACAATGTATCTTAAAGCTTTAAAGAAACAAAAACAATCCAATGCCAAAGGCAGTAGATGAGAAAAGCTTAGTAAAAACAGGTAAAACACATCCAAAATTAATAGAAAAAAATACCAAGAATCAACCAGAGTCAGTTCACTGAAAAAAATCTTTGAAAAGATTTGTCCATATAATATTTACATTTTAAATAAGTATGTTTAATTATATAATTATAATTTAATTTTATACATTTATATATGCTTTAATTATAAAATTATATATTACATATTATTAAATAAATATATTTATAAAAAACATGTAAAAATATAAATAAATCCTTGGCCAAATTAACCAAAACTAAAAAAAGAAAATCCAAATGAATAAAATTAAAGATGGAAGTGGAGTTATGAAAACTGATACAAGGAAATTCAGAGAATTATAAGATCATTCTTCAAAAACTTCAAGAAATTTGACAACCAGAAAGAAATGAATGAACTTCTAAGTATACAGAATTTACAACATTGAATCTGGATGAACTGAATTTTTTAAATAGTACTATAACAAGTGACAATGTTGAAGAAGTAATTACAAATTTTTCTACAAAAAAAGCCCAGTGCAGAATCCTACCAGGCATTCAAAGAACACCACTACGCCATAAAATATTTGGCATAACAGCAAAAGAAGGAAGACTTCCAAACTCTTTCTACAAACAATAATACAGTGATCCCAAAACCAAATAACGATGTGAAAATAACAGGAAGAAAACTATATGCACGCAGATGAAAATACCCTCAATAAAATTTTAGCAAACCAATTCAAAAGCATATTAAAAAGATCATTCATTATGTGACTAGATAAAATTTATTTCAGACAAACAAATCTGATTCAGTATATGCAAATCATCATCATATAAACAAATGCAAGGATCCAAACCACATAATTCTCTTCATAGACTCAGAAAAACCTTTAGACAAAATCAAACATCACTTTATGATAAAAGGAGATAAATAGCCCAATTAGAAAATGGGTCTCAGAACTCAAAAGAAACTTTTCTAGGGACAAAAATCAAAATGTTTAACAAATATCTTAAACTTTTTTCTGCATCCCTAGCCATAAGGGAAATACAAATCAAAACTACCTTGAGATATCCTGACCCCAGTCAGGATTGCAAAAATCCACAATACAAATAACACTGAATACCGGTGAGGATGTGGAAAGAAGGGAACTCTCATGCATTGCTAGTGAGAATGTGGGCTTATACAACCATTCTGGAGAAAAGTATGGTACTTTCTAAGAAAAGTTAAGGATTGAAATGCCATATGACCCTGCTATACCTCTACTGGGAATAGTCCCCTATTATGCAAAAATTTGCTACAGTGACATGAGCACAACCATGTTCATTGCAGCACTATTTACAATAGCAAAGTCATGGAATCAACCCAAGTGCCCAACAGTTGACAAATGGATAATGAAAATGTGGTACATTTATACAATGGAATACTACTCTGCCATCAAAAAGATGAACTAATGAAATTTGCTGGGAAATGGATGGAATTAGAAAAAATTTATTGAGTAAAGTAGCCCAGACACAAGATGCCATATGTATTCCCTAATAAGTGTATCCTAGTTTCAAATTCACTTAATGGCATATTCGAAGGTAAATCTCTGTAATATCCAGTGTAAATCACAAAGGATTATAAACAGGGGGAAAAAAGAAAGAGGACTTGAAAATAAAAGAGATAGGGGAACATGCCTCATTAGAGAAAACAGGTCACAATCATGTGTTGCATGTAAGTAGTGAAACACCTGGTGCAGCTCAGTCTCATATTTGCTCTCCTGGTCACTTGGGACTGAACAGGTTTGAGCTCACCAATGAGAGAGGATATATGGGTTGGCAGATAGAAGATAACCAGCAAATTGGATACTGTCCCCCCACTGCTGTGTCCTACTCCTATTCTTCCATCTACCTTTGAGTCTCCTCTTATATTAAGATCTTTATTTAAATAGTCTTTTATCTTTGGTTAGGAGATACTTCAATACTAATCAGGATGCAGCCAAGGGCAGTGCAGGAATAACAAAACTGAAAACAACAACAAAGGCCCTACATTATTCACCAGGAACCATACCAGCCAAATCTGTCCCCATCCTAAAGCTCAGGGAACCTTGCAGAAGAGGGGGCAGCAAGATTGTAAGAGCCTACAGATGGGGAGGACCAATGATTTGCAAGATACTCCATACAAGTTAGGGCTACAGCAGCTAGGATTGGACTTTGCCTGACCTGCGAAATGGCTGTCGTGTCAATGACTCCCCAAATCTAGCAGGGATCACAGGGTAGAAGGCTTCAAGCAGTAGTATTCCTAGAAGCAAGGGATTAAACAGTCATAATAGAGTTCCCATGCTAAAGGGGAGCCTAAGAAGGGGCCCCAGGTTATACCACTGAGTCCTGAGCCCTCACTAAGATGGAGGACTCAGAGGGAGGTTTGGGGCTCACATAAGTGGATGCTCCAGGGGATGGGAGGGAGGGAGGGAGAGGCACTGGGAAAAAGGGAGGAAGGGAGGAAGTGAAAGGAATAAGGGGTAACGGGGGAAGGGAGGAAAGAGGGAGAGGATGGGAGTACCTATTGAACTTGTATGATTAGGGAAAAAATTAAAATATTCCAGTCTCCTAGCCATTAGGACAATGCAAAATCCCTCTGAGATACCATCTCATCCTGGTCAGAATAGCTAAAATCTAATACACTGGTAATATATATTGCTGGATAGGATTCATAGAGAGGGAACCCTTATCCATTGCCGGTGAGAATGCAAACATGTACTCAGGAGATCAATATGAGGGTTCCTAAAAGAGTTAAACATTGAAATGCCATATAACCTAGCTATACCACTCCTAGGGATCTTCCCGATGAATGTTTCATCTTACTATAGAGACATGTACATATATGCGTTCATTGCAGGTCTGTTCACAAAAGCAAATGTAATGAAATCAGACTAAATGCTTAACAATAGATTAATGGGCAATGAAATTGTAGTACAAATACACAATGGAATAGAATTCGGCTATCATGAAAAATGAATTAATGAAATTTGCTTTTGGAAGAAAGTATACTGAGTGAAATATTCAAGACACAGAAAGATAGACGCTACATGTTTTCTTTTATAAGTGGAACCTAGTACAAAACCCTCAAAATGACATACTTAAGGGGAAATTTCTATAGTATCCATTATAACAGCAAAAAAACATAACTTTTTGGGTAGGGAAGAGAAAACCCCAAGAGAGTGAAGACAAAGAAACATAGGTAAATAGATAAATAACAATAATGCCACTATTAAAGAAAAAAGTCTGCAAGGAAAGGGAAGTAAGGTGATAAGCCATAATGAGGGGTAAGCAAAGGGGATAAAAGAAACAAGTGGCTTAAGGGAAAAAAGGGCAAGAGTGTAGCCCAGTTGCATACACTGTAACTATTACAACTCCAGTAAGAAGAATATATGGGAGCAACAGAGATATGAAAGCCCCATAGGAAAGCAATTGTTCTCTGAATAGGTCCTAATCCCCTTAATGTCAGGGAAATCATGCCTGATACTGTAACCTATTCAAATAAGAGTAGAAGGGAAGTAAATGTATAGGAACAGATATCTTAGTGTTAACTATAAAAGGATGATAATAAAATATCATCTAAACACTCCCTTTTCTAACTCTTAGGTAAGAAAAGCTCTCAGACCTCAACCAACCAGTGGAAGGCTTGTGAGGCAGAAAACCACATCAGTTACAAAATAACAGGGAACTTTTGGAATTCTCTGCCTTAATCAGTCCATCAAAATCTTATCCCATACCTAGGCAACCTCACAGAAGAGCAGGCAGTAAGATTGTAAGAGCCAGAAGTTGGGATGAGGTATGCTTGACTAGCATACTCCAGACAAGAAAGGGTTGCTAAACCCAGAAGGTCACTGTGATGAGAATTTCTACCACTAGATCTACACAACAGTTGACTTAAAAACATTCCCCCAAGGTGAGGGTGGTGGTGGCCTTGCATGACCTGTGCAATGACCAACATATCATTGACCCCTCAATGTCTAGCATGAATCACAGGCACTAGGATCCTTAGAAACAAGAAATTAACAGCCACGATAGTGTTCCTATACTAAAGGGGAACACAAAAAAGAGCTCTAGGTAATACTATTGAGTCCTTATACCTTATCAGAGAGGAGGACCCAGAGGGAAGTTTGACATGCACACCAAAGATTGCTCCAAGGATGGGGGGGGGCAATGGGAGAAGGGGAGGGAGGTGGGGAAAGGAAGGGGAAAAAGGGGGAGGGAGCAAGGGGATCCAGGGAGGGTCGAGGGAGGGAGGAGAATGGGGTACCTATCAAGTTTATATGAGTGGAAAAAATAAGTGAAATAAAAAAAAGCAAAAAACAAAAAACAAACAAACAAAAAAAAAAAAAAACCAAACATTCCCCCAAGGACTAATTAGTATTTTAGAGGAAGCAACTACTCTCAGAAAGTGTCTCAGAGACAGGTTCTGGACAAGGGAAGAGGAAACGCCCCACTTACAACTTTACCTTCTGTAGAGCCACAGAAATTTGACTCTCATACCAACACAGGCACCTCAAAGGGAGTTCTGTGATACACAAGAGCAGAGAGACAGGAGTGGGGGTGGGTGGGACAGAACAGAATGGATGAAGGGAGGGCAGGATGGGAGCAGGTGTGTGTATGGGGAGCATGGGAGAGGACAGAAATGTGTAGGGAGGGGATCTGGGCAAAGACATAAACCCAGTTTGTAAATAAATAAATCAAATTAAAAAACATCAAAATATGTTAAAATTACTGTTAGTGATTTTTCTTCTGTTTATTTCTATTGTCAATACTCTGAATGATCAATTTCCTGGAAATAAGCAACAACAATGGAGATGACAGAGGGATTAGACTCCCTAATTGGCAGCTGCAGGACTGAATCATACTGACCTGAAGTAGCTTGAGCAAAACAATTGTGGGCCACACAGCCAGACAGAGAGATTTTACACCAGCACCAGTCATCTTGAACAGTCTAGGGATATAGAAAACTTCCACTGATATCATAGCTTTTGAAGGCATAACTCAAGCTAGGGTTCTTTAGACTAGCCAAGTTCTATCTTTCTGTCCCCTTCTCCATGGCGTTTCCTGGATTCTGGCATTGGGGAGGAGTAATGGGAGTTTTGGAAGTCCAGCCTAACTTCTTGGTCATTTTCTGCCCTTGGAAACTTCAGTTGTGGATCTCTATAATGACCAATTTCCACTGAGATAAGCCTTTGTTGCACAATTGTTTTTATGGGAATAGAGGTAAGTGTTTAGAAGGTGGTGTATTATGTGACTATGGTAATGGGTTCTTTTCTAGGACATTAGTGCCCCCCTCCAAGGGCTTTCAGCTATGCTTACAGTGACTGAATGTGGTTTCTTTCTATGAGTAGGCCTTGAATTTAATCGGAGAGTACTTGATTGTTCCTATATTATTTATGCCACTATTTTACCAAGTGCATTTCTTGTCACATGGAATTATGTTGGAACTGATAGAATTCCTTGATGAGTAAGACTGTTATGGCTTTTCTCCTTCAGCAGTTTACACATTATTTTATGTTCCCTCTCATAGTATTGAAACATTTGTGTTTTCTTCAAGCTCATTGAGGTTCTTTAAGACTTAAGGAAAAAAACTCTGTATTTAAGCATTCTTTCATACTGATCATTCTCTGGATAAAGTGTCTACAGGCCAAGTAGGGAAGATAGCTCAGGGATTGAAGCCTCTGTCTACAAAGCAGAAGGACCTGAGTTCTGAGCTGAAATGGTTGTGACTTATAATTCTAGCTCTGGAAGGCAGAGCCTAGAAAACGCCAAAGTAAAGAAATATAGAGTTACAGCAATCTAAAGTGATTCCAAATGTCATGCTTAGATTCCCACAGGCACATACACTGAAGTGCCCTTTGGTGTACACACACACACACACACACACACACACACACACACACACACGCAAGCATGCACACACACTTTAAAAAAAAAGACTCCATAAGCATTCATAAGAGTTAATAAATGTTGGCTGAATGTTGAACTAACCTGTGGTTCAGACACCGAGGTGAATGTCCAGACATATAGTGTTGAGTAAGGCAGCATCAACAGAAGGGAGAATGTTGGAGAACTGAGTCTAATGATGGTAAGGAATTTTGTTGGTTAAGCACATCAGAGTACCCCATGTTTAAGTAATGGGTTGGTGTACCATGAAAATCTGAAATTGCTTTCCTACAGGACAGGCATCTGTGAGCCTGCTTCTAGTTTTATCATGTAAGTCCGGGTGAGTGTTATGCCTACAATGTGTCTAATACATGCAATGCCTGATAGTCTCTTATTCATTTCCTAATTTGTCTTGTTCTGAGTCACTGCATTTTGGATAGATCAAGTAGACTCATGATAATATCGTTGCTATGCTACAGGTAATACTGGTCACATCCAATGCTTAAAAGACTGAAGCTGTGTCTTTACCTGGAGCTGTTCCAGAGTCTGGCAAGTGTACATATAGGAATGATAGTACCCGTCCAGTGCTAGGCTTCAACATTCCAACTGTCAGTTCCAGAACAAATCTGTGCTTAGTGCTCTGCCCTAACCATAAAAATTAGGGTTTTTCACCATGTTAGGTTAGCTAGAGTAGTTTTACTGAAAGCTATTTCTTAATCAAGTCATGCCAGAATGTCACAGCAGCAAGAAGCTGCACAATTTCAGGTTTCATTAGAACCTTTTCTGCAATTGATAATAATTCGAGCAAACATACTCAAGGTTGGAAATTAGATAAGCTAATCCCCTGCTCCTTTCTCCTGGGCCATCCCGGACTGTTCTATAGAAAATGTCTGTGGTTCATAGCCTGCTTCCATTTCTTCTGAGTCTCCTAATGACAGATTTCTTAGCTTTTATGAAGGCAGTTTGTTTCACGATAGCAATTCAACTGGTGTGTTCCATAGGAAGATGACTATCAGAGGACCTTATGCAGTCATCAAATTACTCGATCTTTGAGTGTAATTTATTTTTTCCTCTCTTTTTTAAAGTGCTGGGTATCAAAACCAGGCTTTTTGAACAATGGACAAACTGTCACTTAATGACATTTCTAATCCCCACCTAGTCTAATTCCTAAGATTCTTGAAGCATAACTATCTACTCACACACCCGTGAGTTTTTATAATTACCCTTTTTCAAACATGCAAATCAGATTGTTTCCCTGAAAATATTAAATTATAAAGGATCCAGATTCTAAATACAAAATCCAAATGAAGGTAAAGTTTCTTTTTTCAAATGAAAAAAAACAGATTAAATAAAAACACACAGACTTTAGTTATTATCTTCTATTCACACTGAAAGATTAGATAGTTTTTCTTTGGAAATAATGGAAGCAGTCTAGAGGATAAAGCTATTGAGTTGGGATACTCTAAAAAGCAATGCTACTCAATTTATTTATATATGTTGCTCATGTAATTGAGTTTAAAATGTGCATCAATAGAAAGCTGAGGATCAATACAAACCTAATAGACCCACCAACATGAAGAAGAATATGATAATAAAGAAGAGGTTTATTTAGAGGAAAAAGATACAAGATTGATCGAAATAGGGTGTGGAGAGCTGAAAACACATTATTAAAAGGCTAGAGTTTTAGCTCAGTTGTAGAGTTCTTGCCTACCATTTCATCCCCAATAATGAAAAAAAGTAATAACATCAGGGAAATAAGAAAAAATGAGACTATAAGATAAGAAATGAACAAATAAACTCAGAAAAACGAAAAGTATGCAGAAGTCTAGGACTACAGCAACAGAAATCACAGAAGTGAAATAAGGTTCAGAAGACAACATCAAGGAAGTCTTCCCAAGTAGAAATGTAGGAGGTAATGATAATAGAAATAGAAAATGAAGAAAATTGACATTTCAGTCCTAGAATTCAAAAATCTAACATAAAGGAGTTCCAAAAAAATGTAACATTGTTCATTTTTAAAGGGACAGATTCAAACTGTTTTTCAGAACTCAAGGACTCAGCTCTGAGCTTCAAGTAGAAATGCTGAGTATGTAATGACTGAGTATGAATGCAGAAAGCAAAAGACAAAGAAGAATCTAGGCCTGAGTTGAAAGGAGCTGATTTCTCAGTCAGACTGGGGTCTGACTGCCTTGGTATTGTCAGAAGGTAGTGGCAAGATGGCTTGTGAATTAAAGAATACAAAAGGAAGCACAAGTATGTCCATCAAGTCAGATTATTAAGTGTCTCAACTCTGTATAGAACATAGAAAAGAAAGGAGGAGAGCTGTAAATTAATGTAATACTTGTGTCCAACTTTCATTCAGACAGATTTCTTCATTTTACCATACTTTTAACTCCCATCTTAGGTCTAGTAATACGTGAAAGAAGAGTCTCAGGAATGATGCTCATATCTCCTTATAATTCTCCTCCCTTGAAGACTTGAAAAGAATAAAGGAATGTAAAAATGAAGGAAATGGAAAAGGGTCTTCCAAATAGAAAATCAGTATTGAATGTTCAAAATTGCCATTCACTGAATATGCCCAGTTGAGGGACTTCTTTTAGAACCCTTAACCCAAAGCTAAAACTAATTAATTTACTGTCTTCTTAATGCAGAGGCCATTCAGAAATAAGTTATGACAGAAATAGTCACAACCATCATTTCTTGACTGACAGTATTGAATAGGGAACCTGGAATATAAATGGTGCTTAGTAGATGTCAATCATCTCCTTAACCAGTTTTTACTATTTTAGTATTTTAAGTATAGTATGAGTGAGATATGAATGGAAATATTTATTGGTTAATTTACTTTTAGGCTCTTGGCAGCTTAGCTAGAAAAAATAATTATGAGGACTATAAATTTGAATTCTTGTTATCTCAATCTTCAGCACTAAAAAGAATAAAAAAAAAGACCTTGAAAACAGCACTTTCCTCTAAACCTTACCTGAGTTATTACACATAACATGTCAAAGTGTTTATCAATTTGCCTGAATGTTTGCTGATAAATTCTTAACCAAAATGGCTTGTGGGAATGATGGATTTTATTTTGATTTATGATTGTCTGGTTATGATTTTTTTTTAAAAATGTCCATTTTTAAAATTTATTTATTTATTTATTCAATTGTGTGTGTGTACACACGCGCGTGCTTGCGTGTATGTGTGTGTGTGTGTGTAGAACCATGGGTGAATTCAGGAACCACCATGGACCACCTCCACCTCCTCCTTGTTTACTCTGCCCAGTCTCCGCCCTACCAGGACCAGAAACGCAGGCCACCTCCGCTTCCAGCAGGTCGGTGTCTATACGTGGGGTCTAGGATCCGAACTCAGGACCTTCCACCTGCAAGGCAGAAGCTTAACCCCTGAACCACCTCTCCAGCCCCATGGTTATGATTCTTAATCCACCTTGACAGGAGAGTTCACACCAACATCAAGAGCTATGGGAACTAGTCGCAATATACATTGCTGAACAATGCTGAAGTATGTTAGTAGACTGCTGCTTATGGAACTCACTGGTCTTACCAGCTACCCCCCAATCTTATCCACCTGCTCCACCCACCACGACCTGGATTTTCCATTTTCCATTAAACAATCTAGGGCATATTTGCTTAGAACTTGCCTTAACTATCAATTCTTCACAGATGTGCCTAAAACTCAGCATGAATTGTCAAGTTGATACCTGTATCTAACCATCACAGTGTTTTGATTCATTTGCTTATGAATGATCTGTGAAAAGGGACATAGAACAAGAGTAAAAACAGAACCTTATGACATTGGATTTAGATGAAAGAGAAGTGACTCCAGAAAAATAAATTCAGAAAAAAATGAATATCCAAATGAAAGTTGCCCTGTTTGTTATAGAAGGAGCTGGAAGAGTAGCAGCTTACCAGGAAAACAAACGAACACCAGGAAGCTTTCTTTCAGAATTGGATTTACTTAACACTTAATGCTGAGTTCAAATGTAGGAGGGTCATTTAGGAGACCCACTACATTACTACAGTAAGCAATTAGAGTCTGCAGGTAGCAGGAAGGTAAATTCTTCATTTTTTACTCCCACAAGTATTGTGTTCATAGCCTGGAAAACACCTGCCAGTAGCACAGGTTGCTTCACATGGCTTTCCACAGACTATAATAGTATGGAGGGCAAGGACAATGGGGAAGGGCCTTATTCAAGTGTGTTACTTAACTTCGAACAGACAGTAGATAATCAGTATTTTTAAACTGATAATGAAATTCTTGTTTTAGATGATCTGATCTAAAAACCACCCAAATCAATGTGCATTTAAAAAAAAAAAAGCAAAACAGAATGAAGCCTATAGATTTTAATTTGTCTTAAACCTTGGTAAAAATAGCCTTAGTCGACCCAATCATCCTATGAATCAGGCCCAAATGATTCAACTAATGAAGGCTTATGGGGGGAGAAGACTTGGCTTCATATTTATAGTGAGCTCTACCACTATTGTCCATTCAATACAGTTAATGTACCATGGACTCACAGTTTAAAATAAAAGGACTTACTCTAACAGTATTAGACAAACTAACGATTCCAAGAGAGTTCTTTTTTTTCAAAACTGTTTTCTCTTTTAATGATAGTTAAGTCAATATGGAATGAAACTGCATGAAAATAGTTTTAAACTAGATAAACACAGTTATCATAAAGCTTGAGTATGTGTTTACTAGTTTTACTTTGCAGCTTTAGTTCTGTTGGTGACTTAACTTCAAGATACTTTAGGGAAAGCCCTTTATTCTAAGCAGGCCAAGAAAGCCTGAAAACAGTCTTTTTAATCAAGCACGTGCATGTGACAGACTGGAGATGAACTTGTGGCATAAATCTTGTCTTTTCAGAGTTGAAACCACTGGCAACCAAGACAAAGGTGTGGAACCCTGCTTTCTAAATTTCCAGTTAAGATTCAGTCGGTAAATTCCTAACAAAGGACTATTTTGTTTTGTGAGCTATCTAAAAGAACTAAAAGACAATGCATTTCATATTCTCTATTCATAGCATTTTTGTATGAGGAAAAGCTGAAGTGGATAAACAACCTTTTGTTGAACCGAGCTGCTAAGAGGGAAAAAAGTCCTCTGGAGTAGAATAACCTACCAGTAAGCCATCATCGTTAGCATGTTTTTAAAATGTTTCACAGTGTTGTCTTTGATTAGGGTTTTTTGCCCATGTGTGTTTCGTGTGTGCGTTTCATGTGCGTGTACCAGAGGGCACTTGAGAACCTGTGGAGGCCTAAGGGTGACATCAGAATTGTCCTGGATTGCTCTTCCACATTACTGATTATTTTATTTCGCTATTATTATTTTTTTAATTTATCATTTTCAGTTCGTTTAGGCTCGCTTAGAAAAGCAGAGTCTGGGAGACCAATGACTAGAAAAGTTGGGATGAAAGGCAGGGTACACAGGAAGGCAGCACAGGTTCAGGAGGGTGTAGGAAGCTCAGGGAATAGCTTTGTGTTGGGCGGTGAAGATGGGGGAGGGCTGCATCAGGGAGGAGCGCAGGGCTAGCCCGCCCCCGGAACCCGCGCGCCGCTGCGATTGGACGCGCCCCAGCCCGCACGCGGCAGGGAATCGGGCGCCAGCGAGTTCTGCGCCCTGCCTGGCACACTCCACGCGGGGCTCTGGCTGGCTCGGCGAGGCTGGGAGCATTTGCTGCAGCTGCTGCGGGCCCGGGAGACGCTCGGTCTGCTGCGCGCTCGGCTCTCACCATGGGGCGGACGCCAGGCTCCAGAGCACTGCGGGCTGTGGCTTAGGGCATCGGAGTCAGCCTGGAGTGTGCGGAGACTCGAGAGGACCTAGAGAAGAGCTCACCATGAGTTTCCGCAAGGAGGACGGAGTGAGCAGCCTGTGCCAGAAGGCGCTGCACATCGTCACCGAGCTGTGCTTCGCGGGCCAGGTGGAGTGGGAGAAATGCTCAGGCATCTTCCCCCCGGACCGCGGTAGCCAGGGCACGGGCAGCACAGGTGAGCTCCCAGGCGCTGCGTATCTGGGGTCCCTTGCGCCCGGTCAGTCGCGGTGACCTCGACCCGAGTGATCAGGTCCTGCGCTCCTCCACGTACCTGCCCGGCGTTCCCCACTTGCGGCTGGGCTTGCGCCTTCTCGCTAGCGCCTCGGAGCTCTGCCATATCCCGCGCTTCTGATCCAGGCGACCTGCCCAAGGACTTGGCAGCCCTGGCTGGTCCTGGGGTTCTCTAGTCTGTCCCCGGGGGCTGGCAGGAAGGGCCGCTTGGGGTCGCCGAAATCCTGAAAGCGCTGGCCTCGGAGTGGGATTGATTCCTTGGGGTAACTTTGGGCTGCAACCTGTAGAGTGTCCTGGAGTTTCCAGACCTTTCCATGGAGCGAATGAGTCTCCTTGGCAAAAAGGTATGGGTCTTGATTCCGGTTTTAGGGGGATAGCTGAGCCTCTGGCCCCATTTCAGCGAAACAGAAAATATGTTCTAAATCCCTACTAACGTCAAGAAATTTGGAAGTAAATGGTGTGGAGACAGGGATGCGGGCAAGTATCGCCAGGGTCACTTGTTGCGTTAGGAGGCACACCGGTTTCAAGAGAAACTTAACACATCCATTGGAAAGTTGTCTTCCCTGGGGCTCTGGAGCTTTCGCTTTGATTTCTCTGGTTGTTTGGGTCTCCTCGCAGCGCACTTTTCCCGGTTGATGGTAGCCAGGGCAACAGGTTGGAGCTGGACAGACAAGGTCAGGCCCTGGTGGTAGAAGGAAACCTGTGCGAAGAGGAAAATGGGTCGTGGGAAGGGGGACTTGATGGGTCTCCACCCTCCATCCGGAGCTTCAGAGAAAGGAACAGGCGCTCTGTGGGACAGGGATGGAGTTGGTTTAAATTTTACACTTGTCTTCAGAATTCGCGTGTTCTCTGGCGATAGCTTTGGCAGCTCAGCTATGCTATGCAGTGTTTGGCGGAACCTGGGAAGCAGACGCAATGTCTGGAACCAGGAGCAGCCAGACACATGGTTGGTGCTGTCTGCTGTCTGCTGTCCACGAGCTGGAAACTTGGATGTTGTCGGAATGTCTAAGCACAACCGAGAGTCTTTTCTTGTGTTCAGTAGGCGTGAAATTCCTGAGTGAGTGAAAATTAACACCATGTATGGCTGAAAAGCAGGGGAACCTTAGAAACATCTGTGAAGTTAGTAAGAGCTGGTCCAGAGTCAGAGTGAAGGGCATGAGAGAATTTTGATTTTAAGAACATCATTCAATACTGTGTATATAAAACTCCTGCTTCCAGCCCTTTGTGATCTAACACACATCAAATGGTGCGTTCCTTGACTCTGGCTGGTAATGTAGAAACTGTGAAGGCTGATTTTTCAGCTTCCAAGTCCTTCTAAATATATGACTCTTAAGGTACAGTGTACTGTGTATGAGTTGCAGAAAGCGTTCTGAAATTTTTCCTCAGCATCGTGAGAAGTGGTTGTCATCCTCATTTCTTTTGAACTTTGATGTGGGAACAGACATAGAGAAAAATTACTACAGACATAATTAGGTGAACCTTTTTTTCACCTTCAGCATAGTAGTCATTGTTAAAGTGGGATGTTTGATTTGACATGTGAACATACAAAAGGCTCCCATTAGGGAATGTATTCCTCCAGGTAGATAGGATGTATGAAGATAAACAAGATTGCTCTGTTTTCCATTTGCAAGTTATGTAACAGTTAAACTGCTTTAATTTGCAAGCAGACTTTGAATATTAATATATATCTATGAAGCATATTCCGTTGATGATTTATTAAATGTTTAATTATATCATTAGATATTCAACCTGATAGTGTTCTGTGGGTTTTCTTGTACTGGACCCCTTTATTGTAGGTTCCTAAATAAAAACACTTCTGGTGTTTTAGCCCTATATTCACTGTTTAATGACTTCTGGTCCAGTAGTTATTCACTTTGAAAGGAATTAGCACTGCCCACCACATCGTGTTGGTTATTCCTACATTGCAGCAACAGTTCAGATATTCAAATTTGCACATTTTTTATTCCTTCACACGGAAGCAGAAGGAGAGAGGTTCAGGTAATTCCAGCTGAAGCTATTATTCACTAAGGGAGGAGGGAGTCACATTCATCAGGAAGACATTTTTCTCCTGAATTTTTAAATGTCAGTGAAGAGCAAGCATTGCCACCCACCCCCAAAGTTGCAATATGTCTCTGCCACTGAAGGTCCTAAATCTAGCTGACCAGTCTGCTATATTCCTAAAATGCAGGTGCCAACACCAGTTAGTCAGTCTATCCTTTCCTGTGAGTTTTTGTAGGAGTCATTGTAGGAATCAATGTCACTAGTACACTAGAAAGTTCATTATGTGCAAGTTTTAGAAAAGTAAACCGGGGAAGTTTATTTTTTCCTCTTTTTATTAAATTTTTGTTAGCTTTTTTAATTATATATTTTTTGCCTAATCATACAAGTTCAATAGATACCCGTCTCCTCTTCCTCTACAGTCCCCTACCCTATCATCCCCCATTGCACTCTCTCTCTTCCTTTCCCCCTCTTTCTCCCCATTTCCCTCCCTTCTTCCTTCCCTTCCTCCCAGTGCCTCCCTCTTCCTCCCTCTCACCCCCCAGAGCATAAATGGATATTTATGTAAACACTGAATTTCCCTCTGAGTAGTCTACACTAGTGAGGGTTCAGGACTCAGTGCCATAGCTTGGGACCCCTTCTTAGGCTGCCTGCTAGCATGGAAACTTTATTATAGACTGTTTAACCCCTTGCCTCTAAGGATCCTACTGCCTGAAGCCTTCTCCCTTGTATTCCTGCTAAACTTTGGGGGGTTGTCAGCCATTGTGCAGGTCAAGCAAGGTCCAATCACAGTATGTTTATATCCTGGCTGTTTAAGCCCTGACTTGTGTGGAGTATTTTGCATATCATTGGTCCTTGCCATCTGTAGGCTTTTGCAATCTTGCTGCCCCCTCTTCCTCAAGGTTCCCTGAGCTTTAGGATGGGGAAAGATTTGGCAAGTCTGGTTCCTGGTGGAATATTGTAGGAAGGATCTTTGCTGTTCTGAACTATAGCTCATTGTTTTCAGTTTTGCTATTCCTGAACTGCCCTTGGCTGCATTCTGATTGGTTGTTGAGGTCATCTCTTAACAAATGATAAAAGACTGTTTAAATGAAAATCTTAATATAAAAAAAAACTCAAAAGTAGATGAAAGAATGGACTTAGGACACAGCAGTGAGAGGAGTCATTCTCCTGTTACCAAATGGTTACTATCTAACTTCCCTGACTGGGGAGATCAAACCTATTTAGTCCCAAGTGAACATGAAGGGAAATGAGAGTGAGCTGCATGAGTGTGTGCTTTTATCTTCCTTCTTTTGAGGTCTTCTTTCCCCTTCTCTCTTGTTTATAATCCTTTGTCATTATAGTGGGTATTACAGAGATTTACCTTTGAGTATATCATTAAGTGGGTTTGGAACTAGGATCCACATATTAGGGAGTACATATGACGTCTACTTTTCTGTGTCTGGGATATTTCACTCAATATATATATATATATATATATATATATATATATATATTTCTTCTAATTCCATCCATTTCCCAGAAAATTTCATTAATTCATCTTTTTTGATGACAAGTAGTATTCCATTGTATACATGTATCACATTTTCATTATCCCTTTGTCAACTGTTGGGCATTTGGGATGATTTATTAAATTTTTTATATTAAGAAAATGAGTTTAAGTTCTTGCCCCTCATGTTCTTCTGTCTTATGTCTCTCCTTTCCACCCTCCCTTGAGTTTACTAGTCTAGCCATGTCCCTTCCACTGTCATGTTCATATGCATGTGTGGACCACAAGAATCTTTTTTGGGTTACCTGTATTAGCATGAGTCTGGGGATCTGTCATGCTGCATATGGCCCTCTGGTGAGCAGACCTACATACAAGTGAAGTACTTAAAAAAAAAAAGCAGCTAACACTGGTAGATTGTCTCCCTTCCCAAATGGACATGCCATACTATAAATTCATATCACAAAACATGGAAAATGCAAAGCTATGCATTGATCTTGGATGTTATTCTCAGATGTGCTATATCACTCAGTGCAGAAGATCATTTTGAACTGGATTTAAGTTCATTTCAGGTCAGTCTTTAGTTAATGCTCAATGCTCATTAAATTCAAGGAACCCACCTTGCTGAGAGAGAGGCTGAAAAAAAAACTTAGTTAATCAAGACTTCTTATACTGACAGCCATGCTCAGATAGCAGCTGTATATAAGCTTCATGCAAATATGTAAATAAGCATTTAATTCATCAATGTTTTAACTGCACTTTGTACAGTTTTAATGTGGGACTGATTCTATAATAAAAGTTTAGACATATTCTCCTAAGTTCATACCCACACATTTTCTTGCATACAAATGTGAGGTATGTGACTAAATACTCAGCAAAGAATTTCATTGAAGCACTTCAATATAAGGGACAGATAAGTACTCATGTTTTAATTACATCATGATTTTCTATGAAATAATACATCCAAGCCTATTTCCAGACGTCATATGAGTATTGGTATCAATAAGTTGTCTTGAGAGACTTCAAAAGCAGATAGTGACCCAGTGAATTTAGTTATTGTCTTATATCCCATAATTTTACATGTTGTAGTAATCATCAGAGATAGGAATTCTGGTTTTAAAACATATACTAATGACAATTTTCCCATAAGACTTGATCTGATACAGTAACTGAGCCACAATGCTTTCAGAACTGAAAGCCCACTTGAAAAAAAAGGGGTGGAGAAGATTGTTTCTTCTCCCTCACATTATCGGTCCACTAAATGTAGCCAGATGTAGAGTTACAGTCTCACTGCCACATGCTTATCTTGTCAATACACAGTAACTTGATCTCATTTACCCCAATGACTAACGGACAAACAAGTTCAAAGTCCATGTGGGTCTCAACAAAGGTCTATTTTTTTCCTAATTGTAAGATGCAAATGTTTGGGCATTTTAGAAGGGTTTTAGCTTTAATTTTTTTAAAAAAAATTTCTCGTGACAAACTAAAGCCTACATTTCCTCCTTATGTGAGCTCTATAGATCTCAGAAACCTGATTATAGTGCTGGCAATTGTATATACAAAGTGTATAGTTATCAGTTTCATTCCGATCACATTTTTTTAGAAGTTCACTGTAATTTTGTCGTAGGGGAAAATGAGTATTTGGGGGATGCATCTGCATTTATTTACAGACTTAAAAAATTAAAAACCGACATTACCATAAATATGTAATGGGATTTCTAAGGCCAATTAAAATGATTCATTTTTAAACTGTATTTATTTATTAATTTAGTGTGTGTGTGCATGCGTGCATGCTTGAGTGTGTGTATGTGTGTGTGTGCGTGTGTGTGTATCAGAGTGTGTACCTTTGGAGGACCAAGGGCAATATCAGGAATCATCCTTCTTGCTTTGCTCTGGGATTTCCCAGTCTCTGCCCACCAGGGCTGGAAGTCTGGCTGCTGCCATTTCTTACTGGTATTTTACCATGGGACCTGGATCTAAGCTCATAACCTTCTGCTTGTGAGGCAGAGTCTCAATCCCTGAGTCATCTCTCCAGCCCCCATGATTCATTTTTTTGAAAAATGCTTTCTGGTCCAGTTAATGTGCATTTTAAGTCACTAAAATGTAAACCTAGAAAAATCTATGACATATATTCAATAAATATTGATGGTTGGGTAAAAATTTAATAATTTCCAAATACCTTGTGAAACTAGATTGTATATTCCTGTATCTTTGTGACTTTGATATTAAATCTTATGTACATAGACATAAAAATTAGGCTTATGAAAATGGCAGAAATTAGAGTATTTGAGTCTTTGAATGTGTTCGTGCAAAAACCAACTGAATTAGTATTGTACATTATATGTTGAACTCACTAAAATTTGAGGAAACTGAATCTGTTTATTGTTTATGGTGAGATTGTGTCCTCAAATCCAATTAATACAAGTCCAAAACACACTACTGAATAGATTTAAACTATTGGACATGACAAATCATTCTAATCTAGACTATTCACACTTGGGCCACTTTAAGGTAGAGCTGGGCATGATGGAAATATCCCACATACTGCTTACTGAAGAAAAGATCAACATTCAAAATTGAAAACACGGCTGCTGTCTTAAGCTTTGTACCATCATGAAATGACCCCATGCATCAAGGGTCATTCCACATCAATTAAAATTACTTATATGTGAAAGGAAAGTTAGATGTTTTTCGATCTACACTGATGTGGTTCATGTGTACTTTGTGTACTAGAATAAAAAGTGTTGGAGAACATAAACTTATCATTTTAGCCTCACTAGCTAATCACTGAAAACATTACTTTCTTCTTATAAGAAAATGTGTTCTTTTTGTTAATATTTAACAGTGAAGGAAAGCATGGATCTTCGTAGAAGTGAAAGTACTTGATACAAGGGATGAACTTGTCCTTCAAGTTTTTCCTAGTGAATCCAGTTTGAACTTGGAATCATTTTTTCACAGATATAAAAACTACAACAAAAATAAAGTTTACAACTCCTCCACAGATGACAAGTATTTATTTACTGATGCAGCTAGTATTAGAACTAAAGGCTTTTTGACGTCTTAACCAAAGTTACAAAAATGGTTGATGAGAGAGATGTCCAGAGAGCATCCAGATACTCAAGGGCAACAAAGCAAATACCTGTGAACATGGACTTGAGCTATTTAATGTGTTAGCACTCACTAGCACATGAGAAAGGCAAGAAGACCTACAATTACAAACTCAACCACAAACTTTTCTTCACACTACTTTATCTTTTTTATGTGAACCAAATAGAACACAAGATATTATTCATTTCCCACATATGAGCATTTGTTAGATGCACTTTAGTGTGCATAGGTATCTATTTGCTCATTTTCTTGTTCAAATGAAATTGTGGATGGATATTAGTATATTCAAAATGTGCAATTTTGAACTTTTATAATTTCAAAGATAGCTCCTTTTATATGTTCCTACATTTTCAAAAGCCCAGTAAAAATCATCTGGCCATATTTTGGCCAAATGAAGAAATTAAAATGCTGATTTATCATTAAAATTTATACTTAGAGATAAAAGAACTTTTTAATCATTTTTAAAAGTTCATAAATATCAATATTTTTACAAAATTATCTTAAACAAGGATTACTGTTTTCTCCTCAGTCTTCATGATTCCCTTAGTTCTGTTTCAGCACTCAAAGAATATAACAATAATGGCAAAAATATTCTGTATTTTTTGTCACCCCTAAGCTAAAAATGTCCAGCAGTTTTATTAATCAGGTATATACTGAACACCCACTACTTAAGGTAAGATGGTCCATTTTTTACCCAACATCAAGGAAGTTGACGAATTAATGAATTCATTAATGAATTCAAGCATTAATGAATGCTACTAGAACATGGCGTTACTGATCGCATGATTTTTATTTCTTATATATAGAAGCATCTCTTTTAAACTTAGATGTCGATTTTTTATTAATTTTATTGAGTATTTTTCATATAAAAGCAATATTAGCTTATGTCTTTTCACCATCCCCTTTTCCCATCATCCTCCTCTCTCACTCTCCTTCTCTCTTCACCAATCCTGTCCTGTCCCTCCTGCCCTCCTGTTCCTGCATATGTGGATCACAGGGTTCCCTTTGGGGTGCCTGTGCTAGTAAGAAACCAGGTCTCTGGGGTTATATGTGACTCTTCAATGGGCAAAATCACAGGTGGGGAACCTCCTCTTCTTTTTACCAATACTGCTTCAGAGATTTTTTCTGAGTATGGTTTTTTTTCCCTGGGGAAATGTTAATATGTCAGTCATTGTGTAGTTCTGGTGACTATAGATCTCACTGCAGTGCACTCCTGGATACAGCAGCCATGTTGTTACTGGAGAGTTTTATTCAGCAATACACCTCCCCACCTTTAGGCTCTTACTATTTTCGTGTATCACATTCACATAAACAAGAAAGAAATGAATAGGTTGAAGTAATTTTGAAACTTAAATCCCTCCACCCCCCATTGTTTTTCTTTATAGTGCTAGGGGCTGAAGCCAAGGCCCTTGTGTGCTAGACAAGCATTCTACCACTAAGCTAGACCCAGAGTCCTAAGTATGCTAGACAAGTGTTCTGCAAGTGAATTACACTCCAGGCCTTAAAACCAAATCCTGACTTTAATTCTTATGAATGGATTTCTTTTATTTAGACTCAATGACACATCTGTTTTCAGTCATTGTCTAACTATGCCATGAATAATGCTGAAGGTTTTGTTTCTTTGTTAAAAGAATTCATGAAAGATATGAAGTCCATAGGTCATTGTGCTGTAAAGGTTTCTGTGTAAAAAAAAATGTTGAGTTTTAGCAATGTTGTCAGATGTATCTGACTCACCAACATTCTTACAAATTTCCAAAAAAAAAAGTGTGGCTTGTCAGGATAAAGGTTATGTTTCACAGTTTCTACACTACTGTCTTTCAAACCGCTAAGACTATTGCATGAATTTTTATGCTGATGCTTTTGCTTTAGTGAGTGCAATAAACCATGAAAACTATGCCACAATTACTGCCTTGGTATTGGAAATTGTAATAAACCGTTAATATTAATATATACTGTGATCCCAGAAACATGAGGTGTTTTAAAATACATGCTTTATTGTCAATTAAATATAGCACTAATGCAAAGATTTTTATCATTTACTGGAATTCAGCGGAAGTGAAATTGAAATGAAGCTCCCAAGAGCATTGTACAGAGCATGCTGAGTGTTTGTATGATATGAATGATGCAGAAATGAGGAGACCATAAGTTGCTTCTTAGTGTTCATTTCCCCCCAGTTTCACAACATTAAAATCCCTTATTTGCAATTTATGTTGTGCTGTAGCCATTCAAGGAGATTCTAGCAATGGGCATGTGAAAATGTTAGTGGCAGCGATGTACCAGACATCAAGATTATATACCTCCCCAAAAGTAAACATATAATTCACCCTCCTTTTTCCCTCCATATTTTTCATCCTGCTACTATAATGTAGAAATTGGAGCTTAGACTGCCATCTTGGACTTTTTTTTTTTTTTTAATGAAAGAGGCACTTGCTAAACAAGCAAAAGGACAGAATTCAGATCCCTCAGATCCCATGTAAAATGCCTAGCAGGTATGGTAGCCTACCTGTAATTCCAGCCTCAGAGAAGTGCCTAGACCAAGAAAAATCTTTGACTAGAAGAGAAAAGACACCTTGGATTTTCTGTCTGCCTTGGGTTGCTTATGTTAGAGATGAAAACAGAGTAGTTTTTTTCCTTGAGTTTGGTCTTCTGTTAGAAAATTCAAAAGTATGACCAATTACAACTGGAATGCCCTATGAATCGTATAGGTAAGTTTACTTCAAAGGCAGCCTCACATGGACATATTAGGGCAGTAGCCTCAGCTTTCACTGGACAAAAGGTACTGTTCTGTATTCTCGCCTCTCCTCCCTCTGCAGACTGCTTTGTGGCCATGCAATAGAGAAGCAAGGAACAACCAAGGAAACAAGTTTGAACTATCCAAGAACAAAGCTGCCATTTCTTGTTGGTTATGAAATCTCACATTTTCACATATATGTTTTAAGTTAAAGATGATTCAATTTTTATTAAAATTAAAACCTGAATTAACTAGACAGATACCTGTTAAAAAATATTCATAAAATGTAGTCATTTGTATAGGGAGCAGTACATCAGTTGCAATTTTCTGTACAATCACCAGCTATATGGGTAGAATATAGTCTGGTCTAACAGTGTTTATAAATCATACAGCTGTGAATGTTGTGACTTCATCAAACAGACTGTCCCAGTTCTGCTTGCCTACAACCTTTTTGTGATACCATGTTCTCTAAAAGTGCACTTTGCTAGTTTTTCAGAACTCATGCTTTATTTTACTGTACTGAAAAATGATGAAAGACTAAAATTTGTATAGTTAAAATCAGTTAGAAATATAGAGTCAGACAGTGAGTGATAAGTATATCACCCCAGAAGTGTAATTTTTATGCAGATTTTATGTAATCAAGCCAGATTTTGGGTAATTTTAAATCTGATTATCTCAGAGCCTAATCTCATTTCTGCAAATTTCATTTACTCCCAATTTTGCCAAGGTATAATGAGATAAATGTCATATAATGGATTCTTTTGAAATTATCTTGAGACTTTGACAGTTTGAGATAGTTACAGCCCAGTCCCCAAGTTTTCCCACTGAGATTGGTAACCTCAAAGTCAAGGCACTCAAAGTTAGTGCCCTAGACTCAATATGCATATCCTTTATTCTTTAATGATCTCTCTTCTTCTCTTTCCTATCTCTTTTTTTTTTTTTTTGCTTTTTCATATGTTTGTGTAGGTGGAGGTTTGCATGTGCATATGTATGCACACTCAAGTGTTTGTGTGTGTGGTGTGTATATGTATGTGTGTGTTTGTGTGTGTGTGTGTGTGTGTGTGTGTGTGTGTGTCCATGAACATGTGCTTGTGGAAGACCAAGGTAAATCTCAACTTTGGTCACACTTCCACCTTATTCATATCTCATCTATAAGACTAGGTTTCACTAGCCAACTTGCTCTGGGGACTCCCAGACTCCATCCAGGCTTCCAAACAGGAATTACACGTGGATTACCATACTTGCCAGGCATTTTACATGGGATCTGGGGATCAGAATTCTTATCCTTGCACTTGTGCAGCAATTGCTTTAACTGCTGAGTGATCTCCCAGTACTCCTTTCTTTTCTGATCATGTCCAAACTCATGCCATTATGGTAAACAGTACAACTACAGAACTGCAAACTGCAGTAATCCAGTCCTCAAGTTTAGGACTTCCAATCCACCAGCTTATTTTGTCATCAGGGCCCTTAGTCGGTAGAAATAGCATTTGACTTTAGCATGCAGTATTTCAACATATAAGCATCTACTTTTGGGGTTTATTTCATTTTCCTGGAATGTCACAAGGAAACAAACCACGAACTTCATGGGTACCATCAACTGACTCTTTAACCTTACGCCAAAGCTATTGTGTATTTCTCGGAGGAGTTCTAAGGCCAGCAGATATTTTGACCAAGGACCTTATGTTCTCCCCCTCAGTTTTCTATAGATTCTGTTGCTCTTAATATCTCCTAATTATCCCAAAATAATTGATGCCTGACTCTAACTCCCTCTTTAAAGAGAAAATACTAGCTATAAACAAGAAGTCATTTGATATCCTGTCACAAGATCTGTACTTTCAGCCAATATCCAAAGCAACTCCTTTTGCTTACTGTGGAAACTTTCCTATTCTTTCACCTTTGCCAGACTCCATCAGTGGTCACTCTTTGTGAGACTTCAGTATTTACTGTTTACTTTAGCTTTCTCTGATTCCTTCCACCAGTTTTCATTAAATATGTTGAAATATTGCATATTAGTCAGACCATTTTTATCAACTCCATGAATTGCTCTAGTCCCTCTATTCCATAAAGTTCAGTTTTTTAAAGGAAAGCTCACAGACAGCAGATCCTTACTTCTACTCAATTCCAGAACCACAGTATATGATTTGTGAATAAAAATCATGATAATAAAATTTAAAATTTGGGCAGTGGGACTGGGAGATGACTCAGTAGGTAAAGTGCTTGCCACGCAAGTGTGAGAAGCAGGCATGGAAGCCACTCATGGCCACAATACTTGGAAGGCAGAGACAAGAGTTCTTGACATAACTAACTAGTTGGATTATGTTGCTGACCAGTGAAGTCTGGCTCCAGTTGAGAGGTCCTGCCTCAATTAATAAAGTGGAGAGAAAAACCAAGAAGATATCTGCTGTCAATTTTAGACTTTCCAACAACAAATGAGTATACATACTCTCATCATGTACCATACACATACTCTCACCCACACACATGCAAATATATATACTACATGCAAATGCTATAAAATTCTGGTGACTTTATATCTTTTTCTAAATTCTTAGCCTTTTCAATTTTTTTGTTAGTGTGTGTTAATGTGTCTATGATAATGTGTGGAGGGGCATATTGCATATGAAATGATCAGAGAACAGTTTTAGGGAGTCACTTCTCTCCTCCCACCTTGTGGGATACTGCTCAGGTGTTAGGTATATGCAGGAAGTGCCTTTACATGCTGAATCATCATGCAGGTCTCTCAATGTTTTCTGTTTTTTATTTTTATGTGTGTGGGGTCAGACATATGAATTGTGTATGTGTGTATATGTTTTACCTGTGCATGTGTAGAAGATGGCACCCAAGTATACATGCCTGTGGAGGTCCAAGAGTGACATCAAAGATCATCCTGGATTGTTCTATATCCTTATTGCTTTGCTGTGGGGTCTCCACCATCCAGGGACAGAATTAAAGGCTTCCAAAATTTTTAAGGGAGATCTGTTTATCCACTGACTGGTACTTTTGCTTTCAAGGCAAAGGCTTTAGCCTCTGAGCAATCTTTTCAGGCCTTGATAGTCTTATTTTGAAGAACAGAGTTTGCTATGAAATTAAATCATAGAAACCTAATAATTACATGCTCATTTTAATTCTCAGTGTAAAAAGTATGTAATCTCTTGCCATGAGGTGAGATAAATAAGTAGAGATACCTTTGTTTTATGGAGATTCTTATAGTTTAAGTAAAAAAAAATCAAAGTCTTGTGGTTGACATATAATTGATAAGTTCATGGTGTCATTATTAAATTACTTTACATATGAAAAACTTTTTGCACATTGCCACCAAGTGACCCTTTTACTATCCATAACCACCTTGAAAACTAAAAGATACCTGGAAAGCTTTCCAAATGTTATAACGTGAATCAGAAACACACTCTTACAAGCTTCTATGTTATACACATCTTTGAGGTGATAGAAAAGATATAAGGGTACTTAATTGAAAGCATCACTGAAGGTGTGTCATTGAGATGTTGACTTGCATGCTTTTTTTGTTTTGTTTTGTTTTGTTTGTTTTGCTTTTGAGAAAGCATGGTTTGAAATGTGAGTTGTTCCCCACAAGCTTTTCTGTTGGATTCTTTAGTTATTGGGAAAGTCATAGCACATTTAATAGGAAGGAAGTTACAAGGGGTGGGCTTTGAGGTTGATTAGTTCCACCCTACTTACAGGAGAATTCTGCTCTTATAACTAGTAGTTTGTATCTTCCAGTCTCCATTAATATGTGACTTAGGCTGCCTCCAGTTTCTGCCAACCAGCTATGCCTTTTCTGCCATAATGGACTTTTTCTCCCCTCTAGAACTACAAACGAAATAAATCTCCCCTTTCTCCCTTAAGTTGCTTGAGAGAAGAGAAGAGTAACTGATTCAGAATCTTACTGTATTGCTCAAGCTTACCTGGAAATTGCTACTGTGGTCCAGACTAGCCTTAAACTCCTTGTGTGTTTCTGACTCCTTGTGTTCCTGCTGCCACAGCCTTGAGAATGCAGGGATTACAGGCCCAAGCCACTCTTGGGGCTGTATCTTATCCTTGACTCCTTTTTGTTTTCTACTTCCTATCCACAATAAACATAAGAACCTCATCTGTACCATGTTCCCAACAGCATGATGTTCTGTCCACCAGCATGGACCCAAGCAGTCATGGAGTGAACCCTCTGAAACTGTTGCAGTTACTCCGCACAGTTGCTGATAAAAATCACCATCAAATGGTTTAAGTGGAAAAGAGATTTAATTTTCTGTTATGATAGTCCACTTATTGTTCTTTGTCCAGCTTGAAAGGAGAGCACACACCTAAGCCAGGAGCCAAGGGAACTGGCCACATCATATTCACAAAGCATGTGAGAGAGAGACAATTTTCACTTGCCAGACCACCATGTCTGGCCACAGAAACACATCAAACAGTTTCCTCCATCTCATTCACATGCCCAGGAACTTGTCCCATCCACCATGGGCTGTCTGGGTCTTCCTCATTAACTAGACCATCTCCTGCAGATTTGCTCTGGGCTTAAATCAACTAAGTCTCTACAAAAATGTCCAAAGTTCAAATCCTTAACCATTAATTTGATACCTGTCTAACTATGACATTTCATCCTTGTCAACTTGACACAAAAACTTTACTTTTAAACTGTAACCTTCAATCCTTGTTTAGGTTTTAAATTTTTCATACAATACAAATTTATTTGTGTTAATTCTAAAACTCTAAAAATCTCATAGACAAATTTTAAAATGCTCTGTCATTAAAAGTTCAGTTCCAACATTTTAGCAGTTCAGAGTCTCTTATCTACAGAGTCTATCAAATCAAAATAAGTTAAATGCTTCACAGAGATAAAACATCAAAACACAGAATCATCATCGTTCAATAAGAAAAATATCAAATTAAGACCAACTGCAGCAAATCAAATACTGCAACCTGTTTTTAGCCATCCTCTGTTACTTATCACCTAGTCACGGTGGCTCAAAGATTCTGGACAATCTCAGTCCCTCTTCACAGCTCAAAGTTATAAGCAGTGCTTCCCTGCAACAGGTTGAATCTCCACTTGTAGCCACCCTCAGCATTCATCCTATGGTTCTGGCATCTCCAACAACTCTCTTGGTTCTCCTTTGTAATTAAAAGCTCCAGATTTCTTTGTAGAAAACTCCAAAACTGCCACTTGGTGACAAGCTTCAGCTGCTCTCCATGAATCTTGCATCAAAACCAGTACAATCTGGCAAATTCCACAAATTATTATGGTCTTCAGAAATTCTGATTGCTTATATATTGAGCTATCAATATAGTCTTGTGTTTGATTGCAGGATAACATTCCAGATTGTATACAGTATGTTCATACTGAATATTCAAAAAGCAAATTCCACTCTTTTTTTAAGTAGCCAGAACTTTTGAAGGTCAAGAAGTGGCTTCAGCTTTAGCTTTTGGTCCTTTAAGGAATCTGAGTTTTCAAACCACGTGTTCTCTGTATGGTGGTATTCATTTCTTCCACCACTCCAATGCAAAGCATTAGATCTTCCTTCAATGATTCTCATTTCTCTAACAGTGGCAGTTGCTCTATTATTTGCCTTTTCCTCATCCAATGTTTCATGACTGTAGACATAGCTCATCTCTAACAAGGAAACCAGTCCATCTTCTTTAAATTCAGCTCTGTCAAAGTCCTTGCTCCCTTCATCATATTCTGGGACCAAATTATTCACCAGTCTCTCAACATTGCTATTTTCCAAATAACCCAGGAACTGAATGACTTTTATAACACACAATCACAATGTCTTCAACCATTCCTATATTCCTCCAATAAATGTATTGAAAATCCACCAAGTCCACAATAGCTAGATTTATCAGCAACACCCCACTCTGATACTAAATTCTGTCACAGTTATTCTACATGGTTGCTGATAAAACACCAGCAAACAGTTTAAAGGAATAAAGGATTTAATTATCTTATGATAATCCAGTTACAATTCTTTGTCTAGCTTGGCAGGAGAGCACACACCATCACCAAGGGCCAAGGGAACTGGCCACATCATGTCCACAAAGCATCTGTGAGAGGAACAATTCTCACTTACCAGACCAGCATATCTGGCTACATATACAGGAAATGCCAGCTTTCTCAAACAGTTCCCTCCGTTTTATTTACTTGCAAAGGGACTAGTTCCACCCAGCATGTGCTGAGTCTTCTAATAAACTAGACAATCTCCTACAGGTTCTCTCTGAGCTTAACTCAACTATGAATTCTCTACATATGTGCCCAGAACTAGAACCCTCAACCATCAAGTTGACACTTATATCTAACAATGACAGAAACTGAGCCAAAATAAATCCTTCTCCCTAAATTGTTTTGTAAGATATTTTATCATCTATGAAATAATTTCTAAATGTGTCTTTAGTAATTCCACCAGCATTTGTGGAAATGCCATACAAGGAAGGTACTAAAACAATAAAAGGGTGAATAGGTTTGGTTTCTTGTCTGAAGGATCAGGTGTGAATGCATTGGTAAGATGAAAATATTTGAAGAAGAGAAATAATCAAAAATAACACAGCCCCTAATTAACAATTATGAACCCCTTAAACCTCTAAATGTTGAAAATGATTTTCAAAATTGTAGAAATCAGGTACCAGTAACTTACCTGACTTGGCATTCACTAAATAACAAAACTCACAAATTATTATGGTCTTCAGAAATTCTGATTGCTTATATATTGAGCTATCAATATAGTCTTGTGTTTGATTGCAGGATAACATTCCAGATTGTATGCAGCATGTTCAAAAAGCAATATTTTTGAAATATACTGTATTTCAAGGGTTTGAGTAGAAAGTATTGTCTCATAAGCCAATCCATGATTACAGTGCTAGTGTTTGAAGAGTACATGTGGGAAGCTGTCAGGAATAGAAGAAGCACAAAGAAGCCTAGGGAAATAGTACTTACTATTGGATTTTATCAGCAATGGTGCAGAGTAATTGCTACAGAATTTGGTACCAGAGTAGTGGGGTGTTGCTGATAATTCTGGCTATGTGGAATTTGTGGATTTTGAACAGTTTGTTGGATAAACATTGAAATATTTATAAACGTTTGAGTCTGTGTATTACAAATACTGTTGTGCAGAGTTTAGTGGGCCATTTAAAGAATGGAAATGCTGAACAAGTTGTGGATTGTTGGTTCTAGATTGTGATGAAAGTAACAAGGATGTTGGTGAAAATGAAGTTGTAGATGATGGACTGGTTTGCTTTATAGAGGAAAGCTATTTTTGGCACCCTTGAAGCTTTGGATGTGGAAAGGACAAACAGCAGAAGAGCTGTCACTGTCAGTGAAATGAGCATCGTTGAAGGAAAACGGGGATGGTGGAAGAAATGAAGACTACCTTATGGAGATTCTATGGTTTGAAAACTCAGGGCCCTTCAGTAGTAGAAACCACAAGCTAAAGAACCTTTTTTACTTTTTTGTCTGCCTAGAAAAGGAATTTTCAAAAGTCAGCATGCAAAAATTGGTATAACTATGGTTTGAGTGGGCCCAGCTACATTTCAACTTTGCAGTGGAGTCTGTCAACATTACGCAGGTGGTACTTGCTGGTTTTGATGAAAGATTGAGGGGTTCATACATGGACAGTGTAAACTTGTCATCAACTGACAGGTTTGAAGTTCATGCAAAGAAAGGTGAAGCCTCTATTTGTGGAGGAGAATCCAGAGTTTTGATGGAGATGCCGGAACTGTGGGATGTGTGCTAAGGATGGCTGTGAGTAGGGATTCAACACTATTTTCTGCAGCTTTGAGCTGTGAAAAGAGCCCAGGATTGCCCAGACTCTTTGAACCACTGTGACTATGTGAGAATCAAAAGAGGATGGACATTGATGTACAGGAATTGTCATTTGTTTTGCTAGACATTATTCTTAATTTGATATTCTCTTATTGTGTTATGATGCTTCTGCTTTGATAACATCTGCTTTGATTTGATAGACTCTGTTACAATTAGGAGACTTTGAAATATTAAAATGTTGGAGCTGATCTTTTAATGATAGAACATTTCAAAATTTGTCATGTGAACTTTTAGAGTTTATTAACAAAAATTAAATGTATTTATATTATAAAATCAACTTAACACCTGTAGGGACAAGTATTAAAGATTACAATTTTAAAGTGATGTGTTTTATATGAAATCAACAATGGGTGAAGTGTCATGGATATATACAGGTGTCAGATTGACAGTTGAGGACTTAAGCTCTGGACACATTTGTAGAAAATTAGTGGTTGATTTAAGCCTGGAGCAAATCTGTAGGAAATTGTCTAATGGATGGGGAAGGGCCAGCCCATGGTGGATTGAACTAGTCCCTTAGCATGTGAATAAGATGGGGGAAACTGCTTGAGAAAGTTGGCATCCTTCTGTACACTTGGACATACATGCTGATCTGGAAAGTAAGGATTGCCCCTTTTTCAGCCATTATGTGCACTTGGTGTGGCCAGTTTCCTTGACTCCTGGTTTTGGTGTGTGCTCTCCTGACAAACTGGACAAGGAACCATAACCAGACTACTATATGAGAGAATTAAACCCTTTGTTCCCTTAAGCTGTTTTTTCATGACTTTATAGCAACAATGAGTCACTGCTACAGTAAGCACCAATTTGACTGTATGATCAAATAGGGGATGACAGTGTCTAAAGTGATGATAAAGTAACACGTGGTCAGATTAAGGAATGTAGGTTAAGAGAATGGCAGGATAAAGCCACATGTATTGCCAGGGTCCATCCATAAAGATATACATACATATTATGTATATATATGTATATATGTCATATATATGTATATTATGACACATGGATTGATCTGGGATGGCTTGGGCAAGTCTCTAGAGCAATGTGAGACACAGAGAGGCAGTGTGACTTGACATCCCAATCCATGACTTGATATAGAGCTACCATGGTTTCACTGAAAGCATAACCCTTTGCTTTCAGAAATGTTCTAGTTTGGAGAAATATAAATGGTCTCCCCAATGATGTTAGCTTCAGAAAGAAAAAAAGTAGTAATAGGTAAACCAGGGTAGATTCAGAGATTTCCACTTAACTAAAATGAAAATTTCTGAATGCCAGAGTCATCTCTTAAGAACGCTGACATTTTTGGAATTTTCTCTTAAGCCTGGGCCCTATGAGGAAAAGAGAAAAAACTACTTTCACTTTCATCTATTCCAACAATCCTTCAATTCCTTTTATCTTGGCTTATAACAATTAAACTTTTCCACAAGTTTAATTGTATTAGAATACAAAGAAAATATAAGTGAATGAAATTGAAATACCTGAAGAATTTGAAGCCAAGTCAGTTTGTTCATGTTATTCTAAAATTACCATAGACTGCATAGTTGATAATCAAGTGGACTGATTTCTCATCACTTTCAAGGCTGAAAAGTCTAATACAAAATCACTGTAGTTCAACAAAGATCTTGATGCTATGTAATTGCACATCAAGGTTAAAAAAAACCAGAGACCACACACAGAATTTGCTATCTTGATGAATTCCTGTCTATAACTCACTCATCCATATTGTCATATCAGTACCCTAGTGAACAGATCCCCTGCCATCTGAATCCTTGGTTTGACTTTAGCCCTACAACTATTGGAAATAAAGTTTCCAGCATGAGAACTTTCTGGCATGTTAGAAGTCCAACAGAAATGTTGCTATATTTATTCATCTGCTTGCAAGTGATAGTTAATAATGAGGATACACAGTACTTTTAGAATATTTTCTTTTAGTTGTGATCATAATGACTACTACAACTGAAAAAAACTGAACTCGAAAATATAAAATCTAGTCACATCCTTCTTGAGAATCAGTGGACTACAGATAGGAGCTGTGTAGTACTTACTATATAGTAAGCTGCAAAAACTGGAAAATCAATGGTAATATTAATGTCTACTTCAGGATGTCAAAATTAATTTCTATTTTATAATTAAGTAGCAATAAAAACTCGGAGATGGGGCTGGAGAGGTGGCTCAGGGGTTGGGCCTCTGCCTTGCAGGCGGAAGGTCCTGAGTTCGGATCCCTAGACCCCACGTATAGACGCCAGGCGGAAGCGGGGGCGGCCTGTGTTTCTCTGGTCCTGGTAGGGCGGAGCCTGTGAATCCTGGGACAGAAGGAGGTGGAGGCGTCCATGGTGGTTCGCGAGTTCGTCCGTGGTTCTGCACACACACACACACACACACACACACACACACACACACACGTGCACATACACACGCACATGCACACAGTTGAATAAATAATAATAATAAAAAAACTCGGAGATATGTCCATTTCTAAATGGATTTTGCTCAGCTGATGAGGATATTCCTTAGGTAGGAATATTACTTTTCAACTAGGAAATAATAATTAAAAGCAAGGTTTCATTCTCCAGAAAATTAACAAAAACAAAAGTGCAGCAAAATTTTTCTGAAACTGTGAAGATAGATAAAACCATATGTTTCTATAACAGCAATGTTAGACTCATTTCAGAAATAACTAGTTAGTTAAGCTAAATAAATATAACAACTCATGATCTATCAGAAATTCTTTCTTGGGAGAGTTTTGCCTAATAAAGGACTCATAGAAAAGGAATTTTATATAATTGTTCATATTTAAAGTTTTATAAGATGTATTTTTGTTTATAGTTTCTGAGCAGATAATACCCACTTAGTATCAATAGTTAATTCCAAGGACTGTAATATACTGTATTTACAGTGATGGATAAAGGAAATTACAAATATTCAGGATTTTTGTACTTGAACTGCTTTAGAAGATACCCCAGAATGAACAGTTAAACAAGTGCAACTTACTCATTGTCCTAATCATCTTGGAGACTAGAGTCTGAAGTCAGGGTGTATTGACTTCCAACTGTGGTGTCTGGTGGATGGTTGCTAATATTCCTTGTGCTAATTAAATATGTAGGTGTAAACTTAACACTTAAAGGCTGAGCTCTGGGCATATCTGTGAAGAATTAATAGTTGAAGCAAGTCCTGAGAAACCTTGCAGAAGTTGTACAAAGACTCAGCCCATGGTGACTGAAACCATTCCTTAGTTGGTTGGATAATATGGAGGGAGATGGTTCAGTGCTTCAGCATGCATGGGCTGACCTGCTGTCTGGCAAGCAAGGTTTGCCCCTCTCTCAGCAGTGGATATGGTGTGGCTAGCTCCTTTGATTTCTAGTATTGATATGAGTTTTTCTGCCAAGCTGGACTAAGAACTGTAACTGACAGTCATAAGAAAGAATAAATTTCTTTGTTCCCCTAAGGTGTTTGGTCCTGAAAATATCTGCAATACACAGGCAAATTGTAGCATCATTCATGTCTCTTGCTTACAAAAGACATGAGTATCAATAGATTAAGATGGATTGTATATATTGATAATCCTTAATTACTGAAGAAAAGGTCATTTTCCCTAACATAAGCATATTGTAAAGTACTGGCTGTTCCTATTTTAAGATACAGATTTAGAGAAGGATCAGAGATAGATGCAATTCGGTCTTTGACATATTTCTAACATCTTTATGTAAAGCAAAGGAAACTAAATTTGTATTTGATAGGAAAGATAAACTAATTTGTAATAGAGAAATATATAAGGTTTTAATTAAATCTGGAAAATTTGTCCTTCACTGAAACAAAGATGGCAGTTGTTTATTCAGAGGACAACACCATACAATTGTCCCCTCTGGAAAACTACCATGGAGGCATGACCAATGGTGTATGCTTTATGCTTTATTGCCTCTAGATGCTTCTAAATCCACACAAAGTAATTTGAAATTAATAACTGCATTCTAATAATATTGCCTTAGAATGTAGAATTTAATACGTACATTTCAGAAGGCCATAAATATCCAGATCATGTCAAAGTTCATTAATTTCAGACTTAAAATGCTGCGTGGATACATACTTAATATTTGCTCATGTAATTATTACAAAGGATCTGTGGCATTTGAAAATTTCACCAATAATATGCCCATAGTCCTGTGGTTCTTCCTGTGTACTGAAAGAGTGAACACCTATTTAAGGTTGTCCTCTGCTTAAGCTGTCAAAAGGTCATCTCAGATCGGAGGTGAAGCAAATGGCATTTTCTATTGTGCACAACTTCCAAGTTTAACGTCATGGCCCTGTAGTTGGTTATAGGTTGTCAGCGTGGAGCTGCAAAATCTTGTGGTGTACTTGAAAAGGATACAAATGTGTGGTACTGTTCTTGTGTTTGGTTGACAAGCTCACCTGGAGTGAAACTTTTCCAGTGTCTCCTGTTACCAAGCTGCAGATGTCATCATTACTTTCCTTTATGTCCAATTTTAACTGATTTTTCTTTATATCATGCTTTTTTTCCCCAGATATTTCAGTGAGCCTGCTGGCAGTGGTTGTCAGCTTTTGTGGCCTGGCCTTGTTGGTTGTCTCACTCTTTGTCTTCTGGAAGCTGTGTTGGCCTTGCTGGAAAAGCAAACTTGTAGCTCCTAACGTTGGTACTCTCCCACAAAGCATTTCAAGTGCTCCTACTGAAGTGTTTGAGACTGAAGAGAAGAAAGAAGTGAAAGAAAATGAAAAACTCACTCCGAAAGCTATTGAACCTGCAATAAAAATCAGCCACACTTCCCCTGATATCCCAGCGGAAGTACAGACTGCTTTAAAAGAACATTTAATTAAACATGCGCGTGTGCAAAGGCAAACTACTGAGCCTACGTCTTCATCCCGGTAAGGAAGGATCAAGTGTGTGTGATTGAAGAAAAGCCGAGTCATAGGCAGGGAGGAAGATCAGACAAAAAGCAGGAAGTGATCAAGGCGCAAGAACATAAAATGCAATAAAGGAAAAAGTCAGACACAGAACTTTCAAGATAGGGAAGCAGATACAGAGAAGTGCATGGGAAGGGCTTAGTAGTGTGGGAAGTCTCAGTATAACTGTGTCATGTTAATTGACCTTTGACATATTAGGGATTCATCTTTACTATCTAGAGTCTTTTTATATAATTTAATTCACTAACAAATAACAAAACAACTCAACTATTTGAAATATATGTACAGAGGTACACACACACACACACACACACACACACACAAGCGTGCGTGTGACATGTACCCACACACTCCAAACTCATCTAGCAGTTCACAGTCAAAATAAATAAAGAGTAGTGTTGAGTATACAGTTTTTTAGTACTTAAACTACAAACAAGAATATTGTATTATTTATTTGAGCTCATGTGGATGAAACTTATATTCTGGGCAATTCCACAAAAGCTTATGCATCAAGGTCTTTTGAAATCTGTTTCAGAGGGATAAGCAAGAATATTGTCACCACTGTGATAAGGATCTGTGGGATGAGGAAGATGGAAGAGGCACTGTTTTCCATGCAGTGTCTAAGGTTTAGGTCACAGCTCCTATTCAACTAACACCTTTTTCTAAAGAGAATCGTTTAAATTTTTCCTTGGGATTTTTATGCAACCCAGTAAATATTCACTTTAGCTATGGATATTTTATTTAAAATACTCACTATTATTAATGTATAGCTTTTTTTAAGTGTCCCAGAAAAACAAAACAAATGCCTTTTGAAAGAGCTTGCTGGGTTTTTTTGTTGTGTGCATAATGTATGCATGCGGTGTGTGCATAATGTATGAAGGTTCATGTGTGAGTAAGTACATGTGAAAGTTGATGTCAAGAATGTCCCTCAATTGCTCTTCACCTTTTTCATTAAGGCAGTGTCTTTCAGTTGAACTCAGAGCTTAACAATACTATCCAGATTTCTCTAAGGATCCCCTAAATCTGCCTTTTAAGTACTAGAGTCACGTTCACCTAACATTCGTATGTGCTCTGAGGATCCAAATTTGGGTCTTCAGGCTTATACAACAAGTACTTCAGTCTGCCCAACCTTGCTATTTCTTTAAGACACTTACCTTAATGTGTGTGTGTGTGTGTGTGTGTGTGTGTGTGTGTGTGTTGTCTTAAATTGATCTCATGTTTGTCACTCTATGTGATAATCACATTCTATTACATTCCTGAAAGCTGCAAAGCATTTAAAAAAAAATAGATTGTAGCTTCATCTGCTCACAAAGACAAGTCCTGGGACCCCCCACTAACTACCTTAGTATACCAAGTTTATAAAGACTATATGGTCCCTTTGTCTAGGAATATCTTACTATACTACAGTAGCTTTCTTCTGTGGTATGTGCCATGCTGCTTGTGTGATGGAATCAGGGAAGATTACCATGGTAGGCCTTGTGAGGTAGCATCATGCTCCTACATGAAGGTTACTTCCACTGTAATATTACAGCAGTGGATCTGACAATCAACTCTAAGTGACTGAGAGGTGGGCAGCACAGAAGCATGGGTATGCCAGACTGAGAGATGAGTCTCCTCTCCAGGGGGCAGAACAAAATGAACACAAGTTCACAACACCAAGTCAGAATGGTATGTGATTGAAGGATTGCTTATTTCTGGAATTTTCCATTAGATATTTCTAGACCTCAGTTGACTGATAATCTAAGACAACAGGCAATAAAAAATAGACAAATGAAATTTATTATGAACAAATGTCAGCATAGTGTTCAGATAAATATGTACTTTATAGGTGCATACCTCACATGAAGAAACTAAACTGATGAAGAAAACTGAAGTAATCTGTTGTTTACAAATATCATAAAAGAAAATTCTGTATACACCTTAATTATCTGTTAAATAGAAGAGGCTGTCTGACCACTCCTAGTCAAAAGAGAATAGAAGAATACATACTGAAAACACATGCAAAGGTTTTGCTTTGGTTGAATAGCAAGCCTCTTACAATGAGAGCAGCTCATCATGGCAGTGCTAGACTTCTCAGCAAGTATGTAAGAAAAGCATGTAGGAATATGGTACACATCTGAGTTCTTTTAAAGAAAAAATACATTGCAGATTCCTGGTTTGGCTGAGGCTTTTTTTCATTTTCTCTGCCACCTTAGATAAACTGGTTTTTATGGGTGGCCAGGAAAGGAAGACCACCTGCAGTCTGTCACCCTTCCTGTTCATCTTGTACCAACCTGCCGGAAGTGTTATTAATTATCCCCATTAACTGAGAATTAACCAAAGCCCTGAGGGATTAAATATTTTGTCTGATGTAATGCATCTAGCAAGAGCATGAATTCAAGTTATCAGACTGATGAAACACATTTCAGATTTCGGAGACAAATTAGATGTGGGTTTTCTCTACTGAAAATGTGATTTGCAAAGCTGGCTAAGGATAATAATTTTGAAGTTGAAACACAGTCATCTTCTACCTCCTTCCACTCAGATGAAGATCTGGAATTGGGTGTGGCTACTGGGAATGACTTATCACCATTCCAAATCTTTAGACAAATCCTTATAGAAAATATAATTACTCCTACTTCTCAAAAAAAAAAAACCATCTTCATTAAGTATGTCATCATACTAGAAATTACCTACATAGGAAAAGGAAAAGGAAATTGCAGCATTCATTATTGAAGTCCCTTTGAACACAGAGATGGAGATTTTATTATAATCAAATTATGCAGCTCAGATGTGACTATTCCTTGATGTGACAAAATCAATCTTACGTACATCCATGTATACAGAAGTGCACACTCACACACGTGCGCGCACACACACACACACACATAAAGTAAATTTGATACTTATTTTCCTATTAGATCCCATCTGTACTACTCTTGGTGCTGCCTTTCATTTAGTGCAGACACAGGATGACATCATTATCTTTGAATCTTTACTTATCCCTCTCTGTATTCAATGACATTAAGAACCAGAAGTTTTACAGTGTTGTTGGAAGCTGCTATATTTTTGAATTTCTTATCTTCTATTTTCAATACCTAAACACATGACCTCTTCAGACCATCAGACCAACCACCAATTTGTCATTTATGTTTTCATTTCCACATATCCATCTTATTCAACATGTGTACATGTCCATCTTGTTCAACATGTGGATTCTGCACTTTCTGCACTTGAAAACTCTGGGGATTTGCAAGAAATGCACGATGTAGCATGGTCGTGAGGCACATTACACCAACTTCAGCATAAAGACTTTTAAATATGAACTGTGTGATATAGAAAGAGAAACTCAGAACAGAGTGCAGTTATTTCCAAATGAGTCATGGCAAAGTCATTACATAGAGGCAAGGAAAATAAGAATCCGCATGCCTCACATGGAAATTGGAAGAGAGGGTAAAAGTTCCAGAATAGAATAGAAATCAAGAAAAATAGCACCTAAGTGCTGCTTTAATGATTATGCATCTAGTTCAAACCCTTACAAGCCTGATATTGTCATGTGATGATCTGATTGCCCAAGTTTCTACATGACTTGTCCCCACATGTACAGCTGTACATGTGTACATTTTCTGGTATATTTGGTGTAGATGAATTCAATTTAAAAGTTAATAATGAACCTCTTATTTTCTACCTTTCTGAATGGACCTTTCATGATTGTACACTGCAAAGGTACTTTTTCCCAAACTTCCTCTAACTCTTGTTGTTTGTGGTGATTCCTTGTCTCAGTGATGACCTCTTCTTTTTTACTCTAAGATCAGTACAGAAAATGGACATGTCTCCTCTCCTCCCTAATCACAAACTACTAGCCCTGTTATTTAAAGCTATAGTTATAATCTAGAAATTAATTATAGTATCTTACTCTTGAGTTCCTACTGTTTGCTACACTAATTGTTAAACTCTCAAACAACAGAGGTACTTACTTTTATGCTGTCTAGAATAAAAGGTAGCACTCTCAGGTAAATAATTCTTACTCATCACTGATCCACTAGCATTTTCTCATTAAAAACATCAGGCATCATGATGACACTGCTCAGGTTAAAGGGACATTGTTACTACTAAACTCATAGAATGATTCTGTCCCTCAATAAATTGTGTAAAGATGAATTGTCAGTCACAATTTATTGAGAATGTAGAATTATATAGATGTGTCATTGTCTGAAGATTCTGAAAATCATTAGAAATCATGCAGAAGATCTGACTTAACATGAATAAAATAGGGAAATGCATATAGGTTTTGGCCTGAATGTGTGGAACAATTGATGTGAGACAAACAAGACTGAATTTAAGGATCCTGTTAGAATTTTAAGCAAATAAGTTAAGTAGGGAACTGCACAATGACACTGAAATTAGAGAGAATCTATTGGGGTCTTCAACATATTGATATTATCCAAAATCTGAGGATGATGTCATTGATGAGGAAAGAGATGACCAGAGATGAACTTTTGAAGTACTCTAAAGTTACATTAGCAAGAATAGCAATGATATCTTCAACATAGACTTGTAAAACAGAAAGTCCAACAGCTATAATGAGAAGTCAAGTGAACAGAGTATGTTAACAATCAGGAGTAAACTGACTGATAAGGCCAGATGAGGATTGAAGTTTAACCTGTGAATGTAGTTATAAGAGACAGACACTGCTGATGTTTTCAAATGTGGCTGTGATAGAGTAAAGCAAGTGTAAATATTATTAAAATGGATTTAAATAAAATAAGAGGACTTAGATTAGAATGAATATAATGTTCTCAGCTCTTATAAAGAGTCCCGAATGTGGTAGAGAAACAGAGCAGTCCAAAGGCGAAAGTGGGGTAAAATAAAAGACACTTTTGCATTCTAAGTTCCAACAACCTTTCCAGTTTGCCATAACCTTCTAATTCTTTAACATTATTTTTTCCCTCTACTCAGGTCCATGAGCTGTCATTATAGCAGGTCTCTTTGACTTTCTTATTTTCATGGTCAGACTACAACCCTGGATGAATTCAACTCTGTCATCTTTATATCTGCACTTATAAATAGGCCTAGATGAAAGCAGGAGACAACTCAAAATCCACCTCAAATTTATGTTCATATTCCTTCTGCATGGTCATTTCTATGTTCACTTTCAATTGTTTAAATCCAAAAGAAAGAGTACATTAAACACTCTCACCTTTCTTCAAATGTCTTAGTCACTTTCATTTAGTGATTTGGCTTCTTATTGAAGATTCGTGAGATTTGAGAAAGAAGTAAAGAACTTTCACAGACTCACATCAAACAATGCTAACAGTCTCTGTATGTGTATTCTCCTTTCTGGCTAATAAAATGCCTTGATCTAAAACCAAATTACCATTTATGGCTAGACCTCATTTCTCTTGTCACCATTAAGAAGGTTCCTCTCTGATTTTTGCATCATTGATTTTCTCTCCTTGATTACAACCTGAGCCCAGCAATTTGCTGTTGTTGCCTATATCTTAAAATGACATGGAAAGATAGGAGATGTTAAGTAGAAAGGCTTGAACAAAATGGAGTTGTGGAGTTTGCAGTTAACAATAATGACAGAATCTAACCACTTGCCATGAGAGTGATGAACATAATGAGAGACGGTCACTGCAGAAAAGTTCAATGAACTGAAAAGTTGAACAGCAGGAGGAAACATGAATATGTTGGAAATTAGAACATAAGCATTGTCAAAGAGACGGTTAGTGATGCCAAAATAATGATGACATTAAAGGGAGTTATTTGAAGATGGTTAAAAACAGTGCGAAAGTCCTTGGTTGGCAAACTCTAACTTAGATTGGTATTTTAATGGACAATTGTATAAAAGCAGTAATGAGGTAATAAGAGGAATGGCTTACTTCAGTCCCCAGCCCAGTGGCATAAGGGCTGTAGGGAAAAAACACACCCCATGAGAAGATTCTGGGGAAAATGGTATCACTTGAGCCAGAGTCATTTCCCCAAAGCAGGAAAGTGTGCAGAAGAGATGATGTTAATGATCTAGAGGCCAATTAATGATCATTTAACTGTGGCATTTTATGTAACTTATTCTGCTTCATGTGTGTATAGTGCTTTGCCTGGCACAAACTCAGATAGTCCTGTAATGAATGTGTTTATCTTATCTATTCTAATTGAAAAGGAAAAATCAAAAAAAGAATGAACACTTCATTTGATTTACTAGTTCCACTTCCTTATCTACAAAGTGGGGTTGTCCTTGTTAATAGATGATGATAACTTCTGATGCAGATTTCAACTATCAAAACAAAAAATATTCTTTTTAAGTATATGAATAAGAAACAGAATGCTGCCAAGAATATTTCTGCTCTTTATCACTTATTTTTACAAGATATGTGAAGTTGATATCATAGTTGATAAAAACATTGCCAATGTTGATTTCCCACTTTAGGAAAAGAGAACTGTTGATTGTTGAGAAATGGACAAGTCAGAGGGTCTCTAGACCAGTGTGGATTAGAATATGTTCACACAGACATGACGCTGTGCACCATCTCTGAGCTCCAGACTGCTGTGGTGCTTGTCAGAGCACAGAATTAATTATAGCACCTGTGCTTAAGATCCTGGAATCTAATGATAATAACTAAAATATGGAATCCAGATTGCAGTTCAATTCCAGCACATTACCAGAGTGCTTGGTTGATATCCTCCTAGAATTGAAGGCTAAGAATGAATTTGGTTTGCACACTCATTGGTTGAACATTTGTTACCCACAAATCACCATCACTCCAAAAGAGAAAAAAACGGGGAATGGAAGATCTGTGTTGTCATGGCAATAGTTTAACATTGTAGTAATTAGAGCTTTGCTTAACTGACTAGCTAAACTGTGACTTAAAATATGTACTATTTACCCTATAATTAGGACACTGGCTACAAGAACAAAAATTTCACTTCATTTTCTACTCCCATTAGAACAGGCTTTGTGGATATGATTCCTCTTAGAAGAAGCTTTTCAGATGTACAAATTCCATTTATAGACACAAAGGAGAAAAACCTGGGTTTGGGTGGTAAGGTAGAAAGAAGATCACTATTTTTTAATATTTGAAAGAATGACTGAAATCATGAAATAAACCAAAGGAGTTAATTTCTAAGAGATTATTTTCACAAAACTCAAAATTGTGGTATAAGTGAAAGTAATTAAAACAGGAATATGAGGTTATTTCTTTAATGAACTATCCCACATAGCTCAGGTATTTTGAAAATATAAGGTGGACTGGTCCATTTGTATAATGGTAATCACTCTGAACTTTAACGATAAAAGGTGGTTATACTAGATCACATTAACACTTTACAACAGTAATAATAATCCCATTACTATCTCAAAAATTTCCTACAACTTCTCATAAAATCTAATTTAGGCTTATCATAATTTATTTTCTGTTAGGCTAAGGATCAAATTCATTTCATGACGTGATGACATCATTTATTTCTTTACATAGAAAAAATTTGAGAGCTGTAGTGATGACTGAAGGGTTTGCCTCAAAAGTGAAAGGACCTAAGATCAGATCCCCAGATCCCATGTAAAAATATCAGGTTGAATTGACAGCAGCCTGTACTTCTGGACCTGGAAGGAGGAGCCTGGGAAACCCCAGAGCAAGCATTAAGGAGGTAGAACAATCTAGGATGATTTCTTATGTCACTCTTAGACCTCCACAGGCATGCACACTGAACTTCACTCTTGCATATTTACACAAAGAAAAAAATAATTTTTGTTTATACTCAGTACTTAGTCCTTTTAATATATAGCAGAGAATAAAATATTAGAAAATTTATGTTGCTATTTTTTCAAAATATGCCATTTTTACAAAAAATATGATAACAATAAACTTGATATAATTTTTCCATCAGGTCTAATTATGATTTTACATACAATCGCTTCTCGGTCTTTTGGCTAAGATCAAGTGTGATTTTACATACAAATTGCACACCTTCATTCGCTTTAGATCTTTGGCACCTAGTCAAAGAAGTGGAAACCATCTATGAAATTGTATATTTAATGGGCCTTCATGGTAGCTCTCCAGGTAAAGGCACTTGAGCATGAATCTGGCAACCTGAGTTATACCCCCAGATCTCACATGGTAGAAGGAGAGAACCAACTTCTGAGAGTTGTCCTCTACTTCAACAGTACTTGTCATGGCATGCATATGCTTGCTCTCTGTCTTTCTCAAGTAACCAAATTATACAGCATATTATATAAACCTTTAAATGTTACAGCATTTATGTAAGGTATTTATGTAAGGCAGCTATGTTAGTATGTTTTAGTGGGAAAATTATACCAATTCTCATTTAAATAATTTCTCAGTGTCTCATATGTTTACTTAATAGAATGATTAAGGAAGAAGGAATGAAAGGTCACCCAAAGCATGAATGTTTCCATCCATGAGTTACTTAGATAAATACTAGTGCTGTTGTTAGAAATTGTAGAAAGAATTGGTTTGAGAGAAGAAAGGAGAGCAAAGATAATGAGGTTGCTTGAATTTGGTATGAAATCATCTCATCTGCTTAGAAACCTTGGAAATTTAGAGACAGGACCAGAATTTTATGTAGCTGGGACAATATAAGAGAAACTGTTGGGCAGTAATTACAGTCCAAAATCTGAGTTTCTGATGGACAGGTTTAGGAGAGATGAGAATAGATACTGGAACGAAGTTCTCAGGAAGGGTACACACTGGTAAGTTTATGTTGGATATGAATCATAGAGGAAGCATAAGAATAATAATCTTAGTCATAATTACATAGCATGAGTAAAATTATATATTCTGGAAATACTGAATAAAAGTGAATATAAGACATTCAGTCTGCATTTTTAAAGCTCTTATTCTGTAGTGTGTTCAAATTACACATTTTGGTTTATCCTTAAAGCTTCTAAAGCCCAGTGCATGTTAAACAAAAGAAAATAAATTAATTTGGGCTGTCACAACTATAGATTCTCTTTCGTAGTAAATATTCATTTACTTATTTTATGTGAAGAAATAATATATAAAAATAGATGTATTTATGGTTGTTGTTTTAACAGTGAAGTTACTAAAACATGGAATTCACATATCTATATGAAAATAAACTGATTAAGTAACTTCCCAGTATTAACATGTATAATTGTGGAATATTCTCGATAGGTATATTTTCATAATGACGTATAATTATGTTCTTATGATTGAGGAAAACAAAATCTCTCTAAAATGTGTGCTCAAGTTATTTGTAAAAATTTAAGCTTTTTCTTTAAATGCTCTTTTCTGGTTTTTCAAAAGCAGCTCTTTTCATTGTGAGAGTGTGGAGGGGAGTCTATGTTGACACATAACCTAGCCATAGTCATAGATGTGGACATTGATGGATGGTTTTTCACTGTCCTGGAGATGGGGAGGGGTACTATGTGACTCTATAACCATTAATAATGATTGACCTAAATGAATTTGTGTATATGTGTGTGTGTGTGTGTACAGCCACAATTCCTTCAGGAGACACCTACCAAGACAAATGCAGGTTTCCAGTGTTGATTTTAGCATGGGCACTGAACCTGTTTTACAAAGAGGAGAGACGACCACCAGCATCGGGAGGATAAAACCAGAGCTCTACAAGCAGAAGTCAGTTGACTCCGAAGGCAACAGAAAGGAAGATGTCCAAACCTGTGGGAAACTTAACTTTACCCTCCAGTACGATTATGAAGGTGAACTTCTAGTTGTTAAAATTGTCAAAGCCTTAGATCTCCCTGCTAAAGACTTCACAGGAACTTCTGATCCTTACGTAAAGATGTATCTTCTTCCAGACAGGAAAAAGAAATTTCAGACCCGTGTGCACAGGAAGACTTTAAATCCTCTATTTGATGAAACTTTTCAGTTTCCAGTAGCATATGATCAACTAAGCAACAGAAAACTTCATTTTAGTGTATATGATTTTGACAGATTTTCTAGACATGACATGATTGGGGAAGTGATTCTTGACAATTTGTTTGAAGTCTCTGATCTCTCCAGGGAAGCCACAGTATGGAAAGACATTCATTGTGCTACCACAGTAAGTAATAACTCCATCAATTTTTGTTTGACCAAACAATCACAAACAATTATTAGAATAATGGGGCTGGAGAGGTGGCTTAGGGGTTAAGCCTCTGCTTTGCAGGTGGAAAGTCCTGAGTTCAGATCCTGGACCCCACCCACGTACAGACGCCGGGTGGAAGCGGGGGCGGCCTGCATTTCTGATCCTGGTAGGGCGGAGCTTGTGAATCCCGGAGCAGAGTGAACGAGGAGGTGGAGGAAGTCCATGGTGGTTCCCGAATTCGCCCGTGGTTCTACACACACACACACACACACACGCACACACACTAACACATGCACAGTTGAATAAAAAAACAATTATTAGAATAAATTCCACAGAGTAATAGAATTTAAATCTTAAGAATCAGCATAAAAGTATGATTTGGACGTTTAACACAATATAGGTAACAGCAGTTTTATGACTAGCATTTATACATTACCTCAAATGATAGACTTTTTTCTTTGATAAAACATTTATATGTAACCTATTCCAAGTACTAACTTCATGACTAATGTTGATTTTCATTATTTAAAGTGATTTTGTTTGACAGATCAAATCTAAAAATACTTTAATGCAATTTAGCATGATCTCAAACAGCCCATTACTTTAAAAGTTTTTATGGTGTATGCATGATTACAGTGCATGAAGTACCAAAAGATCAAGAAATAATTTTTCATGTTATGATTCTCCTTCATTATGAAATGCACTTTTAAGTAGCTAATTACAGTATTGAAAAATCTGGAAAATTGTAAAAATGCAATAAAATTAATAAGCAGTACTACCAATTACATAAATATTTTTGGAATGTTATTTTCCAGTTGCTATTATTGCATTAAAATAATTACCATATTAAATTTAATTTTTAGTATTTATTTATTTGAAGGAGAGGAGAAAAAGAAAGAGAGAGAGAGGCAGAGAGAGAGCGAGACAGAGAGAACAAGCATGTATACAAAGTACCAGGAGAAAAAGAAAGAGAGAGAGAGGCAGAGAGAGAGCGAGACAGAGAGAACAAGCATGTATACAAAGTACCAGTATAGAAGGCAGAGGACAACTTTTGGAAGGTGGTTCTCTCCTTCTACCACATGGGTTCTAGGAATCAAACCAAGGTTGCCAAGATTTTTTGCAGGTCTCTGTACTTGCTTGCTGAGCCTTCTCACTGGTTCTAATCTCTTCTATACTGATTTTATTTCATGCTGTGTTTGTTCATTTCCTACAAATATAAATATGTGTTCCATTCCCTGGCCATTTTCTTATTAGATATTTCAACTAGTCATAAATTTTGTTATACTGAAAACTGCAGGAGCTTTCAAATCTCTCGTCATTTAAAACTATTTGTGTAGCATTGAATTTTACAAGTGAAGCCAGAGAGCTAATCTCTTCCATCATGTTGCTTGCTGACTTGTGGTTTAAGCTGTTCCAAAGTGGGACCATTTGACTTTTCAGCATCTGGTCGTCATGAAGATACCATCCTCTCTTATTTTTTAATTGATAAACTTAAAATGCTGATGTCAAATGGAGACGAGGGATTATCAAAAAAAAGGCAATTTCAATTCAAAATAGCTGCTTTCATATTTTTCCTTTTATTAGTGTTTGGGATGACCATTCTGTTGTTTTAATTGCATAGATGATGTCATTAGAAGATTTGCATTGCAATTGATTTTGTATTGCACCTTCACTTTCAAGTTCTTGGGGTTTTTTTCCTGGTCCCTTTTGACATTTATTTGGAAGTAGGGAATTTTGAAGCTGAATCCCATTTCACGGGTGCATGAAGGTCTTTGGCTTTAATATTGACTTTTTGACTTATTGATGATATTCATACATTAAATACATGATAACAATGACTTATACTATTTTCAAAGAAAGCTAGATTTCCACACATACAGATGAAAATTGGTTGTTGGGTTATTTTCATTGACTTTTCTTATATTATTAATTCTTTAGTGGTTTAACTAATTACTGGCTGACTGCTGTAATTTGGTATACTCTATGGATTAGAATTGAAATAACACATTTCTAAAAAAATGTGAAATATGTCCTGTTCCTCCACTCAGGTTCTGTGGTAAGTAATTAGCAAAAGAAATCTAAAACTTTGTGTCATTTTCTAGGAGCTCTGTAGTAACTTGTCTTTGTCATAATCACAAAACTTTTGTGTCCAAACAAGTACTTAGAAGAAAAATAGTTATTACTTTCAGAAGCTTCTATTTTTGACTGCCAATAATAGAAACTTAAGTTTTTGGCAAAAATTAGTAAATTCTGCATCTTGTTTTCAATTATGCCATCTGCCTGGTATATTAACTTTCTATCTAGCTATAAGAATTCTCACAATTTTAGGGCTGGATAGGTGGCTCAGGGGTTAAGCCTCCGCCTTGCAGGCGGAAGGTCCTGAGTTTGGATCCCAGATCCCACGTATAGACGCCAGGCGGAAGCGGGGGCGGCCTGTGCTTCTGGTCCTGGTAGGGCGGAGCATGTGAATCCCAGGGCAGAAGGAGGTGGAGGCGTCCATGGTGGTTCATGAATTCGTCCGTGGTTCTACACAGACACACACACACACACACACACACAGACACACGCGCGCGCACACATACACACGCACATGCACACAGTTGAATAAATAATAATAATAATAATAAAAAGAATTCTCACAATTTTAATGTCACAAGCAGTACATAGTTTGTTTAGAATTGTGACATGCAATTCTTTCTAGAAGTCCTTAGAAAGATCTATTTCGTTTGCATTCTAGCTTCTAGAAGCCACAAGCATTTCTGGCTTCAAATGGTAGCTTTTCTGTCTCGAGGGCTGTGATTCTCATCACATATGCAAAACCATTTGTTGTATGAGTGATATAGTCAGACTGCAGACATTTTGACACAGCCATCTTTGAGAGAACTTTCATTCTCCTTGCCATAATTACGTTTCATTTCAGTATTAAGACTATCAAAGAAGGAGGTATAAAATAAACTGTTTCCATAAAAATGCATTTTTCGCTAATTGGAACATTGTGCTATGCTTTATGCAAAATGTTACTTTTGACTTCTGTGTTAGGAACACTATCATGAAACTTAAATGTCTAGATAATTTGATCAAAGCTCATTGTATATATTATATTTATTATTAAACTTCTATTTAGCTTTTAAAAATTATGTAATTTTTTAATGTTTTCTTCTTTTTCCTTTTTTGAGATAAAGTATCTCTGAAGCTGTCCTGAAATTATCATATAGCTGAGACTGGTGTAAAACTCATGATCCTCCAGCTTTCTGCCTACCAAGTTCTGGTATTATTGGTGTGTTCCACGATATATGTCACTGAGTAAATTTACATTTTTCTCATTGGTGAAATGTCAGGAATAATTCAGGTTGAAATCTTATATTTTCTTGTTGGTAAAAAGTCATCATGCAGATTGGAATTTGCTTTAATCCTTCATGATCTTATCCACATAACTTTAATTTGAAATAATTTTAAGCTGAAACCTCAAAATCAGGCCAATGAGATGGCACAGTGAGTAAAGGCCTTGTGTGCCAACCTGGAAACCCACGTTTGATCCAAATTTTGTCTGTTATCTTTCATCTTCTATACATGTTCCTTGGCACACATACACATTCTCTCTCTCTCTCTTTCTCTCTCTGTCTCTCTGTGTGTGTGCATGTGTGTGTCTCTCTCTATCTGTCTCTCTATGTGTTTGTCTCTCTCTCTCAAATAACTAAGATACTTTTTAAAAATTATAAAGAAATTGATGCAATGCCTACTTGAATTGAAATGACAGTGTCATTGTTAAAAGATCGTGATGACAAGTTTTCATCAGGATATTGCTCTCATAGTTTTTCATATACTCAAAGATTAGCAGCATTGTTTTGATCTATTTTATCTGCAAAATTAGTCTATCATTTTACTCAAATGCTTAATTTACTTTTGAAAACAAAAGCTTTGTATATTTAAATGTAGGTTTACCAAGCATATGCCAGAAACTACTGGAAATGCCAACATAGAAAGCGATTCCTTTTGGATCAAAACATTTTACATATTTACTTTTTCACTCATTGATTCAATAAACATTTTTGAAACAACCATATTCTTAACATGTAAATATTCTCAGAAGAATGAGAGGTACATGTGCACTATGTTTGGACATAAAATGTTTGCGTCTATTACTTTCTAGTCAAGCATCTGCCAAGTGTAGTGTAAAAAACCAGACCTTACTATGAGAAATGTAAAGAAATGTCCTGTTCATGACACTAGCCAATCAGCACACTAAGAGTTCTGCTGAACTTTGATTTGAAGAAATGCAATTTATCATTCATTATTAAGTTAGATACTGTAGCAATCAGTTTGCAACATTGCTGATAAATGACCATCAAACAGCTTAAGGGAACAAGGAGTTTACTTTCTTACGATAGTCCAGTAACAGTTCATAGTCCAGCTTGACAGGAGAGCATGCACCAACACCAGGGCTGAGGGAACTGGCCACCATAACGGCTGAGAGATGGACAATCCTTACTTGCCAGACCAGCATGTCTGGCCAAGTATACAGAAGGATGCCAACTCTCTCAACCGCTCTCTGTGATTTATCCAGGGCCTAATCCCACCCACCATGGGCTGGGTCTTCCCCATCAGCAAGACAATCTCCTTCAGGTTTGCTCTGGGCTTAATTCAACCATCAACTCTCTACAACTGTGCCCAGAGCTCAAACCCTCAAGAGTCAAGTTGACATCTGTGCTTAACTATGACAGATACTTAAATTTTGAGTTTATTGTTTATTATTTTTATTGATGTATTCTTAATTTTATCCCCAATTATACTGGATATATCACAGGATTGGTATAATACTCTATTTTTAGTTGGTTGGTTTGGTCTGCTAGCTATAAATTTTCTTCTAAATTTTAACTATAGAATTATGTGCTAGTTGGCAAATATTTTACAATGGAAAAATTCCAATTTAATAAGATAAAAGGTGTGAAAGACTGGTGAATGGGAGATGACCTTCGTGGTCAGGTGTTGTCTGTCTTGTCACAGTCGCTTGAGAGCAGCTGGTAGTATCACAGCCATATAGGCCTTCAGATTGCTTCATCTCCTCTGAATAGAACTAGGTTTTGTTAATTCCTCTCTGTGGTAAACCTAACGCTGTTGTGCCACAAGTTATACTTGTGCTTATGGATCACTTTTAATTGGTTTTCAATGAAGATGCAAGTAAATTTCTTGAGCCTGTTTACAAAGTCTTTTAGTCACTTTGAAAAACTGATAGGAAATGCTGAGGAGATGGCTCAGGGATTAAAGAATTTGCCTCTCAAACAAAGGACATAGTTCAGATCCTAGATCTCACATATAAATGTCAGGCAGAAATGAAAGTGACATGTATCTCTGGCCCTGGAAACAGAGCGTGAGAGACCCCATTACAAAACAATAAGGAAGAAAAGCAATCCAGGATGATTCCCAATGTCACCCTTGTGCCTTCACAGACACATACATTCAAGTGCCTTCGCGCGCGCGTGTGTGTGTGTGTGTGTGTGTGTGTGTGTATGTGTGCACGCGTGTGCAGTGTGTGTGTGCAAAAAGTGATAGGAGTCATATTCATTATAATATAGAATTATTTACCTTGAAATTAAACTTAAAGTAATAGATATGTAGTAGATTATCACAAGATTGTTTTCTCAAAACATGATTTTTCTTGATTTTGGCAAAATACCTGCTCAACTTAGGTAGGACTATTAAAAAAAGACACATGAATATTTATAAATATTAGAAATTAAGTCTATTAATAATATTTAGTCAATAAGTCACCATATCTTAATGTATAATTTTTTAAGTTAGATTACTTTTACATCCATGTAGAGAACAAAGATTCTTCGAATTTTATAAAAAGAGTGCAAATAAAACATCCTGGAAAGAACGGTAAAACAAACAGTGCAAGTGGTTATATTGGATTTTTATTAGCAATCTAGTAGCAGCTTCTGAAACAAGTTTCTGTTTCAGAAAACACAAAAACAATATCATTTAAATCTGAAACTTAAGTCTCCTTTATGCAAGTTCATGTATGTAGAGGTGTATGTGTGCAGTGGTTCATGTCAATATATACATGTATTGATGTGGAGGTCAGATGTCAACCTCAGGAGTTGTTTCTTTGGCACCATCTACCTTAAGACAGGGTCTCACAATGACCTGGGCTCATCTAGTAGGCTAGGCTGGCCTTTAAGTGAACCCAAGGGATTCATCCGTCTCTGCCTTAACAGCACTGTGACTGTGAGCACAGGCCACACCATGCCTACACTTTTTACCTGTGTTGTGAAGATGGAACTGAGATTCTCATGATTACACAGCCAGCACTTTACCAACTAAGATGAATTTCCCACTGTGAAATTTAAACATCCACAACCAATTTTAAACTCAATCCAATATTGACCTCATACTTCTTAGGTAAATGGAATAGCAGATATATTATATTGCCTTTGATTATTCCTACAGAGCAAAAAAAGGGCCTTAGAATGGTAAAGAAGCTAGAAGGCAGTTATGATAAACTTCACTTGTAGAAGAATCCATGAATTTAAACTGAAATTTTTATAGTCAGAATGACTTTAGGGGGAAAATAGTCACTTTTCTTTTTCAAGAATTCCAATATTATATCAAAAATTGGTTTATATGCATTCCTGAAAGTGCTGTATTTTCGTAAATGACACCCTTCCAATGAATCAGAGTCAGAGAGTAAGTTCCAGGTCTAGGGTGTGCAAGCCATGGGAAGAATTTGGGATTTATTCTAAGACACATATGAGGCCGTCACAATGTCACTAAGATTCAATAAGATCTCTGGTTGTTTTGCAGAAAATAAACCTTTTGAAGCAGGGTTGAGACAATTCAAGTCAATTAAAGATAGAGAAAAACAATGAGCTGCATCCATCCACACCAGGGATTGTAGGGCTAAGAGGGATTTGTTTAGTATATCTGTTAGTATCTTTAAAAGTATCTGTCTAATATTTCAATAGCTTTCAAAAAACACTTTGTGTGTGTGTGTGTGTGTGTGTGTGTGTGTGTGTGTGTGTGTGGTGAGTTTATATGTTCTGGTCCATAATGTTGATTAATGTTGAAGAATTACATATTTGTTCCACATTGCCCCCATCCCAGTATTTATGTTGGACCATTTCTTCTTCCTACACTGGTAGCTAGGTGATTTGATTGGTTTTGTGAGTGAAGCATTGTGTTAAGACCCAGTTGTGTCTCTTGCAACCTATTTCCTGACATTTGTTAAGAGTTCATGATTATGTTGGGCAGGATAAAAGCTGACAATCAACACAGACATTTCTGAGAAATATCTCCCATCACCAAAAAAAAAAAAAAGGAGGTTATCTTCATCCCTGAAAACTGGAGCGCTGGGCGTTTCACTGACCTTTGAATGCCTGGTGGATTTCAAACCACTCTACCACAAACACTGACTACAGTGTTCTGTTTCTGCTGACTCTGGCTGAGGACATGGAATGGTGTTTGTCCAACGATCATTCTTTGTGTAGCTTTCTTAAACTATTTACTGTCTTGCAATTCCCATAGCATTATCTTGTAAGCTTCACATGAATGCAGTTCTTAAACATTTAGCTTAAAAGTTAATCTCTTTAAAGTCATAAAAGGAGAAAGTTAACATTATGTGCTTACTATTAAACTTCTTTCTTCTTTGTGCAGAAATGCGAGATGGTTCTGATGGGGGACTCATATTGTGGCTCTTCTGTAGAAATGATGGGAAAGAAGTTTAATTGGCAGCTGAAGTGCAGACACTGACGTTTCTAAGGAGATATCATGACAGAACCCTCCTGTCCATTTCTTCACCAGCTTAACTGGACATATTTAAATCTATTCTGATTATAATTACTAGCAGCAGGAGGAAAGACAAGGAAGGAGTGCTGTGTAAAAACTGTCCTTTCGTTCTTTGAAAGAGAAGGGGAGGAGTTGGTTTCCTGTTCTGACTGGAGAGGTTACAATGTTAATTACACTTCCAAATTAGCTTCCTCCTAATTTGCCATCTAGTGTCACTGTCTTTATGCAGGCTTTCTTGGGCTGGCTAAAGTGGATGACCAGATGTTCAAAGGAATAAAAGTTATAGGCAATAGAAGTATGTTTGATGCTGAAAGTTTCAATTCACTATGGAATTATAACAAACATCAGTTTAAATAAAACTGATAGACAAGCATCCTCTAACTCTTTCTCCTCGCTTTTCATGTGTATGTAAAGGACTCAAATCCGCCATGACCATAAGCTTACTATATTCCGTACATGAACAAACCCTGGACAACTTAGAGTTAGAAGGGGCCAAATGCCCACTATAATGGGTGTTACTGGTCACATGCTCTCTGCTGAGTAGTGTTCATTCTTCAAACACTAAATGCTCCTGAGTGCAGCAGGAATGGCTTCCTGTCCCAGTGCTTTTCCAATGTGTGTATACAACAAGTGCTTTATTGAGGACCAGTCTTATACCAAGCATTCATCCTAGAAAAAATATGAGCAAAAAAATGGGTATATTTCTTGCATCTGCTTTATGCCTAGATTCAAATTGGGCTCAAGACATAGGTGTTTTTCCAAATTACCCCTTTCAAATCTAACTGTAAGTTCTACAGATAATTATTTTGGACATGAAAATGGAACCAATTGTGACCATACAGAAAAAATCAAGTTGAAATATATCTCCATCAGCATAGCGCTTGTCAAAATTAACAAAATTCAGACCACAGCACTGCCTACCTAAGCCCATGCAGTTATTCACCAGTAACCTCAGCTTCAGGAGGATTGAAAATTCAAGCTTATCTTCTGCATAGTAAGTTTGAAGCTAGCCTGAGCTTGACAGAGGAAGAAAAACAGCAATCGAATAGGAAAAATAGATTTGGTTAGGTATTGCTGAGAACATTCCATTAACATAGGGCCATTGTGTTATCACTGAAATTGCACTCTGGCATCCCCAAGGCAGTGCTTACTGTCTGACCCTCTGTGGCTGTGAAAGGTTCCATGCTTCTGGAGGTTCCTCTGCCACTCCGTATTTCCCTTTGCCTTTCCTCAATTAGCATTCGGATTATCCTTCAACATTATTTCAAATCTAGATCTTTATAGAGTCGGGCACTTGCATTCACTGATGCTGAATCAAAAAGAGAAAAAAATCTTTAAAATAATAAAGGTTTGTATTTTCCCCATCTTGTTCCTGATTAATTATGTGATTTTTTTTTCCAATAGGTCAAATTACTTTTTCAAAATCAACCGTAAGAACTTTTAGGAGCAATTATTTGTCTTGGTTTCCAGTGTTATGACTGAGTATCTGGTATTTTTTATGCTATCAGTAAACATGAGCCTGCTAATAAATGGATGAGTTCAAAGATTAGTAATGTATTTGAGAGAGTTGGAATCAGAGTTTGGAGTTTATAGCAGCAAAGCAAGAAAAGATTTAAAGATCAAAATTTTAGGGGCCCAGGTATGTCATACCAAAGAGGAGCTTTGACTTCATATTTGTAAGAGTTGTGTGCCCAACACATCAGATACTCCTTTGTGAATCTTATCAGAATCAAGGACAACATAAGTACTTTGAAAGCTGACTGTTCTCCATGACCTTGCCTCACTAACTAGGGGAGCCTCGACACAGCCCACCACATGAACAGTGCCAAATTGAGGGCTATGTTCTCCCTCGTCTGAAATTGTTGGAGACTGATAGCTATTTTTTGTCACCATGACCGAAAAGTAATCTTCATCTTCTCTGAGACTCCATCAACACTGTTCCAAACACCCCTGAAAGTGCAAAAACATTATTCAACATACCTCTACTACATCTGCTTCCTGAGACTCAATTTTAGCCCTGTTCATAGTCACAAAATTAAGAACTGGAAAAGAAAATGATTCCTCATTTTAAGCATTTTATGTCAAGGGCATTGAGATCAGAGAGTTGCTTGAGGCTAAACACCATGATTTTTTCAGGTAAATGAGAGATGCTGAGGATAAAGAATGTTCCTTTGGTCTGAATGTATCAGGCCACTCTGCCTTCACTGTAGATTCATTTCATGAGCAGGTGGGCAGAGGACTAGCAACGTGATGAAGGATCTCATTCCGTCTGCTTAGTTACACATCGTGCTTTGAGCAGTCTACAGAAAACCATCTGTTTTCTTACCCTCGAGGAAATGTGGAAGGCAGGCTGCATTTAAGGTGCTAAGTGGATGTGATCACTGCTGTAACCATGGCCACCAATTGTTTGTTTGAAGTCCCCCCATATGTCTTCATGACTCTTCCCAATATATCCCTGATTTCAAGCCTTCAGCAAATAGCTCCCATTCCTCTTCCACTTCATTTGCTTCTCCTCTGTCTCTTACTCTAGTTTACTAAACATAAAAAAGTGACTTTCAGGCAGTATTTACCTTATACTTATTATTTCTGTATGTGTCTTATTTAAAGCTCTTGCTTGACACTTGCCTTATGAGGTCAATGTTATTCCCATTTTAATTGCAATTAAATACAAATTCAGGAGGCCAAGTATTTTTGCCTGGTGTTTGAGAATTAGTGCATGAAAACATTTACTTTGTGTGTGTGTGTGTGTGTGTGTGTGTGTGTGTGTGTGTGTGTGTGCATTTGGCGGATGTGAATATTGCGTATGTATGTGCAAGCAGAGGCCACAGATTGCAAGCAGAGGCCATATTGCTGTTGGATGTGTTTTTAAATCTTTCTCTACCTTATTTTTTGAGAACAGGTATCTCACTAAACCTGAAGTTCCCTGAGCTAGACTAGCTGGCCTCCAAACCCTGGAAATACATCTGTCCCTAACCCCCAGTGCTAGGGTATGGGTGAACACCACCATAACTTTTTATGTGGGTGCTGGAGATGAAACTTATTCTTGTATAGCCTCCAAATTTATAACTTTCACTCCAATGTTTCTAATTCAGGACCTCGATTCTTTTCACTCTGCCAAACACTCACTCTTTCATGTCACTAACACCTTTGGATTCCTATTGTCCTTTGAAGCCATCAAACTGCCTAGCATCGCACTTGTCTCACATGTAAATTTTTATTTACATTTTTAACAAAAATGTTATGTTTAAATTACTGAATATTATTAGGGTTAGTTTTCTTTAATACAAAAGTGATTCTAGAATTTTATCCTTTTTAAAATATTTGCTTCTTTGTATCTATTTTTTATCTGTAGTTACTTTTCATTACTGCTAATTTCCTCATCTTCACATTTCATAGTATTTTGACAGTGTGCACAGTGAACTTGTATAGACTGATATAGCAAGTGACTATTCTTTACAGTTTTCTCTAAAATAGTAATATAAAGGTATTTAATAAGAAGTTGTAGTATCCTCAGATAAAAGAATTTAATATATAATTTAATTATATTTACACTGAATGTTTAGAGACCTTTAAGCTTGATTGTGAGTCTTTTACTAAGTACAAGAAAAGTCAAATTATAGGGAATGAATGTGGCCTTGTAAAGCACAGCAACACTGGGATTCCTAAGGAGAGTCAGCAGTTGCAACTACACCTGCTTATTGCAGTTGGACTGATATGCCTGGGGGCGGGGGGATGTGAGTGTTAGTATATGCTGCAGCTTGAAACAATACAGCCACAACTAGCATTCTGTTTTAGTTAAGTGATCGGAACTTTCTTAAAGTCATACAGTTCTTATTAGGTAACGTGCTTATGGTTATCTCTTGGATCACTATGTTCATTAAGTCAGGCTTCTAGGATGGAACATTCAATTTCATAAGAGGTTAACTTGTGGTGCACATGTTCCATATACTGGATTTTACTAACTTATTCATTACAGTTTCCTTAAAACCTCTTAGCATATGTAGTATATTTTTGTGTTTTTCTTTTCGTGTGTGTATATGTGTGTGTGTGTGTGTGTAAAAGGTACTTGATTGTATATGCCTGTGGAGGTTCAAGGTTGATATCAGGAAAAATCTTGGATTGCTCTACCGCTTTTTGGTCTGGGGTTTCCCAGGTTTGGGCTTCCAGAACCAGAATTAAAGGCTGCTGCCATTTTGTTAATAGTGGGATCTGGAGCTCCAAACTCAGGTACTTTTTCTTTTGAGGCAAAAATTTAAACTCTGAGCCATTTCTTCAGCCCAGACATGGACATTTTCTGTATTTCTATAGAGTTCGGATCTCTGTTGCATAAGGCATGAGGTTTAGTAGCTGGTGACTCTGAGCTTTTGCGGGACACACTTCCTTCATGCCTTTTTCTTTCTACCTACCCGGTTTGGTATTTTGATCACCTCCTCAGTTTAATCCATCTATCTTTATCAGTATCTGTCAATAACAGTCAACCTTATGCTGCCCTTCAGACCATTAAAGGATCCTTGAGAGATGAGACTTACCTACCACTGAGCATCCAATTTCTCTAGAAAAATAATTTGATAGCTTGTTTAATGTGTAAAGAAAACCATGTTAGTTAAACAGTGATTATATACCTTATTGTTTAAGCCCTTTAGATGATTTTGGTTTTTTTTTTTTTTTTGTACATCTTTTGAGTTGTAATGTGGTGCATTTTCTGCTGCATGTTAAGCATTTTATGCCTGAAATCAGGCCTTCTTTTTCTTGTGGATTTCTCTATTAACACTTATACCATGTTTCTGGGTAGAATATGGTATGATGCTGTTTTCTGTATCTAAAGAGATTAATTTGACCTACTCATAGCTAAAAATGCCTATGTTAATGACAATTTCTTAAAGGTCAAATAAACTAGGGGAGAAAATAGTAATAGACAGAAAACCTCATGTGGGCCTAAAATGTTTAGAAAAGAAATAAAGAAAGGCTTATCAGCTAAGGCAGGAGTCAAGCTTTTTTGTGTGAGCGTGTGTACATGTGTGCATGTGTATGTTAATGTGTGTGTGTGTGTTCAAGAGGCACTTGGGTATTTGTGCCTGTGGAGGTCCAAGGGTGACATCAGGAATCATTGCGGATTGGCTCCCTCCTTGTTGCTTTGCTGTAGAGTTTCTCAGGCCCTGCCTTTCAGGGCCAGCATTACAGGTCATTGCCACACTCATCCAGCATTTTTATGTGGGATCTGGGGATCTGAATTCAGGCAGAGACTTTATCCCTGAGCCATCTCCCCAATTCCAGACTTATCCTTTTTAAAAGATTATTTTGCTTGCCTATTTATTTATTTATTTATTTATTTATTTTTTTTGTGTGTGTGTGTGTGTGTGTGTGTGTGTGTGTGTGTGTGTCTCAGAGGGCACTGTGTGTCCCTGTGCAGGCCCAAGGATGTCTTTGGAAATCATCCTGGATTGCTTCCTCCTTTTTACTTCGCTCTGGGATTTCCTGGGTACCACCCACAAGGACTGAAAGTGTAGGCTGGGGTTTTTATATGAGATCAAGGATCAGGATTCAGGTCCTTTTGCTTGCTAGGCAGAGTCTTAACCCCTGAGCCGTATCTCCAGCCCCAGACTTATTTTCATAACCCTTTATACCCCATCTCTTTTGCTTAGACCTTCACAGGCAAAGTCATGCTATTTTCTTCTTGATATCCACAGAAATAACCACCATTAAGGGCAAACAATGCTCAATATTTTTTAGGAAGTGTAAAGAATGAGTATCCTTAGAATGGGAGGTGTTTTTGCAGTTTTCTGTCAACCTCTCTGAGCTGCAGCAATATAACCATCCAATCCAGTTGCACATGAATACTTCTGCATGAGGATTTTTTTTCTTGGTTTTCCTTCTGTTGCTGTGATAAAATACTCTACCCAAAGAAATTTGAGGGAGTCAATTTTCTTTCAGGCTCCCACTTTTCCCCTACTCCCTTCCTTTCTCCCAGTGCCCCCTTCCTCCCCCCATTCCTGGAGCATCATTTACTGTGCATGTCAAATTTTCCTCTGGGTCTTCCTCTTCTCATGAGCTGTAAGGACTCAGTAGCATTCCTAGAGCTCTTTTTTGTGTTCCCCTTTAGTATAGGAACACTATTGTGGCTGTTAATCCCTTGCCTTTAAGGATTCTAGTGCCTGTGATCCATGCTAGCCTTTGGGGGGGTCAACGACATGTTGGTAATTACACAGGTCATGCAAAGTCCTATTATGAGTACTTCGGTCTTAACTTGTGTGGAGAATCTTGCATATCGTTGCTCCTCCCCATATTTAGGATCTTACAATCTTACCGCCCCCTCTTCCACAAATTTCCCTGAGTTTTGGGATGGGGAGAGGTTAGGCTAGCCTGGTTCCTAGTGATTAATGTAAGGTTTATGATGCTCTGAATTGTGGTTTGTTCTTTTTTTTCTTCCAGTTTTGTGTTCCTGCACTACTCTTGGCTCCATCCTGATGAGTACTGGATGGCATCTCCTAGCCAGAGATAAAACCGTGTTAAAATAGAGTCTTATTATAAGACTAGATTCAAAGGTAGATGGAATAAGACTAGTAGACCGTGATGAGGGGGGTCAATCTCCCATTTGCAGGATGGTTACCTTCTATCTGCCAGACTCTATGCTCTCCCTTTCTGTTGACAACAAACCCAGGAAGCAAGTGCCCAGGAAGGAAAGTCTGGGAGCTTAACCAGACATCTCATTACTTACTTGCAGTACTTGATGGTGGCCTGTGTTCTCTGATGTAGGATGATCCATTCTTACCTTGTTTCTGGCGGTGCCCTCCTTCCTCTTCCCTCCTGTTTATAATCTTTGCAATTACTGTAGATATTACAGAGATTTATCTTTGAGTGTGTCACTAAGTGTGTTTGGTACTAGGATCTAATGAGTGGATCTATTAGGGAGTACATACAGTGCTTAATTTTCTGTGTCTGGGAAACTTCACTCATTATAATTGTTTCTAATTCCATCCATTTCCTGGCAAATTTCATTAATTCATCTTTTTGATGGCCAAGTAGTATTCCATTGTATAAATGTACCACGTTTTCCTTAACCACTCATCAACTGTTGGGCATTTGGGTTTATTCCATGACTTTGCTATTGTAAACATTGCTGCTATGAACGTGGTCATGTTTGTGCTATTGAGGTAGATTTTTGCTGTATGGGGAATTATTCCCAATAGTGGAATAGCAGGGTCATATGGCATCTCAATCTTTAACTTTTTTAAGAATCGCCAGATGGCTCACCAGAGTGGTTGTATAAGCCTGCATTCCCACCAGCATTGTAGGAGAGTTCCCTTCTCGCCACATTCTCTCCAGCATTTGATGTTTGTAGTGTGGATTTTTGCCATCTTGAATGGGTTGAGATGATATCTCAGGGAGGTTTTGATTTGCATTTGCCTGATGGCTAAGTAAGGATGTGGAGTATTTTTTAAGATATTTGTTAGACATTTCAATTTCATCCCTGGTGAAGTTTCTTTTGGGTTCCAAGGCCCATTTTTTAATTGGACCATTTGTTTCCTTGGTGTTTAGTTTTCTAAGTTCTTTGTGCACTCTGGATAATAAGCTCTGTCAGATATGTGGTTAGTGAAGATTTTCTTTCATTCTGTGGGTTGCTTTTGTGCTCCAGTTACAATCTCTTTATCTGCACAAAAGCTCTTTAATTTCATAAGGTCCCATCTGTTGAGGGTTGGTTGTAGTGACAGTGATATTGGATTTCTGTTTATGAACTGTTAGCCTAGTTCAATCATCTCAACATTTCAACTAAGGTTTTTATAATCTCTGAACTTATATTGATGTCCTTGATCCACTTGGAATTAATTCTTGTACATGGTGACAAGTACGGGTCCAGTTTTAACCTTCTGCATGTGGACATCCAGTTTTGCCAGTACCATTTGTTGAAGATACTGTTCTTTTTCCATTGTACTTTTTGGGCTCCTTTGTCAAAGATCAAATGGCTGTAGTTGTGTGAGCATATATATGGGTCTTCAGCCCTTATCCATTGATCTGTGTGTCTATTTTGAAGCCAGTACCAGGCTGTTTTTATACTATGGATTTGTAGTATAGATTAAGGTTTGATATGGTGATATGTCCAGCAGTGATTTTGTTACTCAGGATTGTTTTTGCTATCCTGGGTCTTCTGTGTTTCTGTATGAATATTGAGATTGGTTGGTCATTTTTTTTAAAGAATTGCTTAGGGATTTTGATTGGTATAGCATTAAATCTGTATATTGCCTTTGGTAGGATGGTCATTTTTATGATGTTGATTCTGCCAATCCAGGAACATGGGAGGTCTTTTCACCTTCTGGTGTCTTCTGCAATATCTTTCTTTAGGGTTTTAAAGTTTTCATTGTAAAGGTCTCTTATTTCCTCGGTTACATTTTGGGATTCTTGCTCTGATATTCCATGAATATGCATGTTAGTCTTCTTCAGGGTGTCCCATAACTCTTGATTATTCTTCTCAAGTATCGTTTTGACTTTAACAATCTCTTCCATTGAGCTGGTTAATACTTCCACTTGGTCTTCAAGATCTGAAATTCTATTTTCTGCTTCGTTAGTTAAGCTCATAAGACCCTCTGTTGAGTTTTGGGTTGAAGATAACTTGTCTTTTAGTTCAATTTTAAACTCTGCCTGAGACTCTTTTAACTTCTCTATGCTCTATTTTTTTTTCTTGAATTGTTTTTCTCAACTCCTCCAAGTGTCTATTGTGTTCCTGTTTAAAGTGGTTGATGTGGTTATTTAACTCTGCCTGTATTTCCTCTTTCACAATATTGATCATGGTAATGATCATGCTTTGAAAGTCATTATCTTGGGTCTGGCTTTCTTGGCTATTTTCTGTGAATTTGCTCTGTTTGGAATCCATCATTATGAGGTTAATTCTTTTGGTGGGAGATTGGTCTTCTTGGGTTTTGTTTCTCATGGATCTGCACTTTGTCTTGGGCATTGTTGTTTTGTCTCTTAAGACCTTTCAGTTTCTGTGTGTTTTTTAATGAAGTGATTTAGTTGGTATTACTATTCTCAGGCAGCTATTACTAGTGTTTGCCTTGGAGTTGCGTATGTTTGTCTGTTGTTATTGTTATTTCCTAGATGAAGCTATTAGACTGTTAGTACATCAATTAAGTCAAGTTAAGTAGACAAGGGGTGAATATTAGTATGGTAGTACACTTTTACGATTTAGTACCTTGGTGATATGTGGGGGTGAGTGGTATAGTCTCTGAGGTTGTATATGTTTTGGGGGTGGCTATTTGGAAAAGTTAATCTATAGTGATTCATAATTGAAAGGAGCAGGATGGTAAAAAAGGGGTTTACTTATCTTTGGGCTGGATGTGAAGAATCTCTCGCATGTGATAGGATGATTTTAGAGGACTCCATTTGTATGGCCTTTGTCCCCTAGATGTTTGCTTGAGTTTCCTTTGGACTCTGTTGAACTCTGAGGAGCAGTGTATCCTCCCTGGACTGCCAATGAGCCTCCAGGCAGGCGGGAGGGGCAGAGGGGCTGATGGTGGTAGTGGAGTACTTCACCTGGGATCTGGGGGGTGGCCTAGTGACTCACCGAAGCTCGGGGTAGCCTGGGTGTTGCTCAGGCTGTCTGGTGGGAAGAGCTTGGATGAGCGGGTGACCTGGAGGATGGTGGAACTTACCTGGGAAGGCGGACCCCGAGGGAGTATTCTGGGCAGGCAGGAGGGGCAGACAGGGTGATGGCAATGGCAGAGCGGTTCACCTGAGACCTGAGGGATGACTTGTGCTTTATTTACATGATCCCAATGCTCAAAACCCTTATGGCTTTTGACAGAATCACAGCAAAATATAAACAAATTGGAAATGAAACCTCAGATATTCAATTTTTAACTGAATTTCCCAGGATCTTGTAGCTATAATGCAAAAACCTGCATGGATTAAGCTTGAGCTTAATTCTTGATTCAGTTTGTCCTCTTAATTACTATAGTCTACTGTTCTAGGCCACTTGAAATATATGAATAAGTCTGCTGAATATTAGCATTTTATCATGAGAAATAACCTTTTTAATGCAATACAGAATTTACTCATCTTTCATATGTTTGTGGTCATCCATTTGTGTATTTTACCTGTATTTTAGTTTACTTAAATTTCATTGCATAGTCACTGCACATGGTACCATATTACATAAAGGAATTTTCACACAAGTATATATTGTAAATCAAGCATATTCAGACCCATAACTTTGTCCCTTCCTCTTTTTCACCCTCCCTTCCCAACTGATGGTCCTCTTAGCTTTCCTAGATAGTTTCGCTAATACTGTCATGTCACACACTTCATGTGTCTGTACAAAATCTAGGAGCTACAAGGAAGAGAAAATATAAGTTTTCCTTTTCAACTAATTTCAAGTTATTATCTCCATTTCCATACATTTTCTTAAAACCAATATAAGAGTTCTTTATGGCTGAAAAAAGCTTCCTATGTATCTATACCATATTTCTTGTATCCATTGCTCTGTGGAAAAACTTAAATTGGCTCCATGTCTTACCCATTGTGATTACTGTGGCAATAAACTCTGATGTGCAAATATCTCTGTGATATGCTGCCTTGGAGTCCTTTGGTTAAAAACCCAGGAGCAGGGGCTGGAGAGGTGGCTCAGGGGTTAAGCCTCCGCCTTGCAGGCGGAAGGTCCCGAGTTCGGATCCCAGATCCCATGTATAGACGCCAGACGGAAGCGGGGGCGGCCTGCGCTTCTGGTCCTGGTAGGGCGGAGCCTGTGAATCCCGGGGCAGAAGGAGGTGGAGGCGTCCATGGTGGTTCGCGAATTCGTCCGTGGTTCTACACACACATACACACACACACAGACACGCGCGCGCACATACACACAGTTGAATAAATAATAATAAAAAAAAAAAAAACCCAGGAGCAGCAGACCTGGTTCATAAAGTAGTCAAGTTCATCTGAGAACCTGTCCAGTGGCTTTCATAGTGGCTGGGCTGGTTTAGAGTCTCAGAAAGAGTGTGATTGTTTCCTTTGCCTACATCCTTGCCAAATTTATTTGGTTTCTTAAGGAAAGTCAGTCTGATTGGCTAGTGAAATGCCAAAATAATATTAATTTGTATTTCATTTAGGTTTTTTGTGTGTCATACTTTAATCTCATGTGTGTGTACAGGTACGTATGTGCCATGGCATGCATATACTTACCACTATACCACCACTGCTGCACGATGGCGATTAGACCTCACATTACACCTTGTTTTCTACCACACATTATAGGTTAGATGACCTATGTGCTTCCTGAAATTCTCCAGTTTGTCTTCCTTCTTACTCTAGGAACATTTGAACCACAGATATTTACTTCCATGCCTCACTTTACATGAGTTCTGGAGATCCACATTCAAATCCTCATGCTTGCATGGTAAGCCCTTTACCCAATGAGCCACTGAGGTGAAACATTTTTCCATATGTTTATTGGCCATTTTAATTTCATCTTTTTAGAACTGTCTGTTCATTTCATAGCCTATCTGTTAATTGGATTGTATGCCTTCTCAATTCTTCATTTTTGAGTCCTTTGTATATAAATATTAATTTCTTATAATATATAACTAGCATAGTTTTTCTCATTATGCTTCCTTTTCTATACAGAAGATTTTAATTCAATAAGCTTCCATTTTTCAATTTCTGATCATATTTTCTGCGTGACTAAAGTCCTATTCACCAATCATATTGCTTATGCCTGAATCTTGAAATGTTTTCCTTCTTTTTCCTTTTAAGAGCTTCAGAATTTAAGGTTATCTATTAGGTGCTTATTTTTGTGGAAATATAATTTCATCTTTCTACATGTGGATATCCAATTTTTCTAGGGTTATTTGTTAAGAGAATGTCTTATCTCTGGTGTAATTATTGGTATATTTTTCTAAGATTGTGTGACCTAGCACCATGGATTTATATCTAGTTCCTTTTCCATCCCATTGATCTACATGCCCACTTGTACCTGACCATGTTGTGTCCATTACTTTGCAGCATAACTTAGAGTCAATTATAATGATATTTCCAATATTGCTCCTTTGGCTTTGGATTACTTTGGATACTTAGAATCTTTGTGTTTCTTCAACCTATAATCAATCCTATACTAAATAGGTAAATAAATCAAGGCATGTCCTTTAACATCAGGTAAAAGACAAGAGTATCCACTTTATCCATTCTTACTCTGCATAGTGCTTGAAAAGCTTAGTTACAGCAGCAAGACAAAAGAAGGACATAAAAGGGATAAAAGTAGGAAAATAAGAAATCTAAATATCCTTATTTATAGACTGTATGATTCTTTATATAAGTCTCTAAAGACTAGCAGAAAAACTCTTGTACAAAACTAACATACAAAAATCAATTATATACTTCTTGTACCAGTGACAAACATATTCAGAAAGAAATCAGGAAGTCATTCCCATTGACACAGAGAGATAGAGAGAGAGAGAGAGAGAGGGAGAGGAAGAGGGGGAGAGAGAGAGAGAAAAGAGAGAGTGAGAAAGAGAGAGCAGAATACAGGTACACATATGCACTGTACTTTGGGATAAACCCAGCCAGAAAATTAAAAGATTAGGTTCATAGATCGGAAGAATTAGTACTTCAAAAACGGCCATCCTACCAAAAACAACCTACAGATTCAGTGCAATGTCAATCAAAATTTTAACTCCATTCTTCACAGAAATGGGGATTTCTTTAATTTGTTATTTTTATTTTTCTAGTTTTACAAGCATATCGAATATGACTCCATCCCCCTCCCACCCATCCCCCTTCCCCTACCTTCTTCGATTCATCCCACTCCCTCCCACCCTACCATCTGTCCATCTTCATAGACCCCAGGTCTCCCTCTGGCCTGTCTCCTCTTTATTTTTTTCTATTTTGCAAGCATATTGAGTACTTATCCCTGTTTCTTTCCATCATATCCCCCTTCCATCCTTCCATCAATCACACCCTCCTGCCTGTCTGCTTCTATAGATCCCAGAGTTGCCCGTGGCCTATCTACTCCTGTGAGGGTTCAGGCCTCTGTGGCACACTAGGTTTCCTTTCCTCAGATCACCCCACGGATAGGGCATTTCCTTTCACTCATCCAGCTTTTCATTGATGTTCTTGAGTTCCTCGCTATTCTATGCGGGCATGTTGGTATGTCAGTCATTATACAGGTCTGGGAAGGACAGGTCTCACTGTAGTAGTTTCTAGGTGCAGCATGAGTAGAATGTCTTGTCCAAAGGTGAACCTTCTCATCTTTAAGTTCTTACATTCTCATCATCCTCTGTTCTGTGAGGTTCCCAAAGTCTTAAGATGGGGAGAAAGGGTTGGTCTGATTTTCTGTTAGCCCTGCTGAGTCACCTGCACTCTGCACTGTGGCTGGTCACTGCTGTCCACTTCATTGCTTCTCTCTTTCCCTAGACATCCTGTAATGGTGTTGAAATTCTCAACTTCTCTTGTAGAAGATTTCTAGGCTGAGTGCTAAGTGCTCTTCAAATCAATGAACATAATAGTAGCTATTTACAGAGCAGTTTGATATACTGTCCTCCTACCTATAGATTCATTGGCTTTTTTCCCTATTGATATAAGAAATGGGGAATTTTTTAAGAACAATTCTGTTCTTAGGGGAAAAGACAGGAGTACTTTTTCCCCTAAAATTAAACCAGCCTCAAATTGAAGTAGTTTCATTGAATTCTATAAACAGCTCTTAGAGAAAAAAATCTTAAATTATCCCTTCTAGACATTAGTTTCATTTATTCACAGTCTGTGCAGAAATAAGTGTAAATCTGCATGAGGATGCTGTGAACACTTCAGTTTTATAAGCAAGACAGATCAGTTGTTCTCCAAAATAGCTAATTTATTTATTCATTCCTTTCAATAGTAGGTACTGAATGAATGAAGATGTAGCTCAGTGATGAGTGCTCCCCCAGTATGCAGGTAACCGAGAAGTCAGACCCAAGCACTGACATTACCTTTAAGGTCTGAGAGCCAGTAGTGCAAGGCGCTGCCTTGGACTGATAACAGGAGCAGCCTGACTGAAGACTTATTAAGCAGATTCCTGCCTGGTCACAAGTCAGCCACATGAAATCCAACCAGCCAGAGAAACTGCAACAGCCTGCATGCATTAGGGCTGGAGCTAGAGAGGAAGTAAGGTATCCAAAAGATACGACTTTTCTATAGAGGACTTTGTACCATCTGGTCCAAGCTCATATGTATGGGAGAGAGAAAAGGAATCTCTTAACAACAACAAATGTATTCCAGGAATCGTCCAGGCACGTTAGGCCAGCACAAGGAGTCTAAACTTTATTTCAGCATGGTACATACTGGGTAACTTTCATCGTGACAGTCAGATGTCTGCTTTCCATTTCATAAATGATGACTTTGATATGTGAAGTTAATTTCTTCAGTAGAAGATGAGTTTTCGGGTCCATCAATTGTGATGAGAGACAAAAGACTTTAATGGTCATAAACAGCTGAGAAGAGTCACTCATATGTGGAATGTTTTGTCACTAATGCAGACAAGGTCTGCTCCCTGTTGGTTGGATACAGAGATAAGAGAGAAGAATCGGTGTGACTGCTGCTTTTGACTCGAGCGCTGGCAAATTGTGATATCTTTTCTTGACTGTGAAAAGATAAAGGATGGTGGGGACTGGGTACAATCCATGCATCTGTCTTCTCACTGAAACTCTTTAAAACAGTGACCCTTTTCACTTAACATCTTCCATTTTATTTTGCTTTCACAACTTTATGTTCGAAATATGTCCGATCCTCTTTCTAGGAAAGCATAGACCTGGGTGAGATCATGTTTTCCCTTTGCTATCTGCCAACCGCTGGGCGCATGACCTTGACAGTCATCAAATGCAGAAACCTGAAGGCAATGGACATCACTGGCTCATCAGGTGTGTAAACAACTCAGACATCTAAAACTGCATGTGTCTGTTGTGGGATACATTGAAGCAGAAAATGGCTACAATTTAAAGGACTGTGGATCACCTCTTTTATTACTATATGCTTAAAAGTTTTTATCAATTATACTGATCTTTTAGACTTGGTTCTAGTGTCTCTTTCTTACTGATATCTGAAAACTGTCTTAATTTCCCTTCTACGCCCCATTTTTCTGGTATAGAAGATTGTTATACTTCTTTGGATCATACAAAGGCATAGTTTTTCTCATCATTTTTCATATGTATTTGAGGGTGAGTGGGGGTTATGTGCATGTGTGTATAAGTGTAGACATTCATATGGGTACAGATAGATATGCATGTAGAGATCCAAAGGTAATATTGGGATTCATCCTCTGTTGCTATTCCATCCTATGATTTTGAGGCTAGATCTCTAAACCCAGAGTTTACAGATAGAGAAGGTTAGTCTTGGGATCAGAACTCAGGCCTTTTTTGTTTGTTTGTAAGTGCTAATTGCTGAGACATTTGCCATCTTCCCAACCTAAAAGTCATGAGTCAGTTGACCTATCTATGGAGAAATAACCACATTCAAACCTACCATTTACATTTGCATTTTTGTACCTTTCTAAAAAAAATCTGGAGAGACTGCAAGAAATGAGCAAATAAACAATAAATGGATATTTGGAGTTCTTAAAAATATTCTTTAGGGAAATTTCCCTTGTGAAAACTCAGAGAGACATGAAACCATGTGGTGTTTCATTACCACTTTCCTTTAAATAATTGGAGTTCTAGAAATTGATTATAATTATACATGAACCCTGACATTGCTCTGTAGAGGAAAAATGATAAAAGAAAAATAGAGAAGTCAGGGTTGTTAAATAGAAATAGACAACACTGGAAGATTCACGGATATCATTAATGGAAAGAATCTACAGTCTGTAGTTCACAAAAACCAAATACACTTTACAAAGAGCATAAAGGAACTTGGTCTGGTTTGGAGAGAGTTCCAGGTTTGTAAAATACTGTAAATAGCAAAAGTAGAAAGTATTTTGTTGAAAAAATTCTTGGTAGAGCTTAGGATATAGGGTGCTCTGTAAGTTATTGTGTTACAACTGAAGAGTAGCCAAAAAGAAAGCAAGAAAAAAATAGATCATGACATGTTCCCAGGGCCAGTCCTCCAAGGTTGACTATATAATACTACATAATTTTATATAATAATTTAAGAATTTTTCTATTTATTTAAAGTAGTAGAATAAGAAAGTAGGATCAAATCAGCTGGAGAAGAACTTAACAATTACTCAATTCTCAGACCCATTCATGTAGTCAACTAAATGTTTCTCTTTCCAATTGACATCACACTGACATAATATCAGAACATCTTTGGAACCAGCTTAAAATAAACATTATCTTTTTTAATCACTGTAATGGCTTGAAATGTGAGTTGCCTCCCACAGACTCATGTTTTTTGAATTTTTAGTTAGAGAAAGTCACATCATCTTTAAGAGGAGGAAGGCAGTCACAAGACAGAGATTGCTTAGCCCTATCCTGCTTGAGTTAGTGAGTCTGTTCTTGAGTTTGCAGCAGCTCTCAGCCTCCATGATGATGTAACTTAGACCACCTCCAGCTTCTGTCAGCCAGTCAAGCCTTTTTCCCCCACGCAGGACTCTTTCTCCTCTGGAACTACGAGCTGAATCAATCTCCCTTTCTCCCATTAAGTTGCTTGATTTTGAGTGGTGTCTTATAGCCACAGAACAGAGTAACCGGTACAATCACATTGTGTGGTACAGTTGCCAAATTACTTGCAATGGTCCTTTTTCCAATGCACATGCTTTATCAAATACCAACACTAAGACTAAACTGGCACTTGTAACATTCACACATTATCCAGTGGCTACTGTAGACTAGAATAAGAACCTAAAGTAAAAGGGAAGGAAATACATCGATAGGTAGGAAGACAGTACATCAAACTACTCTGTGGGGTAGCTATTTTATACCCATAGAATGGGAACTTAACAGTGGGAATCTTTGGGCCTAAAGCTGGATGCATGAAGGGAAATGCACATATCAGTGGGATGGCCTGAAGAGAGGTAACTTGATATACCATGGAGGCCTGAGCCTATACAGGAATAGACAAGCTAGAATGAATCCTGGGGTTTATAGAAGCATACAGGTGGAAAGGGAAGAGGGAGTGGAAGGGAATGGTGAAGGAAAGGGAGGGGGTGGGAGAGAGTGGGGAGAGTAGGAACCTGGGATGAATACACATTATGCTTGTAAAAGTAGAAAACCAAATATTAAAAACTCTCAAAAAAGTGTTCCTACCTAAAGGCATTTTAAACATCATACTGCAAAGGATGAAGAAAGTTTACAACTTTTATTATAAGCATTCATAGCATCTATACATATTTAAATATATGTGTTTAAAATAAGCTAAAATAGTTTAGCCTAACAGAAATTTTTGTCCCTGTAATTCCATACTGTTCAGTTAATAAAATATATTTTTAGAATTAGGAAAAAAAAAGAAAATGTTGATTTATAAGTGCTGTCTTGTTCTGCTCATCTTGGTAATGAATGCTAGTCTAGGTACATCATTGCTCTTTCACACATTGTCATTTTCTTCTTAATCATCCTGAAGGACTGAAATCACAATATAAGTTTTTCACTGTGATTATTCCCCCTTCCTAAAAAAAAATTACTTCCAAAATTTATAGCCTTGAATAGCTTGTACATGAAAGAGACATTCCAATTCTAGATTTGCTCAAGGAAACTAGTGAGTTTTCTCGTCTGAATTAAAAACAGTGAGATCAGGCCATCAACTTAGCTCAGCAGGTAAAAAGCCTGTTCCATAGCTTAGCAGATAAGGAGCCTGCTCGCAAAATCGGTGACCTGAGTTTATTCAGTCCTGGAAGTCCACACCAGGGAGAAAGAAAACTGACTTCCTCACGATCACTACCTGTGCAGCATGGTGAGCATTGTGTTCTATCTCTGTCTCTGTGTCTCTCACTCATAAGTAAATAAAACATTAAAAAGTGAGATACGATTAAATATTTTTTAAAATTTTTGAGATTATTTCCTTTAGAAAAAAGGCAGAAATTTTACTGACTGTAAACAATTCATTTGATCTTTTTCTGTTATTATTTATTCAATTGTGCGTGTATGTGTGTGTGCATGTGTATGTATGTGTGTGTATGTATGTGCGTGTATGTATGTATGTGTAGATTCCAAGTACCTCATATACTTACTTTAGTAAAAATTATCTGAAGTTATTGTATGCATATTGAAAATAGTTAATTTTAATAAAATTGCCTTTTCCCTCTTAGATCCTTATGTCAAAGTGTCTCTTATGTGTGAGGGTCGAAGATTAAAAAAACGGAAAACAACTACCAAGAAGAATACTCTCAACCCTGTGTACAACGAGGCCATTATCTTCGACATCCCTCCTGAGAATGTAGACCAGGTCAGCCTGTGTATCGCCGTCATGGACTATGACAGGTGGGTGGAGCCACACCATAGGAAGCAGATCAGGGGTCAATCCGTGGGTTCTAACTCTGCTTTGCAGCTTGTTTGTTACCATGGAAGCTTCAATGGAGAAATGATGCATAACTGTCAGAATCTTGTTTTCCTTCCTAGAGACATCATCTGTAAAATTTAACTGAGGCTGAAGACACAATAGGTCTATAATGTAGCATGCAGTTTAAGAGAGAGAGAGACAGGAAAGAAAGTATTCTGCAGTTCTTACATGCTCATGACCTATACTCCAATCAAGAGGGCTGGAATAGGGATATCATGGTTTACCCACATCTGGCATGGACAGACTGTGAGAGTGTCAGGTCTCTCCTGTATGAAGAAGGAGAACCGTCTCTGAAGGAGACTTGTATGTTTCCCATCAGTTCTAATAAATGACTTGGTTGACAACTCTTCCAGCTCATACATTCGGTTTCTTCTTTCATAAGCTACAGACTTGCTACAGGACTTTTTATAAAATGCTTCCTCTCCCTGTATGCCTATCCCTAAGCCTCTCTCCCTGAATCCTTCTCCCTGGGCCCCTCTTCCTGAGCTCTTCCTCCAAGTCCCTCTCCCTGAACCCCTCCCCCTCCCCCTCTTTCCTAGGCTCCCACCTCTGGGCCCCTCCCTTTGGGCCCCTCTCCTAGGGTCCCCTCTTCCTGGACCTCTCTCTTTGGGCCACTCTCTCAGGCGCCCTTTCCCTGGGCCCCATTCCTTAGGCTGACCTTTTCTGGGGCTACCTCCTTGCCCCCTATGCTTGAGGTCCCTCGCTTCTAAGCCAGCATCTTTCTCAGCCCACCTACCTACCCATGTTAGCACCCTCCAAGTCTTTTTTGTCTGAACAAGCTCTCCTAATTATGAGTCCCACCATATCTTTTCCAGAGCTCTTAATATACTGCTTTTTGTATTAGATTGTTAATTTGTACTCATAAACTTTTGGGGAAGGAATAGTATGTCTCCAACATGCAAAGCTGTCAAGATGCAAGTAGTGCCTCAGCACAGGAATCATGTGTCTCATGAGGACACAAGTTGTCATGTTTCAAAATGTGTCCCCTGCAGTCTCATGTATTTGGGAAGGCCATGGCACCTTGAAAGGTGGAGCCTTGCTGGAGGAAGGTGGTAACAAGGGGAGGGCCTTGAGGTGGATTAGTCCCACCCTTCTAGGAGAAGTCTGCCTTTGCAGCAAGCAGTCTTTCAGCTCTCAGCCTCCAAGATGTCTGCAGTGACATAGCCTCTTCCAGCTTTGACCAGTGAGCCATGCTGCCTCCACCATGAGAGAGTGTATCTCCCTCTGGAACCATAAGCTAAATAAATCTCCCTTTTTCCCTTAAGTTGTTTGACTTTGAATGCTCTCTCACAGCAATAGTTAAGAGTAACCGTTGCACAAATGGACTAGAACATATATATGAAATGAATGAAAAATCCATATTAAATTATTATGAAATAATAGTAGCTGGACCTCTGCAGTGTGAAAGCTGCAGAAGTTCATATGCCACTCTCTGACTAAAGTTTCATCCACAAATAAATAGGTAAATAGATAAATAATAGAGGATAAGAAGATTTTGACAATCTACTTGAATTTATATCAAAGGAAAACACCTATATTATTTTCTTAAAGGGAGGGAAATCTTGAAGTACATCATATTTCAAAGTCTGAAAACATGTTTTCATTAACACTCCTGTTTTTCCGTATCAATTACTGCTATTTACTTCTCAGAGGAGTGGGTAGACGCAATGGATCATTTTTCATCCACATTGTTTTAGGGTTAGCTATTATAGTATAACATAATACGTTATATAATTATTAGCTCTTAATGCTATACAAAACAGAAAGATAAAATTATTTCTACAAATGTGCTTATTGGGAAACTTCATATTGAGGGGGAATTTAACAAAGGAGTTATGACAGGAAGAAAACAATGAAATGTCCTAAAACCACTTCAAGAGTCTCAGCAGTCTGTGGAGGTAACGCCAGAGGAGTCTGTTTCAGGAAGGGGTTTGTCATTCAGGCCACTAAGTCTCTGTAATCCTGCCACTTTGGAGGTGGAGATAGCAGAGTCAGGAGCTCAAGGTCATCCTCAGTTACATGAGAAACTTGAGCTCAACCCGGGCTATAGGAAGTACTGTCTCAAAAGAGAGAGTGGAGGAGAGAGAGAAGAGAAAAGGAGAGAGAAAAGAAAAAAGAAACAGGAGGGGAGAGGAGGAATAGCAGTTACTCTTTCTGCTTGTATGAGACAACACTCACTCTCAAGCAACTTAAAAAGGGAAAAGGAGATGTATTTGGCTTACAGTTCCAAAGGGGTGATATAATCCATTACAGGAGAAAAGTCATAGCAGGCAGCAGAAGCTGGAGGCAGCTTAGGTCACTGCAGATATCATGGAGGGCTGGAGGCAAATATGAACACTCAAGAACAGACTTCTCACAGAAGCAGGACAGGGCTGTTCAACCTTAATGCCCTCCCCTAATGATCTGCTTTCTTCCACCAAGGCTCCATCTCCAAAGTTGCCAAGACCTTCCCAAACATTAGCTAAGGATTCAAACATAAGAGCCTGTGCAGGACATCTTACATTCAAAGCATGATAAGAAGAAAGAAAAGGGAGGAGAAGGGAGGAAAGAGAGGTAGAGAAGGAGAAAGGAAAAACGAAAAAAGGAAAGAAGTCTAAAGAGGGGAGCATCTTCAGACATGCTTGTCAGCTGCCCTTATTTGCCTCCTGCCTCTGCTTATTCTGAAGTATGAAAAGTAAGACAAGTTCTTGATTGTCTGGACACTGAGCTTATCTATTTATAAAATGAAATGGTAGTGATGATATTTATACTCAGAGGTAAGGGTTAAGTGAGTCAGTTCATTCAAATTACTTCAAATATTATCTGCACTTAATAAGCTCTCAAAATATTAAGGGCCATTATTTTGATTTATTGCTGTGAATGGCAGGTACAGGTAGCAAACAGTAAAGTTATGCTGTTTTTGCTCTCTGCTCTGTAATAAAAAAAAATCAAAGTAGTGGGACTGAGCACCACCCTGCCTTGCTTAATTACAATGCCAGCAATAACAGGCATTGACATATAATTTAATATCACAGTTATATATTCTCCTTCTGTGAGACAACACTCAAACTCAAGCAACTTAAGGGGAGGAAGAAGATCAAAAGGTACAGTTTATTATGGCAGAAAAGGCAGCACAAGCAGCAGAAGCTGGAGGAGGCTTAAGTCACTGCAGATTTCATGGAGGCCAAAAGAGCTAACTGCAAATTCCATCAGATGAAGTAATTGAAGCAAGTTGGGGCTATCTAACCTCAACGTCCATTCCCTGTGATGTGCCTTCCTCCAGCAAAGTTCCACTTCCTGAAGTTGCCACAACCTTCTCAAACATCAGCTAAGGATTCAAACACACGAGCCTATAGGGGAGAATTTATATTCAAAACAAGAGATTTAGAGTCAATTAAATATAGTCTCTTAATGTGAGAAAGTGAACCTTGTGTTCTTGGCAAGAATTCCTTATGAAAGTGAAGCATTCATCTTTGTCAAAAAAATAAAAGTTTTCTCTACATTACCTATGTTTAATAGGTCTCCTTCCAAGCATGGATCACATACCAAGTAGAGGTTCTGTTGATCTTTTCCACGCATGCTGTTTTCATCATTATCCAGGGAACTCAAGTTGTTGAGAGCTGAAAGGGTTTGTTTGTCTAATGCAAATTCATTTCTGGAGGACCATAGTTCTCAATTAGTTTTCTTTGTTCTTTTAAATGTTTTTTTTTTTTTTAACTGAAGCCCATGTGGGCTTCAACTCTCTGTGTACTAGGGCCTCTCCCTGCCTCCACCTCCCAAGTACTGGATTTTCAGGACTGAGCTACCAAGCCTTACTTAGTTAATTATCTTTACTCAAGAATCCTGATTGGTTCTTACTTTGTCTTTACTCAAGAATCCTCATGGAGGGCAGACTCTAATGTGCTCCACAAATGATGGACAGTAATGAGTCCAGTACATCCAGAGCTTTTTTTTTTCAGTTTTTTTTTTTTGGTATTTATTTATTTTTTCCGCTCATACAAACGTAATAAGTACCCCAGTCCCCTCCCTCCATCCACCCTTCCATGGACCCATTACCTCCCTCCCCCTTTTGTCCTTCCTTTCCCCCCTCCCTCTCTTTCTCCCAGTGCTCCCTGTCCCCATCCTTGGAGCATCCTTTAATGTGTATGTCAAACTTTCCTCTGGGTCCTCCTCTCTGATGAGGTGTAAGGACTCAGTGGCATTTCCTAGAACTCTTTCTTGTGTTCCTCTTAAGTATAGGAACACTATTGTGGCTGTTAATCCCTAGCTTCTAAGGATTCTAGTGCCTTTAGTCCATGCTAGTCTTTGAGGGGTCAATGATATGTTGGTCATTGCGCAGATCATGCAGAGTACCTATAATAATTGTTTCAGTCCTAACTTGTGTAGAGTACCTTGCATATCATGACTCCTCCCATCCTTGTGCTCTTACAATCTTACTGCCCCCTCTTCTGCAAATTTCCCTGAGCTTCAGAATGGGAGAGATTAGGCAGGCCTGATTCCAGGTGGTTGATATAGAGTCTCTGATGTTCTGAATTATGGTCTGTTGATTTTTTTCAGTTTTGCTGCTCCTGCAATGCCCTTGGCTCCATCCTGATGGGTATTGGATGTCACCCCCTGGCCAGAGATAAAAAGCTGTTAAAAGAGAGTCTTATTATAAGAGTAGATTCAAAGGTAGATGGAATAAGAGTAGGAGACCGCAGTGAGGTGGGGATCAGTCTCCCATCTGCAAAATGGTTACCTTCTATCTGCAGACTGTATGTCCTCCCTTTCTGATGAGATCATACCCCATCACTTGCGTGACCAGGAAGGAAAGTCTGTGAGCTTAACTAGATGTCTCATTACTTACAGTCCTTGATGGTGGCCTATTATCTCTGCTGTAGCATGATCCCCTCTCTCCTTGTTTCTGGTAGGGCCCTCCTTCTCCTTCTCTCCTGTTTATAATCTTTGCAATTACTGTAGGTATTACAGAGATTTATCTTTGAGTGTGTCTCTAAGTGGGTTTGGTACTAGGATCCACCTATTAGGGAGTGCATACAGTGCTTAATTTTCTGTGTCTGGGATATTTCACTCAATATAATTGTTTCTAATTCCATCCATTTCCCGGCAAATTTCATTAATTCATCATTTTTGATGGCTGAGTAGTATTCATTCCATTGTATAAATGTACCACATTTTCTTTATCCACTTATCAACTGTTGGACATTTAGGTTGATTCCATGACTTTGCTATTGTAAACAGTGCAGCTATGAACATGGTCGACATGAAGGAAACAAATGGGCCCAGGACGAAATTAAAATGTCTATCAAATATCTTAAAAATTGCTCCACATCCTTAGCCATCAAGGAAATGCAAATCAAAACCTCCCTGAGATATCATCTCACTGTGGTCAGGATGGCAAAATTTCACAGTACAAACAACACCAAATGCTGGAGAGGATGTGGAGAGAGGAGAACTCTCCTACATTGCTAGTGGGAATGCAGGCTCATACAACCACTCTGGCGAGCTGTCTGGCGAGTCTTAAAGAAGTTAAAGATTGAAATGCCATATGACCCTGCTATTCCACTTTTGGAAATAACCCCCCATACATCCAGAACTTTTTACCATGGTGAAGCTTACTTTATAAGCTGAGCATGATAATGAAAGACTGAAAATAACAAGCAATAAAATAGAACAATTATAACAATATTCTGCATTACATGTCATTTAAAAATAAAAGATTTTTTAACTCTGAAATTTTCTACTTGATATTTTCAGGACATGTTTAACTGTAGGTCACTAAAACTACAAAAGATGAAACCATAGGCCAAGGAATCTAGAGTATTAAAATTGCAGAGTCCAGTATCCAATGACCTACTATGTACCTGGGGAGATGACTCAGTGGTCAAAGTCTTTGTCTCAAAAACAAAGGTACCTGAGTTCAGTTCCCCAGATCTCACATGAAAATATAAGATAGAAATGGTCAGCCAATAATGCTGGCCCTGGAAAGTGGATGCTGGAAAAACCCAAGGACAAAATAAAAAGGTAGAACAATCAAGGATGATTCCTGATGTCAACCTTGGGCCTTTACATGTACATACACTCAAATGCACTCTTGTACACATGCCCACATATGCATGTATATCCATCCACATGTAAACACACATGCCTTTCATACATGCAAAACAAAAATCTGCTATAACATGGGAACTTCACTTATTTTTGAATGTTCAAAGTAAAAGCATATTTTTCTGCAACTTATAGGGTGGGACACAATGAGGTCATAGGAGTCTGTAGGACCGGACTGGATGCAGAAGGTCTTGGACGAGATCACTGGAATGAAATGTTGGCTTATCACCGGAAACCCATAACACATTGGCACCCCCTGCTTGAGGTAAGCAACACTCCAGTTTTGTTTTCTTTCTGTTGCTTAAGTATTGTTTATCTACTAATGTTTCTTTTACATTTATGCATTTGGCTTTTAAAAGATGCTCATGTTCTTGTGTCAGAGTCTCTAATATCTTGTGTTCAAAGTTCTATGTGACTTGAATATTTTGGAAGGCACTATATTTTTCTGGGTTTCATGTTCAGGTGCTCATAAACACAAATCTGTCATCTTCTTTGCCTAACCTTAAAGCTTATGTCAGTGAGCCCTGGGACAGTCTAGTGAGTTTAAGTACAAACTTAGCTATAGTGATTCTCTTTCATGATAAGAATCACTTTGTCTAAAGCCTTTTTGCGTTTAAAACCCCTTAAATAGAGGGAAATAACACCAAATCTGTGTGAGGAGATGGGTAGATCCTGTCTAACCCTGGCCAGCAAGAGTCTGCATAGTTTTAAAGTATCAAGGCATCAGATAACCTGAGTTCAAATCACAGCTGTGCTGTGTGACAAGTCTTACTGTGACACCTTGAGCAAATTTTCTGTGACTCTGGAACAGAAAAAACTCAGAGTGGAACTAAATAAATGCTGCATGTCAAACACATTGCACAGGGATTATTGCAGCTGTTATTAGGTTATAGTAACAAAGGAGCATCAGAAATAGTTTTCTATCAGGACTTAAGTTAGTCATCCATCTTTTGCATTCACTGAATGTTGCCCAGTTAAATGGCTTTCTTTCCAAAAGATGGTTGCTGGAAACTCTTAAATCACAAAGTATATAATCACATGAGCCCATCAATTGGGAGATGATGCAGGTTCACAAAGATGTGTAATAGTTGAAGACTTTAGGTATTTCAAGAAAAATAACAGTTAAAATAGTCATAAAGCAAGTGAATGATACAAGTGTCTTTCTAATGGATAAGATTCTCCTCATTTGTGCACTAGGAAGTGGTTTAAAGACCGAGAGAGATTATTGCACACTGTACACTGTGACCACTTGACTATGTCAAGGAGACTCTCAGTTACAAAAACGAGACCTAGGTGCTATTTCTTTGGACATTTTTTGGAAATTGAGTAAATATTTCATGCTCAGACAGTGGAATGTAAACTTCATGTAGATGTGAAAATTCCAAGTCTTTATCTGAGTCCACGATTCACAAAAGGTACATATACACCCACATGAAATATATACACATAGAAATACATATACTTACATAAACATTCATATACAACAAAAACACATGCATATACATAGAAACACATACATGTATACTCACACATACATATATAAGCACACAAATACATATAGATTTATGCATACATGTATCCTTAGATACTTATCTACATAAAAATAAATATAAAAACATGCTTATGCTTATATTCACACATACATACATTGACACATATCACATACAGACAACAAACATACATGCAACAAAGCATATATATACATACATGTGCACACATGTACAAACATATACAGACATACATAAATACAGACATACACATATATACACATCATGTATACATGTACACATTTATGCATACATACTTTCACATGTATACAAAATACAAAGATACATACCCTTCTGCACACACACACACAAATCATATACAAATACACACATGTATATGTAACCATACATTCACATATGTGTACACATATACACCTATTTAGACATAATTACACATGCATCCACACATGAACACAGAAAGACATTCTTGGAATGTTTCAGAGGTAAATATGGTTGTTTGATAAGAAGTTGTGTATTTATCTAATGGAAAAGAATAGGTTTGATTTGTGTTGAGAACACAGATCCCTTTTGTGTTACCAGAGGGTATATAAAACTATAGGAATATGTGGCACAACACAGACATCCCAATGAAACTTTGGATGGGCTTCTAGTAATGAAGGTCTAGGAACAACTGGGGCTAAAGGATCAATGTACTATTCCCAACAAACATCTCTTTTCAACCCGTAGTCTCTATTCCACTGCTCTGCAAACATAGAATTGAGGATAGTGAGATAGCAGCAGTTGGAGCCTTGACTGATCGCCCCTATATGTAGTACTCCAGTAGATTCATAATGGCTAGAGACCTATGAACAGTGTAAATTTTAAATTATGGGAAAAATACAGAGAAACTATTTGTTTTTGCTAGAGAAGCCAAGAAAAGCTAAATGGGTGAACAGAGACTAAAACATCATTTAGAAACTAATTACTTCTGCCTAGATAAGCAATATACATGCTATTGCAATTAAGCTTGTAGAAAACACATAGATATTGAAGAATCACAAAAAAAATTAGTCTTCTTTACTCGGGGCTCCCACGTGTTGAACTCAGTCTTTTCCAGCTCAGTAATTACCCTGTTAAAAATCACTTCCTGGGCTGGGGAGTTGGCCCAAGGATTAATTAAATCCCTTGCCTCACAAGCAAAAGGATCTAAAAATGTAAAAATGCCAGTCAGATATGGCAGTGACTTACACTTCCGGCTCTGGAAGGCAGAACCTGGAAAAGCCTAGACCAAAGCTACAAGGAGATAAAACACTCCAGGATGATACCTAATATCACCCTCAGGTTCCACAAAGACACATTCAAGTACCTTCCAGTACATACACACAAATACACACATGTGCACATATATGCACAGGTACAACTACCCACATGCAATGCATACATGCACACACAAAGCAGTTTCCTGCCTTAGAATAAATTGAATAGAGTTTCCATATCTAAAACCACTTACTCCTCTTACCTAGCTCTTACCATGTGCTATAGTAAACTATATTGTAAAAGAAAAAAAAAACTAGAATTTTTCCCTAACTGTGACATTCTTTTCCAAACACATTCCATATGGTCTCCATGTATCCAGCTAGTGTACAAGTATATGAAGTGTTTTGTCCTTGCATTCTACCTGAGATAGTGAGGGTGAAAGAACAAAAGAATTGTGAAAATATCAACAGAAATTTATGTATTGTATATGAATATTCACTGTTAAAAGGGATTCACAATTACTTATAGCATTTCTCTTCATTGGATCATACATTTTGAAATTGTCTTTCAGTTACCTGGCCGGGCAACCAGTTTTGATAGTCAAGGGTCCTGTTCGTCTCCCAAACCACCTCCCACACCATAATGCCTCCAGATAAGAATCTATGAGAAGAAAAGAACATGGGATATGTGCTCACTAGATCATAAAAGAAGAAAAGTATGGAAGGTTGCAGTTTCTTGTTTAAAAAGTTTCCACGGTCATAAACAATCTTGATGTACAGTTTTCCTTCTTCTTCCTTGTTCTGTTACCTAACTTAGAACATACTAATACATTTTACTTGAGTACTAATAGTCCTTAGTTCCATAAGGCATTTTATCTTTCACGTTGGTTACTTATTACACAAAGTGTTTCAATGTTTTGTATTTCTTTGCATAAGCAAAGAAGTAACTTTATTAAGAAAATCTTTCTGTATCTAAAACTTCATGTAAATTCCACTTCTGTTGTATAAAAGAGTACATCACATGTATGGGTCACACAAACTTTAATGGCTATTTCAAAATTAACTACACAATGTCAAGTCATTATAATGCAAAATAATGTTACTTATCTAATAATATTTTTCTGCTTTTCTTGGTGAGATTTGTCTCTTAGACTTATTCTTTAAAACATGCAGGTAAGCTGTAAATGTGAAGAATCATTTCAAATAGAAACTTAAGAAGTGATAGGAGCTAGTAAATCACAGGTCCGGCCCTTGGGGCTACTACTTTATACATTCTTGCTGTCACATTAGTTTAAATGTCTGTTACATGGTGTAGGTGATTATTTTTAAAATTCTGATAATCTTAGTCTTAAGTGTAGCATTGGTGTTCCTAAATGAGTAGAATCAGAAGTTCATCTTTCAAGTGTTTTTAAGGTTCTCAAGTACTGTGACATGTATTTCTTTTGTGCTTGAAATTGTCATGTAGATCTTGTGTTTTTGATCACACTTAATAAATACCAAAGGTATAAAAAGACAACTGCACTCAGTATCACTGACTATGGCACACAGAAGTAGTGAGGCTAACCCATGCAGCTCATCAATGGAACTGGGTATTTTGCTAAAGAAAGCATGACTTGTTTTCCAAAATATAGAGGGAGCATCCATGTTTATTTAAAAAAATCAGTTCTAAACAACCAGATACCCAGTCCTTTCATAGAAGGCATTTATCTTCAGCAAGAGCAAGGATTAGGCCACTAAATGTAAAAACTATGCAAATGATTTTTTTATAAGACAGAACTTTCATTGAAATCAGAACAGCTTTTTATTGTCCCATTCTTTGGACTTGATGGAAGGTATCTGTATTAAATTACCCTAACCTTGCTTTTGATATGTGTATATTTCAAGTTTATTCCAAAATAAGAAGTTACATAAAAACATGAAAATTTATATTTCTAATTTTAAAGCAATTCATTAGGCTGAGAAAACTTTATCAATATCAAACTTTTGTATTTGTAAAATCCCTTATTTTGAATATTAGCACATAAATTATAAAAAGTCTTGAAATTTTGTTTGTTTTAGTTCTCCTATGATAGAATTACTGGTAAGGTTAAACATTTCACACATTGTCATTTTAAAAGTAAAATGCGGTTCTGCCAAAAATGTTTTTCCAAAATACTTTTATCATCCTAATGGAAACATCTTGTTAGCTAATATTTTTCTCCTTAAAATAAAAGAAACCTATTTAAAAACACTTGACTACCATGTAAAACAAAGAATCACTGGTCACTGAATGACTAAATATAACTATTGATTTCAAAGTCTTCATTTCACTGGAAAATGAAAGTTGTCAAATAAGAAAAGTCTTATCTGCTTGACTCCTGTATATTTCCAGGGATGATATGTTAGTAGATAAGGGTCCAGAATAATGTAAATGAGCAACTCTATCTCCTAAGTGAATGTTAAAGTACAATTCAACCCAGAAAGGTATTTTACAGATGTTTTCATCCTTTCTGGCTTGTAACTTGGTATTCTAGGAAGAAGCTAATGCTTGTGATGAAAGAATGTGAATTATCAGCTAACTATGAAACTTGAACATGAGGCTAGTACATTGAAATACCATTTTGTAAAAAAAAAAAGTTTTTTAAACTCAGAATAGTATTGTAATAAACTCAATGTTAGGGTTTCCTGCAAGATACTGGAAGCTCATCTTTCAGGTGATACATAAAAGATTTGCCCCAAGGGTGGCAAAGCAATATCCAGAAGAATTTGTATTAAGAAAATGCAATTTTGCACCCTCATGTTATATACATACTCACACACCCCAATGTCCTTCTGTTCATGCTTGGGAAAGAAGCATATTTACTTTCAGTGTTGAAAATACAGTTGGGTATTATACATATCTTCCTCTAATTTGTGGTATGGCAGAATTGGGTGCAGTATTGACATATTTTAAAGTTATCGTTTAGTGCTAATAATAAATTCCTAATTTCAGGGACTTATTCAGGGACTTACAACATTTGAGTCTAGGAAAAAAAAGATTCACTTTTGATCCATTAACTCAAAAACCTCTTTATTCTTTTCAGGTTTTTTTTTCAGGTTAACTGTTATTTTCACTGGATTTATCAACAACCAATCCAGGGAATGAGTAAATTGACAATGAAGTGAACATTAAATCCATGTGTACCGCACAATTTTTTCACAAAACTAACAGTTGATTTTCACTTTTCTTAGCAGTTTTAATTTTCTTACTTTTTCTCAGCAGTTTTAATTTTCTTTCTTAGACCAACCTGTTTTCTGGTACTTTATCATACATATAAACTCACAATATTAATGCATGCACAATTCAGGAACAAATTTCATCAGGACTCGTGCCAGGGGACTAGTGCCAGGAACCAGAGCCAAACACAACCTTCCAGTGTAGTTTTGTGATGTACATGTTCTGGTTCCTGCAGGGAGATCACAAACGACCAACACTGACTCAGGTTTCATATCAAAGCAAACATCTCACAATCTGTTGGTGATACTTAATTCACATTTCAATTATGTTTATTCTTCTATAGTGTTCACTAATTAAAAGTTTTCAGGGTTAGTAAAGAACTTTTAAGCTCTTGAAATTTGCATTTAATAGTCAGCTACTTCAGAAATAAAAAAATTAAAATTCCAGACATTTCAACTTTATTATCCATAAAAAGATCGTTTAGTCTAGAATCAGTTACTCAAAATAAAAGGAACATAAATCTCAACACTGAACACTTGCCAATCTCTTTATAGCTCTTCACGAAATCTGCCCGGTATTACTTATGATGCTATATTTTCATGAAATTGAATTGACTTAATTTGCTGCCACAATAGCTGTGATTTTGGCATAACAATTTATTTAACTGTATGATAATTCAAAGAGAATGAGATTTATGAGGATGTGAGAAAATTCTTTTACCGCTATTAAATCTGAAGAAAATTAGCATTCCTCTTTCACAGCTTGCTGTTATAGGACTGTGAATTGTCTTAACCTTAAAAATTGTCAGGATTAGTGTAATAATAGGGATCATAATATGAAAACATACAGAAAAAAGATATTGAAATATAAAAACAAAAAGTTCATATTCATGCTAACTTTTTTGTCTTTGGTTATTCTTCATATCATTTTATATTTCCATCTATAGAGTTAAGTTTCCATATTTTAACTTGTAGTGAACAGTAAATGGCCAACCATTTTCTAAGCACTCCATTGCACAGTATTTAATTATTACTCAGTGATATGGCTCAGGATATGATTAATCTGAACCTACTGTGAAGACTTATTACTTATGAGAAAATGACTGATATTTTACTTGGGAAATGGAGTTAATTAAATAAAATTTGTTTTTAAAATGTTATCCTCTTGATAACCTTCTAGTTAAGAATTTTAATTAAAAATTTCTATATTTAATAAATATTTTAGTTAATTAGGGTAAATGGTATATTTATGAAACGTATTGGTATTTATTTGTCATGTGTTATTAGAAGTTAACTAAAAAGATGTGCATTTGAATTATGGCATTTTATATTTGAATGAAGTATATTCTCAGCAAAGATAAAGAATTTTTACCTTTTCACCATGTTCATCGTGAAATTTAGAAACCAAGGAAGACTGGTTGTATATAATATGCTGGGGAAATTAAGAAAAAAAATTAGGGATGGAAAATAGTGGGATATAATGATTTATTGATTGCAAACATTGTGAATATTTAAAGACATTGAAAAAATTAAGTAAAAGATGTCTAAGAGAAAGATTATGCCTTTTGTATGCCAAAGTGGTTTTAATACACTTCTGCTAGGAAGAGTTGGTTAGATTAGTTCTGATTTCCCTATACTATGACACTAGAAATTACATGGAAGTAATTTCATGTCAAGCCTAGAAGAATTCCCACCCAGATGAGGAGAATGCTTTTCAAGGAGTGAAAGTATGACTGATTGCTGGATTATACCTGCTGTGCACAGGATTTCCTCTTTATGAAACAGGATACAGTGTTTCAATTATTCAATTTCACATGTTTTTCTTCTTGCAAATTATTTACAAATATCAGTGCATGGGACATTTACAAGTCAAAATTGTTAAAAGTAGTCTCCGCTTGGAAAGCTTATTGCACAAGATGGTTAGTTTTATCCTGACTTTCAAGATGGCTTGTTATGTGTAGCATATAAGTATCAGCACAAGAAATCATATTTGACCATAATTTTCAATAGAGTGAAACTTTTGGGCCCCCAAATGACTTATTAGTCTCTAAGCTTATGTAAAATATCTTTCTCTACAAGGTGGTTCAGGGGTTAAGCCTCTACCTTGCAGGTGGAAGGTCCTGAGTTCAGATCCTAGACCCCACATATAGACACCTGGGGGAAGCGAGGGTGGCCTGCATCTGGTAGAGAGGAGCCTGTAAATCCTGGGGCAGAGCAAACAAGGAGGAGGTGGAGGCAGGTCCATGGTGGTTCCTGAATTCATCCGTGGTTCTACACACACACACACACACACACACACACACACACACACACATACACGCACACACACGCACACATGCACACACATGCACACACATGCACAATTGAATAAAAAAATATCTTTTTCTACAATTCTGCATGTTTTATTCTGCTTCTACTTATGCAGGTTATCTCATAGTCTTCATTATAATTACTTTTCTTTTAAATTCCTTTAATTTAAATCCCTTTGATTTAAAGAATATATGGCATTAAAAATGAAGATCTTCATAAGTTTTAGCACTGAATAAGTAAGAAAGCAGAAATCTAATATGCAAACTACTTGAATTTTTAGCAAAATTAAAACATTTAAGAAATTATGTCATCAATTAAATTGTCATTAAACCTTACAACACAAAGAAATGATTTCATATACATAGAGATTTCAGAAGACTATGAAATGAAACTGTCATTCCATAATTAAGATGAAGTCAAAGTAGAAAAATGTCTCTAACATACTCACAACTAGATTTGTCATTTATTCTGTGCTAGTGAGAAGTACTAAAATTCCTCATTTCACATTTATACCATACAGTTTGAATCTGTCATATTGCATCATTTTTGATACATTGTTCATGAGGTGACTTTTCAATTGGCTTGTAATTTAATATTTAGCCATTGTTCAAATCAGTATCTTTCCTTCCACATCATAGAGCAGAAACTAGAGTCTTGAAATTTGTGTTTCTGGCTTTTGTACATGGTGCCCAGCTTTTTGTGAAATTTGAGAGCTTATAGTTGTATTACTTAGAATAAATGTTTTTGCAATCACTTTTAAAAAAATGTTATACATTACAGTATTTTACAATATCTTATTTAGAATGTGTGAATATATTTGTCATGTTCAGAGGAATTATGTAGCAATGAAACCTCGGGGATCATTATGAAGTAGAGTTTATGACTACTTTTGTAAAAGAAAATGGAAAAGCACTTGAAATATAATTTTATTGTTTCATATGTATTTTGAAAAAAGGAATAAAGTGATTATAAATTACTTTGTCATTAAAAAGACTGTCTTTTCTAGATTTAATTTTAAGAGTTCACTGTTTTTTACTTTTTAAAAAATACATCATTGCTATCATCACTTATTAATACTACAGTCATTCATTTATCAATGTTGTGGTAATTCAAGATCTAGTATCATTGCCATCTCTCCTTTAGTATACATTGTGGAATGTACAGGTAGAAGTGACACTTTTCCAGACCATCACAATGGTCTCAGGTGACACTCCTATAATAGAAGATAAATTAATAAAAGAAAACACAATGAATTTGCTTAATTACTTTTAAGGGCTGTAATGTAGCTTAGACAATAGGGCATTTGCCTAGAAATCTTGGTTTTGGGATCCAAGTTCAACACCACATCAAATAATAAAGAAGTGTGATTTGGCACAAGTGTCATTAACTGTGGACATTCAAAGATTTGGAGAACTATTTCCATGTTTATATTTAATGAAGAATTGAAACCTTTATAGAAATTGCATTGGGCAAGAAGGATAAGACCTCATAGTGAGTCCCAGAATGTCTACAGAGACTGTTTAATTTCTTTGAATGATGCTGCAGCAAAATATCTGACCCAGGCAACTTAGGGAGTGGGGGAGGTTCATTTGGCTCACAATTCTAAGTCTATCATTGCAGGGAGAGTAGAGCAGTGGGAGCTTGAAACAGCTGTTCACTTCCACAACAAAAGCAGAGAATAATGAGTCAATGCACGCATGTTTGCTAGTGCTTAGCATTTTTTACTGTTATCCAGCTCTGGAATCCCTACCCAGAAATTGGTCCCACCACAATGGGCTGACTAACACCAAGGGCTGAGGGAATTATCCACACTATCTCCACATAGTGACTGAGAGACAAGTCTTATTTGTCAGAATGTCTGATGAAGTATATAGTAAGATGCCAATTTTCTCAACCAGCTCTCTGTATTTTATTCACCTTTTCGGGACCTAGTCCCATCCACCTTGGATAGATCTCCCTCATCAACTAGACAATCTCTTGCAGATTCACTCTGGACTTAACTACTAATTCCCTACAAATGTGCCTAGTGATTGAACCCTCAACTGTCAAGTTGACACCCATATCTAACTATGGCAGCTCATATATGTCAGTGCAGACATACATATACCACAGCATATATATGGAGGTCAGAGTGCAACCTCAGGTTTTGGTCCTCACGCTCTGCCTTATTTGAGACATGGTATCTTGTATTTTGGGGGCCAAAGAGATGGTTTAGGAAGTAAAGGCAACTGTTCACAAACATGATGATCTAAGATTGATCATATGGTAGAAGACAACCAATTTCTGAATGTTGTCCTCTGACTTACACATGCACAACATGGCATACATATACCTCTCTCTCTCTCTCTCTCTTTCCCCTGTATATTTTTGTTCCTCTCTAAAATAAACAATTTTATAAAGTTTTTAATATGCTATTTATTATGACTGTACATCCACATATGCACATTCACAGACACACGCACAAGTGCACATTCACCATGTTTTATATGTGAAAGCGAGAGAAAATCTTTTAAGAGTTGATTCTCTCCTGAGTTTCAGGGTTCACACTCAGGTCACCATGGATTATGTAGCTAGTACATTTACCCACTGAGTATTGCAGGGTCTCTTGCCCATTGCTGCATACATCAGACTAAATGACCTGAGCTTCCATTGATTCTTCCATGTTCACCTTCCATTTTGTCACAAGAGCACGGGGATTGTAGGTGTTCAGTACAGTCTCTGGGTTTTTCACGATTTTAGGGATACAGACTTAGATCCATACTGTTGTACAGCAAGTGTTTTGCCTACTGAGTCATCTTCTCAGCCCTGGAGTCTGTGTCTTGTTTACTTCCTCGATTTTTTTTTGGTTGACAGGCGCTTTTAAATAAATTACTACATATTTTAAATTAAGCAGGAAGCTACATTTGAATTAGTGGAAGGGATTCAAATCCAACTTTGAAAAAATTATGATAGTTCAGAATTATACTCAGAACACAAGATACAGAAGGGTCAACAATATATGTTTATATCTATTGCTGGATTTTGGAATAAAGTGGTGTGTACTTGTACCATAAAGGAAGTTTCAAATAAGATATCCTGCCTTCAATGATTCACATCTCTTTTGAAGATTTTTTTGGATGAAATCAATTTATGCAACCATTTTGGCTAAATGAATCATTGGCAGACTCTTCTAGGTTTTACCTATGTCGTAGAAGCAATGACTAATGCATTTCAAAGTTGCTTTACATAATGAGATTTGTTCACCTCAACTGAGAAAAAGTTTCATAAATTTAGACTATTAAGTAACTCCTTTGTAGGGAGCACACTGGAGAAAAGCTGTTCTCTGAGATTGTCAGCTGAAGCAAGACCAACATAAACTTTGTCCTCCAAGCTCAGAACTGGACTGAATTTACCACTGTGAATTGTCTCACTTGCATCTTACCTAATAAAGAAGCCCTCAGGAGACGACTTGCACTTTTGCTGCTCAGTTATTTACAACTCACTTTAGACACTAGCATTCTTCTGATGATTATATATAAAGACTGAGTTCAAAGGACCCAAAAAGCTCCACATGACAGAATCTTCTTTCTTTCTTCATGGTAAGAACATTTCTCTCTCAGGGGAACTAATGACATCGTACTAGTAGCACTGAGTACTTAGGAAGAAAAACTGATCAGTAAATATAGTCTTGGCAGAGACACGTGCAGACTTAACTTCAGCAATAAATGAGGAAGAATAGTTAGAGAACTTTTCAACAAGCTCCCATTAGGTACATGTTTAATTAATAACATGGCCCAGATCCCTACTGAGGAAGCTACTTGACTCCAGACTTGTATCTTGAACTGAACTGTGCTTTTTTCTGTGAAGGATGTGGAAAAAGGGATGAACTAAAATGGCAGTCAGCTACTTTTACTCTCAGAGTGTAAGATATTCTGTTATCACTTAGTCTGTAAGATTTAACACAATAACTGTGAACTCTGTAAGTATTATTGCCACCACTATAACAAAAACTTTATAATATGCTCTTCACATTTTTGAATAAAGTCCAAAGTGTTATAGCCATACAGGAAAGAGTGAAGCTATTTAAAAATGTTAATGCAACTTCCTTTGGATATTAGACTACCAAAATAATAGAAATTGGAAAAAGGTCTCACATAGAGCTGACAGCTTATCATAATACCTTGTAGCCCAGACAAAAATGAGAGTCACACATTGTCCAGAACTGCTTCATTCTACATAACTTTTATGCTGTACTTAAACCCAAGTATCATGTCAGGCACCAAAGGAGGAATCAGGGAGGGTGTGGATGATGATGTGCTTTGTACCTCTTCCCAATGTGGTCACATAGAAAATATCTTCCTATTCTGCTGACTGGTGTCTTTTAATTGTTGAGCCTAGTTTGCTAGTACTACCATCCACAGACTGTGATCCTAACAATTGAACACTGAATATTCTTAATAGTCCTTGTAACATTAGGTCTGAGGAAGTGTTTATAAAACTTTGTACAACTCTGTGCGTGTATGTGTGTGTGTGTGTGTGTGTGTGTGTGTGTGTGTGTGTGTGTGTGTGTGTAAGAGGGCATTTGAATGTGTGTACCTGTGGAAGTCTAAGGGTGACATCAGAAATCATCCTTGATTGCTCTACTTCCTCATTGTTTTACCCTGGGACTTCAAGGCTCTTTGTTACAGGGACAGAAGTACAGGCCACCAACCTATCCCCCACATTTTTATTTAGTCTGCTGCTCAGCAATCACTTGAAGACCCTCAAAGCAATTTCTGAATGTTTCACTGGTCATCTAGATTACAAGAGTGCAGTGGAAAACGAATATTTTAACACATAACTTTCCATTGATGTTGTGCTTCCTTTTCATTTTCAAACTCTCATAATCTTAATCTAATCGCAACTTTATCTCCAGCGAGGATAATATCATATTAAAGAAAACAAAATTTTCATGGATTCATCAACACTTGGAAGCTAGCAGCTCTGACTGCCAGCCCATGTTTTCACTATCCTGCCTGAGCTGGATGCTACACTACTCAGATCTTGTTAGTAGTAGTATACCTTCTGTGATTGTTAGTCCTGTGAGTAAAAATGACATATAGACTCTGGAATTTCAAGAGTCATATTCATATGCAGAGGCTTTGACTTGGAAGGTTTTATTTGGAGGAGGTATAGATAGTATATTATATGTGAAATTTATGCTCAAATAACAAGCATGTGATAGTTAATGTTCACTGTTGGTTTCACAGGATTCATTGAAATTTCTGGGCATATCTATGAAGGGTTATCTAAATTAAATTAAGTCTCTATGTATATATTGATCAGTGAGATAGTTAATCTTAGCCAATCTTGTAAGCCAATCCAGTAAATTCCCTTTATATATATATACTCATTCGATTGGTTCTGTTCCTCTAGAGAACCCTAACTAATACAATCAGGTCAATTGAGAGAGAAAGAACAACCCACCCTGAATATAACCCACCCTCCACCTCCTGGGTGGGATTCTGGGCTGTATAAATGGAAAAAGGCAACTAAGCATGTGACTTAGTCATCTCTTGGTTTCCTGATTGTGAATGCAATATTCCAACCCCTTCATGCTCCGGTTGCATGACTGCCCTGCAATGATGGCCGACATTCTTGCACTGAGAGCCAGAAGAAACCTTTCTCCTTAAGTCATATTCATCTTATTATCACAACAGAAAGTAATCAAGCCATAGCACAAGCAAAAGTTTAAAAGTATGATGAAGAAGACCTATCCTAACTACTTTGCCTTGTTTCCCAGACTGAACTCCATATGTCTCCTAACTACATTACAGAAATTGCAAAGGACTATCTGTAGTTATCTGCCATACTCTTTTCTTAACTTATTCTTACCTCCTTTCTATCTTCCATGAGTGCTTTCTATATTGGGGATATTTTTCCAGTATTTCCAAGCATACTATTTCTTCACAAGTATACTGAGTATGTTAGTATGATCAGTATAACATAAAGAAATAGATGAACTTGACCTAAAAAACACTTGCTTTCTCTGTTACAAGAATGGAAAGTTTAAGATCAAGGCAGTAGCCAGGCTGGTTTCTAGCTAGATCTAACCTCTTGGGTTCCTATAGCTACCTGGCTTGTCATGTCTTTAACTGAACTTTCATCTGTGAGTATATAGATTTCGGGTATCTTTCCTCCTTATAGGAAGACCAGGCCTATCATATTAAGGCCTTACTCTATAACATCTTGGTTTTTAACCATAGTTACGACTTTAAAGGCCCTGTCTCTAAACATACTAACATCCTGTTCTGGGGTCTTAACATACAGATTTTTCATAACAGTTCCACAACAGGAAAGTGATAGGTCACATGCTATACTAGCTACTGTTCTCTGTTTGCTGTGAGACACCACTCAAACTCACACAACTTAATATTACTTAAACTCCCAAGAGTTTACTTGGTTACTAATCTGGTTCCAGAGGGTAGATACAATTCTTTATTGCAAAAAAGGAATGGCTGGCTAATAGAAACTGGGGGCAATCTATATTACTGCAGATATCAAGGAGGCTGTAAACTACTGCAAGCTCTAGAGCTGACTCACTCAAACAGAATAGAGGTTAACCATCTCAAGGTCCATCCTTTATGATTGCCTTCTTCCAGCAAGGCTCCACCTCCTAAAAGTGCAATGATTTTCCCAAACAACTAGACTCAAACACGTGAACTTATGAGGTACAACTCACATTTCACATCATGACACATGCCATCCAGTTTGTTGCTCCCTTTGATTCTTATTCCTATCTCCGTTTTTCTGTCTTCGTATGTCCTGATTTCCTTCTACCTATACCTTTTATAAACTTTTCCATTTCTTCAACATGAAAATATCTCTCAGATTTTAGTACCTGAGAACAGTCTTAATCAGATGCCAAGCTGTATTTTATTATCCAGCTCAGAACATTTTGTCTTTGTATTTCAAATCAAAAAATGACTTTACCAATTAACCTCTCATTATTGAAATAAAATTCAAATAATTTTCAAAACTACAGCTGTATTTTTGCACATGGAAAAATTGAGAACCATATATTATGGCCTAATTTGCTAGTTGTGAATCAACTCAGCATGATGATCACGCATTCCTGTAACCCCAGAGCTGGTAAGAAGGGATACTAGCCAAAACATGGCTCTAGGTTGAATAAGAAACAGTTATTCAGGGGTAAGGCAAGGGCAGGGCAGGACACTAATATCCTCTTCTGGTCTTCACACACACATTTGTGCATGCATATATACACACAAATGTATACACATATACACTCACACACATAAACATTCACATTTACACTTACATATACACACTTACTGTAACAGCTACTTCTTTCTGTTGCTATAAGAAACCACTGAGACTAAACTAACATAAGGGAGAAAGGGAGAGCTATTCAACTTATAGTTCCATAGGTGAGATTCACAGTTGAAAAAGCATGACTGACTGGCAGAAATTGGAGGCAACCTAAGTGGCATTCATAATGGAGGCTGAGAGCTGTGAAGTTGAAACTCAAGAGCAGACTAACTAACTGAAGTAAGATGGGGCTAACCAATTTCAAGGCCCATCACCTGGGTGCTGTGGACTTCCCAAACAACTAAATATTCAAACACATGAGCCTGTGGGGAACAACTCACATTTCAAACCATGGCACTTTAATCCTGACCCCCACCGGCTAATTGTCATCTCATGCAAATTGTATTCAGACCAACTTTAAAAATCCCCAGAGATCATATCAGTAGTCCCAATAGTTCAAAAGTCTAAAGTACAAAGCTTGGTGTAAAATCAAAGACAAGTTAAATACTTCCAACACACAAAGGCACAGAATAAACATTTCTATTTCAAAAAGGAGGAATGGTGGCATATCCAGGGAAGGTCATTCTATAGCAAGACAGAAAACCAGGAGGACAAACTTCAAATCCTGTGACTCCAAGTGCAACAAATGAACTTCCTGTTGAAATCATCTCAGTTCCAACAGGCTTTAGTTCCACCCCTCAAAGAGAAGCTGTCCGTAGAGCACATAAGTACTTTAGACTGGATCCTGCCATCTACTCTCTTGCTTTGGCTCCTTGCACAATGTATACCTTTGTCAGATGTTACACATTGACTCTGACATCTCTGACATCTTCGACTCTCAATTGAAAATGAGTCTTTAATTCCACAGCATGAAACGCCCTACCTAGGCCTCTCTGTAGGTTTTCTGCCATTCTCTGAAACCTTGAAAGAGGGATCCATAACCTCCACTTCCTTGCATCTTTGATGTATGCCACTAAAACCAGGACCACATCCACAACATTGACAAGTTCTGCTATAACACCTATGTAGAGACTGGCCTCTTTGAAGCACAACTGGTTAGATTCTCTGTGCTGATGCTAGGTATCATTGATTCAGAAGAGCAGCAGACCTTTCCGTTGGAAATCTGCCCTTTATCTAAGGTCAAATTAATTTGCAGGGAGATCCTAGAAGTTGCTTCAGAGGAGAAGCAGACCTTTACATTGAAACTCTGCCCTATATCTAAGGTCAAATCAGTTTGGATGGAGATCCTAGAAGTTGCTTCAGAAGAGAAGCAGACCTTTACATTGAAACTCTGCCCTTCATATGAGGTCAAATGATTTTGAAGGAATATCCTAGCTACTCAGATCAGTCTTAAGTGGAGTATCTTGACCATTGGTAAACCTCCTAATTCTTAGGCTTTTACAATCTTGCTGCACCCTCTGCTACAAATTTTTCCTGAGCTTGAGGATGAGGAGAGATTTGAATGGTTGGGTTCCAAGTGAACATTGTAGGGTCATTGGTATTCTGAATTAAAGTTGGTTAGTAATTTCAGTTTTGCAGTTCCTGAAATGTATTGGACTACATTTGTTTGGGTGTTGAGGTCTTCTAAACCAAAGAACTATTTTAAAAAAGGTCCTAATATAAAAAGAGTATTAAAGGTAGAGGGAAGAATAGGAGTAGGACGAGATAGTGATAGGGGTCAGTCTCCCAGTTATCAGTTGGCTACTAACAAACTGCCAGTGCCTATACCTTCCATGACTGGGGAGATGTGCCAAGTTCCTCAAACCGCTCCCAGCCCAAGTAATCAGGAAAAGAAGTGAGAATGAGCTGTGTAAGATGTTTCACTACATACAAGCCATTCATGACTGTGGCCAAATTCCTTTGTTTACTTGTGATCCTTGACTCCTTTCCCTTGATATCTTCTTTCCCCTTCCCTCTTAGTTATAATTCTTTGGGTTATAATGGATGTTATAAGAGATTTACCTTTAAGCATGTCTTTAAGAGGATTTGGAACTAGGATATGCTAATAAGAGAGAATGTGTGGCATCTAACTTGCTGTGCCTGGGATACTTTGTCACTATAAAGTCTTCTAATTCCATCCATTTACTGGCAAACTTCCTTAATTAATTTTTTAATGACTGAGTAGTATTCTATTGCATAAATGGACCACATTTTCATCATCATTAGTCAACTGTTGGGCATTTGGGTTGATTCCATGACTTTGCTATTGCAAACAGTGCTGCAATGAGCATGGATGTACTCATTCAATATAGTGAAATAATGCATTTTTGGTAATTATTCCCAATAGTGCTATAGCAGGATCACATGGCATTTAAGTCCTTAACTTTTTCAGACGCTATTATACTGATCTCCAGAATGGTTTTACAAACCTTCATTCCCACCAGCAATGAATAAGAGTTCCCTTCTCCCCACATCCTCTCCAGCATTTGTTGTTGTATGTATTTAAGACTTTTTTGCCAGGCTGAATAGGGTGAGATGATATTTCAGGGTAGTATTGATTTATATTTTCCTGAAGGCTAGAGAAGTGGAACATTTTTTAAGGAATTTGTTGGACATTTCAATTTCATCTCTGGAAAAGTTTCTTTTAAGTTCTGCAGCTCATTTTCTAACAGGTTATTTATGTCTTTGGTGTTTAATTTCTTAAGTTCTTTGTGCACTGTGGATAGGAGACCTCTATCAGATTTGTGGTTAGTGAAGATTTTCTGTGGGTCATCTTTTTGCTAGGCTTACAATCTCTTTACCTAAACAGAAGCTTTTTAGTTCCCATTTGTTGAGTGTTGGTTTGAGTACCTGTGCTATTGGGGTTCTGTTTAGGAAATGATAGCCTAGCCCAAACAGCTCAAGGGAATTTCTTATTCTTTCTACTAAGGTTATTATATTTTCTGGTCTATTATCAAGGTCCTTTATTCATTTGAAGTTGACTTCCATGAATGGAACAGCATCTTCAATAAATGGTGCTGGCAAAACTGGATATCCACATCCATTTATTGAAGATGCTGTTCTTTTTCCATTGAGTTTTCTGAGCACAGATGTCAAAAATCAGATGATTTTAATTAAGTGTATGGGCTTATACCTGGATCTTCAAACCTTATCAATTGGTCTATGTGTCTATTTTGGAGCCAGTACCATGCTGTTTTTATTACTATGGAATTGTAGTGCAGAATAAATTTTGGTATAGTGATACCTCCAGCAGTGTTTTTGTTACTCAGGATTTTTTTTTTTTGCTATCCTAGGCCTTTTATGCTTCTGTATGAATATTCAGATTGATCAATTTCATTAAAGGATTTTGATTGGTATAGCACTGAATGTGGATATTACTTTAGGTAGGAAGGTCATTTTTATGATGTTAACTCTACCTATCAAAGATGATGAAAGGTCTTTCCTCCTTCTAGTGTCTTCTGTAATTGCTTTCTTTGGGGTTCTAAAGTTTTCATGTAAAGGACTCTGACTTCTTGGTTAGATTTATACCAATGTATTTACTTTATTATGAGCTGCAGTAAGTGGTATTGTTTCTCTTAAGACTTTATCACTTTTTTCCATCCTTGGTGTATAGGAAGGCCACTGATTTTTGAATATTAATTTGTAAGCTGCCACCCTGCTAAACTTATGTATTAGGTCCAGAAGTTTCCTGGTGGAGTTTTTAGGATCTCTCAGGTATACAATCATATCTGCAAATAGGGATATCTTGATATCTTCTTTTCCAATTTAAATCCCTTTTATCTTCCTCTCTTGTCTTATGGCTCTAGCTAAGATTTTAAGCACAATATTGAATAGAAGTGGTTAGAGTGGATAGCCTTGCCTAGTTCCTGATTGAAATGGGAATGCTTCGAGTTTTTCCCCTGTTTACAATAATCCTTGCTATGGATTTGTTGTACATAGATTTTATTATGTTGATATAAGTTCTTTTCATTCCAATTGTTTCTAGAGTTTTGATCATAAAAGGATAATGGATCTTGTTAAAAGCTTTTTCTGCATCTATCTAGAGTGTCATGTGGTTTTGGTCTCTCTATGTGTTTATATGATGAACTACATTTATTGATTTGCCTATGTAGAACCAATGTATGTGCCTGGGATGAATCCTATGTGATAATGGTGAATGAACTTTTTGATATGATTTTGAATCTGATTTGCTAAGATTTTGTTGAGAATCTTTGCATCTGTTTTCATCAAAAAAATTAGTCTGTAGTTTTCTTTTTTAATTGTATGTTTATTAGGTTTTGGGATTAGTATAATATTAGCTTCATAGAAAGAATTTGGAGTGTGTTCCTTCCTCTGTTATTTTGTAGAATAGTTTAAGGTGTAATGATATTAGTTGTTATTTAAGTGGCTGGTAGAATTCTGCATTGAATCTATCTGGCCTTAGACTTCTTTTAGTGGGAAGATTTGTGATTTCTTCTTTAATTTCCTCATTTGTTATAAGACATTTTTTAACTTTTTTATTATTTATTATTTATTCAATCACGCATGTATGCATGTGTGCACGTGTTTATGTATGTGTCTATATGTATGTGTGTGTGTGTGTGTAGAACCATCATAGATGCCTCCTCCTCCTCCTTGTTTACTCTGATCCAGGATTTACAGGCTCTGCCCTACCAGGACCAGAAACACAGGCTGCCCCTGCTTCTGCCAGGAATCTATTCTTGGGGTCCAGGATCCCAAGACCTTCTGCCTGCAAGGTAGAGGCTTAACCCCTGAGCTACCTCTCCAGCCCCTGTTATAGGACTATTTAAATAATTCACTCCTCCTGTTTCACTTTAGTTATGCTTGGAAATTCATCCATTTCTTTGTGATTATCAAATTTGATAATGAACTACATTTATTGATTTGCCTTTGGCTTTAACAACCCCTTTGATTGAACTGGTTTGTTCTTCCATTTTGTCTTCAAGATTTGATATTCTATATTCTGCTTCATTAGTTCTGCTGATAAGATTCTTTGTTGTGTTCTGGGTTGAAGATAGCTTTTCTTTTAATTCAATTTTAATCTCTGCTTGAGATTTTTTTATCTGCTTCATGCCTATTTTTGTTTCTTCAACTGCTTTTGTTATCTCATCCAAGTGTCTGTTAATGTTCCCCTTCAAATTGGTTCATGTGGTTATTTAACTCGTCCTGGATTTACTCTTTCATTGTTTTGATCATACTAATGATCAGCCTTAGAAAATCACTATCTCAGGTATGGCTTTCTTGGTTATTTTCTAAGGGTTTATTCTGGTTGGATTTCATCATTATGGAGTAAAATTTTTTGTTATAGATTTGTTGTCTTGGTTTTGTTGTCTCTCATGGATTTGTATCGTGACTTGGGCATTTTTTCATTTTATCTCTAATGTCTTTCTTAATTGATATGAGTTTGATAGTATTATTATGCTCAGACAATTATTGCTTATGTTTACCCAGGTTATGAATATATCTGTCTAGCATTCCTTGGTGTTATTTCCTAGATGAGACTGTTATTCTGTTTGTATATCAATTAGGATGGGTTTACTAGACCGGGACTGAAGATAAGTATGGTAGTGAAGTTTTAGCTTTTACTTCCTTGGCAATATGTAAAGGTAAATGATTAAGTCCCTGAACTTGTGTGGGTTTTTGGGCGGGCTGTATGGAAATCTTAAACTGTGGTGACTATCACTTGAGAGCAACAGGAAGGTAAAAAGGTTTTACTTTTCTTAGACTTGGATGCAAATATTCTCTTCTTTTTGATGTGATGATTAATGAAGTCATCAATTGATAGCCAGTTGCTTGTGTGTTCTCTGGTCTCTGTTAAATTTTTGAAGGGCTTTAAAGTCCTTTATTGATTATGCAGGCAGGGGGAGGTGGGTAATATTGGTGGAGACTGGAGGCTACAAGCATGTGGGCATGGTCACTGTAACCATGGCTAACTCAGCAGCAAGGCACAGGCCTGGAGCCCCTGAAGGGAAAGGGACTGGAGGTTACTGTCACCTGGCATAGTGTGAGGCCAGAGTGGCATGGACAGAGGAACAACCACTAACAGAGCAGTGAGGTACATGCCTGGTGAACCAGGTAGTAACAGTTTTTTCAACCAATAATGATATAACTAAGAAAGAAACAACAAAAGCAATTCAATTCATGGTTCTTGCAAAAACTATCTAAGATTTAATTAAAGAAGAGAAAGAATTTCACAGTGAAAATTTTAAAATCTTAATGCAAGAAACTGAGAAAACATACACACACGTACTTCCTATATTTATGGATTTAAAATTAATATTGTTATTGTGTCCCTAATAGGCAAATATACAGATTCAATTCATTTCTACTTAAAATATACATGACATATTCCATAGGACCAAAAGAAAAATCTAAGATTAAAGTGGAAGAACCATCAATATTTAAATCGGTCTTGATAAATAAGAACATTACCTACCTCAGATTAAGATAAAATAGCATGGTATTTGACACAGTCATCAGTGAGAAGAACAAGGCACACAGAGACAATCTTACTCATTAACAACCTCTAAGTTCTACGTAAAGTCACCAGAAGCATACCCAAGAAGGAAAACCTCTTCAGTAAACAGTGCTGAGAAAACTGGATATTCATATTCAGAATACTGAAAATGACAATGATACCTCATCTTATACAAAAACTACTTCAAGGGCTAAAACTGCAGATTAAAGGCAATTTAAAGGTTAAAAACTCTTGCCTACCATGCACATCCCTGGGTTTGATTCACAACATCAGGGAGAAATAAATAAAATACATTAATGCAAGAACTAAAACCCTGAATAACTGTAGGAAACAAACAATAAACATTTCCAGACATCACTACATCCAATACTTTTCCATGTAAACTCCCAATAGAACAGACAGCAAAAGCAAAACAAATAAATGGTAAGACATCACTCTGAAAAATTCTCCATAGCAAATAAAATTATCACCAACAACAACTTGAAAAACTGTTGTATAAACACCTTTTGTAGGGAAATGATATACAAATGTTTATTTACCCCACTCAGAGATTAAGAACAGATCAAAGCAGTGATCACATTAAACTCCTACTTGGTGAACAAAAGCGGTTTTGGCAATTACTTACAGAAGTGTGGGTAAGGGTTATGTACAGGAGCAAGGACTGCTCAAAGACAGCTACTTCACTGAAAAGCCCACCCTAGCCTGGGTGAGACCCATGGGAGCTACCATCCCGGAGTGTTCTGCACAACTTGTAGCCTTCTGAGCAACTTGCACCCAGCTTGACTGGTGGGACAGTCTTCTCCTGGCTACTGGGCTGCTCAGAATCCCCTTCAGGCTGCTGGATGGACAGGGGATTTCTCTCTCAGGCAGTTTGTCTCCTTTCCCAGCAGTTGTTATACTGCTTTTCCTTACACTGGTTGTAGGTGGGAGGATCACTGAATCTTGCTAGTTTACATAATTTTTTGAGACTTAAGGAGTCTTTCTTCAGGATAGAATGTTTCACTTAAGAAGTTCAGAAGCCTTAATGAATCTTCATCCAAGAATAAATGTTTCCTATTTCTATAGAACAGTGACAGAACCTACCTGCTCACTTAAATCAGACAGGGAGCAAAGCTCAAAGAGATATTGTGACAGATAACAATTGGGGTCAGGTTGGTAATTGAAGGTTTCCCTCTGGACGCATTCGTAAATAAATAGTAGTTACGTTTAGTCCTAAGCAAGCCTGCAAGAGAATGTCTAATATCTGGAAAAGGCCCAGGCCATAGTGGCCTAGTTTCCTGGAAAGGTGGGTAAAATGGAGGGGACTGGTTAACTAAATTGGCATTCTTCAGTACACTTGGACAGACAAGCTTCTGGCAAGGGAAGTTTGCTCCTCTCTCGGCACCCTTATGGGTGTGATGTGGCCACTTCCCTGGACCCTGGTGTTTGTGTGGACTCACCTGCCAAGCTGGAGTAAGAGTTATAACCTGACAATCATGAGCCAAGAATAAAACTCCTTGTTCCCCCGTAAGTCATTTTGTCATCAGTTCTTAGCAGCAGTTTACAGCATGACTACTATAAGCATTATGTTGTGCCCTGAAGAAAAACGCTAAACAACAAATCTGTAGAGGCAAATTTCAAGTCATTCACCTAACAAATGTTTAATATTGAAAATGTACATGGAATTTAAAAGCTAAATAAAAACTCACACACTTCAATTGAAAAGGAACAGATTTTATAAACAACAATATCTATATTTTTCTCAAAATAGAATAAGCAAACATCCAGCAAATTTATGGAAAAAATAGTGATCAGTAGCTTTAAGAATTAGAGAATATATATTAAGATCAAAAAAGGCCCTTTCCTCGCCTGCCCGTCCGCCCAGGATGCGCGCAGTCCAGCGATGACACACTGTGCCCCAGGATGTGACATCTAATACCCATCAGGATGGAGCCAAGGGCGGTGTAAACCTGGAAGAAGGAGGAGGAGGAATAGTAGGAGGAGGATGAGGAGAAGGAGGAAGAAGAAACCATAATTCAGAACATCAGAAACCCTACATTAATCACCAGGAACCAGGCCAGCCTAATCTCTCCCATCCCAAAGCTCAGGGAAATTTGCAGAACAGGGGGCGGTAAGATTGTAAGAGCCTAAAGATGGGGAAGAGCAACAATATACAAGATACTCCACACATGTTAGGGCCGAAGTAATCATAGTAGGTCTTTGCATGACCTGCACAATGCAGGCAATTGCCTGCAGGAACACAGGGAATACATGTTTATTTGCTTCAGTATTCACAATATCTACAACACAATAAAATTTAAAATAAAAGCAGATTATACATAAGCAGGTGAACAAATAAAGGAAATGTGTTATGTGTACATAAAAAATATTGTTCAGTCTCCAAAAGAATGATATCCTAACATCTACAGCAAGGATGAACAAAGAGCATTCACTTAACATTATAGAAAGTACTTCAATAAATGAAATAAGTCAGACACAGAAAGATAAATGACAAGTACTTTCTCACATGTGAATTCGAGTAAAAGTTTATCATATATAAAATAATGTTTATTATAGTATCAGAAGATTCAGTGAAGGGAATTGAGGGGGCAATAAGCAGGCATCAAAGTACAGTTAAATAAAAGGAATAGATTTTGGTATTCAATCTCACAGTGGTACAATACAGTTCACAACAACCTATTACATATTTTATGAGTAATTTGAAGAGAGAACTGAATTGTCCAAATAGAAAGTACTAGCAAGTAGATGGGAACCTACCTTCATTTAACCATTACATTCTGAATATATATGTATATATTTAATTATCATACTTTATGCAGTAAATGAATATAATTAAATTACCAATCATTTCATTCTGAATTCTTAATTGCATGATACATCTATGCCTCATTTAAAAATTCTAGAAAATATTATTCTGTTACCAGGATAAATAAACTTTACAAGTATTAGAAAGATTTGGATAATTAGCCCTTATAAATCAAAGATATTATTTTAGTATTATCAACATAAATAGTCAGAAGTTGATTCATTTTCTCCTGCAGAGTGCTAATGAAATAGTACTCTCTAGAATTTCTACTGGTATATTTTTGCAAGAAGAAACTACTGCAATATTTTTCCATTCAAAGACAATTCAGCATTCTCCATAGCAAAAAAACGCAAATACAAGAAAGTGAAGTTTTAATCTCAGATATATGTTTTTCGAGGTGATAGACTGTTGCAGGGATATACACTTACTTAATAAAACTAGAAATAAAATGTAAAAAGTGATGAAGTATAAGAAAATGGATAGCTAAACTGACCATTAGAATAAGAAGAAGGCACTTTTATATTCTTTAATATAGTAACACATTTGTACACCATATTGTAGAAAGGAATCTGCATGTGCACCGTGTAAAAAGTTTTGTCTGTATGTATTATTCATGTTTGTTTGTTCTGAGCTAATTAACCTCTAACTCAATGGGCTGACATTGGAAGCAATACAAAGTTTAGTAGTCTTGGAAGTATGTAAACCCAACTGCACGGGAAAAGACAAGAATGAAGGAGGAGGGAAAGAGATGCATGACAGAAGCTCCAATACCATGGCTGTCAGAGACAAGGCTGCCTACTCAATGAGGAATGACCTTCCTAATTCCTTCCCATCACCTAAAGCTTCTAGGTGCAGAGGAGATGTAAAGAAGATCTTTGGGATGACAAAAATCATTTGGTGTTTTAGCAGTTTAAGCTTAATGTAAGAAATAATTTTAAGATGTTACTGAAGTTGCACACATACACAAAAATAACGATTTTACTTTAAAGCATAACTTTTTGATTTTTTAAAAATCTGGGTAGAATAGGCCTTAAGCCACCCTCATCTGTCAAGACTTATCTGTCAGCAATGCTTTAGCTATAATTTATAACTGCTTCACATACTTATTTGCCATAAATTTTAGCTAAAGTCAGCTATGAATCTAACAGTTTTATAACTTAGGTGAAATCTTGCTATTCAGCCAATTCCCAAGGCAAGGATTGACAATAATTACTGTGATATCTGAATAGCAATTGGGATGGTTTCTATGTCTGTCATCATTCACCCTGTGCTTTAAGGACTGTCTTTATTCTATTTTATTCTATTGTTCAAAATCAAAAAATAAAATAAAAGCTAACTTGTAGTGTCTGAATCCTATTGTTTCCTTTCTAATGAGTTACCCAATTATTTTTTGCAGGTAGGTATACTAATTACTCAAGGAAAATTCAAATCACATAATTTGTGTTTCAGTTCATGGACTAGCAAGCCCAGCAGAAGAGGGTAATTATTGATGGTGCCATAGATGTACTATAGGGAAGGAAAAAACTTTTCAGGAGCCAGTCCAGCTTCCCAAACAATAAGGACTTCTTTGGGCATCTTGTAGAAAGTGAACCAAGAAAATGATTAAGAAGGCTACGCCTTGACCTTGCCTGCTTGTATTATGCACATTTGCTGTGCCTTGCCCCAAGCACTTGTTAAAATATAAAACTCATGACTCTCTCCTGAAGACAGACTGGGGCTTACTGGACCTCTTTATCTGAATTTCCTCCATAGTCACAGTGACTAAATTTTCTGTGTTTCCCATGATTGCTATGTCCCTTGAATTAACACACTAGGAGAAGCAGCCAAGCTCAGCCCATTGAGGTAGTTGGAGCATTGTCGTTGCTTTTGTAAAACTGTTAAATTATGAATTAAAGCAAATTCTGAGTTAATTTGACATTTTCAACTTACATGAGTGCTCAGTCATTTTTATGCCATTGTGGCTCCATATAAACAATCAAAACATCTTAAATATATAGGTAATACATACATATATAATCATACATAAAAGTAGATTTAAAAAATAGATGCAAAGATCTTTGATAACTTTTCAGTTTTAACTTAGATTTGATCTGATTATATTGAATAAAGCAATCCTTAATTCAAAATATGCATTTTTAATGACAGGAATCTCTTAATATAAAGCAGAACATCTTAGTTCCAAAAAGCCTAGAGCCTGACCATCTAATCAGACTAAGCAGGGACCAACAGCTTGTCTTTTAAATGTCATTTTGTCTGTTGGGTTTTAAAACTTAAATTGGATAACATAAAAACCTCTTAAAAATGTATTTTTGTCTTTTGAAAGAGGAGAGTAAAAATAGACAATTGTTTTTACACTTTGTTCCAACTGTGGGTTTTAAAGTATATCTTAAAAATGGAGGGCTAGGAAAATGGTTTAGTAAGCAAAATGTAAACCTGAGGTCATGGATTTGAATATCGTGGGATGGTAGCATGTGCCTGTAATCCTAGTTTTCCTACAGCAAAACAGGATGTGAAGTAGAAATAACCCAAGAGCTCAAAACCACATAACTTCTGTGGAAAGCAGACAATAAGAAAATACATGACCATGTCTCAAACACGGTAGAAGGTGATGACTAACATCCAAGGCTGTCCTCTGTGGGTAGTACACATAGGTGTTGTATCCCCCCACTGGGCCAGCCAGGGGGAAGAGAAGGCCTCAAGGCGAATGGGTGAGCCAGCGTCGGGGTAACCAACAGACCCTAGGAATCAGGTGAGGAGCAGCAGTGGATGAGACGCCGCAGATTCAAAGTCATTAAGGGCGTTTGGGCTTATATAGGGTCAGGGTCCAATTAGGTGTTGCCATCACTCCTCAGGGGGGACAGCCACCAGTCATTTAACTGTTTACTAGGTGCCCATTGCAGGTGCAGGTTAGACAGCCGCTTCCCATTGGTCGTTCATCCCTCCACCTGCATGGTCCTCTGTTGGGACATGTCCAGGGCATGTCTGCGCGTATCCAGGCTTGTCCGTAGCTGGGAACCGGGTTAGGGCCTCCCAGAATCTGTAGTGCCACCGATGGCTAGAATTTACCTACATGGCTTGCATTTACCTGCACTCATAGGCATGCACACATTCATGATATATACAAATAACACAAAATGTAAGATATTAATGATTTTTAAGACATATCACAGAAATCCACATTATGTATAGAGTAAGTTTACCTATATTTTGAATGCTCTCAATTGTTGGGATTGAATCTCTAGAATTCTCACTGTGAAAAGGAAATTTACCCTAACAGTATTCATAAAAATATTACAAGTAATTTACTTACATATTAAGAATACATATGAAAAAGAAAATCACTATTTTTCTAATAAAAATAGCTCAATGTTTATTACTTAGAGACATTCTGATTAACATAAAATATTTCTAAGTCTTATTATTTTTATGTTACCTATGACTATTAAAAAATTAGAAATTTAACTGATTTTTTTGTTTTAAAACCTGTTTTGGAAGGAAAAAATCAAAATCTATGTAATCAGCATTAACTCTTATAGTATAATTATGCTTCAATTTTATGATTTCAATTGATGGTGTTTTACATGAGCAAACAGAATTTTAATATTTTATGAGACATCAAAAAATAAGAAAAATCATTTTTGTAATTTAAGAATACCTTAATTTATAAGGCAGCATGCATTTCTTTATCAGGCATTTTAATATACTCCCCAAACACATGCATACACACACACACACACACACACACAAAAATATACACAGCCCTTTACACCCCACCCCGCTCCACCGGTTGGGACGCGGGCGCGCGGTCCAGCCGGGCCTCACCATGCACCCTAGGTAAGTCTCCGTTCGGGCCCCGCCCACCAGGACTCCAGGTCAGCCCACAGTGACCCGGCTCCGACTCCCACCATCCAGCCGGAGCGCGTGCAGGGGCCAAGGGACGAGGAGGACCTCCCCCTGCACCCGGGCCCCGCCCCAGCTGCCCTCGGGTTAAATAGCTCCACGCTGACGCCCCTATCCTCCCTTTACACCCCACCCCGCTCCGCCCGTCAGACGCCCCTATCCTCCCTTTACACCCCACCCCGCTCCGCCCGTCAGGACGCTCAGGCGGTCCAGCCAGGCCTCACCCCGCGACCTAGGTAAGTCTCCGCCCGCGTCCACCCACCAGGACCCCAGGCCAAATAATTCAGTTTAGTGAAATTGAGAGATCTTAAGAGTTAAAATGACAATGCCAAAGTCAAAGTGCAAATCCATGAGAAGAAACACTCAAGTAAACAAATTTCCCACTGAAGAAATTAATCCCATAATGTTAGACTCCAACAAGAACAAACCCACGGAAAAAGGCCAAGAAAGCCTCACCCAGGATAAAGTCTTTCAAAATATGATCATTACCATGTTCAATACTATGAAAGAGGAAATCCGGGAGGAATTACATAATTGAATCAATCGCTTTGAAGAGGAACACAACAGATATCTGGAGGAGTTGAGAAAAACAGTGCAAGAAACAAAAAGTGGCATAGAGCAGTTAAAACAGACTCAAGCAGAGTTTAAAACTGAGCTAAAAGACAAGTTATCTTCAACCCAGAACGCCACAGAGAGTCTTATCAACAGAACTAAGGAAGCAGAAAACAGAATTTCAGACCTTGAAGATAAAGTGGGAGTATTAACCAGCTCAATGGAAGAGGTTGTTAAAGGCAAAAAGATACTTGAGAGAAATATTCAGGAGATATGGGACACCCTGAAGAAGCCTAACATGCGTATTCATGGAATACCAGAGCAAGAATCTCAAAATACCACCCCTGAGGAAATTTTTCAAACGATCATCAAGGAAAACTTTCCTCATCTAAAAAAAGAGAGGCCCATCCATATACAAGAGGCATTCCGCACCCCAAACAGATACGACCAAAATAGAAGCACGCCGCGGCAAATAATAGTTAAAACACTCCACATTCAAGATAAAGAACTGGTGCTGAGAGCTTCAAGGGAGAAAAAACAAGTCACTTTTAAAGGTAAACCTATTAAAATAATAAATGACTTCTCAGTCGAAACAGTAAAAGCAAGAAGAGCTTGGAGAGACATACTTCAAGTATTGAATGAGCAAAAATGTCAACCCAGGATGATTTACCCTGCAAAACTATCTGTCATGATCGAGGGAGAAAGAAAAATTTTCCAGCACAAAGACAACTTGAAGGGATACATGTCCACCAAACCAGGCCTTCGAAAAATGCTAGAAATGATACTCAAGAGTGAAGAAAAAAACAGGCATATCCAGGAGAACAGAAGGCAAATATAACACCATTAAAAGCGAAGCAATATACTTATAAAAGCTACTAAACATAATAAATGTCTAGAATTAAAAATAGTTTCTCCATTATAACACTAAATGTTAATGGAATTAATTCACCAATCAAGAGACACAGATTACAAACTTGGATTAAAAATCACAATCCATCAATCTGCTGCCTGCAGGAAACCAATCTCACCACAAAAGATAGGCATGCTCTAAAAATAAAAGGCTGGTCAACAATTCTACAAGCAAATGGAAGCAGAAAACAGGCAGGGGTAGCCATTATGCTATCAGACAAAGTGGATTTCAAACCAAAGAAAATTATAAGAGACACGGATGGATACTACATTTTAGTCAGAGGTACAATTCACCAGGAAGACTTCACAATACTGAACATATATGCACCCAATACGGGCCCCTCCACATTCATTAAGAAAACCCTACAGCGTCTAACGCAAGAAATCAACCCCCAAACGATAATTCTTGGGGACTTCAACACCGGCCTCTCAACATGGGATAGATCAACAGGTCAAAAGCTTAACAGAGACACTTTGGAACTTAATCAAACCCTGAAAGAAATGGACCTTACAGATCTCTATCAAACTTTTCACCCACGCACCAAACAATACTCATTTTTCTCAGCAGCACACGGAACTTTCTCCAAAATAGATCACATATTGGTCCACAAAATGAATCTACACATATACAAGAAAGTTGAATTCTAACCTGTGCCCTATCAGACCACCACGGCCTAAAGCTGGACATCCACAACACAACAAATAAGAGAAAACACACTAACTCCTGGAAACTTAACACTATGATGCTGAATGAGAACTGGATTCAGGAAGAAATTAAAAAGGAAATTCAAGATTTCCTGAAAGTGAATGATAACGAAAATACAATTTACCAAAATCTCTGGGACACAATGAAAGCTGTTCTAAGAGGTAAGTTCATAGCTCTTAATGCCTACATCAAAAAAATGGAAACATCAGAAATAAGTTAACAATGCAGCTTAACGCTTTAGAGAAACTAGAGCAATCTGATCCCAAAAGTAGTAGAAGAGAGGAGATTAGCAAAATAAGGGGAGAAATATCTGAAATCGAGATTAAGAAAACGATAGAAAAAATCAACCAGTCAAAAAGCTGGTTCTTTGAAAAAATCAATAAGATTGATACACCCCTAGCTAAATTAACCAAAAGCAAGAGAGAGAAAACCCAAATTAACAAAATTAGAAATGAACATGGAGTTATCACTAGTGATACCCAAGAAATCCAGACAATTATAAAATCATATTTCAAAAACTTATACTCTGTGAAGTTTGACAACACAAAAGAGATGGATGAATTTCTAAGTAAACACAACTTACCTAAATTGAATCAGGAAGTTGTGAATTATTTAAATAGTCCTATAACATATAAGGAAATTGAGGAAGTAATCTTGAATCTTCCCACCAAAAAATGTTCTGGACCAGATGGATTCAGCACAGAGTTCTACCAGACATTTAAGGAGTTAATAACACCAATACTCCTTAAACTGTTCCATCAAATAGCAAAGGAAGGAACACTACCAAATTCCTTCTATGAAGATAATATCGTTTTAATCCCAAAACCTAATAAAGATTCACTTAAAAAAGAAAACTATAGGCCGATCTCCCTGATGAACTCAGACGCAAAGATTCTCAACAAAGTCTTAGCAAATCGGATTCAAAATCATATTAAAAAGATCATTCATGGGGACCAAGTAGGCTTCATCCCCGGCACACAAGGTTGGTTCAACATACGCAAATCAATAAATGTAATTCATCATGTAAACCAGTCCAAAGTCCAAGACCACATGATACTCTCGATAGATGCAGAAAAAGCTTTTGACAAGATCCAACAGCCTTTTATGATCAAAACGCTAGAGACAGTGGGAATGGAAGGAACCTTTATCAATATAATAAAAGCTGTATACAACAAGCCCACAGCAAGGATTATGCTCAATGGGGAACAATTGGAAGCATTCCCACTTTGATCAGGAGCTAGACAAGGCTGTCCACTCTCACCACTTCTATTCAATATTGTACTTGAAGTCTTAGCTGAAGCCATAAGACAAGAAAGGGACATAAGAGGGATTCAAATCGGCAAGGAAGAAGTCAAGCTATCCCTATTTGCAGATGACATGATCTTATACCTGAGTGATCCCAAAAACTCCACCAGGAAGCTCCTGGAACTAATTGAGAAGTTCAGCAGGGTGGCAGGACACAAAATAAATGTGCAAAAATCAGAGGCCTTCCTATATGCCCAGAATGAAAGAAGTGAAAAAGCCTTGAGAGAAACAATACCATATACTATAGCCCCTGAAAAAATGAAATACCTTGGTATAAACCTAACCAAGGAGGTAAAAGACCTTTACAATGAAAACTTTAAAACCCTATAGAAAGAAATTGCAGAAGACATCAGAAGGTGGAAAGACCTCCCTTGTTCCTGGATTGGCAGAATCAACATCGTAAAAATGACCATCCTACCAAAGGCAATATACAGATTCAATGCTATACCAATCAAAATCCCAAAGCAATTCTTCCAAGAAGTTGACCAAACAATCTCAAAGTTCATATGGAGGCACAAAAGACCCAGGATAGCAAAAACAATCCTGAGTAACAAAAACACAGCTGGAGGTATTGCCATAACAAACCTTAGTCTATACTACAAATCCATAGTTATAAAGACAGCCTGGTAATGGCTCCAAAATAGACACACAGATCAATGCATAAGGACTGAAGACCCAGATATAAGCCCACAAAGTTACAGCCATTTGGTCTTTGACAAGGGGGCCCAAAGAATCCAATGGAAAAAGAACAGCATCTTCAACAAATGGTGCTGGCAAAACTGGATCTCCACATGCAGAAGATTAAAGCTGGACCCGTACTTGTCACCATGTACAAGACTTAATTCCAAATGGATCAAGGACCTTGATATCAGGCCAGAGACTATAAAAACCATAGTTGAAAGGATAGGGAACTCCCTCGAGCTGATTGGGCTAGGCCAACACTTCCTAAACAGACATCCAATGGCACAGTCACTGCTACCAACTCTCAACAGTTGGGATCTTGTGAAATTAAAGAGCTTCTGTTCAAATAAAGAGATTATAACGCGAGCTCAAAGGCAACCCACAGAATGGGAGAAAATCTTCACTAACCACACATCTGATAGAGCTCTGCTGTCCAGAGTGCACAAAGAACTTAGAAAACTAAACACCAAGGAAACCAATGGCCCAATTAAAAAATGGGCCCTGGAACTTAAAAGAAACTTTACCAGGGATGAAACTAAAATGTCTAACAAATATCTGAAAAAATGCTCCACTTCCTTAGCCATCAGGGAAATGCAAATCAAAACATTCCCTGAGATATCATCTCACCCCGGTCAGGATGGCAAAAATCCACAATACAAACAACAACAAATGTTGGAGAGGATGTGGAGAGAGGGGAACTCTCCTACATTGCTGGTGGGAATGCAGGCTCATACAACCACTCTGGTGAGCCGTCTGGAGATTCTTAAAGAAATTAAAGATTGAAATGCCATATGACCCTGCTATTCTACTTTTGGGAATAACCCCCCATACAGCAGAGGTTCACCTCGATAGCACAAGCATGACCATGTTCATAGCAGCACTGTTTACAATAGCAAAGTCATGGAATCAGCCCAAATGTCCAGCAGTTGACGAGTGGATAAGGAAAAGGTGGTACATCTATACAATGGAGTACTACTCAGCCATCAAAAATGATGAATTACTGGAATTTGCCGGGAAATGGATGTCATTAGAAACAATTATATTAAGTGAAGTATCCCAGACCCAGAAAATTAAGTGCCGTATGTACTCCCTAATAGGTGGCTCCTAGTACCAAACCCACCCAGCCCACCTAGAGACAGTAATTCCAAGGATTATGAACAGGAGGGATGGGGTAGGAGGGCCACACCAGAAACAAGGAGAGAAGGGACCATGTTACAGCAGGGAAAATAGGCCTCCACCAAGGACCCAAATAAGTAATGAGACATCTGATTAAGTTCACAGACTTTTGTTCCTGATCATTTACTACTGAGGGGGTGTGATCTCACCAGAAGAGGAGGGCATATAGTCTGGCAGATAAAAAGTAACCATTTTGCAAATGGGTGATAGACCCCTCCCTTAGTATGGTTTCCCACTTTTATTACATCTACCTTTGAATGTGCTTTTATCACAAGACTCTAACAGCTTTTTGTCTCTGGCCAGGGGGTAGCATACAATGCCCACCAGGATGGAGTGAAGGGCATTGCAGGAGCAGCAAAACTGCAAAAGAAAATCAACAAACCACAATACAGAACTTCAGAGACTCTATATCAACCACCTAGAAGTAGGCCAGCTTAGTCTCTCCCCATCTTGAAGCTCAGGGAAATTTACGGAAGAGGGGGCGGTAAGATTGTAAGAGCAAAAGGATGGGAGGAGCAATGATATATAAGATACTCTATACTAGTTAGGGCTGAAGCAATCATAATTGGACTTTGCATGCCCTGTGCATTGTCCAACACACTGTTGACCTCACAAAGTCTAGCATCTGCTAAAGGCACCAAGAGCCTTGGAGGCAAAGTATTGGCAGCCACAGCAGTGTTCCTATACCTAAGGGGAACACGGGAAAGGGTTCAGGGAAAGGCCACTGGGTCCTTGTACGTTATTGGAGAGGAGGGCCCAGAGGAAAATCAGACATGCACAAGAAAGGGCTCTCTGGGAATTGGGGCGGGAGGCACTGGGGGATGGGGAGGGAGAGGAGTGGGAAGGGGGAGCAGGGGGTACGTGGGGAGGAGGAGGGGAGGAGGGAACTGGTGTACCTAATAAGTTTGTATGAGCTGAAATAATAATAAAAATATATGAAAAAACAAATATACATACAATTTAAAATTAAGCATGCCAAAAATAATTCTGGTGGTCAATCAAAAAATAATAAATGGAAAAATTGAGGTTTCCACAGGCTTTGTTACCCAGTTATTTGTGAAAATTTTAGGCACAGATTAACTTAAACTTAGACTGATGTACCAACAATTACATAAAAACAACTGTGAACAAAAATGATATAATTACATTAAAAATACAAATATTTTTTCTTCTCTGTCTTTGGAAGAAACAAGATTAACTCTTGGGGCATCCACCAGTCTTTCATTTTTCTGTTTTCTATTCTATAATTCTCTTGTTTTGTTGGGAACCTTCAGTTCTATTAGGTGGTTATATTATGGGTTGGACTCTTAGTTTTCTTGAGACAAAGATTGTCTACTCTCTAATTCCATCCTACATCCTTGCATATTGAATCTATAGTCCTAAGAAGATAGGGTTGCAATTGAGTGGACAAGGGCCTGGTTGTTGACATTTGAAGCAGATCTAACTTCTTTCCTTTGCCCTAAAGGTATTAGGGTGGATAAACTTGATCACTTGTACCTACAAGGATATGAACATGACTTGGAGCTTTCCCCCCACTCTTTGCTCCTTTTGTCCTCTTTCAGATCTTGCTTTTTTTTTTTTTAACTGAGAAGATAGTATCCAACAGCTAGGTCTGTGGAGTTGGGTCCCATCTGTAGTTTCTGAATATTTTTACAAATATCAGGTGCTAACTGGATAATAAAATGATATTCTAGAAGAGATTTTCCTTAGGAGGATGAATTAGCTTGGTGAATTTGTGGAAAGTTGAGAAACAAGGCACCATCTTTTGTTTTTCTTGAGTAGTCATACTAATCATATTAAAGTTAACGTGTTTTTTAAATTCCCATCTTTGGGAGCTGGAGAGTTGGTTCAAGGGTTAAGCCTCTGCTTCGCATACAGAAGAACATGAGTTCATATCCCAGTTACCAGGTAAAAAAGTTGAGTAGAAATGGTGGCAGCCTACACTTCCCATCCTGGGATGTAGAGTCTGGGAAACCCTAGAGCAAATAAAAAGGTAAAACAATCTACGATGATTCCTGAAGTCACCCTTGGCCCTCCAAAGGCACACACATCCAGACACACAAATACCAAAAACAATTCACCTCTGTGATAAAACTCATTATCATAATCCTACATCTATGAGTCTCTGTTAAGATGTTATAATCCCAAGCACTGGGTTCCTTATATAGCATCTGATAGAAAGTTCTATTCTGTGTATATCCAATAAAGTTTGATTATCTTTTGTTTTTCTTTTTATTTATTTTTTCTCTTTTTAAAATTTTTCTACTTTTACAGATAAGTTGGGTATTCATTCAGCTTCCCTCCCTTCCCCATCCCCTTAATTCCCTCCCTTCCCTTCACTATTCTCTCCTACTCCTTCCCACCCTTCTATGAACCTGGGTTCACTCTGACCTATCTACTCCTGTGGGTGCTGATATATCAAGTTACTTCTCTTCAGGCCCCCAACTGATATGTGCATGTCCCTTCACTCATACACTAGTGGTCACCTGTTATCATGGTGATCTATATTGCAACTTACAGATCTCATGCCATTGATGGATTTGTGATTATTTCTCTCCCCCAGTAGCTTCTGCAGTATTCCTTGGTACTGTATAAGCTATCAAGCAAGGAGAAAGTCCATAGACAAGTTCCAGTTGATATATTTTGCCCATGTTCTATAATCTACTTGTTTTGCATCTTTAATAATAGGGTATTACTGACAATGACAAAAGTCTATAATGTTTGGGGGCCTTTGTTCTATAATTTACTTGTGTTGCATCTTTAATAATAGAGTATTCTGACAATGGCAAAAGTCTATAATGTTTGGGGGCATTAAAGTCCCTCTCTGACCAACATTTTATCCAGAAGTGCCACATTCCTTTTACTTCTAGTATGATTTTGCTCCTGGGTTCTAAGTGGATCAACTTAAGGCTTTTTTTTTCCTATGCTACCCTTTATTTTTAAATTGTGTAATCCACTATACAGTGAAAGATTCATGAAGATCTGTCTGTAAGATACTTCAGACCATTTCCCTTGGTTTTCTTAAAATAGCACTAGCTACAGGATGGATTTATGTTTTAAACTTCCTTCCTTTGGTCAAATTTTCCTCTCATCCACCTTGTTTTTAAACCAGATGGTGGTATAGGAAATTACTAACCTCTTTTTTTTCTTTTCTTTTTTTTTTTTTATTTCCACTCATACAAACTTAACAGGTACACGGGTCCCCTCCCTCCCTACAACCTCCCACCGCCCTATGCCCCCCTCCTCCTCCTCCCTCCCCATCCCCTAGTGCCTCCCCCTCCCATCCCCGGAGCATCCTTTAATGTGCATGCCAGACTCTCCTCTGGGTCCTTCTCTCTGATCATGTGCAAGGACCCAGTGGCATTTCCCAGAACCCTTTCCTGTGTTCCCCTTAAGCATAGGAACACTACTGTGGCTGTCAACCCCTTGCCTCCAAGGATCTTAGTGCCTTTAGCAAATGCTAAACTTTGTGGGGTCAATAGTGTGTTGCACATTGCGCAGGGCATATGAAGTCCAATTGTGATTGCTTCGGCCCTAACTTGTGTGGAGAATCTTGCATATCATTACTCCTCCCATCCTTGTGCTCTTACAATCTTACCGCCTCCTCTTCCGCAAATTTCCCTGAGCTTGCTGGATGGGGAGAGATTAGGCTGGCCTAGTTCCAGGTGGTTGATATAGAGTCTCTAAAGTTCTGGATTATGGTTTGTTGATTTTTTTTCCAGTTTTGCTGCTCCTGCACCGCCCTTAGCTCCACCCTGATGGGTATTGGATGTCACCCTCTGGCCAGAGATAAAAAGCGGTTAAACTAGAGTCTTATTATAAGAGTATATTCAAAGGTAGATGTAATAAAAGTAGGAAACTGCAGTGAGGGAAGGGTCAATCACCCATTTGCAAAACGGTTACTTTTTATCTGCCAGACTATAAGCCCTCCCCTTCTGGTGAGATCATACCCCCTCAGTTGTAAATGATCAGGAACGAAAGTCTGTGAACTTAACCAGATGTTTCATTACTCACTTGCAGTCCTTGATGGTGGCCTATTTTCTCTGCTGTAACATGGTCCCCTCTCTCCTTGTTTCTGGTGTGGCCCTCCTACCCCATCCCTCCTCTTCATAATCCTTGTAATTACTGTAGGTATTACAGAGATTTATCCTTGAGTATCTAGGAGTGGGTTTGATACTAGGAGCCACTATTAGGGAGCACATACGGTGCTTAATTTTCTGGGTCTGGAATACGTCACTTAATATAATTGTTTCTAATAGCATCCATTTCCCGGCAAATTCCAGTAATTCATCATTTTTGATGGCTGAGTAGTACTCCATTGTATAGATGTACCACCTTTTCCTTATCCACTCATCAACTGTTGGACATTTGGGTTGATTCCATGACTTTGCTATTGTAAACAGTGCTGCTATGAACATAATCATGCTTGTGCTATCAAGGTGAATTTTTGCTGTACGTGTATTCCCAAAAGTGGAATAGCAGGGTCATATGGCATTTCAATTTTTAATTTGTTTAAGAATCTCCAGACAGCTCGTCAAATTGGCTATATGAGCCTGCATTCCCACCAGCAATGTAGGAGAGTTCCCCTCTTTCTATATCCCCTCCAGCATTTGGTGTTGCTTGTATTGCGGATTTTTGCCATCCTGACTGGGATGAGATGATATCTCAGGGAAGTTTTGATTTGCATTTCTCTAATGGCTAAGGATGTGGAGCATTTTTTAAGATATTTGTTAGACATTTTAATTTCATCTCTAGTAAAGTTTCTTTTAAGTTCCAGGGCCCATTTTTTAATTGGGCCATTGGTTTCCTTGGTTTTTAGTTTTCTAAGTTCTTTGTGCACTCTGGATAATAGAGCTCTATCAGATATGTGGTTAGTGAAGATTTTCTCCCATTCTGTGGGTGGCCTTTGTGCTCTTGTTACAATCTCTTTATCTGAACAGAAGCTCTTTAATATCACAAGATCCCATCTGTTGAGAGTTGGTTGCAGTGACTGTGCTATGGGATATCTGTTTAGGAACTGTTGGCCTAGTCCAATCAGCTCGAGGGAGTTCCCTACCCTTTCAACTATATTTTTTTATAGTCTCTGGCCTTATATGGACGTCCTTGATCCATTTGGAATTAACTCTTGTACATGGTGACAAGTACGGTTCCAGTTTTAATCTTCTGCATGTGGAGATCCAGTTTTGCCAGCTCCATTTGTTGAAGATGCTGTTCTTTTTCCATTGGATTCTTTGGGCCCCTTTGTTAAAGATCAAAGGGCTGTAGTTGTGTGGGCTTATATCTGGGTCTTCAACCTTTATCCATTGATCTGTGTGTCTATTTTGGATCCAGTATCAGGCTGTTTTTATAACTATGGATTTGTAGTATAGACTAAGGTTCAGTATGGTGATACCTCAAGCAGTGTTTTTGTTATTCAGGATTGTCTTTGCTATCCTGGGTCTTTTGTGCCTCCAGATGAATTTTGAGATTGTTTGGTCAACTTCTTTAAAGAATTGCTTTGGGATTTTAATTGGTACAGCATTGAATTTGTATATTGCCTTTGGTAGGATGGTCATTTTTATGATGTTGATTCTGCCAATCCAGGAACATGGGAGGTCTTTCCACCTTCTGGTGTCTTCTGAAATTTCTTTCTTTAGGGTTTTAAAGTTTTCATCATAAAGGTCTCTTACTTCCTTGGTTAGGTTTATCCCAAGGTATTTCATTTTTTTAGAGGCTGTAGTAAATGGGATTGTTTCTCTCAGGACTTTTTCACTTCTTTCATTCTGGGCATATAGGAAGGCCACTGATTTTTGTACATTTATTTTGTATCCTGCCACCCTGATGAACTTCTGTATTAGTTCTAGGAGCTTCCTGGTGGAGTTTTTGGGATCACTCAGGTATAAGATCATGTCATCTGCAAATAGAGATAGCTTGACTTCTTCATTGCCAATTTGAATCCCTTTTATGTCCCTTGGACAGCCTTGTCTACTTCTTGATCGAAGCGGGAATGCTTCAAGTTTTTCCCCATTGAGTATAATTCTTGCTGAAGGCTTGTTGTATACAGCTTTTACTATATTGATAAAGTTTCCTTCCATTCCAATTGTCTCTAGGGTTTTGATCATAAAAGGCTGCTTTTTCTGCATCTATCAAAAGTATCATGTGGTCTTGGACTTTGGACTGGTTTATATGATGAATTACATTTATTGATTTGCATATGTTGAACCAACCTTGTGTGCCTGGAATCAAGCCTACTTGATCCGTGTGGTGATCTTTTTGATATGTTTTTGAATCCGATTTGCTAAGACTTTGTTGAGAATCTTTGCATCTGTGTGCATCAGAGAGATTGGCCTATAGTTTTCTTTTTTAAGTGTATCTTTATTATAACCTATTTTTTTCATATTGTCAGGATCTTATTCCAAGTCTTCAGGATGCATCATGGAGACGAGTAAAGAACTGAACATAAATCTTCTACAACAATTTCAAAGAGAGAAACAAGTACCGGAAACTTGAAGTTGAAGAAAGATTCCATACATGGTGCTGTGAGTCTTCAAGGAGATAAGATGGATAGAAGCTCTCTTTCCCATTATTGCTACCCAGGTGTGCATGGTTGAGTCTAAGCATAGCTGTAAGAGATTTAGAAACCCTGGTTTCAGTCATCAGCTCCTTCTCTGACCATAGTTTGAACCTATTGCTTTGGTTTTTTTTTTTTAATTAAGACTAAGCTCTAAGATATTAGGATGCAAGTTTCTGTTACAATTATCCCTGAGGTTATAAAGACACTATCTCGGGAAGGAAAAAATAGCTGTGAAATATTAGACTGCTATATTGAGAACATATTTGATTGCATAAACATTGCTTGCATTTGATACTGTGGTCCAGGTTAAAGATAAAAGATGTGGAGTTTCTTTATTTTCATTGAAATGCTTTATTAACGGAGAAATTATATCTATGCCCTGAAATATAGGACTGTTTAGAGTAAATGAACAGAAATAACTGGAGACACCGACCGGAATTAGCATGTGAATGCAGTGAATAATTGGTGGCAAAGAGTGGGCATATGCTCCCAGCAAAGGGCAAATCTCTGGAGAATTACCTCAGAGAGAGGACACAGGAGAAAGCTTTCACAGTTCCTGTGCCAGAGCCCCTATGACTCTGCCATTTATTCCTACCATGCAAAAAGAAGAAAGACATTAGAGCAAGAAGAATAGCCAGTGGCAGTCAAGTGAAAGCAATGGTGTTGGATGAAGTACTGCTCAGGTTACTGAATGACATTGTGAACCCCAAGCCATCCTGGAATCATTGTTTATATTAACACCAATATGTTCACCACTATTCCTTTTGCCCACGTGACCACCATCTTGATTTGCTTCATGAGTGTTACTACACTTGATTCCCCATATTACTGCCCTCTATATGTGTCCAGTGATCAGCTCTGCACATTCATGAGCCTAATCATCATCAGGGAATAACTCTTTGTTAGGATTCATGCATCTCTCAGACTCAGTACATGCTTGCTAAGCAACTATGGATCAAAGTGGTCTTCCTGGGCTATATATGGACCTTGTCTGGTAGCTCTCTCTTGTCATTCCACGCTCAATTGGCAGGTTCTGGGTTTGCTGGTGCTCCTATAGGGTAGGAAAGTGTCCAGGCATACCTTTGGCCCAGGCTGCCGGACACTATAAGCTGTGGAAGGGAAAGAAAGCAAAACCATGGTGAAATCTGGATCCTTTAGGATATCATCAGTCTCCCCACAGGAACTTCTCTGCCATTTCCAAGAGCTGGAAGAAAAGAGAGAGAAATAGCACAGAGTCACCTGGCAGGCGGCACCAACTGCTTTAGGCTCAGATCTGAGTTCAAAGAATACCCTAAATTGAATTCTAAAGCAAACAATTAAGCTAGGGACATATTGATAGACAGTATATTAAGGTTTGAGACTCAAAATCTTTATTCCTCTCAGATTCATAATCCTTCACAGATCATTTTAAGCTATGAAAGCACATACCTTCTCCTGCATTTGGAGATATTTGGGGGTTTTTTGGCACTTCCCTTGTTCTCTTACATGTAACCCTGGTGGTGGGGTTTCAAGTCCTTTTCCAACTGACTTTTTTTCCCATGCTACTATGGTTATCTCTTCCTGCATGCTTGTACCTTTCTCTCCTACCACAGCAGGCTTGAGGCCATAAGCAACAAAGGAAACCTTCCTTATTCTTTGTGTATTTGGAGCACAATTATCACCTTGGCATGGCTCCATTCTCCAGTCTTTTAACTTGAAAAACAAAACCTCAAATGCCTCCAGAACCAAGCAGGGGATCTAGACAATTGAAACAGGTGTAGTGGGAGTTTGGTAAATTCCAAAACTATGCGCCATCTAAAGCAACCAGCAGCTGCTGAGTTACAGCCTGAGTATTTGTCTGCAGGGTTACAGATTAATATTTTAAAGCTAAGCCATGTCCTTATGCTTAATACTGGCTAATGGTTAAATATTGTTCAAATCTCTTTTGTGTACCAACAACATAAAGAGGATAAAAAGAAATTTCAGTCCTTAGTCAGTCAGTGTCTGGAAAGCTCCACTTAGTGCCCTGTACAAGTTCACACCAATTTCAGTCCATCTAGGACTCCTGCTGTGGCCCAGGCCAACACCAGTCAATACAGATTTACACAAATTTCAAAGAAGACCAAGTAAATAAAAATGCTCATGTTCCCAGAAAATGCTCATTGTTCCTGTTAATGATATTTTCTTTAAGACTGCAGTAGACATAAAAGAAAAGTGAAAGTGAAAAAGAATGAATGAGTCAAAATTAGAAATGAATGAGAAAGCACAATAGGGGAATAACAAGATCTTGAGAATTAAGGGAAAAAAAACAAAAACCAGAAAGTATATGGCAGAATTTAAAATAGGAGAGACACGAGGGGAATGAAACATGCAATATCCTAATGACCCATGAACAAGATGGGAAAAGGATGTAAAGTACAGAACGCACATTGATTATTAGGAGGTTATATGAAAAATTAAGTCAGTCTAATAAAATTCAACAAGAACCACTAATGAGAAGGAATGGCAGGGACAAGAACTGAGTACAAAAAGTAATTAAGGAATTGAGAATTGCTACAAGTGAATATATTTCTGCTACTTGGATTGCATTTGAAGAGAACAGCTACTAAGATTGGTATACTGGGGAAAAATTGTCAGTTAATGTCATGGTCTAATCTTGCAACTAACACATTTTAACAACCAAGATAAACATAATGAGTTCATGTGTTCTAAGCCATGACCAATAGCAGTATATAGTTCTGGAGTAATAATTAGGGGTTATACTTCTGTGAGAAAACACATTATTAGTAAACAACTCTCAGGAGAATAATAGCAACCACCTGATTCCAAGTGCCACACATTATAAAGACATCAAAAGTGAGAATGATAATGAATGAAGCTGTTTTTTTTACTTTAAAAAATACACATTAAATATACATTTAAATATACATAAAATACACACTAAAAATACACATAAAGAGCTGTGATGTCCCTTATTAACATCAAATTATCAAAGGGAGAGATTTTTTCTACCTTTTCAATGTGGTCATCCATTCACTCAGTATTTTTCCACGAACATATGTACATACACCAGTATCACAATGCATATTCTAATGGGCAGCTCAATATTTATAAATGCTTTTGTGGATGTCTCATAATAAAACTAAGACTTTTTCTTTCATCTGAAAGATATAAATGTTCAATTTCCTAAGACAATGAAAATAATTCTTCCTTTTAATACAGTTCACAGAAATTGTTTTCCATGTTGCAGGCTATAATTTTAGAAATTCTCTCCAAGTTTCTCTTTAATAGGCAGCTAAATTGTTGAAGTAATTGGAAGTATTTGGAATAACCTTTCCCCAATATTCCCTCTTGAATAATTTTCTTGTTCTGCTTGTCACTGTCAATTTGAATTCTTCTTGAGGACAGGTGGGCAAACCAGAGGCCAAGACTTAAGCTATAGGGTCAAAAACAATAGCAAGTCCACAATTCAAATGTTAGAATAGGTCAGAGGATCTTCAGGACTTCAAAATCAACAATAATTTCATAGATTTTTATGTATGTAAAACCACAGAACACATGATGGAATTGTTTCCCTGTAAGGCAAATGTCAGAGACAGCTGAAAGAGTCTTCCCACAGAGCAGTCTCTCTCAGTCAAGTGATCTGCAGGACATACTGTTTTCTATGATTTCAGCAGACATGCCACTCAGGTTTGAATGAATATACAGAATCTGTATGGACATTATCTCTAGCATGTACATATGTTTTATATTTTTAGGAAATGGGAAGTATGAAAAGTCAAGGTGTGACCCTGACAATGTGTGGGGACCACATGAGGGACATGAATAAAGAGAAACTCACATGAGGGGAAGTCTTAAGTAATATGAGTTTGTTGGAACTAAAGACCTGATGGAAGAGTATGAGATCAGAAAGCATAGATTAGACTGAGCAGGAAAGAGAAGTCGTGGAATGAGAGTCCCCATAGCACAGCTTTCTGTGCAAGCATGAGATGTAAAGAAGTGAGCAGAAAGACAGAGCAAGAAGCCTGTCTCATACTCAGTATAGGTGGGGTTTTTATTGCCTCATACATTAAGAGGATGCCTATATGAGAGTGTTCACCTGGAAGGACAATGGAGGTGGGGAAAAGGTTGCCTTAGGAGTTGCTATGGAAGCAGGCCAGTGGTAGGGGGGAAAAGTTTTTTATTATGGTTATAAAACTAAACATTTAGCTCTCACTGACTTTATGGTTTATATGTCTAAATATCTGTATCCATATCCACGTATGGTCTTTTTAAAAACTTTAATTCTGTACCCATTGCAGTATCATTCAGTTAAAACATGTTCTGGAACAGCCTATCCATAAAAAACTGCATAAGACGTAAATCAAGCCATTCCAGAGAGCTATGTTAATCTTCAGGAGAGCAACAGAATGAATATATATCTTTTTCAGTCAGTTTAGTGACTGACTTTTTAAAGTAGAGTTTGGGAGGAAATGAAGAGATAAGGTAGAGGAAGGAAAGGAGGAGGAATGATTAACACTATGAATGCATGATGCAACCAGACAGAAACTTATTATATGATAAGCCTGTTTAAAAATATAATTTGGGACTGGTAAGATGGCTCATTTTAAAGCCTTTTTCTCTCTAGTAAAAGTTCCTGAGTTCCAATCCCCAGATCTCATGTAAAAATACTGGGTGGATTTTACAGAGGCCTATAATTCCAGTCCTGGTATGCAAAGCCTAGGTAATCCCAGAGCAACCCCAGAACATATGGAGGTAGAGCAATCCAGGATGATTCCTGATTTCATCCTTGGGCCTCCAAAGTCACACACTTAAGCTCACTCTTGTGCACATGCTATGCACACATGTACACCCACTCACATGAAAATACACATACAAACACACACACACACACACACACACACACACACACACACATAAGCACAGACACAGTCACAAATGATTTTAAAAACGTATAAAAGGAGAGGCCCTATACAAGCTGAGAGAGAAAATAAATGGCAGAAACTGTGAAGAGATGTTCCTTCCGAAAGCCATATGTGATTAAACAAAATTTCCAGTATTGAGAGTGTGATACCTCAAAATAAACTTCAATCAGAGAGGTCGCAACAGCTTAAAATAGTATAGGTTTTTGTCATTGCTCTTGATTGTCCACCAGAACCTGATGGTAAGACCCTGTTGGTGAAATCATCACAGACTTTGATCACAGGACATGGAGAAAACAAGTTGTAACTCTTCTCGAAGAAGAGTTCCTGTTGGGTAACATTCATGTTAGCTGAAGTTGTTACATTGACTGTTAGAAGAGAAAAACCATAAATAACCTTACTAGATGTGAGTATTACGGACTACAAACAGTAAGAACAACTCTAGCAAGATGTTCCCATTAGTGCAACAGTAACAAGAATATTATGATTAAAGTTAAGTCCTGCTCTTCAGATAGGAGGAATTCATACTCAGTATTGTAAACCAGGTTCAGAAGCATGGGTGGAGAAGTCTTGGTCTCTGGAGGAGAACAAACTGCTACTGTTTTGATATATAGACATGATATCAAATTGTCAAAGAATAAAAAAATTACTGACAGACTAAGCTGGACTTGAAAATTTTATAATGAGTAATTAAAGGCTTTTCTTGTTTTTGTGAGTTGATCTTCTTAATGATTTTTTTTCCCTGTAGATGAGAAAATTTAGCCTTAGGTAAACAGTATGATTTTTCCTTAGTTATCTAGCTGGTGATTTGCAAGCCCATGATGTGAAGAAATCAAACCAACTTTAATGCACCACATTTTCCTCACTTCGATCATTCATATGTTATTTTCTGAATGTCATTTAACGTTTAACTGGGCCGATTAGATTTAACAGTTAAATTTAACTGTTTCAGTTGATAACTGCTTTTTTTTAAAGATAAATAAATAATGAAAATGGAGTTTGTCTTTTTAATCTTACCTGAGGCTTGGAACATAGGAAGTCCCCATTTGATTTCCAATTCTTGGTTTATATTCATGTTATCTCAGAAATAAAAACAAGGCTATTGCAGTTATTCTGTCCCCTGTGAGATAACACTGAGGCTCAACCAACCTGAGGAAAAAGGAAAACACATACATGGCAGGCAACAGAAGCTGGAGATAGTTCAGGTCACTACAGTCATCATGGAGGCAGAACTATCAAGAGCAGACTGCTAGCAGAAGAAAAATTGAGCTATCCAACCTCAATGCCTGCCCCCTGTGATGTGCCTCCTAAAGTTGCCACAGGCTTCCTAAACATTAACACTAGCTAAGATTATAAGCACATGTGACATTCAAGCCATGTCACAATGACAAAGGTATTAACAATTTGAATATAATTTGGAAGTCCAAACAAGGGAAAGTTATTCTTATTAATGCTTTAATTATTGCAGTAGGTTTTTTAGTCCAGAAGGAAGGAGTTCAACCCATTCGAAAAGATGTGAACACATTACGAAATATACTGGAACTCTCTTGCATCTAGTTAATGTTGATTTGTCATTTCTCAATGCATATCAACCTTGATATTGTTTAAAATATTTCTTTTGCTGAGGTTCAACATTTAGGTTATTGTTTTGATAGTTTTTATATCTGGTCTTTGTTTTTCTGTAGATTTTAGATAGTTCCTAGCCATAAGTCATGGCTTTATGTTATTAAATAAAGCATTTCTCACCAAATGGGGAATCTCATGCAATTGTTTTGGTCCCATCAAGTGTGCAAGCAGGAATATTGCTTCATTTAGAGCTTTAAAGACCATATTTTTACTGTTCCTAACAGTGCATGCTAGGAATTCCATTAGACCCCACCTCCTGCTTCTCTCAAATGCTATTATCTCAGTTTCTGCTCTTGTTGATCAGTTGGTAAGATTCCCACATCCAGGGAAGTTAATCACTTGGAGGCATGTCAGAAAGATGGGAGAATTCTGCCCTTTTTATCCCTAGAATGCATGTTCCATTCTTTTTTTCTCTTCTTTAACTCAGCAAGACATAAGCAGAAGTGGGATGAAACTTCTGAAGGTGTAATTTTTTAAGTAACATAGTCTTTAAGTGAAAGAGTGAAGCTCTCTCTTCTGCATTCTTGTCTGAATTCCCAAAATCAAAAAAATTGCCTTTCAAGACTTTCTACTCTTTCCCTGAATTCTCTAACTTCTAAATTTGCTATATGGTCACTTGCCTCTTCCTGGGATTCTCAGATGCTTGGATTCCAAGCTCTGGTCATATTGTTCTCTGTTTTAAAATAAATATAAATATGTTAAGTTCTTTCCCACTTAGCAGTTGTCATAGTTAGACACAGGTGTCACTTGAAAGATGAGGGTTTGAGTTCTAGGCACGTTTGTAGAGAACTGCTAGTAGAGTTAAGCCCAGAGCAAATCTGCAGAAGATTGTTTTAGTGGATGAGAAAGGCCCAGCCCATGGTGGGCAGGACTATTCCCCAGACAGGTGTTTGAGAAAGAGGGCATTCTTGTGCATACGTGCCAAGTAAGGACCATCCATCTTTCAGCCATTATGTGGATATTATGTGACCATTTCTCTCAGCCCTTTGGTAATGGTGCATGCTCTTTTGCCAAGATGGACAAACTGTAACAAGGAATCATAAGAGAAAATAAACTCCTTATTCCCTTAAGTTGTTTGGTGGTGATTTTATCAGCAGCCAGGTAGGTGAACTGCTATAACAATTATTTATTTCATGGAGAATATGAGCCCATATTCCTACACTCATATCAGGGAGACTCATGCAATTGCTTAACAATTGTTCCCATTAAGTGGCTGGCAAGATATTGCTTCCATTAGTGGCTTCAACACCATATTTTGGGGGTCCCACACAGTGCATCTCTGTCACCTGTTTAAGAACTAGCACAGCTTGCAGCAGTCTAAGAATTTTAGTGGCATGTTTAATTTCCTGTGTGTCTCCTGTGCTTTTTTTCTTCACATTTTTTTATTTTTAATTATATTAACAATGAACTTATATGTTTTCATCACCCACTACCTACTCTCGTATCCCATCCCATTCTCTCCTCCAGTCACTTTTCCTTTTCCCATGTCTCCTTGGATATGTGATCCACTGAGTCTCACTAGGATGCCTGCACTAGTTAGTGCTGGGGCACCCACCAAGATACAAATGATCCATTGGTGGATAAACTATAGAACATGGAGATCCCCCTGTCTCCTCCTATCCAGCACCAATCCCATACAGTTTTTTAGGGTAGTGTTGTAGCTTATGGGATCTTCCCTATTCTATAGCCAGATATTAACAGGTCATCAATTGTGTTGGTCTAGAAGAAGTATACACCACTACATTGAGTTCTTGGGTACTGCAGCCTTGACATGAACAGAGGCTGCTGTCTGTCATTACTGCTCCCTGTTCTTTGTCTCTTGTATTCTTACTACCCACTCTGCCACAAGGTTCCCTGAGCCTTGAGATAGTGTGGTTACCATCTCCAGTCTACACTTTAGATATCTTGATTTAGGTCCAGTCATCTGAGAGGAGGATTGTATATGGCTTGTCTAGCTTGGGTGATGAGTATCAAAGTTGGAGGTGACCAGATGAGTCTTTTATTTTCCAGTTGCATAGGAACTGCATAGAAACCCTACCAAAAGAAGCACTTGTTGGATTCAAGTGGAAGATGCCATTTGAAACTTTCCTTTATTCTCTTCATCTTCTTCAGCCTTTGCTCCCTACAAGGAGCTGGCTTCTATGGTGACTGTGTTGGGGTTAGGAGCCTTATCTGCTTACCTGGCAAAATCAGAAAAAAATTAAGCAATTATATTGTAAAATATAATTTTTAATAATTTTATTGTGTACATACATGACAAAATATAGTAAGATAGTTGATCAAGAAACATTATTTACATTAAAGCATATTAATAGGATGCATTAATTTTTCATATAAAATTCATAACCTAACAAAGTTTTTATCTTACAGAGAATAGGTGTCAGGCAGTTTCTTTCTTGATATATGAGAACCCCCACCAGGCGAGATCTTTATAAAGTAGCAAAGCCAGTTTCTCAACAGGCAAAACCTTAGGCTTAGCTTATCTCAAAAGAATGGAACATTTTCAAACCAAGAGAACCAGCTTTCACTTAAAAACTATACAGACAGTGAATATAGATACTGGCCACAAAAACTGAGTTTAAGTCAGATGCCATCTTCTGCACTTGAGTCTTGGACTGCACCCGAGGAACACAATATCTGTTGAATAAAGTTCATTCTCTGCAAACTTAGCTCAGAGACTGTGATTTTAGAAGCATCAACCCCCAGTCCCTCTTCCACTTACCAAGATCTGTAACTGATTTATAATCTTTGATATGATAATGGCTGACCACTAGCTCTCATTGGTCCTTCCCTCCCCTTAAAAATTACTGACAGACTTTTTCCACAGGTGGGCTTTTCCTGACCCAGTGAACCCTTACTACCTTATCTCCCACCCAACCAAAATCCCTACACCCATTTAACTTAGTAGAACAAAACCCTCTCAACTTGATTCTTAGTTTACATATTTATAGAATCAGATTAAGGCGAAGGGCATTCTAGGCCCTTACAGCCAAGGAAGCCAGACAGACTAATTCATACCTGAGTCCCTCTCAGCAGCCTTCCTGTAGACAGCTTGTCAATTCTTTTCAGTGAATTTTGCTTAGCTGCCCTTCTGCTGTCCTGGCTTGGCATTCTTCAAGATCAGGAGCCCATAAATAAACCTGTGTACCAGAGGCTCAGACTGATTTGTGTGGCCATTGTGTTTCCAGATCTGAGTTCTCTGGGATAAGCCCACCTGAGGCAAGAAATAAACAGTGTCACTCTTGACGAACCCTGCAACATTATGTTCTTAATAAATGGCATTTTATTTCTTTTTAATAGATCTTGTTTATAATTTCATACACATATATAATGTACTCTGATTACTCTCCCACACCATCTCCGTTTGAATTGTTTTTTTCAAATGAAGAAATTACTTTTATAAATGTTATCAAAAGCAAACCAAGAAATTTTCTCTGATATAAGCAGCGCTAAATTTTAGGTTTATATCCCTGTGCTGAATTATGACATTGGGGATTTAATAACAAAGTTATATCCATGTCATCTCTTTTTGTTTTAAATTTTGTAACTCTTTATAACATAGATTAACTTATATTTTTAACCACTTAGTTCCGTTCTTATTATTTTTAAAGCAAAACAGACAATCTAAAATTCTTCCTAACTTCGAATGCTTTTCTTTTTTAGTTCTTTTATTAAAAACAAATCATATTATTTTTAATATTTTCCCATTTACTGGGTCCTTTTTATTTTTGAGGCATAGTTAACAAAAAATACAATCATTGAAACAGAAAATGCACGCAAAACAAAGTTTTGTACGCTAACTCTGGAATTGTAGTTACAGATGGGGAAGACATATTCTCTCCTAAAGGACTGGAAGATAGTAAATAGCTTCTTTTTGTGTAGTCACAAACCTAAGCAGATCAACTTGTCTCCCAGACATACTTCAGAAGGCTGGCAAAGATCCTAATCGGTTTACCATTTCTTGCCATGGGGGTAGGGCCTCAGATCGTGGCCCTCACCCAGGGCAGCAGTCACTCAGTGTTGGCTGTGTCTGTACTAGCCCCCACCAACATGCTCTCTCTATCTGTGTGCTCCATGTCTCTCCACTCAGGCCAAGGTGACCTCGCGAGGAGCTGGAACCTCCCAAGGCCCTGGTGACCCCTGCCAGCACCTCACCCTGCTGACCAGGCTGAGGCTGAGAGCCCCACAGGTGGCCTCTTCAACACGCTGCCACCCACACCCCCAGAGCAAGACAAGAGGGCTTCAGTAGCTTCCAGCTGCTGGTAGGAGGTGGCGCTGCAGAGGGACCCAACATCTCCAGTACTGCACACTCCCATTCCTCTAGTCTGAGAACCCCAGTAGGCACCTACCGCTATGTGGCTTGGACTAGCTGTCGCGGGTTTCTACTTCGTTTCCCTTCCATCAGAGGATTTTTCTATGGATCACTACCAAGTCAGAGTCATCTACAGCAGGAAGACACTGACGTCACTGCACTGTGGTGGAGACTCTCCTCTGATGCCATTTCTCCAGGCTGCTCTTGAGGGAGATCAAGGGACTGGCATAGTGCTGTTGCTGCTTCTCCAGACACCAGGGGACAGCCGGCGTCACTGGGCCGAGCTCAGGAAACCTGCCAATTCAGACTCAAGCTGGGTCCAAGCTGCCCCTGAGCTATGCCTCTTTCAATCAAGCCAGGTGTGCACATTCCGAGTTCCTAAGTGGCTAGAAAACAAAACCCAGCAGATGTCACAGAACCGACTCTAGATGAATGTTTAGATTTTTGTTAAACTGCTGGGGTTTTTTTTGTTTTGTTTTGTTTTTTTTGCTCTGTCTTGTATTGGTAGCAATAGGTAACCCAGGTGTAGGGGAGCACATCACCACATAGTGGAGTTTGATAAACTGGGTATAATCCACCTTTGCTCCAGGGATTACTGTGCAAGTGAATGTCTGCAGTAGTGCAGAATTCCAAATGATTGTTTCATTCTTGGTTTACCCCATTACAAAAGAAGGCAGGAAAACTATGTATGGGCATTGGATTTTCTCTTTTCATGAAATGTGAGGGATAAAGCCATAGTCAAGGATGAGGCCATCAGAATCTGGTTAAACCTAGATACACAACAGAGGATGATACAACCAGAGAGGTGTTTCGTTGTTGTTGTTGTTGTTGTTGTGGCTGCTGTATTGTTGTTGCTGCTTTTATTGCGTCCTTTGAGGGATGGTAAGCTAGACCGAAGCAGTCCCCCCCCCCTTTTTACTTTTTTCCCCTTTTTGTCTTGAAAGTTTTGTCCAGTTGCCTGAATTTTGGATTCCTTTAGGAACCCAGTTGGGGCTAGAATATTCAAAGATCTGGGCTTCTCCTACTGGGGGAAAAGTGAGCCGTCTCCTGATCAGGAAGCTCTTTTAGCTACCAAAGAGGCCGCCATCCCACAAAGTATCAGGAAGCTGTTTTTGGAGGAAGTAGGAGCTAGTTAGTGCCTGCAGAGACCACACCAGGCTGAACCTGAGGTAAGAGCCAGAGGACTGTGATTACATTAACCTTCCTTCACATTGGAGCCACAAGTGCTTGACTGAAGGTTCCAGTAAAACAGGTGATCACAGTTGGTCTTAATTACTCTTCCCTCTTGCCCTTTTTCACTTTGCTGTTTTGTTTCTGACAGTTTTCAACAGCAATATACTCCATCTTTACATATCCTAAGAAACACTAGCCCTAGGTTTTTATTAGCCAAAATATTTTTTGTTCTGAATAGCAAAGTTATCAGGCCAGAAGATCTGAGGAGCCCTGATCTATATAGTTTAATGAAGTTGTCAGGTTGTCACACAGGGAAGGGGTTCCTGTATGTTGACTGAATGGAGAGAGTCTAAGCACCACTCTGGCACTCTCACAGGGGCTCCCCAACCTCTCCTGAGTGGCTGGGCCCATCCTTGCTATAGGAGAGACAATGGGGGAGTTGTGCTATCTGCAAGGGGACATGCTTTCTAGGCTGTCAATCCTGCCTTCCTCTGGCCCCTTCATGCACCACGAGGATGAGGGCTCAGCCCAGCTAGGGAAGGATGAACATGGTGACTTCAGAGTTAGTTGAGGCTGCTTGCTTACTCTTCTCCTCTACCCAAGCTACCTGTCCCTGGTGATTGCTGTAGGATGTCCACAGTGGGGGACTTAGAACATTTATCTTCCCCCAAGTGCACTGAGCAAGAAGGACAGGAGGAGCCATGCTGCCGACTTGTCTGGCATTTCCCCCTAGGGGAAAATTGCACATTTGGGGGTGGGGCATCCTCTGCTTAGGTTACTTGTGTGATAAATCTGGAAAAGAAGCACAGTTGTCCCATTGAACAATATTTGAGTAAAAACTACTATAAATAATTTAGTGATTTGTCTTTTGTCAAATAAAGTTGCTTTTTTTTGTTTGTTTGTTTAAAAAAATTCTAAAGTAAATGAGACAACAAAACTGAGTAGAACAGAATGAAACAGTATGCCACAATGTAGCATGCTAAAGAAGACAAACCCAAACCTATTAGAACATTAATCCAGATACCACACAGGTAGCTTCCTAGATACACAAACAGAACAAAAAGTACTGTTAGCTCATGGACCTGTTTTTAAAGAAAACTGCAGAATAATTTCTCACACACCAATAAGGAGTGGAGATAAAGAGTTTAATGCCGATTTCTGGAGTTGAGATTCTTCTACAAGGCCCTGAGCTTAGTTTGCACTGTTGTTTTATACAAAAATACGGAGGACAGAGCAAAAGTGACACATTAAAAAAGCAAACACAGTGCTTAATAATATCAGCAGGCAGATGAAACACAGACTGACTCATGGCCTTGACACTTGTCAGACAGAACTGAGCTATGTGCTGAAGCAACAGTGCTGTGCATCTGCAGACTATGAGGTGGGCTAGTGTCTCTGAAATGTCCTCTCTTTCCTGCCTTTGGAATTTCAGTAATTTTCTGTCTTATGTTAGCAGTAATTCATCAGTTTACATTTTTCTACTTCACTGTTTTTTTAAGAACAGTAAGACTCTCAGTGTGAGTGGAACATAAATCTAGATCCCTTATCTCCTTCTGCCTGAGACAAAGGGGGCCTAGTCACAACTGCTCTTGTCTCCACTCCCTGCAAGATGAACCAGTCATGTACATCAATGTCTATGCTTCTGTCTGCCCTACTCCCATTCCAGTATCACAAAACCCCTTGGAAACATTTTAAAAGTAAGGAATTCCCTTTGGAGGGGAGTGGGATTTGTTATTTGGGACTTAGACTCACATCCTTCTAGTACCCTTGCTTGCCCAGGGGTACCCTCAGGCTTTCTTGACACCTGAACTGAATCCCCACTAGGAGGGGTCTTTGTGAGTAAGAAACTGGTCTTTACCTGTAGCATGCCTAGATGCCTGTCTATTTGAACCAGATCTTCCCAGCCCTCCCACTAGACCCACTGCAACAGCTACAGCTTTAGGTGTAACCAGTGTTGAATCCACCACCTTCTCTTTTCTTTCATTAGATGTCCTAACAGTTAGGACATCTCAAACTAGAGGCCACACAGGCCAACCAAAGCCACTACTTAGGAAGATAAAAATTCACTGTTATGAGTCTAATAATAGGGTTTGGGGGTTCATTTTATCCTCTAAATAATGATTTACAAAATGGGAAAGAGTTTAGAATGTTTATGTTTATTTTAAATCAGAAAATGATTACATCAGGGCTCTGTGGAATCAAGTTGAGAATGCCTGCCAGCAGCTACTGTGAAGAGACAAACTGCCACATGAAGAAGCTACAATCTTTAGAGGAATGCAAAAAAAAAACAAAAACAAAAAACAAAGGCCTCAATACAGGGGAAAGCATATTTAAAAGAGATAAAAAGGAATGTCTTACTTTATAAACTAAAAACTCAAGAATGAATGGTTTACACTTGTTGGTTGTTTGGTAGTTTCTGCTTCTCCTTGTGCCCTGCTGAGAGAAAGATCAGAACAATGGCTTCTTCCGTCAAAGCATGAAGACTCCTTCTGTCTCTTTGTCTCTAGGTGGGTCAAATTTACTAGGAGATCCAGCTGGATTAACTTAAGACTTAATAATGTTAAGAGTTAATATTCTAATTAACTAAGGTTGGAGTCTAGTCCCTGATTTTCCCCCATCTGAAAAAGTAACCCTAAAATCTTTTAAGGGATTAGTTGAAATAGATTCTTATCCTGAAAATCTAGAGATCTAATTTTAAGTCATTTATCAAAAGGTATTGGTTTATGGAGTAGAGTTTTAGTCATGTAGATTTGTTGAAAAGGGTTTTTATTTTAGAGGAGAGACCTATAACGAGAAATTAGAACTGATAATGGTATTTTTTACGTTAGGCCAGAGCAGACCTAAAGATGTGTCTCAGTTTTTGACCATCCATATGACTAGTTCAGGAGGAGGAATGCAAAACTCAGTGACCTTGATGTTTCTGAATCATTTCCAGCTACAGAGAGGAGGCAACAGAGAGAAAAACACCACCACTTTAGATTTCAGAAACAAAACTGATAAAGACATGAAATGAAATGAAACTGCAGTGTATGCAGACTCTTTCCTACAGAATGAAATACAAATGTGTTCCTGTGATATGGAATTCATAGTTTCCCTCTCATTGCGCCCTTACACTATCTGCAAAGTTTAAAAGAGTCCTTCCTGATATTCTTGTTGGATCCCTTCCCCACTGTGACCAAATCCTTCTAATACTTTCTCTAAAATAACTTTGGCCATTTTGTATATTGATTATCAGATCCTTTTCTTTTTAATCCCTGCCACACTAAGAATGTTGCAGGCAAATATAGTACAGCTGACCAAGCTACAGAACTACTCCTTTCTCAGAAGCCTATGGCAAAACAGATGAGTTCAGGGAGGGGATAGAAGGTAAAGTGTAAGACCTAGAAATAAAACATGTATATATATTCACTCCTATAACATAGATGCAGATAGAATTTTTTAAAATACTTTGACAATTTTTCAAAAGGAAAACTGGTCTCTTCTGGAAAAACTCAATCCATTTTCTATTCCGAAATAAAGACAAGAAAGACAGGGAACAACAAAGAAAGAAAAAAGAATCAAATGGGACCATTACAAAGGCATGAAAATAGAAAGTTCAGACCAGAATAAGTAGTTATCTTCAAAACTTTAATGCAGTGACCTTCTGAAATCCAGGCACAGTACCCTAAAGGCTCTACTACCTTCAAAATGGCATCACCATCTGAGACCAATCACTCCAAATGGGAACCTATGTGTGAACATTTCATATTTGAAGCATAAAAAAACCAACATCTAATTTTGATAGTTTCAATATTGAATCATGATGATCACAGAGTGAGTTAACATACCAATCTGTAGCTTTGAAATGATATTTAGGTATGTTTCATAGACATCTGTAGATTGTCTGGCAGAATACGTTAAAAACAAAAATTCCAAAACAAAGATTTTTGAGTACACTTTATCTGTATTTTAAAACTCATTTAAAATATCAAGTAATCTTCATGGTACTGAACACTGATGTGAAATACATGTGATACTGTAAACTTTCACTGTCTTCTCATCTCTGTTTCCTGATTCAAACAACTGCTATAGGTGACCAATTAAATGAATAAGTGCTTCTCTCTAATAATTCAGAAAGCCAAATTTTTCCTGATTAGATAAATTAGGTGTGTGTATATGCGTGCACAAGCATGTGTGTGCACATGCATGCACTGTATAATACAAGCCAATAACTGTCAAAATTTGTGTGAAAATAATTTGGAGAAATTCAAACTATATTTTGGGCCACTCAGCCATTTTTAGAAAGCCTCCAATGGGACAAAATGGAAATTGCTAATGGATGGACATAATTTTTAAAAAAGCAAAAAATGAACTAAGTAGGTGGAAGAATTTTTGTATCACATTGTACCTACAGTCAACAAAATATTTTGTGCACTTAATTTGTTAAGAAGGCAGATATCTAGTGTTGGAGAGATAGTTCAGGGGGTAAGCCTTGAAAGAAGAAGAACCTGAATCAGATCCCAGATTCCATATAAAAACTCTGGTGGAAATGTGGTGCTTTCTGCTCTGGAAATGGGAGCCTGAGAAATCCCAAAGCAAAGCAAAAAGAAGGTAGAATAATCCAGGATGATTCCTGAATTTGGGCCTTCACAAGGACACATAGTGAATTCTGATACACACACACACACACACACACACACACATGCACACATTCATTCATGCATGCATGTGCGTGCGCACACATACAGGCAAAAAAAGAAAAAAGAATGTAGATATCAGGTCACCTGATTTATCACAATATTTTACAAAATCATCCATGACCTGAGAGATTGCTCTCTTACAGCCAATGAGAGTCAGAAATAACTATCAATTAAAAATAGCTTTGCTATTTGTGTTAACTCTGTTAACCCCCTACTGCAATAGAAAGAAAACTTTCAAAGTTTGTGAGAGCCTGGTGATATGACTAACCATGCATATTTGATGACCTGAGCCTCACTGCCAGAACTCACTTAAAGATGTGAGAGAACTGACTTGCCTAAGTGTTCCCTGACCTCCACCCACATGCCACAGTGTGTCCTCATGCAAATAATAATAGCTAATATTTTTACTAAAAATTTCATATCTTATAGTTTTATTCACAGTATATTCCTGTGCAAAAATCATTTTGCTAAAAAATTGCCATTGGACGTATTTTAAAATAAAATTAGTTAGAATTCCTCATATTCAACTCACAATTTTTCAGCATGAATTGTATACCAAAATTATATATGAATGCAAAAATGACACAACCCTGGCTTCCAGGAAACCATCATCTAGTACAGAGAGTAAATATAAATCAGCCATGCAAGATGAAGCTAACAGGAAACATAATATGGTGAAATGAATGAGTTCTGGGAAATCAAAATGAAGTCCTGCCCCAAAAGAATTAACAACATTTTCTGGCAAAGACAATCTGCCAATGACCATCAAGCACAATGTCCCTAAAAGTTTATTACAAGCATTAAGCAGATTTGTTTCAGGTACAAGCTTTAAAAAAGGTTCTGGTTTTTGGTAGTTTCTATTCATGATTCTGGTATATTTATTAGGTTATTTAAAGAGCAGGAATATTAATTCTAAGAAAAAATATGTGAAATGCCTCATAGACCTAGAGACAGAGAAGCACAAATGGAGCAAAAATATATATACTGGCTACTGAGCCTGGTTTGCCTGTGTATCCTGTATGTGCAAGTGCCCAGGTTGTATGGTCATCATTCATTGCCAAGTTCAGTGCTTATATCAGCATGACGACCTGAAAAACATGGGTGTCAGGTACTGATGAACATTGCTTTAAAAAATTTACCAAATTAAACAATATTTTCTAGTCTAAAAATTATTTTTTCTGTTTCATTTGACAAAAGAAAATTTCATAGAAAATGTCATAAAATCTGACTGTGATTGGCAACTTTATTTCCATTGGCTCCAAATAACATAAAGCAATAAAAAATATACACAATAGTAGCTAAAGGGAATAAAGATAAAGAGAGGAAAGGATATATATTTTAGAAATTAGACTCTACTGAAGGTTAATGCTGGATGAGAAGAAGGGGAGCTATTCTCCACAGTGGTATGCCTACTGATATATTCATTGTCCTTTTTCCCACATATAGGAGGACATAAGAGCAGGAGGGAGATTGGTGGAGAAGAAATAAAGATTGTAAAGAAGAAAGTAGGGTATTGGGATTGAGTAATAAAGTATAAAAGTGACATGAATTCATGTGTAAAGCCTTAAGAGACCATAAATAAAGGGGAAAAAGAGATATCTCTGAGAAGCTGAGCCTCTAACCTAGAAATCCATTTTTCTAATCTTGCAGTTGAAATTACATAAAAAGAAATTATTGTTTCATATTGTTATTCTGACCATGAAATTTACTTTGAAGAAAATATAAAAGATTTTTAGGTTTCTGACTTGTCACTAAAGATGACTTATCTCTGTAGATTCATTTCACTTAGCCCAAATTATTAATGCCATGCAATTTCTTTGTATTGTAAAATTAAGTATCAGTAGAATTTTACAGAAATCCAGCAGAAAACAAGCTACTTCCCTGTGAAAGATTTTTGTAGTGATTATATTTATTCATTTGCTTTCTTATGAATTTGTATGAAAAGTAATAACTTTGCTATGGAAATTTATGCAAATACTTTCCTTTTATTATTTTATTCTCCCATTTCTGTCCCTAACCCTGGCCTCTATTCTATTGGCTCTCTATATCACCCTTGTTCTTCCAGGTCATCTGTGTTTTGTTACCAAAGTTCTAGTTTATGATCCTTTTTCCACCCTCTCATATTCTCTTTGTAGTTTCACAAACTTATATTCCCACACATACAAATACACACATAAAAACTAAAATGTAAGTTTCACATATGCAGAAACCATGTGGAATTATTGGATTGGACACTTTAATAAAATGTTTGCAGTTTCATCCATTTTCCTGCATATGCTATCATTTCATTATTTTTTTAATATTTAATTTAGTCATTTTTAAGAGAGGGGATCAGATATACCATTTTGCCAGGACAAAGTTCATAGGACAGCTTTCCAAAGTTAGTCTTCCTCTTTCACTATATGAGCTTCCAGAGGTTGAACTCAGGTTGCCAGTTTGGTGAACAGATGTCTTGTAAGGGTATAAAATGCTCTTCCTTTTCTAGCCTTTTAAATATCAATGAAAATCATGACAAAGTATAATGCACTCATAGATAAGCTCTCAGGGCAGACAAAAATGCAGACAAGAAAAGAAATAAAACAGGAAACAAGATAGATAAAATCAGGGAGCTTAGCAGATGGAGGAAATCACAGTCTCTTGTAAGAGCAGTGAAATTTCCCACTGTCCGTTTCCTGAAACTTTATTTTTATAGAGAAATGTAAATCAGGGGTTGGGGATCAGGTCGCTCTGACGAAGCTCTGTGAAGAACTTGGGAATAGTGGAAGGACAGATAGGGAAATGAGAACTTTCTTAGATTCCAGCACATGCTCAAACAATCAGCCTATGATGTCAGGAGAAAGCAGCATTTCTGAGGCTTACATTCCTGGGCCTAAGAGACAATGTTTTATAAATCCTTTACACAACAAAACTCTGACCTTTCGCCCTTGGCTAAAAGCACAAAGGAACTCTAAAAGCATCACTGTAACTCAATGTTTTGTGCTTTTATGGAGAATTCACAATTTACTATCCTTATCCATTTGTGCAAAATTTCTCAGATAATATGAAATCCCTTCATCAAGTTGGCTTCCTACGTACCACTTTTCACTAGGTTACACTTTGTAGCATCTTTCCTACTATCGCAGTTTGAATGTGATCTGTACCCTATAGGCTCATGTGTTTGAATCCTTTGTTGTTATTGTTTGGGACGTTCATGGCACCTTTAGGAGGTGGAGCCTTGCTGAAGGAAGGCAAGTCACAGGGTTACAGTGGGTGACCTGGAGGTTGATATCACCATCCTGCTTCTGCTAGTAGTCTGCTCTATCAGTGTGGAGCTTGCTCTTTCTTAGTGTCCATGATGGACATAACCTAAACTGCTTCTAGTCGCTGCCTGCTGTACCTTTCCCACCATAAAGGACTGTAGCATCCTCTGAAACCATAAGCCAAATAAATTCCCTTTTCTCCCCTTAAGATACTTAAACCTGAGTGTTCTTTCACAGCTACAGAAAGAGTAACTGCAACAGAAATTGGAACAGGAATGGGGAACTGCTGTGAGAATGAAGATCTGGTCCCAGAAAGTGAAGTGTAGCTGTGAAGTTGAGAGAATTTGTTACTGAGAAGTATGGTTATTGCTATTATGTGGGTAAATGTGCCTCTGAAACAGTTTCTTAGGAGAAATGTGGAGAACTTTGGAACTTTGGGCTGGAAAACCATTACATCTTGGGAGACAGAACTTAAAGGATCATTTCAGTGAATGTTTTGAAGAGAGTAATGCTGACAGAGACATAGGCAGTGGAGGCTCAATGTATAATCATCCAGAGGGGTACAGAGACTGTTTTGAGAACAGGATTGGGGCAAGTGTAGCAATTCCTTGGCAAATAGTTGGGTCAAGCTTTTTTCACATCCTGAAAATCCGCCTGAAATTAAATTCAATGTTCGGAGGAGGAAGTTTAAAGTCAATATAGTCTTGATGGTGTGTCATGGCTACAATTTTGCACTCTTGTTCAGCTTTATGATGAAAAAGAGCAAGGAATCAGGCAGAAAGAAATAAAAATTATGAGTTTTGATGATGAAAACTTTGAGGCTAACCTTATAGAAACTGCATTAAGCAAAATAAAAGTGATCATTGAAAAGATTAGCTCCATTAGTGAATCAGGTTTGTTATTTATTTGGAGGGGAAGAATCTTGGGAAGACTCCCATTCATAATAATTAAATTGTTTAGGAAGAAAGAGCTGAAAGTCAGTTTGAAGGAAATTACTTTCCTGTTTTGCTGAAGCAACTGTTCAAGAAAGAGTCTTCTTAATGTCCCCACAATGAAGGCAAGTAGCTGTGATACCAGTGGGTCAATATCCACCCCAAGGGTATAGTATAACCTGGCAACATCATCCATGTGGTACTGGTTTTAGAAGTATAATGATGTAAGAACAAGATATGGAGGATGACAGAGATGCCAGAGTCAGTGTAGGACATTTTTCAAGGAGACATACACATCATGGAGGGTGCGAACCCAAGAGATTAATGTGTTCTGTGGGCAACTGCACTAGGGGGATGGAAGCAAAACACTTGGAACTGAGATTATTCAGTAGGGATACTCAGATGCTGAACTTAGAGCTACAGGGTTTGAAGTTTGCCCTGATGGCTTAGTCTTGTTGTAGATAACTCTTTCTGGAAGATATCCCTATCCCTCATTTTTGTATTGGAAGTATTTATTCTATGCCATTGTATGTTGGAAGTAAGTAACTTGTCTTTTGATTTAAAGGAGAGTAGACTTTTAACCTAGGTTGGGGCTAAATGCAGTTTTCATCATGAGGTAACCATCGGCCTATAGGGGCCAAGAGGTATATTATGATGTTTTGAGTATGAATTGTTTTTCATAGGCTCATGTGCATGTATCCTGAGCTGATGTTAATGTTTGGGAAGTCCATGGTGCCTTTAAGAAGTAGAGCTTTGTTTGAAGAAGGCATGTCACAGGTTACATGGGATGGACTTGGAGCTTGGTGAGCATGTTCTGTTGTGGTCTGCTCTAGGAATCTGCAACTTGCTTTTTCTTTACCTCCATGATGGATATGACCTAAGGTGTCTCCATCTGCTGCCTGTCTACCATGACTTTCCCTCCATAAAGGACTATGTAATCCCTCTGGAACTATAAACCAAATAAATCTCCCTTCTTCCTTCTAGTTTCTTGACCCTGAATTTCATATCAAAGAAACAGAATAAATATGATACCTAATGAGCTATCTCACTAGCCCTTATTTTTCTTTCAAATGTAATGGAATTTTATAATGTAGTACTATAAATTCTCATTAGTGTTCTTTAGTATATGGACACCTAGAGTGACTCAATTTCTTAACTTTTGTGAGTAGTGCAACAATGAACAAGAATATTTAAATATCTTGGAATGAGTGATTCAGAGTCTTTTGGATATGAGTCCAATTTTAGTATAGCTAGGTCATACAATAGTTCCAATTTTTTTTTTAGATTTTTGAGAAACTTGCATGCTAATTGCTAATGTCTGCACAAGTTTAAATTATTACCAGCACTGAAAAATGACTCCTCGTTCCCCAAATCATTGCCAGTATTTGTTATCATTTGTTTTATTGATACTACCACTCTGACTTACATGAGATGAGATCTCAAAGTAGTTTTCATTTCCATTTCCCTGATGGTTGAGGGTGTAGAAGACTTTTCACCTTTTCATATTTAATTATTTGAGAGGAAGAGAGAGAGAGAGAGAGAGAGAGAGAGAGAGATCATATATGTTGGCTTCTGAGATTTGAACTCAGGTCCCCAAGTTTTTGAGCAGGTACCTTACCCACCAAACTATTTGCCAGCCTTATTTATTATATATTTATCAGCTACTTGTATTTTTTTCTATGGAACTATCTTTTCATTTCCTGGGTCCATTTATGAAATGGAAGAACAGGGAAATAATGCATTTCTTCAGATATTACAGAGTTTAATATCTACATGGCTTTTTTTTAGTAAAGATTTCTCCCACTACGTAGCCTGACTCTTTGCTGTTAGATTCTTTTTCTGTATGCAAGTTTTTTCAAATTTTATTATTTTTATTAATATTGTATGGTGTGTGTATAAGTGCAGTTGGCAACTTTGTTTTTTTTTCTCCCACATTTTATTTTTTTCTCATCATACAAGCTCAATAGGTATCACAGTCTTTCTCCCCTCCCCAGGCATCCTCCTTGAACTCTCCCCTTCCCCCTTCCTTTCACCCCCTCCCTCTCTCTTCCTCTCCCCAGTGTTAAAACCAAACCTCCCTCTGAGTCCTCTAACCCAGGGATGGTTCAAGACTCAGTGGCATAGCCCAGAGCTCCTTCTTGGATCTCCCATTAGTATGGGAAAGCTATTATGACTGTTAATCCCTTGCCTCTAAGGATTCTACTGCCTGGGCCCTTTTCACCTATGAACCATGCTAGTTTTTGGAGAGTCATTGACATGTCAGCCATTGCTCAGGTCAGACAAAGTCCAATCCTGGCTGCTGCAGCTTTAATTTGTGTGGAGTATCTTGCATGTCATTGGTACTCCCCATCTTTAGGCTCTTACAATCTTACTGCCCCCTCTTCTGCAAGGTTCCCTGAGCTATGGATGGGGAGAGACTTGGCAGGTCTGGTTCCAGGTGATTAATGTAAGATTTTTGGCATTCTGAATTTTCGTTGGTTGTTGTTTTCAGTATTGCTGTTCCTGCACTGCTCTTTGCTGCATCCTGATTTGGTATTGAGGTCATCTCCGAACCAAAGATAAAAGATTATTTAGATGTAGCTCTTAATATGAGAGGAGACTCAAAGCTAGATGGAGGAATAAGAGTAGGACCCAGTAGTGGGGCGGGGTCACTGTCCCGTTTGCAGGATGGTTACCATATAATTGCCAGTCCCTATACCCTCCCTGATTGATGAGATCAAACCTGTTCATTGCAAGTAACCAGGAAGGGAAGTGAGAGTAACCTGCACCAGATGTCTCCTATTTACATGCAATACTTGATGGTGACCTACTTTCTCTACTGAAGCATTATCCCCATCTCTTCTTTCTTGAGGCCCTCTGTCCACTACCCTCCTGTTTACAATCCTTTGTGATCACAGTAGTTATTACAGAGATTTACCTTTGAATATGTCATTAAGTGGGTTTGGAACCAGGAGTACCTATTAGGGAGTACATGTGGTATCTAACTTTCTTTGTCTGGGAAACTTCACTCAATATAATTTTTTCTAATTCCATCTATTTCCCAGCAAATTTCATTAATTCATCTTTTTTGATGGCTGAGTAGTATGCCATTGTACAAAGGTACCACATTTTCATGATCCATTCATCAACTGTTGGGCATTTGTGTTGATCCCATGACTTTATTGTTGTAAATAGTGCTGCAGTGAACATGGTTGTGCTTGTGTCACTGTAGTCATCCTGACAAGGGAGAGATAATATCTCAGGGAGATTTTGATTTGCATTTCCTTGATGTCTAAGTATTTGGAGCATTTTTAAAAAATATTTGTTAGACATTTCAATTTTGTCCCTGGAAAAGTTTCTTTTGAACTCCCAGGGCCATTTTTTAGTTGGTCCATTTATTTCCTTGGTCAGTTTGCTAAGGAATTTGTGCACTTTGTATAATAGAGTTTTATAAGATATGTGGTTAGTGAAGATTTTCTCTCATTCTGTGGGTTGCCTTTTTGCTAGATTTCCAATCTCTGTATCTGAACAGAAGCTCTTTAATCTCATAATATCCTATTTTTTGAGTATTTGTTCTAGTGCCTGTGCTATTTGATTTCTGTTTAGGAACTGTTGGCCTACCCAATCAGCTCAAGTGAGTTCCATACCCTTTCAACTAGGATTTTTATAGTATGTGGCCTAATATTAATGTCCTTGATCCATTTGGAATTAATCTTTATGCATCATGACATTTACAGGTCCTGTTTGAATCTTTTGCATGTGGATATCACTTTTGTCAGTACCATTTGTTGAAGATGCTGTTCTTTTTCCATTGAATATTTGGTCCCCTGTGTCAAACATCAAATGGCTGGCACTTCAACTCTTATCCATTCATCTACATGTCTATTCTGGAGCCACTTCCAGGCTGTTTTTAATTACTATGGATTTGTAGTATAAATTAAGGCTTGGAATGATGAATTATTCAGGATTGTTTTTTGCTATCCTGCGTCTTTTGCACCGCCATAAAAATTTTTAGAAGGTTGGTCAATTTCTTTAAAGAATTGCTTTGGGATTTTGATTGGTATAGCATTGTATCTATATATTGCTTTAGGATGGTAATTTTTATGGTGTCGATTCTTCAGATCCAGGAGCATGGGGGGTCTATCCACCTTCTGGTTTCTTCTGTAATTTCTTTTTTGAAAATTTTAAAGTTTTCATTATAATGGTCTCTCACTTTTTGGTTAGATTTATACCAAGATATTTCATTATTTTAGGGGCTATAGTAAATGGATTTTTTTTCTCTTAAGACTTTTTACTTTTTTCGGGCTGGAGAAGTGGCTCAGGGGTTAAGCCTCTGCCTTGCAGGCGGAAGGTCCTGAGTTCGGATCCCAGATCCCATGTATAGACGCCAGGCGGAAGCGGGGGCAGCCTGTGCTTCTGGTCCTGGTAGGGCGGAGCCTGTGAATCCCGAGGCAGAAGGAGGTGGAGGCGTCCATGGTGGTTCGCGAATTCGTCCGTGGTTCTACACATACACAGACACACAGACACACACACGTACGCGCACATGCACACACACACATGCACACAGTTGAATAATAATAAAAAAAATTATTAAAAAAAAAGACTTTTTACTTTTTTCATCCTTGGTGTATAGGAAGATTACTGATTTTTGGATGTTTATTTTGTAACCTGCCACCCTGCTGAACTTCTATATTAGTTCAGGAGTTTCCTGGTGGAGTTTTTAGGATCACTTAGGTGTACAATCATGTAATCTGCAATAGAGATGTTTTGACTTCTTCCTTTCTGATTTGAATCCCTTATATCTCACTCTCTTGTCTTATGGCTGTAGCTTAGACTTCAAGTAAAATATTGAATAGAAGTGGTAAGTGTGGACAAAGCAGGAATGCTTCAAATTTTACCCCATTTAGTATAATCTTTGTTGTTGGCTTGCTAAATATAGCTTTTATTATGTTGTTATAAGTGCCTTCCATTCCAACTGTCTCTAGGGTTTTGATCATAAAAGGATGTTGGATCTCATCAAAAGCTGTTCTGCATCTATCTAGAGTATCCTGTGGTCTTGGATTTTGGATTGGATTATATGATGGATTACATTTATTGATTTTTGTGTATGTTGAACCAACCTTTGTGTGTCTGAGATAAAGCCTACTTGATCCCCATAAAGGATCTTTTTGATATGTTTTTGAATCTGATTTGCTAAGATTGTGTTGAGAATCTTTGCATTTGTGTTCATCAAAGAGATTGACCTATAGTTTTCTTTTTTAATTGTATCTTTATTAGATCTGGATATTAGTATGATATTAGCTTTGTAGAAAGAATGTGGAAGTGTTCCTTCCTTTGCTATTTTATGGAGCAGTTTAAGGAGTACTAGTGTTAGTTGTGCTTTAAATGTCTGGCAGAATTCTGTGCTGAATCCCTCTGGCCCAGGACATTTTTTTGTTGGGAAGATTCAAGATTACTTCATAAATTTCCTCATTTATAATAGGACTGTTTAAATAATTAAAAATTTCTGATTCAATTTAGTTAAGTTTTGCTTACTCAGGAATTCATCCAATTCTTTTGTGTTATCAAATTTCATGGAGTTTAAATTTTTGAAATATGACCTTATAATAAGATGAATTTCTTGGGTATCAGTTGTGATAATTCCATTTTCACTTCTAATTTTGTTAATTTGGGTTTTCTGTCTAATGATTTTGGCTAATTCAGCTAGAGGTGTATCAATTTTATTGATTTTTTTTCAAACAACCAGCTTTTTGTCTGGTTGATTCTTTGTATCATTTTCCTTATCCCAATTTTGGTTATTTTCCCCCTGATTTTGCTAGTCACCACTCTTTTACTGCTTTTGGGATTGGATTGCTCTTGCATCTCTAAAGCTTTAAGTTGAATTGCTAACTTATTTACTTGTGATGTTTCCATTTTTTGATATAGGCATTGAGAGCTATAAACTTACCTTTGGTACAAATTTCATTGTGTCCCAGAGATTTTGATATGTTGTATTTTTATTATCATTCACTTGAAGAAATCTTGAATTTCTTTTTTGATTTCTTTCTGAACCCATTTCTCATTTAGCATCATAGTGTTTTGTTTCTAAGTGTTAGCATATTTTCTGCTATTTATTGTGTTGTGGATGTCTAGCTCTAGACCATGGTGGTGTGATTGGGTATAGGCTATAATTTCAATTTTCCTGTATATGTGGATATTTCTTTTGTGTCCCAATATGTGGTCTATTTTGGAGAAAGTTTGTGGGCTACTGAGAAGAATGTGTATTCCTTGGTGCTTGGATAGAAATTTCGATAGAGATCTATAAGGTCCATTTCAGTAAGTGTTTGATTTAGTTCCAATGTATCTCTGTTGAGTTTTTGGCCTGTTGATCTATCCCATGTTGAGAGTGGGTTATTGAAGTCCCCAAATATTATTGTTTTCAGATTGATTCTTGTTTTAGACATTGGACTGTTTGCTTTATGAATGTGGAGGAGCCTATATTAGTTGTTTATATGTTCAGTATTGTAAATTCTTCATGGTGAATTGTTCTTGTGACTAAAATGTAGTACCCTTCTATATCTCTTATGATTTTCTTTGGTCTACTTTGTCTTATGACTTTCTTTGAAGTCTACTTTGTCAGAACGCATAATTGCTACCCCTGCTTGTTTCCTGGTTCCATTAGCTTGAAGAAGTTTTACCATCCTTTTACTTTTAGTATGTGCCTATCTTTTGTGGTGAGATGTGTTTCCTGAAGGCAGCAGATGGATGGGTTGTGATTTCTAGTCCATGTTTGTAACCTTTGTCTTTTGATTGGTGAGTTAATTGCATTGATATTTGGTGTTATAATGGAGAAATTACTTTTAATTCCTGACATTTTTGTGTTTAGTGGCTTTCATAAGTATATTATTTAACTTGTAGGTTGTAATGGTATTATATTTCCCTTCTGTCTCCTAGATATGCTTATTCTTTTCTTCAAGCTTGGATATCTTTTCTAACATTTTTTGAAGGCCTAGTTCGGTGGGCATGTAAGCCTTCAAGTTGTCTTTATGGTAGAAAATTTTTCTTTTACCCTCGATCACGGATCATGATTGATAGTCTTGCTAGGTATATCAGCCTGTGTTGACATTTGTGCTCATTCAATTGTTGAAGTATTTCTCTCCAAGCTCTTTGGCTTTTACTGTTTCCATTGAACAATCATTTGTTATTTTAATAGGTTTGCCTTTAAAAGTGACTTGTTTTTTTTTTTCTCTTGAAACTCTCAGCACATTCTCTTTGTCTTGTATATGTAGTATAATGACTATTTGTCATGGCAAATTTCTATTTTGATAATATCTGCTTAGGGTACACAATGCTTCTTGTATTTGGATTGGCCTCTCTTTCTTTAGAAAATTTTCCTTTATAATAATTTAAAAAATTTCCTCAGGTGTGGTATTTTGGGATTCTTGTTCTGTTATTCCATGAATATGCATGTTAGGTTTCTTTAAGGTATCCCATAACTCTTGACTATTTTGTTCAAGTACTTTTTTTGGTTTTAACAACTTCTTTGATTGAACTACTTAGTTCTTACACTTTATCTTCAAGATCTGATATTCTATTTTCTGCTTCTTTATTTTTTTCTTTTTTTATTATTTATTCAATTGTGCGTGTATGCATGTGTGCAGGTGTGTGTATGTGTGTGTGTGTGTGTGTGTGTGTGTGTGTGTGTGTGTAGAACCACAGACGATTTGGGAACCACCATGGACGCTTCCACCTCCTCCTTGTTTACGCTGCTCCGGGGTTCACAGGCTTCACCCTACCAGGACCAGAAACGCAGGCTGCCTCCGCTTCCATCTGGTGTCTATACATGGGGTCTAGGATTCTAACTCAGGACCTTCTGCCTGCAAGGCAGAGGCTTAACCCCTGAGCCACCTCTCCTGCTTCTTTATTTTCTGCAGATAAGACTCTCTGTTGAGTTCTGGATTGAAGATAGCTTGTCTTTTAGTTTGAGTTTACATTTTGCTTGAGATTGTTTTAGCTGCTGTATGCCTATTTTTGTTTCTTCGACTGCTTTTTTCATCTCTTCCAAGTGTTTGTTGTGTTCCTCTTCAAATTGGTTAATGTTGGTTATTTAACTCCTCCTGGATTTCATCTTTCATTGTTTTGATCATAGTAAAAATTAGGCTACAACATCTAAAACAATAAACAAATACCCAAATAATAATAGTTGACCCACTCTCAACATGGAATAGATCAACAGGCAAAAATTTCAACAGAGACACAGTAGAACTAATTCAATCACTTACCAAAGTAGACCTAACTGATTACTACCTAACCTTCCATCCAATCACCAAGAAATACACATTCTTCTCAGCAGCCCATATATTGGGCCACAAAAGAAATCTCCAAATATACAGGAAAATTGAAATTATGGCCTATACCCACCATGGTCTAAAGCTTGACATCCACAAGACAGTAAATAGCAGAAAATATGCTAACACTTAGAAACAAAACACTATGATGCTAAATAAGAAATGGGTTCAGGAAGAAATCAAGAAAGAAATTCAAGATTTCTTCAAACGAATGGTAATAAAAATACAACATATCAAAATCTCTGCGACACAATGAAATTTGTCCTAAAAGGTAAGTTTATAACTCTCAATGCCTATATCAAAAAATGGAAACATCACAAGTAAATAAGTTAGCAATGCAATTTAAAGCTTTAGAGATGCAAGAGCAATCTAATCCCAAAAGCAGTAGAAGAGAGGAGATTAGCAAAATCATGGGAGAAATATCTGAAATTGACATAAGGAAAGTGATGCAAAGAATTAACCTGACAAAAAGCTGATTCTTTGAAAAAAATCAATAAAATTGATACACCCCTAGCTAAGTTAACCAAAATCAAGAGAGAGAAAACTCAAATTACCAAAATTAGAAATGAAAATGAAGTTATCACAATTGATACCCAAGAAATTCAGAGAATTATAAAGTCATATTTCAAAAGCTCATACTCCATAAAATTTGATAACCAAAAAGATATGGATGAATTTCTGAGTAAGCACAACTTACCTAAATTGAATTAGGAAGGCTTGAATTGTTTAAACAGCCTTATAACAAATGAGGAAATTAATGAAGTGTTCTTGAATCCTCCCATGAAAAAATGTCCTGGACCCATGGATTGAGCACAGAATCCTACCAGACATATAAAGAACAACTAACACCAGTACTGTTCTATAAAAAAAGCAAAGGAAGGAACACTTCCAAATTCTTTCTACGAAGCTAATATCATCCTAATCTCAAAACCTAATAAAGATACACTTAAAAAAGAAAATTATAGACCAACTCTTTGATGAACACAGATGCAAAGATTCTCAACAAAATCTTAGCAAATTGAATTCAAAAATATATAAAAAAGATCATTCACTGTGATCAAGTAGGATTTATCACAGGTACACAAATCAATAAATGTCATCCATTATATAAGCCAATCCAAGTTCAAGACCACATGATACTCTCAATAGATGCAAAAAATGCTTTTGGCAAGATCCACAAGTTGACAGATATGGATAGCTCATTCCTAATCAGGACATCTAAATCAAGTCCATTTCAAGGCTTCGAGAAACTTACAGAATAGGGGGCAGTAAAAATATAAAAACAGAGGATGGGGAGAAATAATGTTAGACAGTAGGGTCTATTCATAATAGGGCTGCATACTCAGGAACTCAATGTATCTGTTTACCTCCACTAGACCTCCACAATAACTGGTCTGTCAGCATTCTTAAAGGGAAGAGAAAAGATCCCATGAGATATGATACTACCCACAAATATGAGATTTGTGCTCCTCAAGAGTGAGGGGAAGTCTTTTTATTCTACATGTAAGATGAGCTAAGAAGAGGGAGTAGGAGTAGGTAGTGGGTGATGAAGACAACATAAATTCATTGTTACTATAATTAAGAATCAATGAATTTTTTTAAAGAAATAGAGTTTTCTTTTTAAACCAAACTGTGAATCTGTGTGTTTTTATTTGAAGTAGTTGACATAATTAATATTCAGTTGTAACTGAAGTGTCTATTACTTCCCATTATTTTATTGATTTTGTAAGTGTTTTTGGTTTTTTTGTTCTTAACTTCCTTAACTTATTCATTCTTTTGGCATCATAAATGTTTGTCTTTCTCCTCAGTCTATGTGATTCTTTCAACAACCTTCCATAGTGATTAATTAGCTGTCATGATTTTCTTTACTGTGTTTTCTTTAACATTCAGTTATTGCATAATTTTTCTGGGAATAATACAGCTTAGCATTTATCTATCAGAGCTTGAAATACACTATTCCAAGACCTCCTGGCTTTGAAATTCCTGATGAGACAGACTGCTATTCTAATAGGCTGCCTTTATACATGACACACTTTCAATATACTTCATTTTGTACACTTAGTGGTTTAAATGATATGTAAGGAGGACAGGTTCTTTATTGGAAATTTCTTTTTAGTATTTTAAATGTACTTTATATTTATACCTATTTTCCTAATTTGTGGAAATTTTCTGCTGTGATTTCATGGCAGAAGATTTCCATTTCTTCATCATGAAATTCTTCTATGTCAATGAGTTTTTTGAATTTTGTCTTTTCATAATCTCTTGTACTGCTTGCAACTTCCTACTAACTTGTCTTTATCCTTTTCATAGTATTCTAATTACAACACCTTGTTTTCCAGTTCAGATAGTCTCTTTTCCTTGATCCATTCAGTTGGTGATTTCCACCAAGTTTCTTTTTAATTTAGATTTGAATTTGTTCTTTGACAAATTCACACATGTGTATATAATACACTCTAGCTATTTTCCCATCTCCAGCCTTTCTTATCTCTCTCCTCCTCCAGGAAAAACCTTTTCTATACTGATATCTTCTGCTTTGTTGTGGAGAATAGGTGTGAAAACCACCCTCTGGGCATGAGGCAAACATTCCAATCATGAACTCACAGCAGCTGGGTTTTTGCACTGGTCTTCCTGACAATCTTTTTATTTGACATGTGCTTTCTGTTTTCAGTATTTCAGCTTGCCAAGCATATTTCCATTTCTATATTGAATTCTTCTTTTATATTTTTACTGATCTCCTTATTTCATTTAGCTGTTTGAGTTCTCTTCAAATTCATTTAGGAGTTTTTATTTGTCTTGCAGGATTGCATTGAACATCCTTGTAATTAAAGGAATAATTCTTTATTACTTTATTAAAGAAATAATTCAAAGGAAATGTTCTTTGGGATTTTATCTAATTAACTGTCACTAGAAGCCATTACTGTGGGATTAATAGCTTTTGAAGGAGTTACATTGCTTTGGTTTTTCATGTTTCTTGAAATTTTTACTTTGGGACATGCATATCTGGAATGATTATTGATTGAATTCATTTTTTAAAAAAATCTACTTATTTATTTTAAAGAGGGGGGGTGTTTCCACTAGTCAAGAATTGTTAGGTCACAAGGTTGAGGTGCAGCAAATTGTAAACTATAGCTAGGCTGTTTTGTAAAATACCTCTACCCTGGCTCTACTGTGGCTAATCCTGGAGCTGACCACAGGAGCTATCCTAATCTAATCCACTTCTGACCTACTTCCATAAACCTTTGACCTCCTCACACTAAGGACCACCAGAATGATTATCCTTTGCTTCCATTCTTTCATTCACCACCACACTCTACTACTTCCCTGAAACCCTTAAAAATGTCTGGCAAATATAAAAAGTAAAAAGCCACTGTGTTCTGGAGTAGGTTCTGAAGATTTTTCCCCCCAACTAGGACTTGATGTAGACTTCCTCCTGCCATGCTGTCCATGGTAGCTATCCTCCTATTCTCTCCAACTCTAGACTCTCTTTCTGTTCCAATAATCTCCCACCTTAAGACTAAACTATGGTTTCTCCACCACAACAACTATTTTACACTAGTGATTTAACCCATGTAGATCTATAGTTTTATCTTCCCTTAGCTTCCTTTCACCTATTTAAAATCTTTGTTTCATTACTTATTTCCTTATTGTTTTTAGCATTTGTGTTGCTTTCCACTTTTCTTACAGAGTAGTTCAGTTCTACAATTTTGTATTTCATATGTCCAAATCTTCAAGGCAAGTCAGTTATCAAAGAGTTCTCTGATTAACATGATCCATCTTTCTTAGGAGGAAGTGATCTATTTATTGTCATTATATGGATGGGTCAAGAAGAGTAGTCAAAATTTTTAAATTAATATATGATTAAAATGCAGACAAAGATTAGCTCTATTTAAAAGTTCATGTACCTATATTTGATAGAACTTGGTTTATAAGCTTTTCTAATGATATCTCATTAGAAAAAAAAAGAAAATGTCATCCTGAACATGTATACTTTACCAAGATTAAATCATCCAAAAATAGAAAACCTGAACAGATTAAAAACAATAATATAGTTGAATTATTTATAAAATATTTTCTCTGAAGGCCAGACAACTTTATTGCTGATTCTACCAAATGTCTAAATAACAATACCAACTGTTCTTAAATTATTCCAAAAATTTGAAGAAAGAATTCTTCCACATAAGTTCTATGAGGCCACAATTATCCAAACACCATATTGAAACATTATCCAAAAACATATTGAAAAATTATTCACAAGTTAGTAATACGAATAAGCAGGTGAAGTTCATGTTGAGTAAGCCTGACAACCTGGAATTTAATCCTTAGAACCCTAGTAAATGTAGATGGAGGGAATAGATCCCTTTAAGTTGTGTGTTGACTATAGCACACACATGTTGACACTCCTACATAATACACACACAGGCATACACAGGCACAGGCACATGCACACACCAATAAATGAATAAATATGTATTTACTAGCATCAAGTTGTATTCTTCCAAGGATGAAAGGATGGTTGAATCTTCACAAAGCAATAAATGTGATATATCACATCAAGAGAGTAAAACTCAGAATCTATATACTCATTGAAATTGTAACCAGTAAAATTCAATGTTATTTTTTGAGAAGATATTAGACAAATTATGTAAGAAAGATTACATGATAAAGACAATATAACAAAACAATAGCTAATATTATACTGAATGGAAAGAACAGAAAGCTTTCTAAGACACAGAATATGACCCAATCTTGACACATTATTAATACAGTTCTGAAATTCCTACTCAGTTGTGTTATTTTCATCTCATTATTGAACAAATACAGAATTAAAACAACTTAAGAGAACAATGGGTTTATTCTTGTTGAAATATTTGGTTACATTTCATCAACATGGCAGAAGTATTCATACCAACATCAAGATTAGAAGAAACAGGCCACACCAAATCCATAGGAATTACTAGAAAGGAGAATAGTTTCTTGCTTGCCAACATACCTATACATGTAAGTATACTAAAGTACTGAACCAACTCTCTCCATTTATCACCTGCACAGAGAATAGTACCACCCAGTATTGACTGAATCTTACTACATCTATTAGAAAGACTTCTTCAGGGCTTACTTTTAAAGGAAAGATGATTAATTTTATTAAAAGTAATCTAAAGATTCCATCCAATTCCTATCAAAATACAAATGATCTTACCCATAGACCTAAAAAAATGAATCCTAAAATTTTTATGGGACCACAAAAAAGCATAAACAGAATATCCAATGCAGGGAGAGGATGGGGGTACCTAATAGCTTAAATTATTAGGAAAAGATAAGATGTGAGAGAAAAAAACAAAATGAAGCAAGAGTCATTCCAGCACCAAAGTTCCAAATACATCACCAGTGTAGGAAGCTGTTATTCTATCCATAGAATGGGAACTCACATTGGAAACTTTTGGATGAGTGAAGGGAAATGCATATACCAGTGGGGCGACCTGAACAGATATGTCATTACACTGTTGGAGGACTGAACCCACACAGGAGTAAAGAAGCCAGAGTGGACCACAAAGTCCATAGAAGCATACAGGCATAAGAGTGGGTCACGAGAAGGGAGAATATGTTTGTAAATGTAGAAAAATTTAAAAAAATACATTACCAAGAGGTATTCATCATCAAACAATATAAATTTCTTATCTATTGCTGAAAAAGAAAGTTTCCCTGCTGTTTTTGTTTCATTATGTTTTTCTCTAAAACCCTATTGTCTTCAAGTTTCCTTTTGAGTTTTTGTGTCCTTCTTAAAAAATATTTTGCATGCATGAAATGAAGAACATGCAAATGGGGCTCCCATATCCTAGTAACCTCAACATCTTCAATACTCATCCTTTGGAGAAAACACTTCAGTCTGAGTTTTGGTAGGACATAGCAACTCTACTTGCATCAAGTGCTCTATTTGTTGACCAAAGTCAAGAAACAAGATACATTCCAAGAATTTATCAAATCCTAATCACAAGAGCTTGGAAGTATTGAAAGGTAAAGAATATAGTTTCTTTGACTAAATACAGTTCAATCTCTAATAATAAAATAACAAGTATGCTAGTCCCAAGATAGCTGAGGGTACAGGTAATATCTCCTTTCTATTGTCTGCTATAACACTTCTTGGGTAACTTATGCGTGAAATTATGACACTGGTTCAGTTGATAAGAGAAAATGAAAGAAGCATATTTGGTAGCTATGGACCAACTGTACATTCAAATCAAATTCCTTATTTAGCTATCCAAAACCTAACTGTCTGACTTTGATTTCTGGAGATGTGCTAGAATAGATACAGGAAATTATAATAAATAGTTTCTCTAAGATTAATTCTGAAGGAAAGCTAATATTTAGGGAAATATTTATGTCTACAATAGCTCTCTTTCATCAAATTCATAAAGTATAGTCAGAATACACCAGAAATTCAGTTCACACATGAAGATTATAAAAATCAAGAATAATTTGAAAATATGAAAAAACAGGAACTGTATGCTTTTCCAGAAAACTAAATAAAAAAGAAAAGTTATATTCAGGAAGTTATTTTATAATTTCAAACTCAAGCTTTCAAAACTTAAGACCATATTTTTTAATAAGAGAACACATATATATGTATAAAATATATCTATACATTGCTGAAATAAGACACTGCACATGTGTCTTCAGATTGAATCATTAACAGTGTGCCAAAACAAGGTGAGCAATGATTTGTCATCCAGAAAATTCCAAGAAAGAAAATGACTAAGTTTTACCAAAAAGTCTTTTGGGCAATATTGATTTATTTCCACTTTTTAGTTTTAGCAAGGACTAATTTTTCCAGCAAATATTCCAACTAACCAAGTCAAAACATTCTCAAATACTATTTGAGTTCAGGATTTGTTGAGTGTCACTGTGTGCCAAGCCCTATACAAAGTATTTTCTGGAGAGAAGTGTGTTGTGACTAAACTGTGTTAGATAGGTTCTCTGAAGAAACAATCAATGGGATGCGTACATGGAAAGAAAGCAAAATTTATTTTGAGGAATCATGTCCTGTGTTTGTGGAAGATGGTCTGTAGTGGGTTAGAGATCTCTGGGGAAGCAAGATTGCACTTTTAGTCTTAACAGGGAGAGTCATTCCTTGTTCTCTTAGGTGATTTGTTGAGGCCCAACCACATTACAAATGGCAGTCTTCTTTGTTAAAGCTCCCTAACTTAAATGAAAATGTTGCCAAAATACCTTTACAGAACAACCCTAAAGAACATCTGAATAAATACATGGACACTGTGGCCCAGGTAAATTAACATAAAAAAATTAAACCATTTGTTAGGTGAAAAAAACTAAGATATACTATGAGAAGCTTGGTTATTAGAGGCCACACCAAGAGAGCAAATAAATAAATGAATCAACAAAAGGAATTTTTTTTGAGGACTAAGGTAGAATTTGTTAGAGAAGAGAAAGAATGGAACTTATGGACTGCAGACATGAAGTACCATAAGGGGCTAGGACGCCCCAGAGAACTCATGGACTCCAGACATGGAATCCATGAGAAACAAGGAACTAAAACAAACTCAAAGATCCTGGGAAAGATCTGTGAGGGGCAGGTGTCCAATAAAAGTACTTTTAAGACTCAGGGGACGCAGTAAGGTTCAGTACCATGACAATCAATTTATTTCCATTTATCTACTCAGACACACACACACACACACTTCACACTTCATATTGATTTTGATTTCTAATTATCTAAATCTTGTGGCCTGCACACCATATTTTCTATCTGACATCCATAGTCCAAAAACACCTTTTCTTGGCCAGGCATGGGTCATCTCTCTTCCTTTGGCTTATTCAGTCATTATGTGGAAACAGCTTGCTACATAGAATTGCTGATGTGATGTATGTAAATAAGCCTTGCAGTCATTGTCCCCAAAGAATACATTCAGTTATAAAAGCAAGAAAATATCTTACATCTTCTGAAATATTAGTGTCCTCCTTTTGCACAATGTAAATCAGCATGACACATAATAGATTTCCTCCACCTATCCCTCCTTCTTCCCCTCCTCCTTTTCTTTCTTTTTTCCTTATTCTTGTCGTTTTTTGCTTTTGTAACTAAAGCAGACAAAGGCAATTTTTTTATAACAATCATTTTTGTTTTCCCCTAATCTGTTTATGTTGCATGTGTAGAGAAGGTGTGTGCATGTGTGTGTGTGTGTGTGTGTGTGTGTGTGTGTGTGTGTGTGTGTACAAGAGGGCACTGGAGTGTGTGTACTTATGGAATCCTAAGGATGACATCTGGAATCATCTTAGATTGTATTGCCTACTTATTGCTTTACTCTGGGGTTTCCCAGGCTCTGTTATTTCAATCCAGAACTGTTACCTGAGATTTGAGGATCCAAACTCATGTCCTTTTGCTTTCAAGAGAAAATCTTAACTCCTGAGCCATGTCCCCAGCTCTATCACCCTTAATTTTAATCTTTCATTTTATATCCTTCTGTTTTAAAATTGATTTTCTTAAGAAACAGTTAAAGCTATATGTGTAAAAAGTTTGGAATAAATAAGTGAATGTGGGAAAAAGTCAATGAGCAAATTAATGGGTAGATAAACTATAGTAAGTAAAGAAATAGATTCTGTGGCTCCATTTTTGCCAGAAAAAAAAAAAAAACAGAGAAACTGTACTCCCAAATTCTTCCCATCCCCTTCAAGGGATAATATGTTTTACATAGCATAATGATTGCTTTTCCCTCTATTTTGGAAATGTCTTTCACATGTTAACCCCTATTACAATCTAGTTGACAGTTTGCATCCTTGTAGCTACTTCTACTTTATTTATGTTTCTTACATTGAGAGTGTCAGATTTCTTATGTCTCTTTTTGCTGACTCTTTTTGCATTGTTAAAAATATCTGAAATCCCCCTCTACTGCAATAGTGTTGAGAGATTTTATGATAAGATCAGCTGTCAGACTACCTGAAGAGAGACTGTGGAGTATGTTTGCAGTGACTTAGCCTGTCTCCAGCCACCAGTCATGTTACTTCTATTGTAAAAAACTGTTTCTCCCCTTTGGAACCATAAGCTTAATAAATCTCCCTTTCTCTTTTAAGTTGCTTGACTTTGAATGCTGTCTCACAGCAACAGTTAAGAGTAACTGTTTTAGAAGTTGGTATTAAATTATCAAATATTTGGGTATTACTGTGAGATTAATAGCATCTGGTACCACAATGTGAAGCTGTTTGTGAAGATGAAGCTTAGAGAAGTCAATAGCAGCAGTATGTCTAATGTGATGTGGCTAATGTGCCTTCGGAACTGTTTACTGGGAAAAATATGGAGAACATGGAAATTTGGATCTTTGCTTCTTAGCAATGGGGCCAAATGGGCCTTTCTCTTGAGAGCTTAGAGTAGAACAGTGCTGTGAGAGATGCAAGCGGTGGAACCCCAGCTTGTGACAGTCCAGAGGGAACAGAGACTATGTTTGGAACTGGAAGAGTAACAAATAAAGCCATGTACTGGTGGAGAGTTTAATGAAGTTTTGCCCTCATCTTGAAAGCTTGCCTGAAGTTAAACTGGAATGCTTGATGGAGGAAATTTCAAAGCAATGTAGTCTTGATAATGTGATATGGCTGATTTTTAGTTGTCTTCTGAGTTATGAAGAAGAGCAAGAAATCAGGCAGAACACTGTGAGGTCTGATGATGAAACATGCAATGACAAACTTGAAAGTGTTAAACCAGGAAGAAGCAGAAGACAAAATGTTGGCTTTTAAAGAGATTAGTTACATAGGTAAATAGCAGCCTGCTCTCAATTTGGATAATAGGAGAGGACTTATCTTGAGGGCAAGACTCTCAGACAAGGTTCTCACCCATAAGAATGTAAATCCTTTGGAAGGAAGAAGCTAAAGGGTAGAATTCCAGAGCAAGGGTCTGTTTATCTCCTAAAGCTACTGTCCAGGAGAAAAAGAGATTTGTCCTACAATCAGCACAGAGAAACTGAATCAGCTGTGATTCAAGAGAGCTAATCTCTAACCCAGGGCAACAGCAGAACTTGGCAATGTAGTCCATGTGGTATTTGTTTCTGAGCCATCAAAAGGGAGGAAGTCATGGGGTGCATCCTCCAAGGTTTCAGAGAATGGCAGAATCCAGGCAATAAGTGGCAGATAGTCTGCAGTTTAGAGGCCCAAAAAGGGCAGTTTCTGCTATGGGGTTAAAGCCTGGTTTGCCATTGAGAAATAAAGATGTTAGCGATGTCAGTGAAAATCTGGAACATCTGCCAAGAAGAGCTGTACACCCTGAGAGGAGACAGCCCAAGAGAGTGATGTGTTCGTTCTATAGATATCTGCATTGGAGTGATAGAACTAAGCCTTTGGAACTGAGATGATTTCAAAGAGAAGGTCATGTGTTGGATTCGGAGCTACAGGATTTTAATTTGTCCTGCTTGTTATGGACTGATCTTTCCTGGATATGCCCCCATTCCTTCCTTTTGTAATGGGAATATTTATTCTGTGCTATTGTATGTTGGAGGTATGTAACTTGTCTTTTGATTTTCTAGAAGGCTTTGGACTTTGGACTTCTGAACTGTGTTGGAACTACTGATGTAGTCTGTACTGAGATTTTTACAGTTGGACTGAGTATAGTTACACTAAGAAGATATTTATGTTATGTAATGTTAATCTGTGTAATTATATGGCAAAATGTAATCTACATTATGATTTTATGTTATGGGTGGGACACTAAAAACTAAGCATGTCTCAAGGGACTCTGTCACTTATCTTGGGAAAAATGTGTATGCAGTTGTCCATGAATAGTTATGTTAGGTGGAATTATGATTCTTACTGTTTGATGTGTAGATTAAGAGTGGCCTAAGGAAATGTGACCTGGTGTCAAATTGACAAGGGGTGGACTTGTGATAGCTAATCTTTGGTGTCAAATTGACCACACCTAGCATTAACCAAAATCAGCTGTCAAACTACCTGAAGAGAGACTCTCCAAGAGGTTTGCAGTGACAACCTGCTTCTATCTACCAGCCATGTCTCTTCCACTATGAAAGACTATTTCTCCCCTTTGGAATTGTAAGCTTAATAAATCTCCCCTAATTTGATAAATTTTGAATGCTTTCTCACAACAACAGCTAAGAATAACTGTTACAGGTTAGACGTCTGATATATAAACCAATGATAATTAGTGAAACACTGCAGAGCTGACTTTATAAAATGCACTCTTTCTGGCAGACTTGCCCTATGTCTCCATGTGATGAAGTCCAAGAACTATGCACTAAATAGATCTCCAGTCTTTGTGAATAATTATCCAGTCTGCATTATTAACGTACGACAGCATAAAGTAGACTAAAATATTCCCTACTTATATGATCCTCTCTCTCTCTCTCTCTCTCTCTCTCTCTTTCTCTCTCCTAACAAAGCCATCCCTCTGATTATGGTACTGTTGGCTTGACCTTTCTTTACATCCTAGTCATATCTGACTTAGATGAAGATAAGGGCTGTGTGGATCTGACACTATGGTTTTTGTAGCAAAACAGTAGCTTGGCTGCCTAAAACTACAAACCACTTTCAATGACAAGTGAAAAAAACTGAAAGATCCACAGATGCTCCCTGGAAACACCCACAAGTTAGCTTATGCTTCAGAGCAAGATGCACAAGGTCAGTGAGCTTCAAATTGAGGTAACATTTGCTTCAACTTTATTTCAACTATACTATTATCAAAGACTTTGCATGAACTCTGACTGATATCTGATTAAACCTGTTTTAGAAAAAAAACCTCAGGAAATATTCCTAAAAACATAAGAGCCTACCTGATGTTATTTAAATTGCTCCTAGTAAGTCAAATTCAAGTAATTCAACACCTGCAACTACATGTCTACTGCTTCTTCAACTGAAGTTATAAGAGTATCAATACCTCTTACAAGTGGTAAAAATTATGGAAATTCATGCTTTTATATGCTGCTCCTTATATTAGTGAATATTTATTTGTGAAGTCAGTTCTTCCACTAGCATTTAAAAGTGGGCACATGCAGCTTTATGAATATTCATCACATCATATATGGCTTATATTAAAAGAACATTTGCAGGAAACGAGTTATCTAAAACACCATCCTCACAGAACAGCAACTGTTAACATATCCAGTGAAATATTTCTCCTTTTTTTAGAAGCCTACAAAGACATAATACAGAGGCATGACAGTTGATTAGATTCCAGTAAATGTATCTGCTTCAATAACCCAGAGTTGACAGCTAGGATTTCAACTCCTGAGGTCTACCCACACTCTGTCAAGATGCATGGGACTTAAAAGTGAGGCCACTTAAATGTTTGGATCATCACTGTATTTCAAGCAGTGCTTATTATACTATTAATTTATTGAGATGTGTTAATATTTTCATCCATTTCATACACAAAGATCTAAGACTGCAGACTATGTGAAGTGAGCAAGGTCTGCAAGCAACTATTTCAAGGATAATGGCTCACTGCCCATCAGCTAGCTATTATATGTCAGATGTACTAATTGCTTCCTTGAGTGTGTTGTACATAATGAGCTCACTACCACAGCAGCCATTCTTTAGTCAACTACAGCGTGCACATGTGTTCTTTCTTGCTTAGCTTTTGGCAGCTTAATTGCAACACTGTTGAAAAGATCACAGCAAGATTCTACTCCTTTCCTATCATTTTCCTCCAAATCTGTCTTGCAGTTTTATTTGGAATTTGTTAAGTAGCAAACAGACCCAAACAATGTATATTTTTATGATATTAAGGAATACTCTGCAATATTTGACTTTACTTCTTTAATTTCTGTGCTTCCATGTGTGTTCTATGATTGTGTGTGTCTGTGTGTGTATGCGTGTGTGTGTACCCAAGAGAGCACTTGAGTGTATGTGCCTGTGGAGGCCCAAGGGTGACATCAGAAATCATCCTGGATTGCTCTCTCTCCTTATCGCTTTGCTCTGGAGTTTCCCAGGCTCCTACTTTCCAGTGACTGAATTGTGGACCACTACCATTTATGCCCAGTGTTTTTATGTGCAATCTGGCATCCAAACCCAAGTCCTTTTGTTTTTTAGGCAAAGCTCTTCACCTCTGAGCTATCTCCCCAGCCCAATATTTGTCTTTATTAAGATCCAAAATAACAGCACTCTATGAATAAAAAATTTAATTATCATAAGTAATAAAATTTTGATAATTAATGAAATTCTCACTATTCAGTGAGTTATCACATACCTCCCCAAGGAGCTCTAAATATATACACACAGGTAAGCTATTTGTCTGTTTACTTCTCAAAAGTGTTTTTATGTTGAATTTTGACAAAACTTCAATTACCTAAAGTTGAATTGCATTTATATTTTGCATTCCTCAGTTACATAGTAAAATATGTTAAACATCAGGTAACTTTCTGTCACACAGGAGGTTCTTTCACTTCAAATTGTTCTCTTGATTTTAAATAGATCATCAGAAAGAATTTCTTAATCAAGATGAATCATTATAACAACCTGGGAAGAGACCATAACTCACGGTGAATGAAGGATTATGTTTCTAAATAGTAGGACTCAAGTCTACCTGAGATACTGTTTAAACAGGATCTGCATTTTCAGCTCCATGTAATAGAAATAACGGAACTCAGAAATAATACTAAATAAGTGCACGGGGATCTTTCGGAGTCCATAGCAGTGCTATCTTCAGCATTGTTCCCTTGTATTCCAATGAGGCTGCTGTGAAAGATTTATTCCTGACAAGAAAGAACATAGGAAAAGAAAACATTATTTTGATAATTACCAAAATTTTAATTTCTGCATTTCATGCAGACAATTGTGGTGTTCTTTGATTTTGAGTGTATTTAAACTACAGAAATTAGATATGATTTTTTTTCTACTTCAACTTAGAAGGTTGTATTTCCTCTACTTAAATTGCTGAAGTTTTCCTAAAGGTTTCAAATAAACCTTATCATTTAATTCTTATGTTGTCTTTCATTACTTATGATTGATTTATTTTGGAGGCCTGAAAAGGTGCTCTATGTAATTACATTTCTGAAAATCTATCTGTTCAATGTTGTTTTTCTTTTATTGACTTGAACGTGATTCTTTTTACTGACTATTCTGATCATTCTGTGGAGGATTTAAACTTCACTTTTAAAAAAAAGGGGGGGGGTAGATTTGGTGTGGGCTTCCAGCCCGCTAGGATCTCCTTAGTTGTGAGATTGTCTGATTTTTTGGGTTAGGTGAGCTGGTTTCTGAGCCTATTTGCATTTTAGGTAAGAGACTTCTGGCCTGCCTGCGGGGAACTCCTGGGTTGCCTGCATGCCGGCACCGGCTACCAATACCATACATACAAAAAATAAGTCCAAGTGGAAGATTTCATACAGCACCAAACTTCAAAGAATAAAGATAGAAAAGGTCTCTGAAAAACAACGGAACAGTCACTTCAGAAGGCCCATCTCAGAAGCATCAACACAATTCAACAACCAGAAAACACTACAATAAATACTTTTTTTTTTGGAAAGTGAACATTCACATAATTGTTACCTACCACAAAGGAAAACCTAGACAGTATTAACATCATCTAAGTGCTGAAAAATAGTATCCCTGAGTGACCTCAAAGAAAGCATCAAAACAATCAATATTTACTTATCCTAATAATGCAAACATCTCACAGGAAAAAGAGAAAAGGCACAAGAATCCAAGAAAACAGGTCTCCCCTTTCATCCTAATAATGCAAACATCTCTCAGGAAAAACAGAAAAAGCATAAGAATCCAAGAAAACAAGTCTCCCCTTAATATCACTGAATCTAAGGTTTCAGATGCCACAAAGGAAAGCCCATTGGAAAGTATATAAAATGAATAATAACCAAGACAATGAATTTTAAAGATCGATTGTAAATATGTTCAAACAGCTCCAAAAGGACGTAGATAAATGCCTAAACACATTTCAAGAAGAACACAATAGGAAAGGGTTCTGGGAAATGCCACTGGGTCCTTGCACCTCATCAGAGAGGAGGACCCAGAGGAGAGTTTGGCATGCACATTAAAGGATGCTCCAGGGATAGGAGGGGGAGGCAATGGGGGATGGGGAATGAGGGGAGAGGGGAGGGGGTACAGAGAGGTAGGGGGGCGGAGGGAGGGAGGGGACCTGTGTACCTGTTAAGTTTGTATGAGTGGAAATTTAAAAAAAATGAAAAAAAAGAACACAATAAACTCAGGAAAGAAAACACAAACAAACAAGACACAGATATAATGATAGACAGACAGAAATCTAGAAACACTAAAAAAATAAAAACCCTAAGTGATCTACAAACAAATAAAGAAACATGTCACAAAACCCAGACTGAAACAACACTGGAACAAAAAATACCTAACCGGTGTATCTTAGTTAGGCATACGTGTCAAGTTGACAGTTGTGGGTTTTGATCTCTGAGCACATTTATGGAGTATTAATGGTTGAGTTAAGCCCATTGCAAATCTGCAGGAGATTGTCTGTCTTAAAAGGAAGGCCCAAATGGGTGGTATTAGGCCCTGGAATAAAACATAGAAAGAGTCAGCATTCTTGTCTATGCTTGGCCAGACATGCTGGTCTGACAATAAGGATTGTCCCTCTTTCAACCATTGTGTGGCCAGTTCTCTCAGCCATGATACTGATGCATGCTCTCCCATCAAGCTAGACTACAGAATATAACTGGACCATCAGTAAGAAAATAAACCCCTTGTTCCCTTAAAGCAATTTGATGGTCATTTATCAGCAACCATGCAGGCTAACTGCAACAAGTATAATAAAAAATTCAATAGGGAGTCGCAAAAACAAGACTGATCATGTATAATAGAGTCTCAAACTGGAAGACAAGATAGAAGAGGTTCATAAGTCAGTGAGAGAAACCAATAAACTGAAAAAAAGACTTGAATGAAACATACAGGAACTCAGAGACATCATCAAAAGGCCCACCAACATAAGGATCTTGGTTCTCCCAGAAACAGATACACAAAAGAAAGATCTACTAGGTATAAACAATGAGATAATATGGGAAAATTTCCCTGACCTATAAAAAGAAATACCTATGATGATTCCAGAGGCATAAATAACAGCAAATATTCAGGACAAAGAAAGAAAGACCCTGGAGCATATAATAGGCCACACACCAAATATACACATTAAATACAAGATCTTCAGAGCTACAAGACAAAAGGACAAGTCCCATATAGAAGTAAACCCATAAAAATAAAAACTGACTTTGCAATACAAACAGTAAAAACTAGAAGGTCCTGGAGAGCCACAATACAAGTTCTGAATAAACACAACTGCCAACCTAGATTATTATATCCAGCAAAACTGTTGGTCATAATATAAGATGAAAAAATACCTGATGATGAAAACAAAACTAAAAGACTAGATGGCCACTAAACCAGGACTACAGAGAATACTGGAAGAAATGCACAAGATGGAAGAGAAGGATAAACACATCAAAGAATCAAAAGGAATAAATAATATCAGCACAAGAGCTGAATGAGGGACTAAAAAAGGCAGACACCACAAGATCAACAAAATGTCAGGAACCATTAAACACTTTTCAATAACAAATTTAAATGTCATTGGGCTCAGTCCCCAATCAAGAGACACAGGCTTACAACTTGGATCAAACATCATGACCCATCGATTATCTGTCTTCAAGAAACACACCTCACCTTTGAAAGATAAACACTTTCTCAGAGTAAAAGGATGATCAATAAATACTGTAAGTAAATGGAAATAGGAAAGAAGCAGGCGTCACCAACTTAATGTCAGAAAAAATAGACTTTGAACTAAAGCAAACCATATGAGATGCAAATGGACACTACATCTTAATAAAGGGAAAATTTATTTCAGCAAGAAGATCTTAAATATATCCTAAACAAATCTTAAAAATATATCCACCAAACAGAAGCACCTAAATTAATCAAACAAACAGTACAGGAGACAAAACAGCTAAAAATCAACCCAAACAGTACAAATAGAGACTTCAATCCCCCACTCCCATGATTGGATAGGTCAATGGGCCAAAAACTAAGCACAGCACATTGGAATTAAAGAAAACCATAAATCAAATGGACTTTCAGATATCTACAGAATATTTCATCCAAACACTAAAGAATGTGTGTTTCATTCAGCAGCTTGAGGAACATTCTTAAAAATAGACTACATACAAGAACACAAATTAAACCTCCATATATACAGAAAAATTGAAATAATTCACTGCATACTATCTGACCATCGTAAAGTTAAGTATCTACAATAAATGAAACAATAGAAACCACACAAACTTGTAGACACAAAATAGCACATATTTGAATAAGGAATGGGTCAATAATGAAATAAAACAGGAAAGTAAAGCCTTCTTTGAAGGCAATGAAAATGATCATACAACCTACTAAAATCTGTGGGACATATTGAAAGTTATTCTAAGAGGAAGTTTAGAGAACTAAATGCCTACATCACAAAAAAAGAAAGATCCTGAGTAAATGGCTTAATATTACATCTGAAAACCTTAGAAAAAAAAAAAAGAGCAAATCAACCCTAAATGTAGTACACTGAAGCAATATCTGAGATCTGAGCAGAAAACAATGAATTGGGACTAAAAAAGACAATACAAAAAAAAAATGAAACAAAGACCTGGTTTTTTGAAAAGATAAACAAGATTGACAACACTAACCAAAAGATGAAGAGAGAATACTCAAATCCATAAAATCAGAAATGAAAAGGGGGAAATTACAATAGATACTGGAGAAATCCAGAGAATCATGAAGACATACTTTAAAATTTTATAATCTCTTAAATTGTACAATCTAAAGGAAATGGATAAATTTATAAACATATACATGCTACAAAAATTGACTCAAGAAAAATATATATATTAAACAATCCAATAACAAGAGGTAAAACTGACAAAGTTATTACAAGTCTTCTGACTGAAAAAAAAAAAACCCCAGGACCAGATGGATTCAGTACATAAATCTAGCAAGCCTAAAGAGGAGAACTAACATTCCTATTCCTCAATTTATTCAATAAAATAGAGAAAAAAGGAATAATCCCAAAGTCTTTCTACAAATCTACTATAACTCTGAGTCCAAAGACACATCAAAAAACAGAATTATAGGTTAACCTCACTAATAAAAAACTAGAAAACCTAATCCAAAAACATCCAAATGATCATACACAATGATATACTTCAGTTCATACCAGAAATGCAAGGATGGCTTAATATTCATACTGAAAAATAAAAATCATATGATCCTCTCAATAGAAAAGGCCTTTGACAAAATTCAACATCCTTTCATGATAAAAGCTTTGGAGAAAAAAGGAAGAGAAGGGACCATACACAACTTGATAAAAGCTGTATATGACAAGCCTCAGGTAAACGTCATTCTTAATAGGAAAAAAACTGAAGCATTGTAACTTAGATCATGAATGAGATAAGGCTGTCTGCAGTCACCATTCCTGTTCAATATTATGCTTCAGGTACTAGCTAGAGCAACAAGGCAAGAGAAGGAGATAAAAAGGATATAGATAGGTAAAGAAAAAGTCAAAGTATCCCTATTGGCAGATGATATCATTCCACATGACTGAGAGATTCACATGACTTCATCAAGAAACTACTCAAATTAATAAACAATTTCAACAAAGTGGTAGTCTACTAAATCTGCAAAAAATCAGCAGCTTTTCTAATATAGCAGAGACAAGCTGAGAAAGAAATGAAAGAAAAACTACCATTCACCATAATTACAAAGACAATAAAATACCTTGGAATAAATTTAACCAAGGAAGTGAAAGACCTGTAAAATGGAAACTCCAAAATATTGCTGAAAGAAATTAAAGAGGATACTAGAGAGTGTAAAGACCTTCCTTGCTCATGGATCATAAGATCAATATTGCGAAAATGACCATCCTACCCAGTCAAAATCCCAATACAATTCTTCACAGAAGTGGAAAAATAAATTCATATGGAAGAACAAAAGACCATGATTAGCCTAAACAGTCCTAAGCAATAAAAAGACTGCTGGAAATATCACCACACCAGATTTAAAACTATACTTAAAGGTATAGTAATAGAAACAGCTTGGTACTGGCCAGCAGTCCCTAGATCACACCCATACACCCAGCAGCCTCTACCCATCCCTAAGTCCTCCTCCTCCTCCTCTTTCTTCTTTCTTCTTCTTCTTCTTCTTCTTCTTCTTCTTCTTCTTCTTCTTCTTCTTCTTCTTCTTCTTCTTCTCTTCTTCTTCTTCTTCTTCTTCTTCTTCTTCTTCTTCTTCTTCTTCTTTCTTCTTCATTCTGCTGCTTCTGCTTCTGCTGCTTTTGTTACTCTCCTTCTATCTCTCTCTTCATATATATATATATATATTTATATAGATAGATAGATATATATATCTTTCCCCCTTCCTTTAACTCCCCTCATAATCATTTAATCATTAAAGAACTTTAAGGCTTTTTGAGAATTTAAGAGAGTCCAGAGAAAAACCAAGCAATGGGCTAGAAAACTAACACCATACAACTGAAGTCTTCAAAAATAATCCCATCACACAAAAGAGAATATTTGCTTCCAGCTCTAAGAAAAGTAAACACTTTTGCCTTCCTGTTACTGTAAATTGATAGTCACCATAGTTTAACATTTCCATATAGCCCAACCAAAATACATACAACTTCAGAGACTTAACCATTCACTGTCACACATCATCAGAAAGCAAAAGCTAAAAATTACACTACTTTACTAATCTTCAATGCCTGTCTAATAAACCCACTCAACTGATATACTAACAGTCTAATAGCCTCATCACAGAAACATCACAAACAAACACCAGACAGACATAGCCAATAGCAAGGCAAACATTAGTAATAACTGCTCAAAAATAGTAGTAATACTGTCTAATACAAATCAGTCACAAACACACATCATGAAAGGCATTAGAAATAAAATAAAACTGCCCAAGTATCAATGCAAATCCATAAGAAACAACAAAAGCAAGACAACAAATCTCCTACAAAAAGCATCAACCCCATAATAATGGAATCCAACCAGAAAAAACTCACAGAAAATAGCCAAGAAAGTCATATCTATGGTAATAATTTTTAAAACCTAATTTTTACTATGATAAAACAATGAAAGAGGAAATACAAGAGGAGTTTAATAACTGCATCATCAATATGAACAGGAACACAACAGGCACTTGATGAGAAAGGCAGTTGAAGAAATAAAACTAGGCATAGAGCAGTTGAAAAAAAATCTTATGAAAAGATTAACTTGAAATAAAAACAAGCTATTTTTAATCCAGAGCACAACAGAGAGTCCTATAAGCAGAAATAACAAAGCAGAAAATAGAATATCAGATATTGGAGATAAAATGGAAGAACAAACAAGTTCAATCAAAGAAGTTATAAAAGCTAAAAAGATACTTGAGAGGAATATTCACAAGATATGGAATACACATTCAAGGAATACCAGAACATGGAACCCAAATGCCACACTTAGAGAAATCTTACAAATTATAATAAAGGAAAAATTTCCACATCTAAAGAAAGAGAAGCCCATGAAAATACAAGAGGCATATCACACTCCAAACAGATATGACCAAAATAGAAACTCATCATGGCAAATAAAAGTCCAAACACTGTATATACAAGACAAAAAGAATGTGCTAATAGTTCCAAGAGAAAAAACCAAGTCACTTTTAAGGGTAAAGCTATTAAAATAACAATTTTTTCAATGGAAGCATTAAAAGTCAGAAAAACTTGGAGAGATGTATTTCAAGTCATGAATGAGCACAAATGTCAACCTGGGCTGATATACCCAGCAAAACTATCAGTCATGAATGAAGGTGAAAGAAAAATATTCTACTATAAAAACAAGTTGAAGGCCTACATGCCCACAAAACCAGGCCTTCAAAAAATGTTAGAAAAGATATTCATACTTAAAGACAAGAAAAACCATATCCAAGAGGACAGAAGGGAAGTATAATACCATCACAACCTCCATGCTAAGAAATACACATATGAAAACCACTTAACACACAAATGTCAGGAATCAACAGTTCTCACTTATAACCTTAAATATCAATGGAATTGATGCACTACTCAAAAGAAACACATGGATTAGAAAATTAGAAAACATAACCCATCAATCTTCTGCCTTCAGGAGACACATCTTACCACCAAAGACAGGCATATTCTCAAAGTGAAAGGCAGGTAAAAATACATCAAGCTAATGGCACAAGGAAATAAGAGTGTAGCAATTATGGCATCTGACAAAATGGACTTCAAACCAAAGAAAATCCTAAGAGACATAGAAAGATACTACATTGTAATCAAAGGAACAATTCATGAGGAAGATTGGACACAAAATAAATCTCCACATAAACAGGAAAGTTTAAATTATAGACTGTAGCCTATTAGACCCCAGGATGACTAAAGCTGGACATCCACAACAAAACAAAAAGCAGAAAATGCGCTCATTCCTGGAAATCAAATACCACAATGCTGCATAAGAAATGGATTCAGAACGAAATCAAAAAGGAAATTCAAGATTTCCTCGATCCAAATGATCATGAAAATACAACATATCAAAATCTCTGGGACACAATGAAAGCTGTCTTAAGAGGTAAATTTATAACTCTCAATGCACTTATCAAAAAATCGGAAATGTCACAAGTAAATAGCTTAACAATGCAGTTTAAAGCTTTAAAGAAGCAAGAGCAATCCAATCCCAAAAACAGTAGAAGAGAAATTAGCAATATCAGGGGAGAACCATCTGAAATTGAAGTATTTAAATAATCCCATAACAAATAAGGAAAATAAAGAATTAATTTTGGAATTTCCCATGAAAAACATCCTGGACCTCATGGATTCAGTGCAGAATTCTACCAGACATTTAAAGAACAACTAACACCACACTACTCCACAACATAGCAAAGGAAGGAAAATTTAAAAAAAAAAACTCTTTTTAGAAAACTAATATTATATTAATCCCCAAATCTAATAAAGATACACTCAAAAAGAAAAATATAGGCCAATCTCTTTGATGAATTCAAAGACTGTCAACAAAATCTTAGCAAATAGGATTCAAAAACATATTGAAAAGGTTATTTACTATGATCAAGTACAATTTATCCCAGGCCACAAAGTTGGTTCAACATACACAAATCAATAAATGTAATCTGTCATGTAAACAAATCCAAGTCCAAGGCTACTTCATATTCTCAGTAGAGTTAGAAAAAGTTTCAACAAGATCCAGAATCCTTTTATGATCAAAACCCTAGAGACAGTTGAAACAGAATGAACTTATTTCAACATGACAAAAGCTATATACAACAAGCCAATATCAAGGATCATACTAAATGGGAAAAAAACTTTAACCATTCCCACTTTGATCAGGAATGAGACAATGTCCACTTTCACCACTCCTATCAATATTATACTTGAAGTCTTAGCTAGAGCCATAAGACAAGAAAGGGAGATAAGAGGGATTCAAATCAGAAGGGAAGAGCTCAAGATATCTCTATTGCAGATGACATGATCATATACCTGGAAACTCCTGGAACTAATACATAAGTTCGACAGAGTGGCAGGTTGCAAAATAAATGGGCAAAAATTAGTGGCTTTCCTTTGCACCAAGGATACAAAAAATGAGAAAGTCCTAAGAGAAATAATCCAATTTACCATAGCCCCTAATAAAATGAAATACCTAGGTAGAAATCTAAGCAAAGAAGTGAGAGTCCTTTATAATGAAAACTTTAAAACCCTAAAGAAAGATTTCCAAAGGTGGAAAGACCTCCCTTGTTCCTGGATTGGCAGAATCAATATCATAAAAATGACCATTCTACCAAAGGCAAAATACAGACTCAGTACTATACCAATCAAAATCCCAAAGCAATTCTTTACAGAAATTAAAGAAATTTTAAACAATCTCAAAATTCATATGGAGCCACAAAAGACCCAGGATAGCAAAAACATTCCTGAGCAACAAAAACACTGCTGGAGGTATCACCATACCAAACCTTATTCTATACTACAAATCCATAGTAATAAAAAGAGCATGGTACTAGTTCTGAAATAGACACATTGATAAATGGATAAGAGTTGAAGACCCAGACACAAACCCACATGATTACAGTCATATGATTTTTGACTAAGGGGTTTGAAGAGCAGTATCTTCAACAAATGGTGCTGGCAAACTGGATATCCACATGTAGAAAATGGAAAGTGGACCTGTACTGGTCTCTGTGCACAAAAATCAAATCCAAATGCATCAAGGACCTTAACATTAGGTCAGAAACCATAAAAAAAACCCTAGTGGAAAGAATAGGGGATTGAGCTAGGCCAACATATTTCCTAAACAGAAACTCAATAGCACAGGCATTAGAACCAACACTCAACAAATGAGATCTTATGAAATTAAAGCACTTCTGTTCAGCTAAAGAGATTATAAATTGGACAAAAAGACTACCCACAGATGGGATAAAATCTTCACTAATCACTTGTTTGATAGAGGACTGATACCCATAGTGCACAAAGAATTCAAAAAATTAAACACCAGAGATAAATAGTCCAATTAGAAAATGGGCCATGGAAATTAAAAGAAACTTTTCCAGAGATTAAACTGAAATGTCTAACAGATATCTTAAAAAGTGTTCCACACCTCTAGCCATCAGGGAAATGCAAATAAAAACTATCCAGACATTCCATCTGACCCTGATCATTTTGGTGAAAATCCACAATAAAAACAACACCAAAATGCTGGAGAGGATGTGGGGAGAAGGGGACTGTCACACATTGTTGATGGAAATCCAGGCACATACAACCACTCTGGAGATGAGTGTGGTAGTTTCTTAAAAAACTAAGGATTGAAATGCCATAAGACCTAGCTATACCTCTACTGGGAATAATCCCCCAAAATTCATCAATTCATTACTGTGACACGAGTGCCTCTATGTTCATTGCAACACCATGTACAACAGCAAAGTCATGGAATTAATCCAAATGCCCAACAGGTGACAAATGGATAATGAAAATGTGATCATTTATACAATGGAATATGACTCAGTCATCAAAAAATGAATTAACGAAGTTTGCCAGGAAATAGATGGAATTAGAAGAAATTATACTGAGTGAAATATCCCAGACACAATTTAGACACCATATATTCTCCCTTATAAGTGGATCCTAATCCCAAAAAGACTTAATGACATATTTCTAAGGTAAATTTCGGTAACACCCACTATAACCGCAAAAGATTAAAACTGGGAAGGAAGGGGAAAGAAGACCTCATAAGAATGGAGACAAAAGAAAGTTCTTCAATAAAGAAATTAGGCCATGGTTATTAACTGCATGTACATCTGATGCAGCTCATGCTCACTTCCCGTTCACTTGGGAATAAACAAGTTTGATCTCCCCAGTCAGGGAGATAGGGCTGGCACATCATAACCAACAGGCAATCAAATGTCTGACCCCACTACACTATTGAGTCCTACTCCTATTCTTCTATCTAACTTTAAGCCTCTTATTATATTAACATCTTCATTTAAACAGTCTTATCTTTTGCTAGGAGATGACCTTTATACCCAATCAGGATGCAGCAAAGAGCAATGCAGTAACAGCAATACTGAAAACAACAACCAACCATAATTCAGAACACCAAAGACCCTACAATATTCACCTGGAATCAGACCAGCCAAATCTCTCTCTATCCTAAATCTCAAGAAACCTTGCAGAAGAGGAGGTGGCAAGATTGTAAGAGTCTAAAAATAGGCAAGATACTCCACTGAAATCTGGGCTGCAGCAGCCTACACATTTCTATAATGTGATTCGACCTTGCCTATCCTGCACAACAGCTGACAGATCAACAAGCCCTCAAGGTTTAGCACATATCTCATGGGAGAAGGCTTCAGACAGTAGGATCCTTAGAAGCAAAGTGTTAAACAGATATAACAGAGTCCCTATATTAGTGGGCGGCCCAAGAAGGAGCCACAAGCTATGCCACTGGGTCCTGAACTCTCACTAGTGGAGTGACTCAGGGAAATTCAGTGCTCATATAAACAGATGTTCTGGAAGATAGGAAGAAGCAGGCAGGAAGCACCAAGAGAGGAGGAGGGAATAGAGAGAGGGAAGGGGGAGGAGAGAAGGATGGAGACGACAGGGGGAATGGAAGGGGGAGGAGGAAGGAGGAAGGTATCTACTAAGCTTGTATAACTAGGTAAAAAATAATATTTTTTGAAAAAGAAAGTTAAAAATGGAATTGCCATATGACCCAGCTATACCACTCCTAGAAATATTCTCAAACGCCTGTACATCTTATTACAAAGACACTTGTTCATCTATGTTCACTGCAGCCCTATTCACAATAGCAAGAAAATAGAATCAGCCAAATGCCTATCCACGGAAAAATTGATAATGAAAATGTGGTTCATGTACACAATGGAATACTATTCAGCCATCAGAAAGGATGAAATAATGGAATTTGCTGGTAAGTGGATGGAACAAGAAAAATTAATATTGAGTGAAGTATCTCAGACAAAGAAAGATAAGCACCAAATGTTCTCTCTTATATGAGGATGCTAGTACTGACATCCCTGTCAAAGTATTTCATTTGAAATTATTATATGAGCCAGAAAACTCAAAAGGGACCAATGAATGGGAAGGTGGGAAGGAGTGGATAGGGTGAAATCTTTTGAAAGGGGAGATTTGGAAACTATGGTAACTAGAGTGAGGGAGGGAATAATTCAGAAACATACCTGGGGGGCACAAGGGGATGGAATATAGAAGGAACAGAGGGACTTATAGAAAAACCTTAAGATTGTGAGATGTAACCCCACAGGAACCTGACATACTAATAATATGTCAAAAAGTTATCTTTTAAAGATAGGAAGAATAGGCAACCCCTATTCAGAAGAACACAGAGTGAAAAAAACAGGGCAAAAACAAATAAACAAATAAACAAAAGCCCTGAGCTGACACACTTAATACCCAGTGACAATTAGAGATATACTAGAAGTAATAGGAGTGTGCACTTCCTAATAAAATGTTGGTCAGAGAGGTCTCAAAGGTCTAAACCATATAGGCTTTTGCCATTGCTCTTGGTTGCTCTCCAAAAAAAAGTCAGTAAAGCCTATTACTGAAGGTGCAAAACAAATGATTCACAGAACATGGGCAAAATACATCAAATGGAAATGGTCTAAGAACTTCCTTTTTGCTGGATACTGGATACCAACGGATACTGTAGTAGCTACTGGGAAAGATTTCTATTTAGTCACAGTCCTCATCAACTCATGAGATCTGCATGGTACAATAAAAATGACCATGGCAACTGGTGAACACCAGTGTTATAGTGGCATGAGTATCAAAGAGACAACCAACTGATTTCTGATTGAATTCAAGACCTGCTTTGTCAGAATGTTCCATTCCTTTAACTGTTAACTAGAAGGAATAAAATAGATCAATAGGGAAAAACAATGAACCTATAGGTAGGAAGACAGTACACTAAACTGCTCTGTCAATAGGTACTATCATATGCATAGATTTGAAGAACACTTAGCGCTCAACCTAGAAATCTTCTACAAGAGAGGTAGAGACTCTCAATACCCTGACAGGATAGAGTCTAGACCAGTGCAAGAGCAGTGAAGTGGAAAACGATGGCTGCATATAATGCATATTACCAGTGCTCACCCAGAATCAGTCCATCCTAATCTCTCTCCATCCTAAGGCTTAGGGAACCTTGTGGAAGAGGGAACAGTAAGATAGTAATAACTTAAAGATGGGAAGGTCCACCATTAGACAAGACACTCCATTCAAGGCAGGACTGCTGCATTCAGAAACTCACTGCAGTGAGATTTGTCCTCACCAAACATAACAATATGCCCCTATAGACTATGAGGATGAAGAGAGATGAGTGAACTCCTAGAGCTAAATGAGTGTAGGGAAATGCCCCTATCAGTGGGGTGACCTGAGAAGGGGCAACTTGATATACAACAGAAGCCCTGAACCCCCACAAGAACAGACAAGATCCTGGGGCCACAAAAGTGGTTAGGCAGGAGGATGGGAGGGAGTGGAATGGATTGATGAGGGGAACAAAGGGATATGAGAGGGAGGGGGGGCTGGAGGGAAGCAGGGATTAATACCCAATATAGTTTTTCATTTAGCATATTTAGTAAAATTTAGTAAAAATAAAAATAATATTTTAAAAAATGATTTATGAGAGATAACCATGGCATGTATGTGAAAGTAAAAGAATAAATTTCCAAATTAGGTTCTTTCCTTCTATCATGTGAGTTACAAGGATCAAACAAAAGTTGCCAGAATTACATGCAAGTGCCACTGAGTCACCTCTCCTACATTGATGGCAACCAAATGATCCACTTTTATCTTATTTATAATACAATTTCATTGCTCAATTACACTTACCTGTAATTTCTATAATACTCAGTAAACAGCACATAGTATAATTTTAAGCAATCAGTGGGATGCAAATAAAGAAAATTTCTTAGATCTTCATGTTAGAAACATTTTTCTTTGTGTTAACTGGATGTGATATTAATGCTTCAGAAGAGTTCTCTTCTAACTTCTGAGTTTGAACACATAGATCTGCAAAAATTGTAGCAGATGAAACAATTTTTTCTTGTCAGCATATTTGCATCACACTTCACCATGAACTGTGCATGCTAATACAGAAGCCAGGCCCCCTTACCAGCTGAGTGCTACTTTTTGCCCTCCAAAGCCCCAACCTGCTGAAGCTGAAATTATTCTCCAGGTAAGCTAATTCTCCCATTAGTTTTTCCTCTATCTACAGCAGGCGCTCTTCATTCCCTTTGTCTGGAAAACTCTCAACAACCATGGAAAACTCTAAACAACCATGTAATCTACACTGGATTAAAAACTGCTTCTGGAAATCCTGATTTTGAATGAGCATCATTTTTCCTAACATTCATAGTCTTTTTTAATGGAGAAAATTTAGAATATTATGAGCTATGTTTGATGTAAGTCTTTATTCAATACTGAAGTTTTTCCATGCTTTTTCTTCTCATTTTTAATTGCAAAAGTTGGCAAAATCAAGCAATATATGTGTAGAAATTCAGATACCTATTTATAACTAAAGCAAATTTAATGCATCTTCATACTAAAATATTGTTAAATGTTTTTCTTCTTAGTAAGTTTTAATAATAAGGGTGCGTCTCCTGAAAAGAGATACCTAAAATATATTAAACCCATCAAGAAAATCTAAAAATTTCTAAGACAAAAATCTTTTTAAAATTTGGGGCAGAAATCACAATGACTGTTTGCATAATGAGTGAATATAACACATATTTTGTAAGCTATCACAGAATAAATTTTAAGAAAAATTATTTTAAAAGTGATTGCTTCTTTTTTCCTTATTGTGCTAATTGTGTACCTTGTTCCCTTGATTGACATTTATTACCAATTTTAATACATAAAAAGGGATTTAGAATTCTCCTCATGCATAATAACATTAATTAATTTTATAATTCTTAAGCCTTGTTACTGTAGTATGGTGGTAAAGTCCTTATCTAACAAGAACAAGGCTCCAGGTTCCTTTCTAAGGACTGAAAAAACAAATTATTCATTTTATGAAATCAGAGAGCTATGTACATTTTATTATTATATCTATTTACCATTTTTTTCATATCTGCAACCACTATATTTTAAAATTGGACTTAGACATCAGGTATAAGTGTTCCACTTCCCTGAAGTTCTTTTATTTTTCACAACTTTCAGTTGTAATTCCCACAAATTGGTATTAACTCATTTTGAATCATTAATTTGGCAGTTTCTTTCTTGACTTTCTTGACTCTGTGGCTGCATTGGGAACATTAACAGATTCCATCTTTCAAAATATTTTAGATCCTTTCAGAAACTTTTTTCTATAACATGCATAAATCTAAGATTATGAATCTATTGTAATGTTTATTTCAATGGTGATGGCCGTTTTCTAGATGGTCCCATGAGTTTGCTCCTCCTGTGGCAGGAGAGTAGAATGAGAAAGGCAGCAAGATTGGTCTATGAAAGACAGTGAAGTCAGAGACAAAGACCACCAATGTTGACTTGAAGCAGTATATGCACAGGAAAAGTATTGTGCAAATGCCCTAATCTGCCAGTCATAGTGCCACTAGCCATTTAAATTTCCATACATCTCTGGCCCACTTCCTTGTTTGGAAATGTTCTCTGGAAATCTGGATCCATTTCTGCAACAGATTGCAAAACAGCTAAGAGGTAAGATTTAGGTCATTTATCTCTTTAGTTTTTATTTATGTGTGTATATATGTATGTATTCGTGTATGTATGTATGTATAAAAGGGCACTTAAGTGTGTGTGTGTGCCTGGAATCCCAAGAATGATATCAGAAGTCATCCTGGATTTCTCCACCTCCTTTTTGCTTTGATCTGGGGTTTCCCGGGTTCTGCTTTCCAGGGTGAGGATTATCAGCAACCATCATATCTGCCTGGAATTTTTACATGGGATCTACAAACCAGAACTCAGAATCTTTTACTTTTTTTTCTTTCTAATTTCCTTTTTTATTATTATTATTTCCGCTCATACAAATTTAACAGGTACACCGGTCTCCTCCCTCCCTCTACCTCCCCCGGACCGCCCTGCTCCCCCCTCCCCTCTACCCTCTCTCCCTATCCCCCAATATCTCCCCCCCCAATCCCCAGAGCATCCTTTACTGTGCATGCCTAGACTCTTTTACTTTTGATGCAAAGGTTTTAACCCCTGAGTGATCTCCCCAGACTTCCAATTTCTTTAAAAAAATACAAGATTCATCCTTCCTCATTTCCTCCCTTGTTCTCTTTCCACATTCTTTTCTTTTTTCCCCCTGAAGTGGATGGAGAAAGTGGACCCAGGTACAGATATCTCAGCCCTGTGACTGGAACTGACATGACAGGAGTCTTGAAAGAATGAGGTCTTTCTCTTTCTTCATTAACAAACACACACACTGCAACCAGACAATTCATTTTTACACTGTGTCTCTGTTCAGTTTTTAGCCAATTGGCCTACCCAGTGGGGTGTTGTTTTCCCATACTATTATTGTTTTGAGATTTATTTGTTGCTTTAGATATTGTAGGATTTGTTTAACAAATGTGGATGAGCCTGTATTAGATGTGCATATATCTGGTATTGTGAAGTCTTCCTGACGAACTAATTGTTCCTTTGAATAGTATGTAGTATCCTTCTATGGCTCTCACGATTTTTCTTTGCTTGAGGTCTCTTTTGTCTAGAATTGCTTACTCCCACTTGTTTCCTTTTTCTGTTAGCTTGGAGTACTTTTCACCAGACTTTTGTTGTAAAACTGTGCCTATCTTTCATAGTAAGGTAAGTTTCCTGAAGGCAGCAGGTTTATGGGTTGTAATTTTTTAATTCATGTTGTAGACTATGTCTCTTGATGTAGAGCTAATCCATCAATGTTTAAGATTTTGTTGATTCCTATTATTTTCTGTGTTTTGTAGTTTTTACGTGTGTATTTTTTTGCTTATTAGTTGTTTTGGGAGTGTTTTTGCCTTCTGTACTCTTGGGTGTGTTTGTCCTTTTCCTTGAACTTGAGTACTTTTTCTAGTATCTTTTGTAGATCTGGTTTGGTAGTCATGTAGGCTTTCAGCTCATCATTATGGTAAAAAAATTTTCTTTCACCTTCAGTCATGACTCAAGTTTTGATGAGTATATCAGCCTTGGTTGGCATTTGTGTTCATTCATGACTTGAAGTGGATCTCTCTAAACTCTTCTGGCTTTTACTGTTTCCACTGAAAAATCAGTTGTTATAATAGATTTACCTTTAAATGTGACTTGGTTTTTCTCTCTTGAAGTTCTCGTATGTTCTCTGTCTTGTATGTTTACTGTTTTGACTATTCTTGCCCCAGAGAGATTCTGTTTTGGTCATATCTGATTAGTGTGTGATATGCCTCTTATACATGAATTGGGATACCTTTCCTTAGCTGTGGAAGATTTTGATTGAAGATAGTGTGAAAAATCTCTTCCAGTGTGGCTTATTGGGTTTCTCGTTATTGGATTCCATGAATGTGGAGATTTAGCTTCCTCAAGGTGTACCATAGCTCTTGAATATTCCTATCAAGTATTGTTTTTAGCTTTTGCAAGCTCTTTAATTGAGCCAATTTGTTTTGCCATCTTGTCTTCTAGTTCTGATATTTCATTATCTGCTTCATTAGTTCTGTTGGTGAAACTCTGTTGAGTTTTGGATTGCACTTATTTTTTTAATTTTTTTTTATTTCCGCTCATACAAACTTAATAGGTACACCAGTCATCTCCCTCCCTCCACCCATCCCTGGACCCCCTTGGTCTCTCCCTCCTTTTCCCCTTCATTTACCCTCCTCCCTCCCTATCTCCCAGTGCCTCCTCCCCCCATCCCTGGAGCATCCTTTAATGTGTATGTCAAACTTTCCTCCTTTCTGATGAGGTGTAAGGAATCAGTGGCATTTCCTAGAACCCTTTCTTGTGTACTGTTGTGGCTATTAATCCCTAGCTTCTAAGGATCCTAGTGCCTTTAGTCCATGCTAGACCTTGAGGTGTCAATAATGTGTTGGTAAATGTATAGGTCATGCAAAGTCCTATTATAATTGCTTCGGCTCTAACTTGTGTGGAGTATCTTGCATATCATGACTCCTCACATCCTTGTGCTCTTACAATCTTACTGCCCCCTGTTCTGCAAATTTCCCTGAGCTTCAGGATGGGGGCAGATTAGGTTGGCCTAGTTCCAGGTGGTTGATATAGAGTCCCTGATGTTCTAAATTATGGTTTGTTGATTTTTTTTTTCAGTTTTGCTGCTCCTGCAATGCCCTTGGTTCCATCCTGATGGGTACTGGATGTCACCTCCTGGTCAGAGATAAAAAGCTGTTAAAATAGAGTCTTATTATAAGAGTATATTCAAAGGTAGATGGAATAAAAGAAGGAGACCATGGTGGGGGGGGTGTCAGTCTCCTATTTGCATAATGGCTACTTTCCATCTGGCAATCTATATGCCCTCCCCTTCTGGTGAAATCATACTCCATCAGTTGCAAATAATCAGGAAGGAAAGTCTGTGAACTTAACCAGATGTCTCATTACTTACTTGCAGTCCTTGATGGTGACCTATTTTTCTGCTGTAACATGATCCCCTCTCTCCTTGTTTCTGGTGGGGCCCTCCTTCGCCATCCCTCCTATTTATAATATTTGCAATTACTGAGGGTATCACAGATATTTATCTTTGAGTGTGTCTCTAAGTAGATTTAATACAAGGATACACCTATTAGGGAGTACTACATATGGCACATAATTTTCTGTTTCTGGGATACTTCACTCAATATAATTGTTTCTAATTCCATCTATTCCCCACCAAATTTCATTAATTCATCATTTTTGATGGCTGAGTAGTATTCCATTGTATAAATGTACCACATTTTCCTTATCCACTCATGAACTGTTGGACATTTGGGTTGATGCCATGACTTTACTATTGTAAGCAGTGCTGCTATGAACATGGTCATGCTTGTGCTATCGAGGTGAATTTTTGCTGTATGGGCGGTTATTCCCAAAAGTGGAATAGTAAGGTCATATGGCAGTTCAATCTTTAACTTCTTTAAGAATCGCCAGATGACTCACCAGAGTGGTTGTATGAGCCTGCATTCCCACCAGCAATGTAGCAGAGTTCCCCTCTCTCCACATCCTCTCCAGCATTTAGTGTTGTTCGTATTGTGGCTTTTGCCATCCTGACCAGGGTGAGATGATATCTCAGGGAGGTTTTGATTTGCATTTCCCTGATGGCTAAGGATGTGGAACATTTTTTAAGATATTTGTTACTCGTTTTAATTTCATCCGTGGTATACTTTCTTTTAATTTCCAAGGCCCATTTTTTAATTGGGCCATTGTTTCCTTAGTGTTTAGTTTTCTAAGTTCTTTGTGCACTCTGCATAATAGAGGTCTATCAGATATGTGGTTAGTAAAGATTTTCTCCCATTCTGTGGGTTGTCTTTGTACTTCAGTTTCAATCTCTTTATCTGGACAGAAGCTCTTTAATTTCACAAGATTCCATCTGTTGAGTGTTGGTTGTAGTGACTGTGCTTTGGATGTCCATTTAGGAGCTGTTGGCCTAGTCCAATCAGCTTGAGAGAATTCCCTGAGTTTCAGTTATGGTTTTTATAATCTCTGGCCTGATATTGAGGTCCTTGATCCATTTGGAAATAATTCTTGTACATGGTGACAAGTACGAGTCCAGTTTTTATCTTCTGCATGTGGATATCCAGTTTTTCCAGCACCATTTGTTGAAGTTGCTGTTCTTTTTCCATTGGATATTTTGGACCCCTTTGCCAAAGATCAATGGCTCTACCTGTGGACTTATATCTGGGTCTTCAACCCTTATCCATTGATCTGTGTATCTATTTTGGAGCGAGTACCAGCCTGTTTTTACAATTATGGATTTGTAGTATAAACTGAGGTTTGGCATGGTTATACCTCCAGCAGTGTTTTTGTTACTCAGGATTTTTTTTGCTATCCTGGGTCTTTTGTGCCTCCATATGAATTTTGAGATTGTTTGGTAAACTTCTTTAAAGAATTGCTTTGGGATTTTAATTGGCATTGCATTGGATCTGTATATTTTCTTTGGTAGGATGGTCATTTTTATGATATTGATTCTGCCAATCCAGGAACATGGGAGGTCTTTCCACCTTCTGGTGTCTTCTGCAATTTCTTTCTTTTTGGTTTTAAAGTTTTCATTGTAAAGGTCTCTTACTTCCTTGGTTAGGTTCATGCCAAGGTATTTCATTTTTTTAGGGGCTGTAGTAAATGGGATTCTTTCTCTCAGGGCCATTTCACTTCTTTCATTCTGGGCATATAGGAAGGCCACTGATTTTTGTACATTTATTTTGTATCCTGCCACCCTGCTGAACTTCTGTATTAGTTCCAGGAGCTTCCTGGTGGAGTTTTTGGGATCACTCAGGTATAAGAGCATGTCATCTTCAAATAGAGATAACTTGACTTCTTCCTTGCCAATTTGAATCCCTTTTATGTCCCTTTCTTGTCTTATGGCTTCAGCTAAGACTTCAAGTACAATATTGAATAGAATTGGTGAGAGTGGATAGCCTTGTCTAGTTCCTGATTGAAGCAGGAATGCTTCAAGTTTTTCCCCATTGAGTATAATCCTTGCTGTTGGCTTGTTGTAGACAGCTTTTACTATATTGATAAAGGTTTCTTCCATTCCAACCTTCTCTAGGGTTTTGATCATAAAGGGCTGTTGGATCTTTTCAAAAGCTTTTTCTGCATCTATCGAGAGTATCATGTGGTCTTGGACTTTAGACTGGTTTATATGGTGAATTACATTTATTGATTTGCATATGTTGAACCAACCTTGTGTATCTGGGATAAAGCCTACTTGATCCCCATAAATGACCTATTTGATATGTTTTTGAATCCGATTTGCTAAGACTTTGTTGAGAATCTTTGCATCTGTGTTAATCAGAAAGACTGGCCTATAGTTTTCTTTTTTAAGTGAATCTTAATTAGGTTTTGGGATTAAAACGATATTAGCTTCATAGAAGGAATTTGGTAGTGTTCCTTCCTTTGCTATTTGATGGAACAGTTTAAGGAGTATTGGTGTTATTAACTCCTTAAATGTCTTGTAGAACACTGTTCTGTACCCATCTGGTCCAGGACATTTTTTGGTGGGAAGATTTGAGATTACTTCATCAATTTCCTCATATGTTATAGGACTATTTAAATAATTCACAACTTTCTGATTCAATTTAGGTAAGTTGTGCTTACTTATGAATTCATCCATTTCTTTTGTGTTGTCAAATTTCACAGAGTATAAGTTTTTGAAATGTGACCTTGTAATTCTCTGGGTTTCTTGGGTATCAGTAGTGATAACTCCATTTTCATTTCTAATTTTGTTAATTTAGGTTTTCTCTCTCTTGCTTTTGGTTAATTTAGCTAAGAGTATATCAATCTTATTAATTTTTTTCAAAAACCAGCTTTTTGCCTGGTTGATTTTCTGTATCATTTTCCTAATCTGAATATTGGATATTTCTCCCTTTATTTTGCTAATCTCCGCCATTCTACTTCTTTTGGGATTGTATTGCTCTAGTGTCTTTAAAGCTTTAAGCTGCAATGTTAAGTTATTTATTTCTGATGTTTCCATTTTTTTGATGTAGGCATTAAGAGCTATGAACTTACTTACCTCTTAGGAAAGCTTTCATTGTGTCCCAAAGATTTTAGTAAGTTGTATTTTCATTATTCACCTTCGACTGATTTTAGTAAGTTGTATTTTCATTATCATTCATCTTCAAGAAATCTTGAATTTCCCTTTTAATTTCTTACTGAATCCAATTCTCATTCAGCATCATAGTGTTAAGTTTCCAGGATTTAGTGTATTTTGTTTTGTTTGTTGTGCTGTGGATGTCTAGCTTTAGAACATGGTGGTCTGATAGGGTACAGTTGAGAATTTCAACTTTCCTCTATATGTGGAGATTCGTTTTGTGGCCCAATATGTGATCTATTTTGGAGAAAGCTCCATGTCTTGCTAAGAAAAACATGTGTTCTTTGAGGTGTGGATGAAAAGTTTGATAGAGATCTGTAAGGTCCATTTCAGTAAGGGTTTGATTAAGTTCCAAAGTGTCTCTGTTAAGCTTTTGACCTGTTGATCTATCCCATGTTGAGAGAGTGGTGTTGAAATCCCCAAGAATTATCGTTTGGGGGTTGATTTCTCGCTTCAGATGGTGTAGGGTTAACTTAATGAATGTTGGGGGGGACCATATTGGGTGCATATTGAGTTCAGTATTGTTAAGTCTTCCTGGTGAATTGTACCTGTGACTAAAATGTAGTATCCATCTGTATATCTTATGATTTTTTTTTGTTTGAAGTCCACTTTGTCAAACAGCGTAATGGCTACCCCTGCCTGTTTCCTGGTTCTATTAGCTTGCAGAATTTTGGATCAGCCTTTTATTTTTAGGATGTGCCTATCTTTTGTGGTGAGATGAGTTTCCTGAAGGCAGCAGATTGATGGGTTGTGATTTTTAATCCAAGTTTGTAATCTGTGTCTCTTGATGGTGAGTTAATTCCATTAGCATTTAATGTTATAATGGAGAAATTATTTTTAATTCCAGACAATTTTTATGTTTAATGGCTTTTGTAAGTGTATTGTTTGGCTTTCAGATTTTGGTGGTATTATATTTCCCTTCTGTCCTCATGGATATGCTTGTTTTTTTCTTCAAGCTTGAGTATCATTTATAGCATTTTTGAAGGCCTGGTTTGGTGGACATGTAAGTCTTCAAGTTGTCTTTGTGCTGGAAAACTTTTCTTTCATCCTCAATCATGACAGATAGTTTTGCAGGGTATATCAGCCTTGGTTGGCATTTTTGCTCATTCAATACTTGAAGTACATCTCTCCAAGCTCTTTTTGCTTATATTGTTTCCATTGAGAAATCATTTGTTATTTTAATAGGTTTACCTTTAAAAGTGACTTGTTTCTCCCCTTGAAGCTCTCAGCACCATTTCTTTGTCTTGAATTTGGAGTGTTTTAACTATTATTTGACGGGGCGAGTTTGTATTTTGATCATATTTGTTTGGGGTGTGGAATGCCTCTCATATATGGATGGGCCTCTCTTTTTTTAGATGAGGAAAGTTTTCCTTGATAATAGTTTGAAAAATTTCCTCAGGTGTGGTATTTTGGGATTCTTGCTCTTGAATTCCATGAATACGCATGTTAGACTTCTTCAGGGTGTCCCATAACTCTTGAATATTTCTCTCATGTATCTTTTTTACTTTAACAACCTCTTTCATTGAGAAGTTAATACCTCCACTTTGTCTTCATGGTCTGAAATTCTATTTTCTGCTTTGTTAGTTCTGCTGACAAAACTCTGTTGAGTTCTGGGTTGAAGATAACTTGTCTTTTAGTTCAGTTTTAAACTCTATTTGAGTCTCTATTAACTGCTGTATGCCTGTTTTTGTTTCTTGAGCTGTTTTTCTCAACTCCTCCATGTGTTTGTTGTGTCCCTCTTCAAAGTAGTTGATGAGGTTATTTAACTCCTCCTGGATTTCCCCTTTCATAGTATTGATCATGGTAATGATCGTATTTTGAAAGTCATTATCTTGGGTCAGGCTTTCTTGATTATTTTCCGTGGATTTGTTCTGGTTGGAGTCTATCATTATGGGGTTAATTCCTTTAGAGGGAGATTTGTTTTATTGGGTTTTGTTTCTCATGGATTTGCACTTTGACTTGGGCATTGTTGTTTTATCTCTTAAGACCTTCTTTCAATTTCTGTGTGTCTTTGACTGCAGTGCCTGCTCTGACTGGCTGGTGGGAAGAGCTGGGACTAGTGGGATTGTTTGGTACAATTTTGTGGGTAAGGTTATTATAGTGCCAAAGGAGGATGTAAGTACTGCTGTGGTTAAGGGGGTGAGGGAGTTTTAGTCTAGTTTTAACTGAGAGTTTTAAGATTGGGTATCTTGGTTTATTATGTGAGGTCTGGGTTATGTATTAGAGAGACTTTAAGATTATAAAGAAGGGTGGGTTTAGAAGCTAGAGGTTAGTGATCAGTGTGATATGGCAGCTTTTAGATACTTGGAAGTGTAGGAGGGTGAATAGTTAAGACCCTGAGAGTTGCGTGTGTGGGGCTAAAGTTATGCCCTAAAGCAATCTTAAACTGTGATGACTGTAAATTGAGGTTAAAAGGAAAATTAAATGTGTTACTTATCTTAGGGTTACATGCAAAGATTTTCTTCTATTGAATGGTAAGATTTTGGGGGATCCTAAATTGTATGACTTATGGTTTCTGTGGATTCTATTAAGTTCTGAGATTGTAGGGTTGAGGGTGGCTCTGCATGGTGTGCACAGCATACTTACCTGGCATGGAGGTCACATCCTAGGGCCTTGGGGAGGGCAGGGGCTGGGCCAGTATAGCATACTTACTTAGTGTGGGAGTCATGTCCTGGGTTCTTCTAAGTGAAATTTCAAAACAAGAAATCCTGATGATCAGCAGGTCTGGTTAAGCTTGTTCACCAGTCCCAATATGACAGTTAAAGTAATGGCAAAGGGGCGTAAAGTAATGGCATAAATTTAAGTCATGGTTGCCATGATGTGACTAACACATAAAGAAGCATGATAGGAACTGTTCTTTCTCTGAATATTCTCTAAAATAAAGCCATTAGCATTGTACTTTTCTGTAGTCCCAAGAGCATCTTAAAGACAGACTGTTTGTACCTAAAAATGCTAAAAGGCTAAAGGAATTAAATTTTAGAAAAATTAAAAGACTCACAAATTCTTAAATTCAAAGAAAATCTCTGCTTACAAACTTTTGGTTCTTGTAGCCTTTATGTTTTAGATCTCTTTTGTTGTTTTTCTCTCATCATTGTTGCAGTCTAATAACTGCAACCTCAAACTTCTTCCTTTTTATCAATTCCACACTTTTACAAATTCTCAATGTTTGTTTTTTTATGTTTTTGTTTTGCAATTCACCTGGTTTTATTTTAGAACAGACATGAAAAGAATTTATATCAAGAATTACATGAAGATAGGCCACACCCCAGGTCCCAGGTGAAGCACTGACAACATCTTTAGCCCCCCTGCCCCCTCCTTTGCCCTGGACTCTCCCTCACAGTCCAGGAACCACACCCTGCCTCTTAGGTAATTCTCACTAGCCCCCAGGTCACCTGTACTTCCCAGTCCCTCTTACCAGCCAGACTGAGCAGCATCCAGGCTGCCCCAGGCTTGGGTGGACCACTAGGCCACACCCCAGATCCCAGGTGAAACACACCTATATCTCCTTCAGCCCTTCTGAGCCCTCAGCCCTCCCTGGACTTTGACTCATGGTCCAGGGACTGCACCCTGCTTCTCAGAATTCACCAGAATCCAGACAAAAGCCAAGCAAAGCTCTAGGGGACAAAAGCCATATATATCTGAAGTTCTCTAAAATCATCCTATCACATAGGAGAGATTCTTCACCCTCAGCCCTAAGATAAGTAAAACCACTTTGTACCATCCTGCTGCTCTTAATTATTAATCACTGTAGATTAACTTTTCCATATAGCCACCCCCAAAACATATACTACTTCAGGGACTATACCACTCACCCTCACATAACACCAAGGTACTAAATCATAAAAGTGCACTACCATACTAATATTCACCCCCTATCCACTAAACCTGACAATTGATGCACTAACAGTCTAATAGCCTCATCTAGAAAATAACAATAACAACAGACAAACATACCCAACTCCAAGGCAAATACTAGTAATAACTGCCAGAGAGTAGTATAACCAACTAAATTAGTTCAGTCAAAAACACACATAAACTGAAAGATCTTAAGAGACAAAACAACAATGCCCAAGTCCAAGTGTAGATCCATGAGAAACAAAACCCAAGAAAACAAATCTGCCACTGAATTAACCCTATAGTGATAGATTTCAACCAGAAAAAATTCACAGAAAATAGTCAAGAAAGCCAGGCCCAAGAAAACGACTTTCAAAGCATGATTAATACCATGATCAATACTGTAAAAGAGGAAATCCGGGGGAGTAAAATAACCAGAGAAAACACTTTGAACAGGAAAATAACAGACAGCTAGAGGAGTTGAGAAAAACAGTTCAAGACAAGTTATCTTAAACCCAGAACTCAACAGAGAGTCTTGTTATCAGAACAAATGAAGAAGAAAATAGAATCTCAGATCTTGAAGACAAAGTGAAAGTATTAACCAGCTCAATGGAAGAGGTTCTTAAAGCCAAAAATATACTTGACAGGAGTATTCAAGAGTTATGGAACACCCTGAAGAAGCCTAACATGCACATTCATGGAATACCAAAGTAAGAATCCCAAAACACCACACCTGAGGAAATTTTTCAAATTATCATAAATGAAAACTTCCCTCATCTAAAGAATGAGAGGTTCATCCAAATACAAGAGGCATTCTGCACCCCAAACATATATGTACCCCAAACTAGAAACTCACCATGGCAAATAATAGTCAAAACATTCGATATTCAAGACAAAGAAAAGGTAATGAGAGCTTCAAGGGGAAAAAAAAAAACAAGTCATTTTTAAAGGTAAACCTATTAAAATAGCAAATGACTTCTAAATGGAAACAGTATAAGCAAGAAGAGCTTGGAGAGATATACTTTAAGTATTAAATGAGCAAAAATATCAACCCAGGCTGATATATCACGCAAAAATTTATGTCATGATTGAGGAAGAAAGAAAAGTTTTCCAGCACAAAGACAACATGAAGGCTTACCAAACCAGGCCTTCAAAAAATGCTAGAAATGATACTCAAGCTTGAAGAAAAAAACAAGCTTATCCAGGAGAACAGAAGGGAAGTACAATACCACCAAAACCTAAAAGCCGAATAATGCACTTACAAAGGCCACTAAAGATAAAAAATGTCCAGAATTAAAAAGAATTTCTCCATTATAACATTAAATATCAATGGAATTAACTCACCAATCAAGAGACACAGATTACAAACTTGGATTAAAAATCAAAACCCATAAATCTGCTGCCTTCAGGAAACTCATCTCACCACAAAAGATAGGCACATCTAAAAATAAAAGGCTGGTTCAAAATTCTGCAAGATAATGGACTCAGGAAACAGACAGTGGTAGCTATTATGTTATCAGACAAAGTGGACTTCAAACCAAAAATAATCATAAGAGACACAGATGGATACTACATTTTAGTCACAGGTACAATTCACCAGAAAGACTTCACAATACTGAACATGTATGCACCTAATACGGGCTCCACTACATTCATTAAACAAATCTTACAGCTTCGAAAACGAGAAATCAACCTGGAAATAATAATTCTTGGAGATTTCAACACCACCCTCTCAACATGGGATAGATCAACAGGTCAAAAACTTAACAGAGACACTTTGGAACTTAATCAAACCCTTCCTGAAATGGACCTTACAGATCTCTACTGAACTTTTCATCCACCACCAAAGAATACACATTTTCTCAGCAACACACGGAACTTTCTCAAAAATGGACCACATATTGGACCACAAAATTTATCTCCACATATACAGGAAAATTGAAATTCTAGCCTGTGCCCTATGAGACCACCACGGCCTGAAGCTGGACATCTACAACACAACAAACAACAGAAAATACACTAACTCTTGGAAACTAAACACTATGATGCTAAATGAGAATTGGATTCAGGAAGAAATTACAAAGGAAATTCAAGATATCCTGAAAGTGTATGATAATGAAAATACAATTTATCAAGATCTTTGGGACACAATGAAAGCTGTCCTAAGAGGTAAGTTCATAGCTCTTAATGCCTACATAAAAAAAAGAAACATCACAAGTAAATAACAACAATTCAGCTTAAAGCTTTAGAGATAGTAGAACAAAATTCATATGGAGGCACAAAAGACCCAGGATAGCAAAAACATTCCTGAGTAACAAAAACACTGCTGGAGGTATCACCATACCAAACCTTAGTCTATACTACAAATCCATAATTGTAAAAACAGGCTGGTACTCACTCCAAAATAGACAGACACACAGATCAATGGATAAGGGTTGAAGACCGAGATGTAAGCCCACACTAGAGATCTGATCCCAAAGGCAGTAGAAGGGAGGAGAATAGCAAAATCAGGGAAGAAATATCCAAAATTGAGATAAGGAAAATGATACAGAGAATCAATCAGTCAAGAAGCTAGTTCTTTGAGGGGCTGGAGAGGTGGGTCAGGGGTTAAGCCTCTGCCTTGCAGACAGAAGGTCCTGAATTTGGATCCTAGACCCCATGTATAGACATCGAGCAGAAGCACAGGCAGCCTGCATTTCTGGTCATGAAAAGGTGAAGCCTGTGGAATCCTGGACCAGAGTAAACAAGGGGGCGGTCAATGGTGGTTCCCGAATTCGTCTGTGGTTCTACACATACACACACACACACACACACACACACACACACACACACAACACGCACACACACATACATACACGTGCGCATACATGCATACACGCACAGTTGAATAAATAATAATAATAAAATTAAAAAAAGAAGCTAGTTCTTTGAGAAAATCAATAAGATTGATACATTCCTAGCTAAATTAACCAAAAGCAAGAGAGAGAAAACCCAAATTAACAAAATTAGAAATGAAAATAGAGTTATCACTATCGATACTCATGAAATGCAGAGAATCATAATGTCATATTTCAAAAACTTATACTCTGTGAAGTTTGACAACACAAAAGAGATGGATGAATTTCTAAATACACACAACTTACATAAATTGAGTCAGGAACTTGTAAATTATTTAAATAGTACTATAACATATGAGGAAATCGATGAAATAATCTCGAATCTTCCCACCAAAAAATGTCCTGGACCAGATGGATTCAGCCAGAGTTCTACAAGACATTTAAGGAGTTAATAACACCAATACTCCTTAAACTGTTCCATCAAGTAGCAAAGTAAGGAACACTACCAAATTCCTTCTATGAAGCTAATATCATCTTAATCCCAAACCTAATAAACATACACTGAAAAAGAAAACTATAGGTCGATCTCTTTGATGAACACAAATGCAAAGATTCTCAATAAAACCTTATCAAATTGGATTCAAAAACATATCAAAAAGATCACTCACGGAGATCAAGTAGGCTTTATCCCAGGCTCACAGGGTTGGTTTAACATATGCAAATTAATAAATGTAATTCACCATATAAACCAGTCCAAAATCCAAGTTCACATGACACTCTCAATAGGTGCAGAAAATCTTTTGATAATATCCAAAGCCCTTTATGATCAAAACCCTAGAGAAGGTTGGAATGGAAGGAACCTTTATCAATATAATAAAAGCTGTATACAAAAAGCCAACAGCAATTATACTCAATGGGGAAAAACTTGAAGCATTCCTGCTTCAATCAGGAACTAGACAAGGCTGTCCACTCTCACCACTTCTATTCAATATTGTACTTGAAGTCTTAGCTGAAGTCATAAGACAAGAAAGGGACATAAAAGGGATTCAAATTGGCAAGGAAGAAGTCAAGTTATCTCTATTTGAAGATGACATGCTCTTATACCTTAATACAGAAGTTCAGCAGGGTGGCAGGGTACAAAATAAACATTCAAAAATCAGTGGCTTTCTTATATGCCCAGAATGAAAGAAGCGAAAAAGCCCTGCGAGAAACAATCCCATTTACTATAGCCCTAAAAAAATGAAATACCTTGGTATAAACCTAACCAAGGAAGTAAAAGACCTTTACAATGAAAACTTTAAAACCCTAAAGATGAAATCACAGTAGACACCAGAAGGTGGAAAGATCTCCCATGTTCCTGGATTGGCAGAATTAACATCATAAAAATGACCATCCTACCAAAGGCAATATACAGATTCAGTGCTATACCAATCAAAATCCCAAAGCAATTCTTTAAAGAAGCTGACCAAATAATCTCAGAATTCATATGGAGCCACAAAAGACCCAGGGTAGCAAAAATATTCCTGAGTAACAAAAACACTGCTTGAGGTATCACCATACCAAACCTTAGTCTATACTACAAATCCATAATTGTAAAAACAGCCTGGTACTGGCTCCAAAATAGACACACAGATCAATGGATAAGGGTTGAAGACCCAGATATAAGCCCACCAATTATAGCCATTTGATCTTTGACAAAGGGGCCCAAAAAATCCAATGGAAAAAGAACAACTTCATCAACAGTGGTGCTGACAAAACTGGATGTCCACATGCAGAAGATTAAAATTGGTACCCATACTTGGCACAATGTAGAAGACTTAATTCCAAATGGATGAAGGACCTCAATATAACCTCAGTAATGGATCAAGGACTATAAAAACCTTAGTTGAAGGGGTCGGGAACTCCTTCGAGCTGATTGGACTAGGCCAACAGTTCCTAAATGGAAATCCAATAGCACAGTCACTACAACCAACACTCAACAGATGAGATCTTATGAAATTAAAGAGCTTCTGTTCAGATAAAGAGGTTGTAACATGAGCACAAAGGCCACCCACAGAATGGGAGAAAATCTTTACTAACCACATATCTGATAGACCTCTATTATCCAGAGTGCACAAAGAACTTAGAAAACTAAACACCAAAGAAACAAATGGCTCAATTAAAAAATGGGCCTTGGAACTTAAACTTTACTGGGAACAAAATTGAAATGTCTAACAAATATCTTTAAAAAGGTGCTCCACATTCTTAGCCATCAGGGAAATGCAAATCAAAACTTCCCTGAGATACCATCTCGCCCCAGTCAGGATGGCAAAAATCCACAATACAAACAACACTATATGCTGGAGAAGTTGTGGAGAGACGGGAATTCTCCTACATTGCTGTTGGGAATGCAGGCTTATACAACCACTCTGGAGAGCAGTCTGGCAATTCTTAAAGAAGTTAAAGAATGAAATGCCATATGACCCTGCTATTCCACTTTTGGGAATAATCCCTCATACACAAAAATTTTCCTCAATGGCACAAGCACAACCATGTTCATGGCAGCACTGTTTACAATAGCAAAGTCATGGAATCAACCCAAATGCCCAACAGTTGATAAGTAAATAAGGAAAATGTGGTACATTTATACAATGGAATACTACTCAACCATCAAAAAAGATGAATTAATGAAATTTGCCAGGAAATGGATGGAATTAGAAAAAGTTATATTGAGTGAAGTATCCCAGATGCAGAAAATTAAGTGCCGTATATACTCCCTAATAGGTGGATCTTAGTACCAAACCCACTTAGTGACATACTCAAAGATAAATCTCTCTAATACCTGCAGTAATTACAAAGATTATAAATAGGAGGGAAGGGGAAGGAGGGCCCCATCAGAAACAAGGAGAGAGGGGATCATGCTACACCAGAGAAAATAGGCCACCATCAAGTACTGCAAGTAAGTATTAAGACATCTGGTTAAGCTCACAGACTTTCCTTCCTGGTCACTTGCAACTGATGGGGTTTCATCTCAACAGAAAGGGAGGGCATACAGTCAGGCAGATAGAAAGTAACCATCCTGCAAATGGGAGACTGCCCCCACCGCGGTCTCCTACTTTTATTCCATCTACCTTTGAATCTACTCTTATAATAAGACTCTATTTTAACAGCCTTTTATCTTTGGCTAGGAAAGTGACATCTAATACCCATCAGGATGGAGCCAAGAGCAGTGTAGGAGCAGCAAAACTGGAAGAAAAATAAAAAGAATAACGAACCATAATTCAGAACATCAGAGAGCCTACATTAATCACCAGGAACCAGGCCATCCTAATCTCTCCCCATCCTAAAACTCAGGGAAATTTGTGGAAGAGGGGGTGGTAAGATTGTAAGAGCCTAAAGATGGGGAGAAGTTAGGGCCGAAGTAATCATAATAGGATTTTGCATTACCTACGCAATGACCAACATGTCATTGACCCCCCAAAGTCTAGCATGGATCACAGGCTCTAAGATCCTTAGAGGGAAGGGATTAAAAGCCACAATAGTGTTCCTATAGTAAAGAGGAACACAAAAAAGAGCTTTAGGCAATGCTACTGAGTCCTTACACCTCATCAGAGAGGAGGACCCAGAGGGTAGTTTGACATGCACACTAAAGGATGTTCCAGGAATGGGGGGGGGCACTGGAGGAAAGTGAAGGAGGGGGAAAAAGGAAGGGGAAAAGTCGGGAGGGAGCAAGGGGATCCAGGGAGGGGTGGAAGGAGGGAGGGGAATGGGGTACCTCTCAAGTTTGTATGAGTGAAAAAAATAAAAAAAGAATTGTCATGAAGATATACATATAGCATTCAACCTTGAAAATAGCTCAAGTGTCACAGCAAGTCACTGTAAGAACATCTAATGTCATTCAGTTGTACAATTATTTTCCCTTCATTACAAATTTGGAAGTAAGAAGAGAAATTCCCCAAGCTGTTCATTTGAAGCCTCCTGAGGGCTGGAGAGATGGATCAGGAATTAAGATTCTGCCTGGAAAGCAGAAAGTTCTGAGTTCTGATACCAGGTCCCATGTAAAAAATGCTAAGCAGAAATTGCAGAAAACTGCACTTCTAGTTTAGTGGGCAGAGCTTGGGAAATCCCAGAGCAAATCAAAAATGAGGTAGAAGCAATCCAGGATGATTCCTGAAGTTGAAGTTACCCTTGGTTCTGTACAGGGACACACACACACACACACACACACACACACACACACACAGTTAAAAAAATAGTCTCCTGAGTTTATTCATTAGGACTGTCAGTATATCAAATGAAACTCCTTTATTCTATAGATGGAAGCTAGATGATCATAAAAATGGAAAAGGTTCAACAATGTCAAAATATTATTAAACTTGTTAGGTGAACTAGACTATTTGTCACCTCTCTCTCCAAAGAACTCATAGAGTATGTTTTCCTATGCACTCTGGGGGCAGGCAAGGTCAAAGATTAGTGTCACAAAGACCATGTCTGTTGTTAGGTTCTGCTAATGTATTCTAGGCTTCATGAATAATGTTCTTTCTTTGATACTAAACATCACTGATTATGTAGAATGAATATGGTCTTGTTCTAAAAGCATAAGGGAATGAGTTGGTTTAAGCAGTTTTTGTTCAGAATAATTCATACATATGTATCCCAAATGCAAAAGCTCCATCATGATATTTGCAATAGTCTCTAACTGTTGGAAAGGAATACTGGCAAAGGAAAGTTCAACATACCTCTTTTTTTATTGTGTTTGTCTGTTCTAATAAAAGTCTGTTTCTGCAATCCTTTTGATTTCGTAATGAATTAATTAGCCATTAGGAACCATTGCATCTGGAAGCCATGTTTAAAACTAAAGACCTAGTTCTGAACTAATTGATGTGTTGATGTTAAGAAATGAGACTACACTTAATGTGTTATTAGCAAAATACAGAACATTAGTTTGGGGAATCTGATCAATAGTCTTCATAAGCAAATTATCATTGAGTATCTGTTTAGCATATGAATATAGTACTGAGAAGACATACTTAGGATTACTGTATATAGTTGTTGGCTTGAGTTGAATAAATTCTAAAACACATGCTAAGGTTTGTCATAGTTAGATACTTTAATTAACTTAGTGGCTGGGGGCTGAAACTTTAGACATATTCATAAAGAATCAGTTAAGCCCCAGCAAGTCTTCAGGAGATTGTACAGTTAATGAAGAAAGCCTAACACATGGCAAGTTGGAGTAATCCCTGGGAAGGTGAATAACATAGAAAGAACTGGTTAGAGAAGTTGGCATCCATTTCTATACTTAGTCAGACCTGTTGGTCTGCCAAATAAGGATTGTCCCTCTCTCAGCAGCCATGTGGATATAGTGTGACCAGTTCCTTTGGTTCCTAGTGTTGGTTTAGACTCTCTGACTAAGCTGGACTAAGAACTGTAACCAGACAATTGTAAGTCAGAATAAAGTCTCTTTGTTCCCCCATAAGTCAATTGGTCTTGATTCCTTTAGCAACATGCAGAATAGCTGCTGTGAAGCTAGTAACCAAGTGTGCTAAAGTTCTATGAGATAAAGAAAAGGGTATTTTTTGCATGGTATCTGCAAAAATAGCATAAATTGTTGTATCTTTTCCTGATTTTTCCCTGTGCTTTTCTCATAGGAATTGCCATCTGTAGTGTCAGGAGACTTAGCTCTTAAATCTTATCTACCCCAATAAACTAGACTAATAATATCAGGCACAACCATAAATATGTTCTCTAAAAGTACACTTTGATCTAGCAAATTATACTTTACAACAGTAATGCAGAAGACTTTTCCTCAAAAGTTATCACATTTCAATCAGAAAAGCTGTGATTGATACCATTTCAATATTGGACCTATTGACTTGACTTCCCTCATAAACAGGAAGATTGAGAAAGGTCACTAGACCCTTGTCTAAGATTATGATCAATTACTCCAGCTCCAGTACCAGAAATAATTCTGCCCCAACTTCAGGTAGTCTTTAGAAGTACTAGACTAGCATATGGAAGGGGGAAGGTTAACTGAAAATGGACACTCCATCTATGCACCTATGGAGAAGTCATCCATGCTGAGTTGAGTCTTTTGGGTTACTCTTAGCCCATACTCCTATAAGTAAGGCTAATAAACTTATTGATCCACCAAAATAGACTTGCATGAACTCATTTCTTTTGTCTATCACTGGTGCCCTAATCTTAGATGGATGAGTATATGTTTGTTTATTTTGTCCCAGGAAAAGTTAATATGGTATAAACAACATAGATGGTACTAAAATTAAAAGGTCTGGTCACGAGAGTCCCATGATCCCCATAATTTGACTAGATTCAGAATCATTTATAGAAAATGTTAAGCAACAACAGACAGAGAGTTCTTCTATGAAAGAGAATACCTCTACTTGGAATTTTCAAGACTCTCAATGATGGTGAAAGGTAAATGAGAGGCCAGCAGGAGTTGAAGATTTTCTTATTCCAGGAATATTTGTGGCTTTGGTAGGAGAGCCCATTTTCAAAAATGTTAATAAGGCCTCCAGAGTTTGTTTGGAAAAGACTTTGTAAGCTTATTTCCTAGTGATTCCAATGATGTGTAGGGGTCACATGGAGGTCTATTAATAAAGAGGAGTTAACACAAAGATCTAAGAAATATGAGTTTATAATAGCTGAGGGCTTGGTGGTCAAGGGAACTATAGTTTAACTTGAAGGTGGGAGAGCATTAGAACAGAATAGATAACTCAAAGTCAGAGATGATATGGATAGGAGGTCAAAATATGGAAAACAATGCAGAAAGAAGTCTGAAAAGAGGCCCCTAGTTGGTACCACTAAGGAGTTGCTATGGAAAAAGAACATTAGGGTGTGGAGTTACCAAGGAGTTGCTAGAAAAGAGGGCATCGGAATGTTCTCTAAAAAGATTCAGAACGTGTGGTCTGTTCTGGTTCAGGGAATTGTCACATTCCTGCCAGAGTAAAGGAGACTTTACACAACTGCAAGGCTATGACCAACAAAGATAAATAAAGGTCTGCATAGCTTTTGTTTTTTCTTTCTATGATGTCCTTACACCTCTTCTGCTCCTAATCTAAATTAGTTACAGCACATAGAGTTTGGTATATTTAGTAGATTATAATGGGAGTCAGATCTTAATACAATTTAATAATTTCCTTCTGATGTCAGGAGCAGATTGAATATGCAGTGTATTACAAAGAAGAGTTTTGTTTTTTCAGAAAGAGAGATCCCTCAGGGTGTATTTTTGTATGGCCTTCTTGAGGCACTCTAGAAAGGCACTCGAGTTTTTTTTAGCCCCTAGTCAATAGTTATTATAAGGAGCTTTTGAAGAAGGTACCCACTTCTTCTTGAATCCTAATTAAAACACTAGTGAAAGATTTAGGGCATTAATTTTTATGTAATTAGGGATGGTAAATTTTGCTTCATTCTGGAAATGCATAGACTAATGGGAAGCAAGTTACACATGTATTTTTTCAAACCTGTTTCTGATACAAGTATATTTTCTCTCCTAGTAAAACATGAATTTATTTCCTGAAAGGATCTAGAGGGACCAGCAGGAACCTACATTCACATTAGAAAAGATTCACATATTCTGACACAATGTACCTGAGATTCATGTAAGTAGAGATCTCCAGGTTCTCCAGAAGGACCCAGTTACATCATGTGTAATAAATGACTCAAAAACATAGGAACAGCAGTCTCTTATTACTGATAGTAGATAGTTAGAGCTCCCATTTGGGGCTTTAATCTCATTAGTAAAAGAACATAAAAACTGACCCAGAAGAAAACTTAGGACCATTTTATTAGTGTTTGAGAGAAAAATAATAGGGCTAGAAAGCTGTAAATCCTGAAAACAGCCGGAAGGAGGGAGATAAAGAAGAGTGGGGGAGACAGTCACTCTTCTTGAGCCAACAAGCAGCTATGGAAAGTTGGGGATCTTCAGTGAAACAGTTCAGAGAGTACTTGATTTCAGGATCATGTATCCAGGACAAACAACAGCACCAGAGATCCAAGGTTAGAAACAGAAACACTGACAGTCCATTGAGAAAGGAAAATATCCCCTGAGAATAAGCTAGGAAACTGACTGAAACCTTGACCCTTGAGCCACCAGAACATGACCCTTTATGAGTTATTTGCTTTAAAACTTCAGTTATACTATGAACTAAATGGAAATTGTACTGTCTAACTTGGCAGCTTTAATTTATATGTGGCCATTATAAAAATACAAAAGTGGAAAACATAAATCCACATAGCCATATGTAAAGACAGGTTAAAAAGAAAACAAAGATTTTGTATTAGTTATCAGCATTGGTCACATCATGTTTTAGTAGCATTAGCAATCCTAGCTTTAAAAAGAATCATAAAGACATGGAACTCAATACAATTAATAACAGGGCTTTAAGAATGTTGATGAGCAAGAGCAACAGCTTGGTTTTTCAATGACCCCACCTTTCCTTCTTCTATTTTCAGTTTAAGTTGGACAAAATAAGACGACTACAGGCAGGCACGCAATGGATTTGATCTCTTAATATTATAAGTTAAAATTTATCTTAAAGTACAAAAAATTCTTCATCTTTTTTAAATCTTATTATTTTGATGGTCAACATCATATATTTCTTGATTCTTAACAACAGTTTTGTAATAAAAATCTTATTGCATAATCACTATAATGTTTGGAGAAAAAACTGGAAAACAAGCTAACCAAAGAGGCCCATCAATCTTCACCAACAAAGTCACTAGTCTGGTGTACATGCACTGGTGTTTCTGTTTCTCAAGATCAGTTTAATAATATCTTGTTTTTTTTAAAAAAAAATCTCATGTATAGGCTGGCCTCTACCTCCTGGCCCTCCAAACTTTATGGCTGGGATTATAGGCATGTGCTACCACAGGAGGCTAGTACCCGTTTTTAAATTAATAGCTACATTGTTGGAGAAAATTATACTTATTTAATTATTATATCATTAAATGCATGTCTATGTCCATTAAAGTTTCAAAAAAAAACAGTATGGAATTTAAAAGATTAACATAATGAATGGCTCTCATGGTTTGAATGGAAGCTGCCCTCCAAAGACTGATGTGCTAGAATCCTTAGCTAGTGTTAACATTTGGGAAAGCTGCGGCATTTGTAAGAGGCAGAGCCTTGCTGGAGGAAGGTACAGCACAGGAGTTTGGCAGCCCATCACTGCTTTCTTTTTTTATTATATTTATTTATTTTTTACCAATCATACAAACTTAATAGGTACCCCAGTCCCCTCCCTCCACCCCTCCCTAGTCCCCCTTGCACGCTCCCCCCTTTTCCTCTTCCTTTCACGCCCCCTTCCTTTCTCCCAATGCCCCCCCTTCCCCCTCCCATTCCCTGGAGCATCCTTTAGTGTGAAAGTCAAACTTCCCTCTGAGTCCTCCACTCTAGTGAGGTGTAAGGATTCAGTGGCATTGCTCAGAACCCTTTCTTGGGCTCCCCTTTAGTATGGGAACACTATTATGACTGCCAATCCTTTGCCTCTAAGGATCCTAGTACCTGTGATCCATGCTAGACTTTGAGGGGTCGTTGACAAGTCAGTCATTGTGCAGGTCATGCAAAGTCCGATTATAGCTACTGCAGCCCTAACTTGTGTGGAGTATCTTGCATATCGTTGCTCCTCCCCATCTTTAGGCTCTTACAATCTTACCGACCCCTCTTCTGCAAATTTTCCTGAGCTTTAGGATGGGGAGAGAATTGGCTGGTCTGGTTCGAGGTGATTAATGTAAGGTCTCTGATGTTCTGAATTATGGTTTGTTGTTTTCAGTTTTGCTGTTCTTGCACCACCCTTGGTTTCCACCCTGATTGGTATTCCAGGTAACCTCCTTAGGAGCAAGGAGTCTGCCCTGGTCTGGGTTCAGGGCAAAAAAGGCTTTTCTTTTTTGTTAACTAATTTTTATTACCTTTTTTTGCCTAGTTATACAAGCTCAGTAGGTACCCCCTTCTCTCCCTTCTTCCTCCCTTACCCCTTGTTGTCTCCCATTCCATTCTCCCTCTTTCTATTCCTCTCACCCCTTTTCTTTCCTTCTTAAGACTTAGCAACACAGCCATTTTGATTTCATAAATAATAAGCTTACTAGTTTTGAAGCTCCTGTATTTTAGTTTTATATCTTCTGTATCCCTCCCATGCAAATAACATAGAGTTATTTGACAAAACCTTTAATCTTACATTAACATTTTTATATTAAGAACACTCATGAAAAACAAGTATGTAGTAATTAATCCAAAAAGGTTATATACCTCAAAGGTATCTAAACATACGGCATTTTTGTCTTTTATTATTTTTACTACTCATGACTATTATACAAATGAAATAGTATTAATTTAAAACCTTAAAGCATATTTTAGAAATAAATCAAGACAAGAGACAGAAAGACATGGTCAGTGTGCACTAGTTATTGTTTTCTGAGGGTCCTCACAGAAATTCCTAGCTTTTCCTTGTTTTGCTGAGAATGCAAACAACTATGAATCCAATTGTTCCAGAAGATCCAGGCATTTCCCTGAATGTGAGTATTGTAGGCATTGGAGTGACAGACAAGAGGAAATTTTCCCTATTGGTCCCTGAAGGGGCCTAGTTTGCTTCTGTTCTTTGTATAATACGTGTCTGAAAGCAAGCCTTGAAGACCTATACATAAAATACTATCATGACTTGAACATAGTTTGAATATCATATGTTTGTGTCTTTAACTGATGTTAATGTCTGGGAAGGTCGTGGTACATTTAAGAGGTGAAGCTGTGCTGGAGGAAGGGATATGGGGGGGCAGTCCTTGAGGTTAGCTCATCATCTTCTCAGTTTGTCCTTGCTCGCTCTGCCTTACAGATGGCTTCACTGACCTGATTCCTGTCATAATAGACTATATATCCTCTGGAGTCATAATATAAATAAATATTCCTCTCTCTTAAGTTGCATATGAGTGTTGTCTCACAGCGCCAAAAAGAAAATAACTTCAGGCCCTCCCTTTCACCCCACCCCGCTCCGCCAGTCAGGACGCGCACGGTGCAGCCGGGCCTCATCCGTGACCTAGGTAAGCTCTGTCCCTGCCCACCCCCAGAACCCCAGGCCAAATAATTCAGTTTAGTGAAATTGAAAGATCTTAAGAGTTAAAACGACAATGCCAAAGTCAAAGTACAAATCCATGAGAAGCAACACTCAACTAAACAAATTTCCCACTGAAGAAATTAATCCCATAATGTTAGACTACAACCAGAACAAACCCGCGGAAAAAGACCAAGAAAGCCTGACCCAGGATAATAGACTTTCAAAATATGATTATTACCATGTTCAATACTATGAAAGAGGAAATCAGGGAGGAATTACATAATCGAATCAATCACTTTGAAGAGGAACACAACAGACATTTGGAGGAGTTCAGAAAAACTGCAAGAAACAAAAACTGGCTGGCATAGAGCAGTTAAAACAGACTCAAGCAGAGTTTAAAACTGAGCTACAAGACAAGTTATCTTCAACCCAGAATTCTACAGAGAGTCTTATCAACAGAACTAAGGAAGCAGAAAACAGAATTTCAGATCTTGAAGATAAAGTGGGAGTACTAACCAGCTCAATGGAAGAGGTTGTTAAAGCAAAAAAGATACTTGAGAGAAATATCCAAAAGATATGGGACACCCTGAAGAAGCCTAAAATGCATATTCATGGAATACCAGAGCAAGAATCTCAAAATACCACCCCTGAGGAAATTTTCAAATGATCATCAAGGAAAACTTTCCTCATATAAAAAAAGAGAGGCCCATCCATATACAAGAGGCATTCTGCACCCCAAACAGATACGACCAAAACAGAAGCACCCCACGGCAAATAATAGTTAAAACACTCCACATTCAAGATAAAGAACTGGTGCTGAGAGCTTCAAGGGAGAAAAAACAAGTCACTTTTAAAGGTAAACCTATTAAAATAACAAATGACTTCTCAGTCGAAACAGTAAAAGCAAGAAGAGCTTGGAGAGACATACTTCAAGTATTGAATGAGCAAAAATGTCAACCCAGGCTGATTTACCCTGCAAAACTATCCGTCATGATCCAGGGAGAAAGAAAAACTTTCCAGCACAAAGACAACTTGAAGGGATACATGTCCACCAAACCAGGCCTTCAAAAAATGCTAGAAATGATACTCAAGCGTGAAGAAAAAAACAGGCATATCCAGGAGAACAGAAGGAAAGTATAACACCATTAAAAGCGAAGCAATATACTTATAAAAACTACTAAACATAATGTCTGGAATTAAAAATAGTTTCTCCATTATAACACTAAATGTTAATGGAATTAATTCACCGATCAAGAGACACAGATTACAAACTTGGATTAAAAATCACAATCCATCAATCTGCTGCCTGCAGGAAACCCATCTCACCACAAAAGATAGGCATGCTCTAAAAATAAAATGCTGGTCAACAATTCTACAAGCTAATGGAAGCAGAAAACAGGCAGGGGTAGCCATTATGTTATCAGACAAAGTGGACTTCAAACCAAACAAAATTATAAGAGACACGGATGGATACTACATTTCAGTCACAGGTACAATTCACCAGGAAGACTTCACAATACTGAACATATATGCACCAAATACGGGCCCCTCCACATTCATTAAGAAAACCCTACAGGGACTAAAGCAAGTAATCAACCCCCAAACGATAATTCGTGGGGACTTCAACACCGCCCTCTCAACATGGGATAGATCAACAGGTCAAGAGCTTAACAGAGACACTTTGGAACTTAATCAAACCCTGAAAGAAATGGACCTTACAGATCTCTATCGAACTTTTCACCCACGTACCAAAGAATACACATTTTTCTCAGCAGCACATGGAACTTTCTCCAAAATAGATCACATATTGGGCGACAAAATGAATCTCCACATATACAAAAAAGTTGAGATTCTAACCTGTGCCCTATCAGACCACCACGGCCTAAAGCTGGACATCCACAACACATCAAACAAGAGAAAATATACTAACTCCTGGAAACTTAACAATATGATGCTGAATGAGAACAGGATTCAGGAAGAAATTTAAAAGGAAATTCAAGATTTCCTGAAAGTGAAAGATAACGAAAATACAACTTACCAAAATCTCTGGGACACAATGAAAGCTGTTCTAAGAGGTAAGTTCATAGCTCTTTATGACTACATCAAAAAAATGGAAACATCAGAAATAAACAAATTAACAATGCAGCTTAAAGCTTTAGAGAAACTAGAGCAATCTGATCCCAAAAGTAGTAGAAGAGAGGAGATTAGCAAAATAAGGGGAGAAATATCTGAAATCGAGATTAAGAAAACGATAGAAAAAATGAACAAGTCGAAAAGCTGGTTCTTTGAAAAAATCAATAAGATTGATACACCTCTAGCTAAATTAACCAAAAGCAGGAGAGAGAAAACCCAAATTAACAAAATCAGAAATGAACATGTAGTTATCACTACTGATACCCAAGAAATCCAGAGAATTATAACATCATATTTCAAAAACTTATACTCTGTGAAGTTTGACAACACAAAAGAGATGGCTGAATTTCTAAGTAAACACAACTTACCTAAATTGAATCAGGAAGTTGTGAATTATTTAAATAGTCCTATAACATATAAGGAAATTGAGGAAGTAATCTTGAAACTTCCCATCAAAAATGTCCTGGACCCGATGGATTCAGCACAGAGTTCTACCAGACATTTAAGGAGTTAATAATACCAATACACCTTAAACTGTTCCATCAAATAGCAAAGGAAGGAACACTACCAAATTCCTTCTATGAAGCTAATATCGTCTTAATCCCAAAACCTAATAAAGACTCACTAAAAAAGAAAACTATAGGCCGATCTTTCTGATGAACACAGACGCAAAGATTCTCAACAAAATTTTAGCAAATAGGATTCAAAAACATATTAAAAAGATTATTCACAGGGACCAAGTAGGCTTCATCCCTGGCACACAAGGTTGGTTCAACATATGCAAATCAAAAATGTAAACCAGTCCAAAGTCCAAGACCACATGATACTCTCGATAGATGCAGAAAAAGCTTTTGACAAGATCCAACAGCCTTTTATGATCAAAACGCTAGAGACAGTAGGAATGGAAGGAATCTTTATCAATATAATAAAAGCTGTATACAACAAGCCCACAGCAAGGATTTTGCTCAATGGGGAACAATTGGAAGCATTCCCACTTTGATCAGGAACTAGACAAGGCTGTCCACTCTGACCATTTCTATTAAATATTGTACTTGAAGTCTTAGCTGAAGCCATAAGACAAGAAAGGGACATAAGAGGGATTCAAATCGGCAAGGAAGAAGTTAAACTATCCCTATTTGCAGATGACATGATCTTATACCTGAGTGATCCCAAAAACTCCACGAGGAAGCTCCTGGAACTAATTGAGAAGTTCAGCAGAATGGCAGGATACAAAATAAATGTGCAAAAATCAGAGGCCTTCTTATATGCCCAGAATGAAAGAAGTGAAAAAGCCTTGAGAGAAACCATCCCATTCACTATAGCCCCTAAAAAAATGAAATACCTTGGTATAAACCTAACTAAGGAGGTATAAGACCTTTACAATGAAAACTTTAAAACCCTAAAGAAAGAAATTGCAGAAGACACCAGAAGGTGGAAAGACCTCCCATGTTCCTGGATTGGCAGAATCAACATCGTAAAAATGACCATCCTACCAAAGGCAATATACAAATTCAATGCTATATATATATATCTATATTCAAATCCCAAAGCAATTCTTTAAAGAAGTTGACCAAACAATCTCAAAATTCATATGGAGGCACAAAAGAACCAGGATAGCAAAGATAATCCTGAGTAACAAAAACACTGCTGGAGGTATTACCATACCAAACCTTAGTCTATATTACAAATCCATAGTTAAAAAACAGCCTGGTACTGGCTCCAAAATAGACACAGAGATCAATGGATAAGGCTTGAAGACCCAGATATAAGCCCACAAAATTACAGCCATTTGGTCTTTGACAAAGGGGCTCAAAGAATCCAATGGAAAAAGAACAGCATCTTCAACAAATGGTGCTGGCAAAACTGGATCTCCACATGCAGAAGATTAAAGCTGGACCCATACGTGTCACCATGTACAAGACTTAATCCCAAATGGATCAAGGACCTTGATATAAGGCCAGAGACTATAAAAACCATAGCTGAAAGGATAGGGAACTCCCTCGAGCTGATTGGGCTAGGCCAACAGTTCCTAAACAGACATCCAATGGCATAGTCACTGCTACCAACTCTCAATAGTTGGGATCTTGTGAAATTAAAGAGCTTTTGTTCAGATAAAGAGATTGTAACATGAGCTCAAAGGCAACCACAAAATGGGAGAAAATCTTCACTAACCACATATCTGATAGAACTCTGCTGTCCAGAGTGCACAAAGAACTTAGAAAACTAAACATCAAGGAAACCAATGGCCCAATTAAAAAATGGGCCCTGGAACTTAAAAGAAACTTTACCAGGGATGAAATTAAAATGTCTAACAAAGATCTTAAAAAATGCTCCACTTCCTTAACCATCAGGGAAATGCAAATCAAAACTTCCCTGAGATATCATCTCACCCCAGTCAGGATGGCAAAAATCCACAACACAAACAACAACAAATGCTGGAGTTGATGTGGAGAGAGGGGAACTCTCCTACATTGCTGGTGGGAGTGCAGGCTCATCCAGCCATTTTGGCGAGCCGTCTGGAGATTCTTAAAGAAATTAAAGATTGAAATGCCATATGACCCTGCGATTCCACTTTTGGGTATAACCCCCCCATACAGCAGAGGTTCACCTCGATAGCACAAGCACAACCATGTTCATAGCAGCACTGTGTAGAATAGCAAAGTCATGGAATCAACCCAAATGTCCAACAGTTGACGAGTGGATAAGGAAACTGTGGTACATCTATACAATGGAGTACTACTCAGCCATCAAAAATCATGAATTACTGGAATTTGCCGGGAAATGGATGTCATTAGAAACAATTATATTAAGTGAAGTATCCCAGACCCAGAAAATTAAGCGCCGTATATACTCCCTAATAAGTGGCTCCTAATACCAAACCCACCCAGCCCATCTTGAGACACTCATAGGTAAATCTATGTATTACCTACAGTAATTGCAAGGATTATGAACAGAAGGGATGGGGTTGGAGGGCCACACCAGAAACAAGGAGAGAAGTGACCATGTCACAGTAGAGGAAATAGGCCTCCATCAAGGACTGCAAGAAAGTAATGTGACACCTAGTTAAGTTCACAATTCGTTCCTGATCATTTACAACTTAGGGGGTATGAACTCACCAGAAGGGGAGGGCATATAGTCCGGCAGATTAAAAAGTAACCATTTTCAAATGGGTGATTGACCCCTCCCATTGCCTAACGCCATATGACCCTGTGATTCCACTTTTGGGTGTAAGTATTACATCAACCCTTTAATGTGCTCTTCTAATAAGACTCCAGCTTAACAGCTTTCTGTCTCTGGCCAGGGGGTGTACATACAGTGCCCATCACGATGGAGTGAAGGGCATTACAGGAGCAACAAAACTGCAAAAGAAAATCAACAAACCACAATCCAGAACTTCAGAGACTCTATATCAACCACCTAGAACTAGGCCAGACTAATCTCTCCCCATCCTGAAGCTCAGGGACATTTGTGGAAGAGAGGGCGGTAAGAGTGTAAGAGCAAAAGGATGGGAGGAGCAATGATTTGCAAGATACTCCACACAAGTTAGGGCCGAAGCAATCATAATTGGACATTGTATGCCCGGCGCAATGTCCAACACACTATTGACCTCACAAAGTCTAGCATCTGCTAAAGGCACCAAGATCCTTGGAGGCAAGGGATTGACAGCCACAGTAGTGTTCCTATGCTTAAGGGGAACACAGGAAAGGGTTCAGGGACATGCCACTGGGTCCTTGTAGGTCATCAGAGAGGAGGGCCCAGAGGAGAGTCAGGCATGCACAAGAAAGGACTCTGGGAATCAGGGCGGGAGGCACAGGGGGATGGGGCGGGAGGGGTGAGAGGAGGGGGAGCAGGGGGTTCGTTGGGGGAGGAGGAGGGAGGGAGGGAACTGGTGTACTTATTAAGTTTGTATGAGCTGAAATAATAATAAAAATGTATTATATATTAAAAAAAAGAAAAGAACTTCAGGACATTTTCCTTGATTTTGCTGCTGAAGGATTTGAGGTCTTCTGTTTGGGTTCTTATTAGTTACATTAATAAAGGGGATCAAAAGTAAATTCCATAAAGAAACTCACAAACCACATGCTAAAGTTTGAGTGAAAACCAACAGAGCCAGAAAGCTGTAATTTCCTCAGGCAGGCTGTAAATTCCACCAGCTATCAAGAGCAAGATGAGAGAGGAAAGGCCAGGCCCTCTGATATAAGCTTAGAAGTCAACAAGTAGTCAAAGAGAAAGCATGATAACCCAGAATATCAGTTGGAAGCAGATTTAGGCTTTGGACAGAGAAAGAGCCAGAGAGCGAGAGAGAGAGGACTTTTGACATTAGAATTCAAAAAGCAGATAGGCAGAAGGACATGACAACAGGAATAAAATGGTTGGAATAGAAAACTGGAGAGAGGGTGGGAGAGGAGGAAAAAAAGGGGTAGGGGAAAAGGACATAAATTTATCCTGTTTGTACATGAAAACTTCAAAGATTTAAGAGAAAAAAAAAGGAGGTTCAAAAGTGCTATGTGATAGACACATCTGCCAGTTCCTGCTGACTCTGCTAGAGTCTGCACGTTTCTGTGCAGAGAGAGAGAGGTGTCTCATTAAGGAGATAGTTATTTCTCCCCTTAGCAAGTCTTGGGGTGAATCACCTTTCTTGGACATGGACTCCTGACTAAGTGGTTGGCAGTCTGGACTAATCTAAGAGAGGAGACCACAATAAGTATAGTCTAATATTTAGAGCAGGTTATAATGTAATGTCTCCACTTAGGCCCAGAGGAAGATCCCAGATTCCATTCTAGTGCTGCCATGGAAAATTCCTCAATGATTGGAAGCCTGCAAATACGGCCATAACAATTTGTTCCTAATAGGTTCTGTAGGATGGTATTAGAGTTTACTTTTTAATGCTTTTGCCAAAAGTTTTACTCACCCATCTTTTGGGGGGACCAGATGCTTATGCAGTAGAATATAGGTAACTTTTTCTTTGTATTCTCAAGATCTAGATGTTTTAATCTTTGAAGATGCCTTATACCATGTATTTGAAAGGACAGTAAGCAGAAAAGCAAGTATCAGGACCTTTAGAGTGGAGAACAGTGTCCTTTTTGTCCATCCTCAGAGCTGTCAGTGAGAACAGATGGTCAGAGCATCTTACTTCCCTTCTCCATCTCCACCCAAAGCTTCTTGGTGGCATCTGATTCTATTCACTAATGCATCATAATCATTCATTTGTGTTCCAGATATCCTGTGTCTTACCATTACCCCAGCAACCAGATGTTTTCTTAAATGCTACACACACAGTCTCCCTCCCAGAATTAAGTTACAAAAATTCATTTCCTGAAATTCCTGCAGTTAACATTTCTGAGGTATTTAAGGTCTCTTCTTAAGAAGCTTTAAAAAATAAAAGGCTCAGAGAACAGGTTTGCTTACATAAATGGATTTGATTTTTATTGTTTTAAATTTGTCATTTAGGTTAACAGTATAATAAGGCATATTTTTCCCCTTTGGATCTAATGCTCAAGGGATGGTCTTTTCACTTGAAAATCAAGGTCATATCTTTAAGGTTCACATTGCCTACAAGTAAGCACAGAAAATAAAGACAGGTAGAGGAGAACAGTAGAAAAATAGGGAGCAGAACTAGGCTTCACAATTAAGAGGATCTGAGTTTGGAACCCCAGATCCCACATTAAAATATATAACCTGGTGGACATAGTGTCATCTCGAAATTTCAGCCCTGGAAAGTAGAGCCTGGGAAACCCCAGAGCAAAGCAATAAAGACACAAAGCAATCAAGAATGATTCCTGTTGTTATCCTTGGGCCTCTACAGGCACACACACTCAAAGTGTCTTCTTGCACACATGCTGTCCACACACTATTGTGCACTACTTTTTCCTCTGGACAACCATCTTGATCTTTGCCCAGGTCTCAGTAAATAAACAACTCAGGAGGCTGGGGAGGTTTCTGAAACTGATAAGCTTAGGAGAGGGACTGGATCCTTCCCAAGTTGAAAAAAAAAAAAACTGGGGGGGGGGAATTCTCTCTTGCCAGCCAAGTAGTTGAAGCAGGGTGGTGGTGGGGAACCTGCTCAGCAGTCAGGGAAAGTCTGAAAGAGACACTGAGCAGTGAAGAAGCCTCAAAGAGACCACCAAACAGTCTAGCAATTCAGTTAGAAGATCCCAGAGGAGTCAGAGAAGAGAGTTTTCCATCTAGGCAGTCACAGGAAACTGTCAGTCATCCAAGCTGTGTTGAATTGCCTATGAATGGTCCCTGCTCTTGTCAAGAACAGTCACCTCTGCTCCTGCAAATAGTCCCAATAAACATGTTGGTTTATCATTACTTTAGTCTATCATGAAACTCCCAACTAGAATGGGAAGACAAATGTGTACCATCTCCCCAGAAAAAGTAATTCACATAACACATACCCAAAAACACACAAAGAAAATTAGGGAGCAAGAGTTTTGAAAGGGAAGGAACACTTTGTCACAGCATGAGAAAAAGTAAGCTTGAAAGAACACTCATCACATAAGGGAAACCAATACTAAGACCCTGAGAATAACAGAGTCAGCATACCTACTGTCCTGTCCCAGAGCATTGCAGTCACCCCTGCCAATAGACAGGTATCTAGGAATGTGAAAAGGAAGATTAAAAAAAAAAATGGCACTGTGCATGCCTGCAGAGACCCAAATGGGAATCACCCTGGTTTGCTCTACCCACCTTTTGCTTTGTTCTAGGGGTTTCCCAGGCTCTGCCTTCCTGGACCAGAAGTGCAGACCGCTGCCATTCCACTAGGTATTTTAAACATGGAATCCAGGATCCTAACTCAGGTATTCTGCTTGTGAGGCAGAGGACTTAACCTCTGAGCCATCTCATCTCCACAGGCATACACAGTACCATCACAAAAGAAAAAGAAAGAAAGAAAGAAAGAAAGAAAGAAAGAAAGAAAGAAAAGAAAGAAAGAAAGAAAGAAAGAAAGAAAGAAAGAAAGAAAGAAAGAAGGAAGAAATGAAGGAAGGAAGGAAGGAAGGAAGGAAGGAAGGAAGGAAGGAAGGAAGGAAGGAAGGAAGGAAGGAAGGAAAATGAAGGGAAAGAAAGAAGAAAGAGGAAGAGAAAGAAAGAACAAATGAATAAACGAACAAATGAATAAATAAATAAATAGTGTTAGACATGTTTATTAAAACACAAAATAGCTCAAGCTGCCCCCACCCGCTCTGCCTCTGGTATACAAGTCCAGATAAAAAACCTCACAGCCCCAGCCCATGAGGATACTCTCCCAAGGACTCCCTTCAGTCACTCTCCCAAACACAGTTTCACAACCCCCAGCCTGTCTGCAACTTCTCCACAGCCCCCAGTCCAATAATTTTCTTTTTGCTTCTGTGAAACAACACTCTGATACAACCAGCCTAAGAGAAATGGGAATTTTATTTTAAGGTTTATAGTTCCAAGGGAGAGATATGGTCCAAAATGGGAAGACTCTAAAAGCAGAAGACATGACAGGAGGCAGAAGCTAGAGGAGGCATTCAGGTCACTGCAGACATCATGAAGACAGAAATAGTAAGAACAAAGTCAGAGGAAGCAGGGTTAGGTTACCAAACTTTAAGGCCTGCTCTCTGTAATGCGACTTCTTCCACCAAGACTCCACCTACTAAAGGTGCCACAACTTTCCCAAACACTAACACCAGATAGAAACTAAAGCACAGGGACATGACGATTGGAATGTGTAAGTGAATACCACAGTTTGGAGAATGCATAGGGACTCTATGCAACCATGTGAAGGCTCCACCTTGGCTGCTCTCTTTCTTCACTGGAATGTCCCACAGTGATATTGTAATGGTACGGGCATGGCTGTAAAACCTCTTCCCCAAAATCAGATACAAGTCCATCTTATACAAAAACAGGAAAAAAATAGCATAGAGATGTTTAATAGACTCAGTAAATTGCTAATATCCTAAATAACCAAGCAGTAATAGCCTTTAAGACCTGGAACCCACTGTGTAGAATTGTTCTATTGGAGAGACACAAGTGTGAAAAAAAAAAAAAGACAGGATACATACAGAAAAACTGGGATCCGGTAGACTACTGGCTCGGATGGATACCTAGCAGCTCAGATCAGCCCAAATATATTTATTCTATAGGCAAACCAATAATAGCCCCACCTAAGTAGATACCATGTGTTTTTTCTGACAGCATACAATATATTCTTAGAAAGGTCAAAAAAGCACAAAAAACTTTTGTCCGAGGAATGATGCGGACAGGGCAATATGATGAACTCTGTAAAGGTCAACTATGCACAAACAACTCTTATCTGAGAGTGAGGTGAATAGGGAGGTGGCCTTAGCCACCTCCTGGCACCAGTCTTGCTCATCCAGGTTTTTATGACATGGCCACAATCGTGTCAGATTTCCAGATGGTCATATTTATGCAAAAATGTTCTTCTCATGATCCTGCTTCACTGCAGCTGCTCTCTACAATGACTCTTGTCACCAAGAAAGAGAATCATTAACTACTCCAGTCCCTTGTGGCTTAAAAATATATGAAAATGAAAAAATATATGAGGGTCGCAATTAAATAAAATCTTAAGGGCCTGTTTTCTCTATGACTGTAATACCTGAGGAGCTAAAACTAAGTCATGGCCTTCCCTCATCCAGTGCAAAGAACACGCATGTACCAAGGACAAGAGTGACAGCTATATTCTATTCTACTGTTTTTCTGTGAAGTATACCTTCTTACTGAATGGCACTTCCTCAAACTGGATAAAGCCCTACCCTACCATACCCTGACTAAAACAACTCAGTTATTTTACATAATAAAATTTCTGAGTCTGCACAGTATTAAGAACATATTAGGGGGCTGGAGAGGTGGCTCAGGGGTTAAGCCTCTGTCTTGCAGGCAGAAGGTCCTGAGTTCGGTTCCTAGACCCCATGTATAGACGCTGGGCAGAAGTGGGAGGGGCCTGCGTTTTTGTCCTGGTAGGGCGGAGCCTGTGAATCTTGGGACATAGTAAACAAGGAGGAGGTGGAGGCCTCCATGGTGGTTCCCGAATTCGTCCGTGGTTCTACACACACATATACATGCACACGCGCATGCACACACACACATGCACAATTGAATAAATAATAAATAAAAAATTTTTAAAAAAAGTCTTAGAAGCAAGACAGGTTATACCTTAAAACTGTGTTACAGAAAATTACAAAAATAAGTGGTACACGAAAGACTTCTAGAAAGCAGTTTATTTTTGCCAGAACAAGGCTTTGCTGATTCTTACCCAAATACAGAAATCAAAGCAAAGCAAAAATACAGCCTTTCATGCCCATCCTATAGGTTAGTTTCTTTTTTTCTGCCGTACTTGTCCACCGTTTATGGGGTTTTTACATTACAATGTTGTGGTCAATAAAACTCAAAAGTGGAGAGAGATGCAAGTTACTTGCATTTCAAGCCAGTCATGTGTTACAATAACTGGAAACTTAAAAGTTGGGTTGGTAGAATGGCTTAGTAGGTAAAGGCATTTGCCACCAATCCTTACAACCTGAGTTCAATCTCCAAAATCTACAATATAGAAGAAAGAACACTGGAACCTACAAGTTGTCTTATAACCTCCACATATGTATGTCCCCACATGTACAATATGAATAAATAAATGCAAAAATTGACATATTCTAAAGCTATAATATGTATTTAGATTATTTAAGTCATTATAGGTGCTTTTGGTAAAATACTTGACTAGTCACTTGGCCCTACAAGATACCTAAAAGGTGAGTACCTTTTGAGCCACTTAAGATTCCAAGAGCTGCAGATCTTCACAGGGAAAATCTTCCCTTAGATATGGGAAATTATGATGGTGAGGCTTAACATGGAGCCGAACCACCTCACCTTAGAAAATAAACTTTTATTATTATTTTGTTTGAACAGTTCTCCAAACTGAGATAATGACAAGTGGAGCCACGCTTTAACCAGGACTGCTGAATTATGCAGGCTTCTTTACACAGTAATTCCTCTAATTAAAGGAGTAAAGGTCCAGTCCATAGTGGATAAAACTATTCCATGAGGAGGTGGGTAAGTGGTAGAAAGCTGGTTAAGCAATTTGGCATACTTCCAATACTTTGACAGGCTTCCATATATGCAACCAAGGGCTTGCCCCTCTCTTCCCAATCCTGTGGATATGGTGTGACCACTTCCCTTGGTTCCTGGTATTGATATGAACTGGACTGTAAATTGTAATGGAGAATTGTAAGCCAGAATAATCCTCTTCACTCCATATGCCACTAAAATGTTTAACTGTGCATTTATCATCAACAAGCAGACATACTGCAGTAGGTTATTTTAATTATTTCATACTATAAAATGTACAATTTGAATTCAACTATTTTGAGTGGAGGGGATTTGTAAAGAAGAGACTTAATCGATTGTATGTGTCTGCGGAGGCCCAAAGGTGACATCAGGAATCATCCTGGATTGTGTTACCTTCTTTTGTTTTGTTCCGCCGTTACCTAGACCCCAGACTTCTAGGGTGTGAATTGCAGGCCACTGACATTTCTTCCAGGAATTTTTACATGGAATCTGGGATCCAAACTCAGGTCCCCTCGTTTGGGAGACAAAGGCTTTAACCCTTGACCCATCTCTCCAGTTTTGATTCAACTATTGTGCAATGTATCTGGGACGATAAACAAATGTTTTATCATATAATTTTGAAATCCAAACCTGTTTGGAAGCCAAATGCAGGGCTTTTGTCCTAAAACTTCAGCTTCAGAGCCTCACAAAGACTTCAGAGTTTCACAGCTATGATAGCTCCCATTCTTTATTTCATTTCTGTTTGCTTGCCAATAAGAGGTATTGGAGAATTCTGCATTGCTCTTCCAATCTTGCAGCTCCTATTAGATTATTTCAGTTTTTTAAGCCTCTATTTGAATTGTAGATCACTAGAAGATATACACTTTTTTAGTCACCTATAAGTTTTTGACAGATTGTTGATGGGCACCTAAGCAATACAGTTTTATGACATATTAATCATTCATTTCAACCTTTCCCTGTTTTGAAAGTTCTGTGTTCTATTCTGAGAGATTTGACAATTTTTCCTTTGTATTATTGGCTTGACAGGCAGTCTTCTACACACAATGTGACTTTGCATTTCAATGCTGTATCACAATGAATTCTTTTCAGACAGTTTAAGCAAAAATTAGGAATCCAGAATTAACTTAAAGTTACTTCTGAAACTATCTGTGTGCCTCTATTCAGGAGACAATAAAATGAACAGTAATAATTTAAGTTTTCACATGTAAAAGCAATGAAAACTTATTCCTTCTATTTTAGTGGTCAACATTATTTTTCCATTTGTAAATTAAATCTTGATTTAAGAAAGAAGGTAAAGAAACATGCAATTTGGAAAGAGGATAGAAAAAATACTGAATAAGTTATACAGATGTTGTGATGTTCATTTTGTTCATTTCTCCACATAAACTGAAAGGTTATTATTTTTCTTAGCATTCATATTAAGAATTGTAACTTCAAAAATTTACCTAACTCAAAGTCACTTGATCACTCCTTTAAAGTATAACAGAAATAAAGCTTGAATCAAGGAATGTCAAAACAATAGCTTTTAGAATAAATGATGCTGTTACACAGATGCAGGTTAATTCAGTAAATGAAATCTTCCCATTCTGTTAATTTAGCTGACATATCTTGATCCTGCAAAGAAAATCAAAACTTAGTGGAACAGAAGCATTTTTTATCTGAACATAAATATTTTTTCATTATTCTTACTTGATTAATTTTTTTACGTTCCCATGGAAATCATCTACTTTGGTCCTGTTGGATGTTACTAGCTCATATTTGAGATACTCTGGTTTATCGCTACAGTATTATAGATGAAAGTCTGTCATCAGATGCACAGTTATCAACACAAAATACCTCAAGAGGGTTAAGAAGTAGTTTATTCTAGAGCCAAATATGAATGACCATGGTTTAGAAGCAAGAATTAAAGTAAGTCCAAATTCTATGTATTCCAGTGGTATAACAATTTCTTTAGGTTTTATAATCAAAGAACAAAAGAAAATGATCAATCAAGATTGTTTTGGGCAAACCCACAGGGACATCTGGCCACTGAAATGAAGAGTTCTTAAGTAGGAAGGCACACTCAGAGAAGACTTCCTAAAAATCACCGTCAAATAATTGTCTTTCATTGCTAGCATTATAACAGATATACATTTAAGTAAAAGTTGTCAGCTCATATTTTTCTTTTCTTCTTTATTACTGATTTTGAAATATAACCAGATTTAGCATCTCTTATGATAAGCACTATCATCATTTACCACCAAATCTTTTTTATTCAGGAAAGTCTGTCATGTCTTTCTCACTCTGACCCAAATGTTCTTTTTTTATATTGCAGACTTTCTTTATTAAAGCTAAAATTAAATTCTAGACTTTATTGAAATGTCTTCAGTTTTCTTTTTTTTTTCATTACTGTCCTATGATCCAAACTTGAATATGAAATTATATATGGTTGTTATTTCTTCCTTGCCTCCTCTGACTTATAGAAGTCTTTATCTGTCATGTATGTGTTTCTGAGTTTCTTTTGTGCAACAGGATCTCAGTATGTCCAGTATGTCTGGAACTTTCTGGATAGTCCATTCTGGCCTGAACTCCAGATTCTGTTCTTTCTCGGCTTCACAGCTGCTGGGATTCCAAATGTACATAGATACAGATATTCTTTTAAAGAGCTAAATGGTGGAGGCATGTTTCTAATCTACCTGGGCAATTTCCTATTCAAAGATTGAGAAACAAAATAACCTACTATGGGTTCAGAGTATCTAATTTATTCTTGAAATTAAAAAAAAAAAACAGAAAACGACTCCAAGCTGTATTTTCAAACAGTGGTGTGGGATCTATTTCATTCCCCATATCTAAGAAAGGCAAGGAAAATAGCCAACTATGGAGAAAGAACTCTAGATGTAATATATCTAAGGAGCATCTCCTGTTGATTAGTGCTTCATGTTGCCTCCATTAATAATGACCCAACAGGGAAGTTTTGACTTTCGTTATAAAGGTTTAGTAACTCAGTCAGCTGAAATAAATAAAAAATAGGAGGAAAGTACACAAGTTTACTGATGTGCATATGTGAATCGGAGTCACTTAAATTGCAAACCCTAAGAAGCCTAGATGGTTGAGTCTCTAAAAAGAATCTCTTAGGAAAATATGAAGTGGGAGAGGTATAAAATATTTTAGGGCATGTAAATGATCTTTAGATTAATGAAATGGCCTCAAAGAGCCAAAAAAAATATGACCTGATGTTAAATTCTTCTGTCTTTAGTTGCAGTGTTTTATTTTCAGTCTCTTCTGTGACAATTAATCCTGATTAGTTAATGAAATTTCAATATGAAGCCTGAAGGATGATTTGTTCCTCTTCGGGTAAAGGGACCTATGGGAAAATATATGCTTGTATGCTTTTATTTGAGAAAAACAAAGAAAACTGGAGAAGGTTGAAAAATACACACATAGAGAAGTTTAACAATGGGCCACAGGGAAAGAGACCTTAGTTCTGAGATTTCCCACTCAACAGTGTCAAAGCAGGACACTGTTATTTTTTGCTTTGTTTTCTGAATCACAACCGCCACCCATTGTTTCTTCCAGATTTTGACTGATATCAGTATTCAGGGTCGCTGATCCATCTGAGTTCTTATGTCTCAAAACAAACAAACAAACAAACAAACAAACAAAAATAAGCAGACACAGTGGCAGAAGCAGACACATGCTAGGAAGACATAGTACACTTCCAAGAAGGATAACGAAGAAAGACCATAGAGAATGTTTGCTAGTTAAAATAACCCACTGTTCTGTGGTCTGGGCCTCTTATGTCACTTTAATATACGTTTTTGAGTCATTTTGAAAGCCTACACTTTCTTGTGCATACTTTTCTCTCATACGTGGAGTTCTACATAGAACTTTGCGCATCACATATCTCAGTGGCATCTTTAATAACTATACCTTGTGCATTTCAGTATTGCAATAAGAAATTAGTCACTTGCAGTGGACACTATGGAGTGACTCTGAACCTCCACCTGTGGTATTAGCCCATTTAATCAGATCAGCTTCAAACTCTAGACTCCCTTATCACTAATGTGAGTTTTTTATATGCTAATTTTGTAAGGCTTTTTGCAAAGTCTCTGGTCTGGTCCTGTTCTTCTGCCTCATTTCCTTCTTGTTTTCACCATAGACTGAGAAGGTCTCTAAAAGAATAATATTTGTTTTCCTAACATTAAATTAATTGGGAATGTAAAATCTATGTTCAAAAATGATGAGAAAAAGATGGATTCAAAAATTCAATTCTCTGATACATTTTAAAATCCTGGAAAAACTGCCAGATAACAGGAACTCTTTTGCCGTTTTGTTTGCCTGTTATTCTGTGTCATTGAGTGTCCTAGAATAACTGAATCTCTACCTTTCATATATTGATTTCTCCAACCAGTCCTTCACTAGTCACACCAATAGAAAAGGGACTGAGTTATCATCTGCTGTCACCAAAGAATTACTTTCTGATAGCACCATCATATTGCATTTGCTTTGTGATGAATACTTAAAAAGGGATTTCTGAATGTAAAGAATGAAGAAATGACACAAACTATAGAAAAATGATGGAATAAGGTGGTCTGCACAGATCCTGATGAAGATGGCAACAGCAGTTTTCTCAAGCATTCATCATTTATATACTAAGTAAACACTGAATTGGCAGGTACCAATGGCATGAGAAAACTGGGAGGCCGTGGATTTCCAGGCAGCATACAACATACTCTGAAAAGACGTCAAAACAAAGCATTAACAATTATCTGGAAGAAACAAAGCAGATAGGACTCATCTCAAATAATGTCTAACTCCAGTTTAGAAACAGCCTAACTTGCCCAGATCATATTTCTCTGAATCAGCTTTGGGGCAGATTAACTCTGCCAGGCCACAGCTTCATGTCCCAACTTTGGGGTAGGCTGATTTTGTCAGGCCACAGCTCTCCAACCGCAACTTGGCTGATTCAGAATCTATTTTATGATGTGACTTTACCTTCTATATTGCAGCCACTCTCAGGAAAGACCTTCCTTCCTAACTATTCAGCCTCATTTTCTCAACCTTAAGAAATATCTCCTAACAATATGACAGATGGAATGCTTTCATATGTACAAAATGCAATGCTTGGTCAATATGAGAACCATCAGCTCCCAAGGAAAGTTACACTTATGTGATTATTACTTGATGAGCTTCACCTGTGTTAGAATTTCCATAATTCAATTCACGTCAGTAAGTATGAAGAGTTAAAAAGTTTCAGGTCCAAAGTGAAAATTATAAACACACCGATCTGTTATCTCTGCATGTAATAGGAATTTCAAAATTACTGAATCGTTTAAGTGTGTTTAACTGTAATGATATCCATTACAATCCTGTTGAGAACTAATTTTTGCCCTGATAATTTCCCAATAACTTTTTCTAACCTATTTTAAATAATACAAATAGATCCTTCATGAAGCCAAAAAAAAAAAAAAAAAAGAAAAAAAGAAAAAAACATTTCATGGGCACCCTTTCCTCTTATGATGTCTGTTCTGTCATTAACTTTTCTACATATCTGCAAAGCCCTTATCTTAATAAATTCATTTCAAATTATTTTCAAAACACTTTATGGACCCATTGACTTACACCTGTAACAATTGTTTGCTTCTTATAAATAAAGGTCTCTCTCTAATTTGCCTCAAATTATCCAGACTACTGTTCAACACTCTACTGCACAGACTTATATGGGTCATATCCCTTTTTTCTTATTTATTCAGTTGTGTGTGTGTGTGTGTGTATGTGTGTGTGTGTGTGTGTGTAAAATCACGGGAAACACCATGGACCGCCTCCACCTCCTCCTTGTGTTACTCTGCCCTGGGATTCACAGGCTCCAGCCTACCAGGCCCAGAAGCGCAGGCTGCCCCCGCTTCCGCCCAGCGTCTATACGTGGGGTCTAGGATCTGAACTCAGGACCTTCCACCTGCAAGGCAGAGGCTTAACCCCTGAGCCACCTCTCCAGCTCCTGGGTAATATCTCCTTTGTGCATAAATCCAAACACCAAACTCTGACCCAAGGACTATATCATGGTTTGAATATACATTGAACCTTTAGCTGATGTTTGGGAAGGTTATGGCAGCTTTAGGGGATGGAATCTTGCTGGAGGAAGGGTGGTCACAGGGGGTGGACCTCAAGATAAGCTCTGCCATGTTTCTGCTAGTAGTCTGCTCTAGCAATTTTGCAGCTAACTTTCTCAGCCTCCATGATGGATGTGACCTGAGCCACCTCCAGCTTCTGGCAGCCAGCCTTGCCTTTTCCACCCTAGTGGATGGATGGTATTTCCCTCCTGAAACCATAAAACAAATAAATATCCTTCTCCCTTAGATTGTAAATAACTGTTGTCTCATAACAGCAGAAAGATTAACTGTGACAGACTAGTAATTGTGATTATTTCTTTTAAACATCCTCCTTGTAAAAGGAAGCATCTCCGTCAAGGGCTGAAAGTTGCTCTAATCCATGAATATAATGATAAGTGTTTAGATAACATTATGATATCCTGTTCTTACAGCTAAACCTTAATAGTTTGCCCTCCTCTAGGGCCAATGACTTCCTTATTCCTTGGTTCTTAACCTGGTGTATAGTACTAGTTGTATGTTCACTCCTGAAAAGCAGGCTTTAAATCCCATCAGCAAGCAGTTGATCATTGCCATGAACATTGACCCCACTATTGCACAAATGTTCATCTCTTGCCAAGGTAATGTTTATTGTGGCATTTGCTGCTGGTAAGACTCTGGATTGTTTTTCTCCTCCAGCAGCCTGTATAGTATTTCCTGATACTCTGAAAGCTGACCAGATCAGTTTCAACTTTTTTCTCCATGACCTACCATCAACGTGTGTGACTTGCTCAGCAATATGGTTTTACTATCAGGTTATAAAGGGCAACAATAAACAAGGGCAAATGCCTATAATGTTTTGGGACACATATTTATTGTCTCTTCATCATTTGGTGAACAGATTGATTCCATTTGGAATAGGTTGATTCCATTTCTTTGCTATTTTGCAGTCAGGTAAAATGAATATGAACGTGTATGTGTCTCTAGAGTCAGATACACATTCCTTTGGGTATATGCTCAGGAGTGTTATGGCTGGTTCATATGCTTGGTATATTTCTACCTTTTTTGAGGACCTTCCAGACAGATCTCCAAAATGGCATCACTAAATTACACTCCTACCATCGATATTTGAGTTCCACTTCCCCCATGATCATGTCAGCATTTACTGACATTTACATAGTCTTGATGATGGTCATTCTGACTAGGGTAAAATGGAATCACCTTTTAAAATTTTAATTTTTTTATTTTTCTAGTTTTAAAAGGATAATGAATGTTTGTCCTTGCTCCCCCTCCTTTTCCCCACCCTCCCTTCCCTCTTTCATATCTCACTATCCCCTCCCTTAAACTGTCCTACTTTTCTGTTTGCGTGGGCCCCAAGGATTCCTTCATGTTGTCTGCTCAAGTATCTGTAAGTGACCCATCTTTGGGTAGACTCACTTACAGGGACACTCCCCTTAACCTGTCTGTTCCTAGTCCTAAAGATTCCCACTTTCTTGTAATTATTCCTCCTGAGTTTCTCGTTGGTCTATGGGGAATGTTTATATATCAGTCATTGTTCAGGTCTGGTGAGAATAATGTCTCATTGCAATGAGTTCCTCCATGTAGTACCTCTGTCTTCAGTACAATGACCTGGTCTAGTCGGCAGTAGATTTTCCCACTTTTAAGCCTGGAAACTAACCCCACTTCCTACTGTGTCCTATTTCTGTTATTCCTTCCCCTTTAAGACTTTTTGCTGCATAAAAGACTTTTTAAACTGCTTATTCATGTGCTTTTTTTCTGCTCTTTTGTGGTCTTCTACACACTCTGGTTCTTAACCTGGTGTATAGTACTAGTTGTATGTTCACTCCTGAAAAGCAGGCTTTTGCATTTGTGGGTATTATAAGTGTTTCTGTATGATTATATCAAACTGAAGGTTGAATGCTAGGATTCACTTATAAGGAAGAACATATAGTCTGACTTTTTGCATCTGGGATATTTCACTCAGTATGATTTCTTCCAATTCCATCCATTTATTGGCAAATTTCATTAATTCATTTTTTTCCTGACAGTTGAATAATATTCCATTGTATATATGTATGTATGTACCACAATATATAGTTGGTTTCATTTCTTTGATATTATGAAAGAGTTGCTGTAAACATGGTTGCACATATGACTCTGTTGAAGCATGCAGTATTCTTTGGGAATATTCCCAGAAGTGGTATAGCTAGAACATATGATATTAATATTTAACTTTTTAGAAATCTCCAAATTGATATTCAAAGGTGTTATATGAGAAAATCCAAATTAATACAGCTGGAGATGAAAATAAAGGTATCAAAACAGATGGCAAGAAAATTCAAAGTATAATAAGGTCATATTTTAAAAATTCATACACCACGAAACTTGACAATCACAAAAAATTGGACAAATTTCTAAACACATACAACATATTAAATTAAACTGAGAATAAATGGATTTAAATATTCCTGTAACCAAGGATGAAGTTGAAGCAGTAATAATGCATCTTCCTACCAAGAGAAGCCTGGGACCAGATGGATTCAGTGAAGAATTCTACCAGATATTTAAAGGACAATTAGTATTAATGCTCCTTAAATTATCCCACAAAATTAAAAAGGAAGGAATACTTCCAAACTCTTTCTACAAAACCAACATTACAATAATCCCCAAAATAAAGAAAGACACAGCAGAAAAAGAATAAGCCAGTCTCATTGATGAACAAAAATCCTCAACAAAATTCTAGCACCAAGGAAACCAATGGCCCAATTAAAACATGGGCCCTGGAACTTAAAAGAAACTTTACCAGGGATGAAATTAAAATGTCTAACAAATATCTTAAAAAATGCTCCACTTCTTAGCCATCAGGGAAATGCAAATCAAAACGTCCCTGAGATATCATCTCATCCTGGTCAGGATGGCAAAAATCCACAATACAAACAATAACAACAACAAATGCTGGAGAGGATGTGGAGAGAGGGGAACTCTCCTACATTGCTGGTGGGAATCCAGGCTCATACAGCCACTCTGGCGAGGAGTCTAGAGATTCTTAAAGAAATTAAAGATTGAAATGCCATATGACCCTGCGATTCCACTTTTGGGAATAACCCCCCATGCAGCAGAGGTTCACCTCAATAGCACAAGCAGGGCCATGTTCATAGCAGCACTGTTTACAATAGCAAAGTCATGGAATCAACCCAAATGTCCAACAGTTGACGAGTGGATAAGGAAAAGGTGGTATATCTATACAATGGGTACTACTCAGCCGTCAAAAATGATGAATTACTGGAATTTGCCAGGAAATGGATGTCATTAAAAACAATTATATAAAGTGAAGTATCCCAAACCCAGAAAATTAAGTGTCATATGTACTCCCTAATAGGTGGCTCCTAGTACCAAACCCACCCAGCCCACCTTGAGACACTCAAAGGTAAATCTTTGTAATACCTACAGTAATTGCAAGGATTATGAACAGGAGGGATGGGGTTGGAGGGCCACACCAGAAACAAGGAGAGAAGAGACCATGTTACAGCAGGCCTCCATCAAGGGCTGCAAGTAAGTAATGTGACACTTGGTTAAGTTCACAGACGTTCGTTCCTGATCATTTACAACTGAGGGGGTATGATCTCACCAGAAGGGGAGGGCATATAGTCTGGCAGATAAAAAGTAACCATTTTGCAAATGGGTGATTGACCCCTCCCTCACTGAGGTTTCCTACTTTTATTACATCTACCCTTGAATGTGCTCTTATAATAAGACTCCAGTTTAACAGCTTTTTGTCTCTGGCCAGGGGATGACATACAATGCCCAGCAGGATGGAGTGAAGGGCATTTCAGGAGCAGCAAAACTGCAAAAGAAAATCAACAAACCACAATCCAGAACTTCAGAAACTCTATATCGACCACCTAGAACTAGGCCAGACTAATCTCTCCCCATCCTGAAGCTCAGAGACATTTGTGGAAGAGAGGGGGCGGTAAGATTGTAAGAGCAAAAGGATGGGAGAAGCAATGATTTGCAAGATACTCCACACAAGTTAGGGCCGAAGCAATCATAATTGGACATTGTATGCCCCGCGCAATGTCCAACACACTATTGACCTCACAAAGTCTAGCATCTGCTAAAGGCACCAAGATCCTTGGAGGCAAAGGATTGACAGCCACAGTAGTGTTCCTATACTTAAGGGGAACACGGGAAAGGGTTCAGGGAAATGCCACTGGGTCCTTGAACGTCATCGGAGAGGAGGGCCCAGAGGAGAGTCAGGCATGCACAATAAAGGACTGTCTGAGAATTGGGGCGGGAGGCACTGGGGGATGGGGAGGGAAGGGTGAGGGAAGGAGGAGTAGGGGGTTCTGTGGGGGAGGAGGAGGGAGGGAGGGAACTGGTGTACCTATTAAGTTTGTATGAGCAGAAATAATAATAAATAATGTGTAAAAAAATTCTAGCAAACTGGATTCAAACATCTATCAAGAAGATCATCCATTTATTCCAGAAATACAAGGTTGGTTCAAGATACATAAATACATAAATATAATTCACCATTTGAACAAATGCAAAGAGAAAAATTATACAATTCAATCAATGCTGAAAAAGTTTTTGAAAAAAATTAACAATGCTCCTATATGATGAAGTGTTTCTTAGCCGTATGCTTTTATTTTAATTGTGAAGATTTTTCTGTTTAGTTCCATAACCAATTTTTTTAAATTATGTTGTTTTAGTCTAGGAGATTAATTTTTTTGTATTTTTTTATTTATTTCTTCCACTCATACAAAGTTGATAAATACCCCATTTCCCTCCCTCCCTCCACCCTTCCCTGAACCCCCTTGCTCCCTCCTCCCTTTTCCCTTTCCTTCCCCCCTCCCTTTCTCCCAGTGCTCCCTCCCCCCCATTCCTGTAGCATCCTTTAGTGTGCATGTCAAACTTCCCCTGGGTCCTCTTCTCTGATGAGGTGTAAGAGCTCAGTGGCATTGCCTAGAACTCTTTCTTGTGTTCCCCTTTAGTATAGAAGCACTATTGTGGCTGTTAATCTTTTGCCTCTAAGAATCCTAGCGCCTGTTGATCCATGCTAGACTTTGGAGGTTCAATGATATGTTGGTAATTGCACAGGTCATGCAAAGTCCTATTATGATTACTTCAGCCCTAGCTTGTGTGGAGTATCTTGCATATCGTTGCTCCTCCCCATCTTTAGGCTCTTACAATTTTACCACTCCCTCTTTCGCAAATTTCCCTGAGCTTTAGGGTGGGGAGAGATTAGGCTAGCCTGGTTCCAGGTGGTTGATGTAGAGTCTCTGATTTTCCGAATTATGGTTTGTTGATTTTTTTTCAGTTTTGCTGATCCTGCACTGCCCTTGGCTCCATCCTTGGCTCCATCCTGATGGGTATTGGATGTCACCTCCTGGACCACGTGAGCAAGCATGTGTTCAACTAGGAGTTAATTTTTGAGTTCACTGCATTCTAGCCATTACTCTTCTGTCAGATATACATCTGGAAAATATTTTCTTCTATTTTGTGATCTGTCTTTCACTTGAATGGCAGCTTTCTTTCTTTCTTTTTTAATTTTGTAAAAATGGTTTATCAATTATATTCCTGTATAAAACACAAGGGAGAAAGCTGACTAATCGACACTCAACTGTTGCCACATGAAAAGGGTACTTATCAAACTTAGAATCTAAGAACACAGAAGTGTCTCTTTCGCCATGTCTACAGTAGCTTCTATGCTTTTCCACTGAACTGATTTAAAAAATCCCAGAGCCCCATCCTTCTTTTGTCCCAGTACTATACTATGAGAGCGAGCAGCAGGCTGATGCTGCAGCCTCCTAAACGTTTTCTGCTGTTCCTTCTTCCCAATCAGAGATTTGTGGATGTGTGGGATCACACCACCCCAACTATGGTAGTCTTGATAAGTGAATCCAACTCTTCATCACCACGGATTGCAAGCTGCAAGTGATGTGGAGTGATATGTTTTACTTTGAGATTCTTGGATGCGTTGCCTGCCAACTCCAGCACCTGTAGTCCAGCTCTCTGTGAGCTGGACACCGCTTTGGCTTTGGCCTTTCCACTATCTTTTCCAGCTTTGCCTCCAGCCATGGTCTTGGCTGACTGTCGTCCCTCAGGCTGCCACTGTCACAACCCAGGAGCTTTCTTTCTTATACAGAAGTTTTTTAGTTTTTTTTTTATACATTTATTAAAACAACACTTTATATACATGATCCTTTCCTCCCTCTTTCCCCCATCTTCCTTCCCTTCCCTTCTACTCTCATCTCATCCCACTCTCCCTTCCATCACTATGTGAACCCAGTTTACTCCTCGTACCCTCCTATCCTTTGGTTCTATGGGTCCTTGGGTTTCTTCTATATCATCTGTTCTCATGAAGGTTCTGGCCTCTGTGGCAGACAGAGAGGCCTTTCTTTAGGCTGCCCACTGATATGGTACTCCCCTACCTCTGCCTAACCTCTTTCCCCTAAGGATCCTACTGCCTGAAACTATTTCTCCTGAGTTCCATAACAGGTCATGGTGGCATGCTGATATGTTCAACACTGTGCAGGTCTGGTAAGATGAAGTCCCATTTTCATGAGTTCCTGGCTGTGGCTGCCCTATCTTGACTGGAGTGATTGCTCAGCAACAGAACTCTCCATTTTTAGGCTCTTACAGTCTTACCGCCCCCTCTTTAGCAAAGTTCTCTGAGCCTCTAGATGGGGAGAGATTTGGCTGGCCTGGTACCAAGTGATCATTGTTGTGTTGCTGGTGTTCTGTATTCGGATTGTTTGTTGTTGTCTATTTTGCTATTCTTGCATTGCACAAGATTACATCCTATCTTCATGTTGAGATCCTCTCCTATCCAATAATACAGAAACTGGAAGAGAGGACTTCATACAAGAGAAGCCATGAAGGGAATGGAGGATCAGGAGTAGGACATAATCTGGCTGTCAACTAATCACTAACCACCTCCCTCCATGATGGGGAACACACAAACAGTGCTTCAAACCAATCCAAATACCAGTGATTAGAACGGAAACTGAACGTGAACTGGATCAGATAGCTCACTAATTGTAGGTCTTTCTTGATGGTGACATCGTTTCTTTATTGAACTTTGCTCCTTTGCCTTCATTCTCTTTTGGTATTCTTTACCCTACCTTCCTATTTTGAATTCTTCATGGTTGTAAAGAGTGGTAAAAGAATTTTACCTTGAGTGTGTCATTATGAGGGCTTGGAATTAGATTCCATTTATAAGGGAAAACATGTAACATCTAGTTTATTGAGCCTGGGGTGCTTGATTCAGTATGATTTCTTCCAGTTCTATCCATTTAGCAACAAAATTCATTAATTAGTTTTTTTTATAGCTGTGTAGTATTCCATCATGTATATGTACCACAATTTCATTATGCATTCATCAACTGTCAAACATCTAGGCTGATTACATGACTTTACCATTGTGAATAATACTTCAATGAACATGAATGTAGATTTGTTACCATAGTATGATGAAACATTTTTTGGAAATATTCCCAGCAGTGGTATAATAGGGTTATTTGACATTTCAATTTTTAAATTTTTTAGGAACAGCCATATTGATCATCATAGTGGTTGTACACATCTGTATTGCCACCATAAATATATGAGGATTCCCTTCTCCCCAAATCCTTTCCAGCATGTGTTGGTGCATATCATTTGGATGTTTGCCATTCTGACTGGTGTGAGATGATATCTCAGGGTAATTTTGATTTGAATTTCCCTGATTGCTAGGAGGTATTTTATAAGGCATTTATAAGGCATTTGTTGGACATGTCAAACTCTTTCTGGGAAAATTTTTTTTAAGTTCTGTGGCCCACTTTCTAATTGGGATGTTTATCCCTTTGGTGTTTAATTTTTTGAGTTCTTTTTACACTCTACATATTAGTCCTCTATCAAATACTTTTTAGTGAAGTTTTCTCCTATTCTCTGGGTTGTCTTTTTGCTTTGTTGATGATATCTTTAGCTGAACAAAAGCTCTTTAATTTTATGAGATCTCATTTGTTGAAAGTTAGTTCTATTCCTTGAGCTATTTGGGTCCTGTTTAGAAAGTGTTGACTTAGGCCAAGCAGTTTGAAGGAATTACTACCCTTTTTTTAGGATTTTTATAGTCTTTGGTCTAATGTTTAGGTCTTTGATCCATTTGGGGTTGATTTTCATAAATGGGGACAAGTAAGGGTCTAGTTTCAATCTTCTGCATGTGGATATCCCAGTTTTGCCAAGACCATTTGTTGAAGATACCATTGTTTTGTCATTGAATTTTCTGGATATGTCAAAAATCAGAGGACTGTATGTGTAGGGGCTTATTTCTGGGTCTTTGAACCTTATTAATTGATCTCTGTGTCTGTTTTGGAGCTAGTACCATGCTATCTTTATTACTATGGATTCATAGTATAGTTTAAGGTCTGTATGGTGATTCATATGGAAGCCAAAAAGACCAGCATAATTATAGTTATCCTGAGTAATAAAAGCTATGCTGGAGGAATCACCATACATTGAATCTGTATATTGCTATTGGTAGGATGGAAATTTTTATGATGTTAATTCTACCAAACCAAGAATATGGGAGGAGGTCTTTTCGCCTTCTGGTATCTTCTAAAATATCTTTCTTTAGGGCTTTAAAATTTTATTGTACAGGTCTTTTACTTCCTGATTAGATTTACATCGAGGTATTTAATTTTTCTAAATGCTATAATAAATGGAATTGTTTCCTTAATACTTTGTCACTTCTTCATGCTTGATGTATTAAAAACATCATTGACATTTGAATATGACTTTGTACCCTGCCACTTTGCTGAACTTTATTAGTTCCAAGAGTTTCCTGGTGAAGTTTTTGGGGTCTCTCGGATAAAAGATCATATTGTTTTCAAATAAGGATAACTTGACTTCTTCTTTTCCTATTTGTATTCCTTTTATTTCCTTCTCTTGTCTAATAACTCTAGCTAAGATTTTCAGTATGATATGCCTAGTTCCTGATCGAAGAGGGAAGCTTCAAGAATTTCACCATTGAAAATGATCCTTGCTATAGGTTTGTTGTGTATATCCTTTATTATATTGATTTATCTTCTTATCATTCCAATTGTCTTCAGGACGTTGATCATAAAGGGATGTTGGCTCTTTTCAAAGATTTTTTTTCTGCTTCTATCAAGAGAATGATGTGTTCTTGTTCCTTGGATTTGATTATTTGATGTATTACATTTATTGATTTGTGTATGTGGGAAATAGATAAAAAGAATCTCAAAATGAGATAGGCATTGAGTGCTTTAATAAACTTTCCTCTTAGGACTACCTTCAATCTATCACAAAGATTTTGATACGTTGTACTTTCATTTTTGTCATTTATTGCTAGAAAATTTTGAATTTTCCTTTTGACTTCTACCTGAAACCTATTCCTTGTTCAGTATTGTGGTATTTAATTTCTAAGAATTTGTGCATTTTCTGACACTTGCTTTGTTGTGGATGTCTAGCTTTATTCCATGGTGGTCAGATAGAGTACAGGACATTTCAACTTTCCTGAATATGAGGAAGTCTGTTTTGTGTCCCCCAATATGTGTTCTATTTTGGAGAAGGTTCCATGGGCTGCTGATAAGAATATGTATTCTTTATTGTGGGGACAGAAGGTACAGTAGAGGTTTGTCAGGTCCATTTGGGTTATGGATTGATTAAGTTCCAATGTATCTCTGTCCAGTTTTTGGCTTGTTGATCTATGCAGTGGTAAGAGTAGCATGCTAAATCCCTTGCTATGATCATGTTTGAGTGATTTGTTATTTTAAATGGTGTGACGTGTGTTTAATGAATGTGATTGAGCCTATATTAGGTGTGTATATGTTCAGTATTGTGAAGTCTTCCTGATGAATTATTTGCTTTCTTCTGTGTCATATCTTATGAGTTTTTTGGTTTGAAGTCTGCGTTGTCAGACATCAGAACTGCTACTCCTGCTTGTTTTCTTTTTCTATTAGCTTGCAATACTTTTGGCCAGACTTTTTGTTTGAGAATGTGCCTATTTTTCATGTTAAGATGTGTTTCCTGAAGGCAGCAGATGGCTAAATTGTGATATTTGGTCTGTGTTTGTAGCCTATGTCTTTTGATTGGAGAGTTAATTCCATTAACCTTTAGGATTATAATCGAGAAATGCTTCTTGGTTCCTGTCATTTTTCTGTTTTGGTGTTTTTTATGTGTGTATTTCTTTGCTAAGAAATTGTGTTTGTATTATTTTTCCCTTCTGTCCTCTTGGGCATGTTTGTCCTTTTCTCTGAGCTTGAGTATCTTTTCTAGCATCTTTTGTAGGCCTGGTTTGGCGTTCATGTAAGTCTACAATGTGTTCTTATGGTAGAAGATTTTTTCTTTTCCTCACAAACATGTTTAATAGTTTTGATGGGTATATTAGTCTGGGTTGAGATTTGAGCTCATTCATGACTTAAATCTTTCCAAGCTCTTCTGGCTTTTCCTGTTTCCATTGAAAAATCTGTTGTTGTATTAATAGACTGACCTTACATGTGACATAGTATTTTTTTGGTTTTTCATTCTCTTTAATTAAACCATTTTGCTCTGTCATCTTATCTTCTAGTTCTGATATTCTATTTTCTGCTTTGTTTGTTCTGCTTGTAAGACTTTCTGTTGAATTTTGGATTATAACTAGCTTATTTTTAATTTCAAGCTTAATTTTTGTATGCCTAGTTTTATTTCTTCAACTGTCTTTTTCAATTCACTTAAGTGCCTGTTGTACTCCTGTTCATATTGGCTGATGTGATTATTTAACTGTTCTTTGATTTCCTCTTTCATTGTTTATATCATGGTAAAGATCATCCTTGTCTTTGTTATTGAATTCATAACTAATAACTTAGTGGTTATTCTGGTAGGGCTCCATTGTCATGGGGGTCAATGTTTATATGGGGGAGTTGTGGTGGTGTTTTTTTTTTCTGTTTCTTGTAGATTTATGGTAATTTTTGTTTTTTTGTGTTTGATTTCTTAAATCTTTCTTGATGTATATTTATAAGTTGTTATGTGTCAGAAAGAATTGCTGCATTTGGACTGTTACTGCTAATGTTTTATCTAAGTATCTAAGGTCTCTGTCTAGGATTCCTGGCTATTATTTCATAGGTAAGGTGATATGTTACCAAAAAAAAAAAAAAAGTGTCAGGGCCCTACTCTGGTTCTGGGGGTGACAGAGTTTAGGTCTAGTTTTGCCTGGATGTTTGGGATTTTTATGTCAATGATTGTTATTTGGATTAAGTATCAGATAAGCTTTATATTATGAAATAGGGTAGGTTTAGTATTCAGGGGTTAGAGCTTGAATAGTATTGCAGCTATGTTTTTGAGGGTGACTAGTTAATGCCCTAATGAATGTGTGTGTGGTAATTTGGATGTGCTGTACAGAGATCTGAAGCAGAGGTGACTATCAGCTGTGATGAAAAGAAAAGTGAAAAGGGTTACTTATTTTAGGATCATATGTAAAGATTCCTCTCCATTCAGTGGAAAGAGTTTTAGGATCCTCAGTGTCAAAGTGCTGATGCTGTGGTCCCAAATTTGTGGTGTCTGTGGAATTTGTTAAAATCTTGGAAGTGCTATTATTGGTTGACTGAGGGGGTGTTGGTTAAGACTGCCTTACACTGGTCCCCATTAGCTAATGACTGCTAGTGTACCAAAGCCTAGAGGAGTGCCAGGCCCTAAAACCAAAGAAAGTCCAATATGCTACAGAGCCTATAGCCGTGGCCAAAGGTTTTCCCAAAACTTACCACCTGTTCCAAGGAAGGAAATCTGATCTGCCAATGCCTGCTTGTGTCCCAGAGCCTAGGGAAGTGCCCTGCAGCAGGACCTAAGCCCAAAGGAAAAAGTCTTAGTTTCATGTAATCTCATTCAGCAAATTGTTCACTTTATTCCCTGCTTTATTCGAGCCTTATGCAGAAAGTCTCTGTCTGGGATTGTATGCTGTAGCATACTGCCTATTTTCTGATATAGCAGTTTTATGACATCAGGATGTATACTAAGGTCTTTGATTCATTTTGAATACAGAGTTATAAGATATTTGGATCTGTTTGAAGTCTATATTTATATATCCAGCTTTACATCCACCATCTGTTGGAGATGCTATCTTTTCACCAGTGAATACTTTTTGTGTTTTTAGTCAAAAACCAGTTAGCTATAATTGTGTATATTTATACTTGAATTTTATCTTCTGTTCAATTGATCAAAAAGTCTGGTTTTGTGCTGGAACTTTTTTTCTTATTATGTTGCTTTCCATATCTATGTTTATGGCTCCATAGTATAGCTTGAAATCAGGTGTGGTGAGAGGCCTCATTGCATTTTTGTTGTTGTTGTTCAGACTTGCTTTTGCTGCCTTTGGTCTTTTGTGGTTCCATATAAATTTTAGAATTGTTTTTCCTATTTATGAAGAATGTTCCTATCTATGAAGAAAGCTTACTAGATTGTATTAAATCTGGAGGTTGTTTCTGATAGGATAGCCATTTTCACAACATTGAATTTTCTGACCCATGACAGGGGAGAAATTTCCATCTTCTAATTCATTCTTCAAATTTATGTCCTCAGTATCTTAAGGTTTTTGGCTGAATGTCTTTTATATACAAGGTTAAATTTGTTCACAAGTATTTTATTTGTTTGGCAGTTATTGTGAATGTAATTACTTCATTAATTTCTTTTTTCAGTATGCTTGACATTAGTAAACATTTTAAGAAGGAATAAATATAAGCCAAGCTAGTTTTGTTACTTTCCTGGAAATACATGAAAGAAATATTGATTCACCTTGAAATAAAAAAAAAGCACAGAGATCTAAGAAAGATTCCAGGAAGTCCAGCTTAGTGAACAAATGAGCATGTTGCTTATAGGATTATGATTGACTCATGGGCAACTAAACCAGTGAAAAAACAGCCCCATACATATTTCATATGCAGCTGTGGTGGTCGAAGATGGGAGAATATCACAGAAGGATCTTGTGTGAGTCTAGCCCTTCCTTTCCCAAGAAAAGCAATAATAACCGTATAACACAATTTAGCTATTTGCGGTCAAGTTTTGTTTATTTCCTTGCCATGACTATAAATCAAGTTTTCCTATATATCAACATATCTACTCTGGTCCATGATAGTAACAGTCCGTCAGTCACGGAGAAACCACTTTGTTGCACAGGTGAAGAGTAGACAGATAACATTGAGGAAAGAAAGGAGAATGCTTTCTGAAACCAGAAAAGACTTGGCTTTACTTGCATGGTCAGAAGAAAGTGAATGGGGTTGGAACGCAGAGTATGCAAAGAAAAACAGTAATAGATGGATCTGCAAAGGACCTTAGAAGCTCCTTTCATGAACTAAACACTGATTGCACTAAACTATTAACGTATATTGAGTTCCAGCCAAGAACTTGGAGCTAGACATGGTCACTGAGTGATAAACAGACTAATGAAAGCAACCACCCCATATGATGCAACATCCAGCAGTGTAGAGATTAGGATTTGTGGACATATTTTAAAAATCTATGAAATAGTGCTTGCTTCAGCAGCACAAATACTAAAATTAGAATAATACAGAGAAGATTACCATGGTCCCTGCACAAGGAAAACAGGCAAATTTGTGAAGCAATCCATATTTGGGGGACTGAGTGCTGCATATGGGCTGCTTGTGGGCCAGTGGCTTTTTTCTCTCCAGAACCTGAATCCCTGGGTTGCTCTTCCCCTAACCCCCTGCTAATTACACACATACAGGAAATAAGTCTAAGTAGATGATTTCAAACAGCTCCAAACCTTAAGAATATAGAAAGAAAGGTCCTCTGAGAGACAACGTAATAGTCACTTCAAAATATCCATCTGAGAAGCATCAACACAATTCAATAGCCAGAAAACACCAAAATCAGTACTTTTTTTTGCAAGTGAATACCCAAATACTTGTTACCTAACACAAAGAAAAACTTAGACACTATTAACATCATCTAACTGCTCAAAAATAGCATTCCAGAGTGTCTTTAAATGAAACTACGATCTACATCTACTCATCCTAAAAATCCCAATGTCTCACAAGAAAAACAGAAAAAATACAAGAATCCAAGAAAATATGTCTCCCCTCAAGATCATCGAATCCAAGGCTTCAGATCCCACAGAGGATATCCCATTGGAAGATATCCAAGAGAACAAAAACCAAGACAATGAATTTCAAAGATCAATTATAAATATGTTCAAACAGCTCCAAAAGGACATATATAAATGCATTTCAAGAAGAACACAACAAACTTAGGAAAGAAATTCAAGAAAACCCAAACAAAACACAAATAAAATTAAAATAGAGAGCCTGAAAACAAATCTAGAAACATAAAAAAACACAAAGTGAACTACAAACAAACATAGAAATACTAAAAAAAAATCCCAGACTGAAACAGCACTAGAACAAAAAATCAAAACAATATAATAAAAAATTCAATAGAGAGCCTCAAAGACAGAACTGATCTTTTAGAAGATACTCTCAAACTGGAAGAAAAAGATAGAAGAAGGTCATATATCAATGAAAGAAACAGATACAATGAAAAACACACTTGAATGGAACATACAGGAACTCTGGGACACCATCAAAAGGTCCAACATATGGACCATGGGTATCCATAGAAACAGATACACAAGAGGAAGATCCATCATATACATCAATGAGGAAATATTGGAAATTTTCCATGACTTAAAAAAAAAGAGATACCCATCTGGATTCAAAAGTCATACAAAACACCAAATACTCAGGACAAAAAAAAAAACCCCATGAATATGATAAGCCACATTCCAAATATACACATTAAAGACAAGATCTTAAGAGCTGCAAGACAAGGAGAACAAGTCACATATAGAGGCAAATCCATCAAAATAACAACTGACTTCTTGATACAAATGGTAAAATCCTAGAGAGACACAATACAAGTTCTGAATGAATACATAAATGCCAACCCAGATTATTATATCCAGCTAAACTGCTGGTCATAATAGAAAGTGAAAGAAAAATATTCCATAACAAAAACAAACTAAAAGACTAGATGGCCACTAAACCAGGACTACAGAGAATACTGGAAGAAATGTGCAAGATGGAAGAAAATGATAAACACTTCAAAGAAGCAAAAGGGAATAAATAATATCAGCATAAGAGCTGAATGAGGACCTAAAACAGGCCGACACCACAGACCACAAAATGTCAGCAACCATTAAATACCTATCAATGATAACTTTAAATGTCAATGGGTTCACCTGTCCAATCAAGAAAGGCTTATAACTTAGATCAAACATCATGACCTATCAATTTTCTGCTTCCAAGAAACACACCTTACCTTGAAAGATAAACACTTTCTCAGGGTAAAAGAGTGGTCAAAAATACTATAAGTAAATGGAAATAGGAAATAAGCAGGAGTTGCCGTCTTAATGTCAAAAAAATAGACTTCAAACTAAAGTAAAACATAAGAGATGCAAATGGATACTACATCTTAGTAGAGGGAAAAATTTCAGCAAGAAGATCTTAAAGATATCTTAAACAAATCTTAAACATATATGCACTAAACATGGAAGCACCCAAATTTATCAAACAAGCACCACAGGAGACAGAACAACTAATCAACCCAAACATGATAGTAGTATGAGACTTCAACACCCCACTCTCACGATTGGATGGGTCAATGGGCCAAAAACCATAAATCAAATGGTTTACAGATATCTATAGAACATTTCATCCAAACACTAAAGAATATGTATTCCACTCAGCAGCTCATGGGACACTCTCAAAAATACACCATATACTATAGGACACAAAACAAACCTCCATATATATGGAAAAATTAAAATCATTCATTTCATACAATCTGACCATATGAAATAAGTTAGACATCTACAGCAAAGGAAACAATAGAAACCACATAAATTCATGAAAGCTAAACGATACATTTTTGAATGAGGAATGGATTAAAAATGAAATAAATAGGGACACAATGAACACAGTTCTAAGTTTATAACACTAAATGCCTACATCACAAAAAAGGAAAGATCCCAAGTAAATAGCTCAATGTTACACTGAAAACCTTAGAATAAAAGGAACAAACCAATCCTAAAAGTAACACATGGGAAGGAATATCAAAGATGAGGGCAGAAATCAATGAATTGATTGACAATACAAAAAAAAATCAATGAAACAAAAAGTTGGTGTTTTGAAAAGATAAACAAGATCGAAAAGCTCTTAGCTTCACTAACCAAAAGAAGAAGAGAGAACACTCAAATCTACAAAATCAGAAAAGGAGGAAATTATAATAGATACTGGAGAAATCCAGAGGATCATAAGGACATATTTTAAAAATTTATATTTTCTTAAATTGGACAGTCAAAAGGAAATTTATGAACACATATGACCTACCAAAACTGGCTCAAGATGAAATAGACACATTAAATGAGTAAATAAAAAGAGATGAAATGGAAACAATAATTATAAGTCTTCAAACAAAAAAAGTTCATGACCAGATGGATTCAGTGCAGGATTCTACCAGGACTTCAGAGAACTAACAGTTTTATTCCTCAAATTATTCCATAAAATAGAAAAAAGAAGGAATACTCCCAAACTCTTTCTACAAAGCCACTGTAACTCTCATTTCAAACCCAAACAAAGAAAAGAAAGAATTACAGGCCAATCTCACTAATGAACATAGATACAAAATAATCAATAAAATACTAATAAACCAAATCCAAAACCATATCCAAAGGATCGTACACCATGATCAAGTCAGTTTCATACCAGAAATACATGGATGGTTTAATATTCATACATCAATAAATGTGATTCACCATATTAATAGACTTCAAAACAAAAATCATATGACCCTCTCAATAAAAAAGTACCCTTGACAAAATTCAACATCCTTTCATGATAAAAGTTTTGGAGAAAAAAGAAATAGATAGGAATTATTTCAACTTGATAAATGCTATATACAATAAGCTTAAAGCAATTCTAAATAGGAAAAAAACTGAAGCATTCCAACTTAGATCAGGAATGAGACAAGGCTGTCTGCTGTCACCATTCCTGTTCAATATTGGACTTGAAGTACTAGCTAGAGCAATAAGGCAAGAGAAGAAGATAAAAGGGATATAGATAGGTAATAAAGAAAACAAAGTATTCCTATTTTCAGATGATATCATTCTATACTTGAGGGATCCATATGACTCCACCAAGAAAGTACACAAATTAATAAACAATTTCAGTGGCAGGCTACAAAATCTACAAGTAAAAATCCGCAGCCTTCCTAATATACCAAAGACAAACAAGCAGAGAAAGAAATGAAAGAAAAACTATCATTCACCATATATACAAAGACAATAAAATATCTTGGAATAAATTTAACCAAGGAAGTAAAAGATCTGTATAATGGAAACTACAATACATTGCTAAATTAAAGTGAATACTAGAAAGTGGAAAGATCTTCCTTGCTCATGGATTGGTAGGATCGATATTGTGAAAATTACCATCCTACCCAAGGCAATGTAAAGATTCAATGTAATTCCAATCAAAACGCCAATACAATTCTTCACAGAAATGGAAAAACAATCTTCAAATTCATATAGAAAAACAAAAATCACTATTAGCCAAAAGAGTTTTGAGTAATAAAAAAACTGCTGTAGGTATCACTATGCCCGATTACAAACGATACTGCAGAGGTATAGTAATAGAAAAAGCTTGGTACTGACACAAAAACAGACACATTCACCAATGGATTAGGACAGAGTACCCAAATATAAGGTCCCACATATATAGCTGCTTGCTTTTTTGACAAAGGTGTCTGTCAAACACGCACGGGGGAAAAAACAGCTTCTTCAACAAGTGGTGTTAGGAAAATTGGACATCTACATGTAGAAGAATAAAAGTTGTCTGTTGCCTCTCTCCTTACACAAAAATCAACTCCAAATGGATCAGAGACCTTGATATCAAACCCAAAACCCTGAAACTGTCAGAAGACAGAGTAGGAACTGGGGCTGGAGAGATGGCTCAGGGGTTAAGCCTCTGCCTTGCAGGGGGAAGGTCCTGAGTTCGGATCCTAAACTCCACATATAAACCCTGGGTGGAAGCGGGGTCGGTCTGCGTTTCTGGTCCTAGTAGGGCGGAGCCTGTGAATCCCAGAGCACAGTAAACAAGGAGGAAGTGGAGACAGTCTGTAGTGGTTCCCGAATTCACCTGTGGTTCTACACAAACACACACACACACACACACACACACACACACACACATGCACAATTGAATAAAATTGAATAAATAAATAAAAATTAAAAAAAGAGTAGGAAGTGCACTTGAATTGATAGACCTAGGTAAAGATTTCCTAAACAGAATCACAAATGCCCAGGAACTAAGACCGATAATTAATAATAGGGACTTCATGAAATTAAAAAGTTTCTGTGCTGCAAAAGAAACTGTTAATTGAGCAAAAAGACAACCCACAGAACAGAAGAAAATCTTTGCTACCAATGAATCTGACAAAGAACTAATCTTCAGAGATACAAAGAGCTAAAAAAAAATTGAACAAGAAGTCAGAAAACATTCCAATTAAAATTTAAGGACTGTGGAACTAAACAGGGACTTCACTCAAAAAGAAAGTAAAATGTCAAACTATTATCTTAAAAGATGCTCAACTTCCCTGATCACCAGAGAAATGCAAATTAAAGCTACCTGTAATATCAGTATGGCAAAGATTTAAAAAAAAAGAGTATGCTGTTGAAAATGTGGAGAAAATAGAATATTTACTTACTGCTAGTGGGAGCATAAACCAGTACAGCTTCTTTGGAAGTACCATATCCAGATGTACTACTCCTAGAAATATTCCCAAAAGTCTGTATATTTTATAACAATGACCCTGGTCCATCAATGTTCATTGCAGCCCTATTCACCATAGCAAGAAAATGGAATGTCTACCAACAGAAGAATGGGTATAAAAATGTGGTACATGTACACAATGGAATACTATTCAGCCATCAGAAAAGATGAATTTATGGAATTTGTGGTAAATGAGTGCAACTGGAAAAGTTAATATTGATGGAATTATCTCAGACATAGATAGATAAGCACCACATGTTCTCTCTTATATGTGGATGCTAGTATTGATTTCCTTATGAATGTATTTGGTTTAGAATTATTGTATGAGCCAGAAAATTCAAAAGAGAGGGATAGAGGGAATTATGGAAAAACCTAAGATTGTGGAATATAACCCCACAGGAACCTCATATGTTAATATTATGTTAAAAAAGGCTTTTAAAGAAAAGAACAAAAATTGGTAACCCCTCTGCAAAGGAGGATAGAATGAAGAAAACAGGGCAAAACAAACAAAAAAGACCAGAGCTGATACACTTAGTACCCAGTGACAACTACAGGTATACTATAAGTAACAGGAGTATGGCACTTCCTGAAGAAATGTTGGTCAGAGAGGTCTCAAAGCCCGCCCAAAAATATAGGCTTTTGCCATTATTCTTGGTTGCTCTCCATAACATTGTCAGTAAGACCGTATTACTGAAGATGCAACACAAATGGATCACGGAACATGGACAACATTTCCTCCTTGCTGGATAGCTTACACAGTATCAAGGAATACTGTAGAAGCTACTGGGGAAGAGATATAATCGCAGGCCTCATCAACCCATGAGATCTGCAAGTTGCAATAGAAATCAACATGGCAACAGGTGACCACAAGTGTAATAGAAGCATGAGGAACAAAGAGACAACTAACACCTTTCTGAATGAGCTCAAGATCCACTTGTCAGAATGGAATACATTCCTGTTACTGTTAACTAGAACAATAACCTTAAAAAATGAAAGGCAATAGATCAATAAGGAAAAGCATCCAATGAACATATAGGTAGGAAGACAGTACAACAAACTGCTCTATAAATAGTACTAATATACTCAAAGATTGGAAAAGCACTCAGTCTAGAAATTTTCTAGAGGTAGAGAATTTCAAAACCCTGACAGGATGCTAGGCCAGTAGAAAACCAGTGAAGTGGCCAACAATAGCCAGGTGCATTACTGGCAACCCAAAAATGCTCACCGAGAATCAGGCCATACTAATCCCTCTCCATCCTAAGACTTAAGGAACCTCCTGGAAAGAGGTAAAGCAATCCAAGATGATGCTCAAAGTCATCCTGGGCCTCCACAGGCACACACTCAAGAGACCCCTCCACAAGCACACACACACACAGGACCCCAGAGTAGGTCATAGACTGAAGAAGGTGAAGTAGATAGAGAAGTGAAACCTACTGGTAATTGACTATTGGATTTGTTGGTTGAAGAGTTCTCACAGCATGAAATCAGATGAATAATGTACAGAGCTGATTGTGGAGGACAAATCAGGTGGCAAGCAGGCAGTTGGTAAACACAAGAGAGAAGCTTAGCTGGAATAGGGTTGGCCTTGAATTATAACCTGATCATTGCAAACCACTCCTGCATGGTTTCCATTAATGGAACAAAATGTGAAATCCCCAGATTAAAATGCAGAAGATACATTAATTACATGGCTGGTTCTACCTGTCAGATTATGAAGCAAATCTCATCCCCATTCCTCCCATTCAAAGGAAGTGGCCTTTTTCTACCCTGTATTCATTTAGTATTGGTTCTTCTCTCTTTTTTTCTTTCTTTGCTAAGGTTGATCATAATGCATAGTTTTACAACCAAACTTTCAGCACTATGCAGCTATAATAACTTCATGAATTTGTTTGTGATGATGATTAAAATTTCAAGGAGATTAAAGGTGAGCAGCTGGAATAGACCTTGGGAGCCTTTCCAAAACTCAAGGATGACAAACAAGTAGGAACATAGAGACCAGAAAGAGAAATGTGAAACTCCCACTGAGCTGATTGCTACTTGAATACCTTGTCCTTGACTTCACGCATGGATTGTCTTTAGCAGTGGAGCATTTCCATGGACTGCAGATCAAAACAGTAAAATATCTCCTGTCTGTTTAGTCCATGTTGAGATAATGAATGATTTCATCATTCTCCATGAGCCACAGAGGCTCCATAGAAACAGAGACCTAGCTAAACTTTCGGGAGGGCACTAAGTCTCTCATGCAGTTGTAGAATTTCTCTGCTCATCCCCCTTTTCATTCCTCTCATTAGTTATGGTTCCCAGTTTCATACTAAACTCTTCGCCATATCAAAACTGTGAGTCCTTTCATGCTAAACTGTTCTACAGAACATTTACACATTAAAAAAAATCTCTAAAGTGAGCAAAATGCCTCAGCCTATAAGGATATAACTCCTGATATGACTCAAGAGTTAAGGCCTTGCAAATGGAAGGAGTTGATTTCAGATCCTTCCATGCACAGAACTAATGAATTCTATCCTGGAAGTAAACATAATTTAGAGAGAGACAAGACATCAGAAAACTATCTGTTGATCTCTACATGTGACATGGCACAAATAGGCCTGGTCTTTATGTCTCTTTCTCTCTTATAAACTGTAAATAAATAATTAAGCAAATTTGTTATCCATCTATAGCTAGCTATCTAGATAGGTAGATAGGTAGGTAGATCTCTTCACTGATCCAGCCATTCTATTTTCAAATTCATTAGCTATCTCCTGCCAACTTCTGCTTATGTTTAAAGCTTCACACAATCAGGTTCTGATATCCCACCACCAGCTGCATTCTGATTCTTCCATTTGAATAATAAACAGTCTAGCCAATAAATTATCCCCCTAACTGGTGTACCCCTATTACCTTCTTCTCTCAACAGTTGTCCCCAACTAACAATTCCTATCAGACCACTAACACCCTCACAGCTGCGTCCTTCTTTGGAAGTCTAGTAGCACTTTGTGGTAAACTGATGCTGCAGTTCATTTGTTTTAGTTTTGCTGTGCTTTTGTTTGTTTTTGAGACAAGGTCTAGTGTAGCCCAGGCTGATTAAAAACTCACTGTGTAGATTGAGAGTAACCTTTCATTTTTGGCCCTCTTATGCTTACCTCCTGAGAATTATATTAAAGTTTTTGTGAATACCAAATTTAAGCATGTTGTCTACTCTATGCTACAAAAAAAATCACAGATTCAGTAATTATGTTTTTTCCATTGCTGTTTGTGAAGATTTCTTTTTCATTCTATGTTATTTATATGTATATTATTTATGTTATTTTATTTTATCTTAACTTATTTATTTACCGTTGTGTGTGTGCACGTGTGTGTATATCAGTGTGTTCTTGTGACTTTACGAATCATCCTGGATTGTTTCTATCTTCTTCTTGCTTTGCTCTGGGATTTCCCAGAAAAGGCTGTTGCCTTTTGCTCCTTGCATTTTTACATGGGAATTAGGATCCAAACTTGGGACCATCTGCTTGCAAGGAAGAGTTTTAAGCCCTGACCCTTCTCTCCAGACCAGATTCAGTAATTATTAAAGGTTATAAATTTATTGCCTGCTCTTTTAAAGATAGAGAAGCATGAGATCAAGATTTCAAAAAACTTGTTGATTGCCAAGAGCTACTTCCAGAGTAGCTTCCTGAATGCTAAGTCATGAAGCAGAGAAAGATATTATGATGGAAGGAAGAAGGCCAAAAAGAACTACTCTTTCTAGAAAGCCTTTTTATAAGCATTTCTATTCCTATTCATAAGAGATGAGACCTCATGGCTTAGTTATCTCTCTAACATTTTCTTTAATTATAGTAATTGTGGCTATTACATTTCAATGACTATCCAGTCATTGGATTTGTAGGGGAGACAATCAAGTTCCAGCACTCTTTGATGGACTTAAAGACACCTGTTAGTTTAAAAAGGAAAAGGAAATCAGGACCAAACCTGACATTGTGTAGAAGTCACAAAACGGTCCATTTATGAGGAAAAACTAACATGAGGGAGACATTTAAGAATATGGTTTATTACACCAAGGAGATAAATGGTCCGATTAAAAAATGGGCCTCACTAATCTCTCCCCATCCTGAAGCTCAGGGAAATTTGCAGAAGAGGGGGTGGTAAGATTGTAAGAGCACAAGGACGGGAGGAGTAATGATATGCAAGATACTCCATACAAGTTAGGGCTGAAGCAATCATATTTGGGCTTTGCATGCCCTGTGCAATGTCCAACACACTATTGACCACACAAAGTCTAGCGTTTGCTAAAGGCACCAAGATACTTGGAGGCAAGGGATTGACAGCTTCAATAGTGTTCCTATGCTTAAAGGGAACACAGGAAACGGTTCTAGGAAATGCCCCTGGGTCCTTGCACCTCATCGGAGAGAAGGACCCAGAGGAGAGTTTGGCATGCTCATTAAAGGATGATCCGGGGATGGGAGGGGGAGGCACTGGGGGAAAGGGAGGGAAGGGGAAAGGGAGGGGGGCACGGGGGTGGGGGGTGGAGGGAGGGAAAGGACCCGTGTACCTGTTAAGTTTGTATGAGTGGATTTGCTGCTGCGAAAGAAAATCAACAAACCATAATCCAGAACTTCAGAGACTTTATATCAACCCCTTAGGACTAGGCTAGCCCAATCTCTCCCCATCCTGAAGCTCAGGGAAATTTGCGGAAGAGGGGGCGGTAAGAGTGTAAGAGCACAAGGATGGGAGGAGCAATGATACGCAAGATACTCCATACAAGTTAGGGCCGAAGCAATCATAATTAGACTTTACATGCCCTGCGCAATGTCCAACGCACTATTGCCCCACAAAGTCTAACATTTGCTAAAAGCACCAAGATCCTTGGAGGCAAGGGATTGACAGCCAAAATAGTGTCCCTATGCTTAAGGGGAACACAGGAAAGGGTTCAAGGAAATGCCACTGGGTCCTTGTATGTCATCGGAGAGGAGGACCCAGAGGAGAGTCAGGCATGCACATTAAAGGATTCTCCAGGAAATGGGGGAGGGGAGGCACTGGAGGGTGAGGACGGAGGGTGAGGGGAGGGCTAGCAGAGGAGTTGGGGGGAGGAGGAGGGAGGGAGGGAACTGGTGTACCTATTAAGTTTATATGAGCGGAGATAATAAAAAATGTTAAAAAAAAGTTTGTATGAGTGGAAATAAAAATAAATAAATAAAATAAAATAAAAATCAAGTTAATAAAAAAATAATAAAAGTAAAAATAAAGGCTAGACACCCCTGAAAAAAAATGGGCCTCAGAACTCAAAAGAAACTTTACCAGGGATGAAATTGAAATGTCTAATAAATATCTTTAAAAATGCTCCATATCCTTAGCCATCAGGGAAATGCAAATCAAAATTTCCCTGAGATATCATCTCACCTCGGTCAGGATGGCAAAAATCCACAATACAAACAACACTATATGTTGGAGAGGTTGTGGAGAGAAGGGAACCCTTATACATTGCTGGTGGGAATGCAGGCTTATATAACCACTCTAGCAATCAGTGTGGTGATTTCTAAAACAGTAAGATTAAAATGCCATATGACCCCACTATACCACTACTGGGAATAACCCCCCCATAATGCAGAAATTCACTATAGTGACATGAGCACAACCATGTTCATTGCAGCACTATTTACAATAGCAAGTCATAGAATCAACCCAAATGCCCAATAGTTGATGAGTGGATAAGGAAAATGTGGTACATTTATACAATGGAATATTACTCAGCTATCAAAAAAGATGAATTAATGAAATATTCCAGGAAATGGATGGAATTATAAAAATTATAGAGTCAAGTATCCCAGACACAGAAAGTTAGACACCATATGTACTCCCTAACAGGTAGATCCTAGTTCCAAACTCAATTAATGACATATTCAAAAATAAGTCTCTGTAATACCTATTGTAATCGTAAAGGATTATCAACAGGAGAGAAGGGGAAGGAGGGCCTCAAAAAAAAAGGAGATAGGGGAGAATACTTCAGCAGAGAAAACAGGCCACTGTCAAGTATTGCATGTTAAGTAGAGGGACATCTGATGAAGCTCACTCTCACTTCCCTTCCTGGCCACTTGCGATTAAAGAGGTTTGAAGTTACCAATCAGGGAGGGTAAAGGGACTGGCAGATATGAGATGGTAACCATCCGGCAAATGGGATAGTGACCCTCTCCTGCTGTGTCCTATTCCTATTCTTCTATCTACCTTTGAGTCTCCTCTTATATTAAGATCTTCATTTAAACAGTCTTTTTATCTTTGGTTAGGAGGTGACCTTAAATACTAATCGAGATGCAGCCAAGGACAGTGCAGGAAAAGCAAAACTGAAAACAACAAACCATAATTCAGAACACCGAAGACCCTACATTAATCACCTGGAACTAGACCAGCCAGATCTCTCCCCATCCTAAAGCTCAGGGAACATTGTGGAAGAGGGGAGGACAAGGCTGTAAGAGCCTAAAGATGGGGAGAATCAACAATATGCAAAATACTCCACATAAGTTAAGGCTGCAGCAGCCAGAATTGGACTTTGTCTGACCTAATGTCATAGTTAAGCACAGGTTAAGCACTTGATTATTGAGGGTTTGAGCTCTGGGCGCATTTTAGAGAATTAATGGTTGAGTTAAGCCCAGAGCAAACCTGCAAGAGATTGTCTAGTCAGGCCCAGCCTACGATGGGTGGAATTAGGTCCACCCTAAATAAATCATGGAATAAATCACGGAGAGTTGGTTGAGAGAGTTGGAATTCTATTCACTTGGCCAGACATGCTGGTCTGGCAAGTAAGGATTGTCCATCTTTCAGCCGTTATGTGGTGATGGTGTGGCCAGTTCCTTCTGCCCTGGTGTTGGTGAGTGCTCTCCCATCAAGCTGCACTGAGAACTGTAACCAGGAATCATAAAAGAGAATAAATCCTTGTTCCCTTAAGCCATTTGATGGTCATTTATCAGCAACCGTGAAGGTGAACTGCAACACATGCACAATGGCTGACAAGTGAAAGACCCTCTAAAGTCTAGCATGGATCACAGAGGAGAAGACTCCAGGCAGTAAGATCCTTTAGAGGCAAGGGATGAACAGTCATAATAGAGTTCCCATACCAATGGGGAGCCCAAGGAGGGGCTCCAGGCTTTCCCACTGAGTCCTTACCTTTCATTAGGTGGAGGACTCAGAGAGAGGTTTGGCATTCATACAAAAGGATGCTCCAGGGAATAGGAGGGAGAAAAGAGGAGGCACTGGTAGGGGAGAAGGGGGAGTGAAAGGAAGAGAGGAAGAGAGGAGAGTGCAAGAGGGGACAACTGAGGAGGGGAGGAGAGAGGGAGTGGACAGGAGTACCTATTGAGCTTGTATGATTAGGAAAAAAAGAATATGGTTTATTAGATAAGGGAATCATAATTTAGTCTTAAGGTGGGAGAATTTGGAACAGAATAGATAACCTAAATTTGAGCTTTCACTTCCTTCAATTCCAACCAGAAGTATTTTAAAGTACTTTTAAAATCTAACACGCACTATTGACCCCACAAAGTCTAGCATTTGCTAAAGGCACCAAGATCCTTGGAGGCAAGGAATTGACAGCCATAGTAGTGTTCCTATGCTTAAGGGGAACACAAGAAAGGGTTCAGGGAAATGCCACTGGGTCCTTGTACGTCATCGGAGAGGAGGGCCCAGAGGAGAGTCTGGCATGCACATTAAAGGATTCTCCGGGATTTGGGGGGGAGGCATTGGGGGATAGGGAGGGGGAGCAGGGGGTAGGGGGAGGAGGGGGGTTGGGGGGGAGGAGGGAGGGAGGGAACCAGTGTACCTATTAAGTTTGTATGAGCGGAAATAATAATAATAAATGTTAAAAAAACAAAGTATTTCATACTAATGTGATACATTACTTATATAGAGTATTCATACACTTCACATTCAGAATAGAAAGAATTTGAGCATTTAGTAAAAATAAAAACATAAAATAATTGTGGATCCATTTACTTTTTCACTGGAAAAGATCACTCAAAATCACACACAGAAACTTATATAAAGAATCATAAACACAAAGTCATGATCCATTTCATAGCTGAAGGATGTTCTTGACATGATGCTGCAAAAGAAAACAACACAGTAACATGCCCTGAGGAGATAACATTCTTAGTGAAGGGCCCTTTGATGATTTAACATTTGTATAAACAAAGAAAATGACAGTTTCCAGGACAACCTTCATAATGTGTGTTTTTAGCAGCCTCTAATCAGTTAAAAAGGAAAAGCATAAATGAGAATGATTGGAACTGTTTTGTCCAAAAACAATTTGGAAATTTAATATTCTATATGCTGAAGAAATCAAACATAATTGTTAGCCAAGTGAGTACTAATGAAATGAGAAAACCTTGAAAGGTAAAAGAAACAAAGCAATCAAAACAATTGGGGAGAGACAAAAGGAAATGGGCACAAATATTTCTATATATAAATTTGTTTGGAGCCAAAGAATAAATCTACTATAACCTTATCCATCTGCTTTAGAACTGTTATATAGAATCTAATTGCCTTTGAAAGCTTTGAATTGTTGACCCATTAAGTGATGAATAGAATTAATTGTGTACATGACAGTTAAAAGGCAGATTTCTGGGTTTACTTGAGGTTGGCCTCTGGTCTTACCTATGAGAAATTTTCTTGATTGCTTTAATTGGAGAGGAAAGATCCCTTTATGGTCATGCTTTGCCCTAAACAGAGATCCAGAATGGTTGAAAGTGAAGAGAAGTGAGCACCAACAACCAGGTATGCATTGATCCATTCCTCTCTGGTTGTGATGTGATGCTTCAGGTTCTTAACACTACAACTTCACTGAAATGTTGGACTGTCACGTGGAATGCAAGTCAACCAACTGCATTCTGCACTAAGTCGCTTGGATCAACTATTTTATGCAGAAATGTGCAATGAGATTATAAAGCATAATGTCTGTCAATATAGGCCATTTTTCATTATAGAGTGTTCAGAAATATGCCACATACCCAAATCATGACCTCTCTTCCTCACCCTAAGCCAGCTACACTTCTTTTTACTGAAAATTCTTTCCAATTTTACCTGTTTCTCCCACTTTTCCCATGATAGAAATTCCTTCTCATCTCTCAAAGTTTATGATTAAAATGTTTTTTCATCCACTGCCCAAAACATACCATGCTACTTTGTATAAGTTAAATAGCCCACTAAATTATGTGATTTTTTATATTTACCCTACTAGCCTGGAACATAAGCTTTCTCCAAATTTTTCTGATCTGCATCTCCTTATAGCCTTCTAGTCTGTCTGACTAAATTCTGACCTTCAACCCCACTTCTAAATATATGTTGTTCAAGAAACCCTGCTCAAAATTAAGATTTCCTGTCATTTTGAAAAGTTGTGTTGAATTCTATTATGGTTTGGATGTGAATTCATCCCATAAAAGACTTATGTATTAAAGACTAAGTTCTTAGTAGGCCTTTAGGATAACTCAATAATTTCTCTCTCTCTCTTTCTCTCTCTCTCTCTCTCTCTCTCTCTCTCTCTCTCTCTCAGTCTCTCTGTCTGTCTCTCTCTTTTTCTGGATGTCATGACTGAAAGCTTACTTCATACATAATGTAGTAACTTACCAAAAGTCTAAAAGCAGTGGGCAATGGAATCAGCCAATCATGTATTGAAACATCCAAAACTGTGAGGCAAAGGCCCTCTCCTTTAATCTGTTTACTTTGATATTTTATCACAATAACTAAATCATTTAAAAAAATCTCAACACTACATTTGTAATCCCTTCCTTTCTCCACCTAATATAATGAGAACGTAATGTGAAATGTAATGAAAATAGCTTTTCACCCTACCCCGCTCCGCCGGTCGGGACGCGCACGCGAGATCCAGCCGGGCCTCACCGCGCACTCTAGGACCCCAGGTCAGCCCACAGGGACCCGGCTCCGACTCCCACCATCCAGCCGGAGCCGCGCGGGGGCCGAGGGACGAGGAGGACCTCCCCCTGCGCCCGGGCCCCGCCCCAGCTGCCATCGGGTTAAATAGCTCCACGCCGACGCGCCCATCGTCCCTTTTCACCCCACCCGGCTCCGCCGGTCAGGACACGCGCGCGGTCCACCCGGGCCTCACCCCGCGCCCTAGGTAAGTCCCCGTTCGGGCCCTGCCCACCAGGACCCCAGGCCAAATAATTCAGTTTAGTGAAATTGAGAGATCCTAAGAGTTAAAATGACAATGCCAAAGTCACAGTGCAAATCCATGAGAAGCAACACTCAAGTAAACAAATTTCCCACTGAAGAAATTAATCCCATAATGTTAGACTCCAACAAGAACAAACCCGCAGAAAAAGGCTAAGAAAGCCTGACCCAGGATAACGACTTTCAAAATATGATCATTACCATGTTCAATACTATGAAAGAGGAAATCCGGGAGGAATTACATAATCGAATCAATCGCTTTGAAGAGGAACACAACAGACATCTGGAGGAGTTGAGAAAAACAGTGCAATAAACAAAAAGTGGCATAGAGCAGTTAAAACAAACTCAAGCAGAGATTTAAAACTGAGCTAAAAGACAAGTTATCAACCCAGAACGCCACAGAGAGCCTTATCAACAGAACTAATGAAGCAGAAAACAGAATTTCAGACCTTGAAGATAAAGTGGGAGTACTAACCAGCTCAATGGAAGAGGCTGTTAAAGCCAAAAAGATACTTAAGAGAAATATCCAAGAGATATGGGACACCCTGAAGAAGCCTAACATGCGTATTCATGGAATACCGGAGCAAGAATCTCAAAATACCACCCCTGAGGAAATTTTTCAAACGATCATCAAGGAAAACTTTGCTCATCTAAAAAAAGAGAGGCCCATTCATATACAAGAGGCATTCCGCACCCCAAACAAATACGACCAAAATAGAAGCACACTGCGGCAAATAATGGTTAAAACACTCCACATTCAAGATAAAGAACTGGTGCTGAGAGCTTCAAGGGAGAAAAAACAAGTCACTTTTAAAGGCAAACCTATTAAAATAACAAATGACTTCTCAGTCGAAACAGTAAAAGCAAGAAGAGCTTGGAGAGACATACTTCAAGTATTGAATGAGCAAAAATGTCAACCCAGGCTGATTTACCCTGCAAAACTATCAGTCATGATCGAGGGAGAAAGAAAAATTTTCCAGCACAAAGACAACTTTAAGGGATACATGGCCACCAAACCAGGCCTTCAAAAACTGCTAGAAATGATACTCAAGCGTGAAGGAAAAAACAGGCATATCCAGGAGAACAGAAGGCAAATATAACACCATTAAAAGCGAAGCAATGTACTTATAAAAGCTACTAAACATAATAAATGTCTGGAATTAACAATAGTTTCTCCATTATAACACTAAATGTTAATGGACTTAATTCACCGATCAAGAGACACAGATTACAAGCTTGGATTAAAAATCACAATCCATCAATCTGTTGCCTGCAGGAAACCCATCTCACCACAAAAGATAGGCACGCTCTAAAAATAAAAGGCTGGTCAACAATTCTACAAGCAAATGGAAGCAGAAAACAGGCAGGGGTAGCCATTATGCTATCAGACAAAGTGGATTTCAAACCAAAAAAAATTATAAGAGACACGGATGGATACTACATTTTAGTCACAGGTACAATTCACCAGGAAGATTTCACAATACTGAACATATATGCACCCAATACGGGCCCCTCCACATTCATTAAGAAAACCCTACAGTGTCTAAAGCAAGAAATCAACCCTCAAACGATAATTCTTGGGGACTTCAACACCGCCCTCTCTACATGGGATAGATCAACAGGTCAAAAGCTTAACAGAGACACTTTGGAACTTAATCAAACCCTGAAAGAAATGGACCTCACAGATCTCTATCGAACTTTTCACCCACGCACCAAAGAATACACATTTTTCTCAGCAGCACACGGAACTTTCTCCAAAATAGATCACATATTGGGCCACAAAATGAATCTACACATATACAAGAAAGTTGAAATTCTAACCTGTGCCCTATCAGACCACCACGGCCTAAAGCTGGACATCCACAACACATCAAACAAGAGAAAATACACTAACTCCTGGAAACTTAACACTATGATGCTGAATGAGAACTGGATTCAGGAAGAAATTAAAAAGGAAATTCAAGATTTCCTGAAAGTGAATGATAACGAAAATACAACTTACCAAAATCTCTGGGACACAATGAAAGCTGTTCTAAGAGGTAAGTTCATAGCTCTTAATGCCCACGTCAAAAAAATGGAAACATCAGAAATAAACAACTTAACAATGCAGCTTAAGGCTTTAGAGAAACTAGAGCAATCTGATCCCAAAAGCAGTAGAAGAGAAGAGATTAGCAAAATAAGGGGAGAAATATCTGAAATCGAGACTAAGAAAACGATAGAAAAAATCAACCAATCAAAAAGCTGGTTCTTTGAAAAAATCAACAAGATTGATACACCCCTAGCTAAACTAACCAAAAGCAAGAGAGAGAAAACCCAAATTAACAAAATTAGAAATGAACATGGAGTTATCACTACTGATACCCAAGAAATCCAGAGAATTATAACATCATATTTCAAAAACTAATACTCTGTGAAGTTTGACAACACAAAAGAGATGGATGAATTTCTAAGTAAACACAACTTACCTAAATTGAATCAGGAAGTTGTGAATTATTTAAATAGTCCTATAACATATAAGGAAATTGAGGAAGTAATCTCGAATCGTCCCACCAAAAAATGTCCTGGACCAGATGGATTCAGCACAGAGTTCTACCAGACATTTAAGGAGTTAATAACACAAATACTCCTTAAACTGTTCCATCAAATAGCAAAGGAAGGAACACTACCAAATTCCTTCTATGAAGCTAATATCGTTTTAATCCCAAAACCTAATAAAGATTCACTTAAAAAAGAAAACTATAGGCCGATCTCCCTGATGAACACAGACGCAAAGATTCTCAACAAAATCTTAGCAAATCGGATTCAAAAACATATTAAAAAGATCATTCATGGGGACCAAGTATGCTTCATCCCCGGCACACAAGGTTGGTTCAACATACGCAAATCAATAAATGTAATTCATCATGTAAACCAGTCCAAAGTCCAAGACCACATGATACTCTCGATAGATGCAGAAAAAGCTTTTGACAAGATCCAACAGCCTTTTATGATCAAAACGCTAGAGACAGTAGGAATGGAAGGAACCTTTATCAATATAATAAAAGCTGTATACAACAAGCCCACAGCAAGGATTATGCTCAATGGGGAACAATTGGAAGCATTCCCACTTCGATCAGGAACTAGACAAGGCTGTCCACTCTCACCACTTCTATTCAATATTGTACTTGAATTGTTAGCTGAAGCCATAAGACAAGAAAGGGACATAAGAGAGATTCAAATCGGCAAGGAAGAAATCAAGCTATCCCTATTTGCAGATGACATGATCTTATACCTGAGTGATCCCAAAAACTCCACCAGGAAGGTCCTGGAACTAATTGAGAAGTTCAGCAGGGTGGCAGGATACAAAATAAATGTGCAAAAATCAGAGACCTTCCTATATGCCCAGAATAAAAGAAGTGAAAAAGCCTTGAGAGAAACCATGCCATTTACTATAACCCCTAAAAAATGAAATACCTTGGTATAAACCTAACTAAGGAGGTAAAAGACCTTTACAATGAAAACTTTAAAACCCTAAAGAAAGAAATTGCAGAAGACACCAGAAGGTGGAAAGACCTCCCTTGTTCCTGGATTGGCAGAATCAACATTGTAAAAATGACCATCCTACCAAAGGCAATATACAAATTCAATGCTATACCAATCAAAATCCCAAAGCAATTCTTCAAAGAAGTTGACCAAACAATCTCAAAGTTCATATGGAGGCACAAAAGACCCAGGATAGCAAAAACAATCCTGAGTAACAAAAACACAGCTGGAGGTATTGCCATACCAAACTTAAGTCTATACTACAAATCCATAGTTATAAAGACAGCCTGGTACTGGCTCCAAAATAGACACACAGATCAATGGATAAGGATTGAAGACCCAGATATAAGCCCACAAAGTTACAGCCATTTGGTCTTTGACAAAGGGGCCCAAAGAATCCAATGGAAAAAGAACAGCATCTTCAACAAATGGTGCTGGCAAAACTGGATCTCCACATGCAGAAGATTAAAGCTGGACCCGTACTTGTCACCATGTACAAGACTTAATTCCAAATGGATCAAGGACCTTGATATCAGGCCAGAGACTTTAAAAACCATAGTTGAAAGGATAGGGAACTCCCTCGAGCTGATTGGGCTAGGCCAACACTTCCTAAACAGGACATCCAATGGCACAGTCACTGCTACCAACTCTCAACAGTTGGGATCTTGTGAAATTAAAGAGCTTCTGTTCAGATAAAGAGATTGTCACATGAGCTCAAAGGCAACGCACAGAATGGGAGAAAATCTTCACTAACCACATATCTGACAGAGCTCTACTGTCCAGAGTGCACAAAGAACTTAGAAAATTAAACTCCAAGGAAAACACTGGCCCAATTAAAAAATGGGCCCTGGAACTTCAAAGAAACTTTACCAGGGATGAAATTAAAATGTCTAACAATATCTTAAAAAATGCTCCACTTCCTTCGCCATCAGGGAAATGCAAATCAAAACTTCCCTGAGATATCATCTCACCCCGGTCAGGATGGCAAAAATCCACAATACAAACAACGACAAATGCTGGAGAGGATGTGGAGAGAGGGGAACTCTCCTACATTGTTGGTGGGAATGCAGGCTCATACAGCCACTCTGGCGAGCCGTCTGGAGATTCTTAAAGAAATTAAAGATTGAAATGCCGTATGACCCTGCTATCCCACTTTTGGGAATAACCCCCCATGCAGCAGAGGTTCGCCTCGATAGCACAAACTCGACCATGTTCATAGCAGCACTGTTTACAATAGCAAAGTCATGGAATCAACCTAAATGTCCAACAGTTGACGAGTGGATAAGGAAAAGGTGGTACATCTATACAATGGAGTACTACTCAGCCATCAAAAATGATGAATTACTGGAATTTGCTGGGAAATGGATGTCATTAGAAAGAATTATATTAAGTGAAGTATCCCAAACCCAGAAAATTAAGCGCCGTATGTACTCCCTAATAGGTGGCTCCTAGTACCAAACTCACCCAGCCCACATTGAGACACTCAAAAGTAAACCTATGTAACACAGTAATTGCAAGGATTATGAACAAAAGAGATGGGTTAGGAGGGCCACACCAGAAACAAGGAGAGAGGAGACCATGTTACAGCAGAGAAAATAGGCCTCCATCAAGGTCTGTAAGTAAGTAATGAGAAACCTGGTTAAGTTCACAGACGTTCTTTCCTGATCTCACCAGAAGGGGAGGGCATATAGTCTAGCAGATAAAAAGTAATCATTTTGCAAATGGGTGATGGACTCCTCCCTCAGTGAGGTTTCCTACTCTTATTACATCTACCCTTGAATGTGCTATTACAACAAGACTCCAGTTTAACAGCTTTTTGTCTCTGGCCAGGGGGTGACATACAGTGCCCAGCAGAATGTAGTGAAGGGAATTGCAGGAGCAGCAAAACTGCAAAAGAAAATCAACAAACCACAATCCAGAACTTCAGAGACTCTATATCAATCACATAGAACTAGGACAGCCTAATCTCTCCCCATCCTGGAGCCCAGGGACATTTGCGGAAGAGGGGGCAGTAAGATTGTAAGAGCAAAAGGATGGGAGGAGCAACGATTTGCAAGATTCTCAACAATAGTTGGGGCCAAAGCAATCATAATGGGACTTTGCATGCCCTGCGCAATGTCCAGTGCACTGTTGCCCTCATAAAGTCTAGCATCTGTTAAGGGCACCGAGACCCCTGGAGGCAAGGGATTGAGAGCCATAGTAGTGATCTTATGCTTAAGGGGAACAAGAGAAAGGGCTTATGGAAATGCCACTGGGTCCTTATATGTCATCGGAGAGGAGGACCCAGTGGAGAGTTAGGCGTACACAATAAAGGACTCTCTGGGAATTGGGGGGGAGGTACTGGGGGAAGGGGAAGGGGAGGAGGGGGGAGGGAGGGAACTGGTAAAAAATTTTAAAATGTATAATTAAATTTTTAATAAAAAAAAAGAATGACTCCAGAGCTGACAAGTGGACAGCTGTTGCTGTTTATTCATTGACTGAAGTCTTGGAAGTTAACAGCAATTGGGGAAAAGACATATGTTGGAAATTTGTAGAAGCCAATCAACATGGCTACCGGACTTCAAAAATTTTCAACAATTTCAGGGCAGAAGAAACATAGGAGAATAAGGAGCAGTCAGCAGGGTTAGTTTTTGGAATTGGCCTGGCAGATAATAGGAGGGGCTGATTGAAATGCTAAAGAGTCAGGAGCTAGAAGGATAGTGATTGAAGGAATGAGTTCTGATTTACAAGGAAAGACTAGTTGTTAGGAAACAATTGTTAGCAGAGAGGTTAATTATTTAGGTTGCCATAATGTAAATATAAATTTTACTTTAAAAAAAAAAGAAATGTAATGAAAATAGTAAATGTACAGTAGACACACTGAAACATCCATAGAAAGTAGGAATGTTGGTACACACATAAAATCTCAGCACTCAGAAAGATGAAGTACATGAATTGAGAGTGCAAGGCTATGCTGGGATTGCATAAATTCAAAATCATGACCAAACCTGGATTACATATTAAGACTCTGAGAAATACAAAGTAAAAAATCTATCACTGGAATTAGCATCATATAATGATGAGATTCACAGAAAAACTTGGTGAAATGAAAATTTATAATTCATAAAATTTGCTAAAGACGTATATTAAAAGTATCCACAAATGGAAAATTTAATATAGAAAATTAATATCATATTATTTCAATATGAAGTTTTAGGACACTGGCAACAAATAAAAGATTAGTAAAGCTTTCATAGAGGATAGCTGAAAAGTGGCATGAAATTCAAAATGGTTACACAGGTGAAAATAGAAGCTGAATAAAGCATAGCAATGCCTTTCTTGAGGGATTGGTAGATGGTTTAATAAACACATTATTATTCTGGATTATGCTACTGCCCTGGTTTATAGAGTACAGTAACAATAATTTTGTTGTGTTAACTCATAGTGTGTTCTTGATTTTCCCAAGATGCAACCAAGAAATAATATCTTCTGTCAAGTACTTAATATTCATTAGCAGGTATCTGTAATCTAATCCTGCATGGCTTTGCAGAATAAATTATACAGTGCTGACAATCATGATCTTCCTTTATGTTGAGAATAGGAGAAAAGAAAACCATTTTCTCTCCATTAAGCCCAAATTAGAACATAGGACATTAGCTTTTCCTGCTGCATATCCTTCATGCTTTCTGGAGAATCCTGGCAGTTTCCTCTGTCACCATGCAGTTTGGTGGAGTTCATCTCTGTACTTCTTTCCCACTAGCTCCTCCTTTCTCCTTATCTTTCTAACTGTCCTGCTTCTGATTTCCATTCAGATCTACTGCCTACATGGATGATCAGTCTAAAGTCCCCTTTTACCTCACCTCCTCTCAAATTACTTCCAGAAGTTTCATTTTCACAACAGAGATGACCTTCATCATGATCAAATAGATGTGTGATCAATTCATCTTTATTATTAAGTGTTTATTACTGTTTTGATAATTTAATTATTAATTCTAGGCAAACCCCCATGTAGATCAGCATAACTGTCTTTATATTAGAACTACTGTAATTATTTAATTTTACTTTTAATTTTTGACATCTTATCATATTTGTGTACAATAAACTGTGATCTTATTCACCCTTTTATGCTCTTATCATTCTCCTCTCACTTCTTGAGAACTCCCTTTTCTACCCAAGTAGCCTCTTCCTATCCTTATGTCCCTATTCTTCTTCCTTCCTTGTATATGTATACTGATATTTAAAATGCCCATGACTTATCTAGAAAACAGAGCACCACCTCAATTTCTCTGAACCTTCCCACAGTCTTTCCACCCTCTCTTCCACAACATTCCCCAGAGTCTACTAGTAAGATAACAAAGATTTCCCCATTTGGGGCTCTAAGCATTCAGGAGTTACTTATTCTCAGCATGTTGGCCAGTTCTGAGTTCCTAATCTAACTGATTTCTGCTACCAAAAAGACTCTCTGACAAGACTGAGGGCTGAACTACTCAATGGATATAAACATAATACATAGAAGAGAGTTCTACTACAGCTACCTTGGATAGAATAATCATCCATAAAACCTGTAGCCTCCAAAACCATAAGCTTTTAACCAATTCTACAGAACTGGGCCTAGAGCAGGACTTGAATCTATTCAGACAGCTGATTACACATGGAACATTTATGCAACTGTTGTACCACACAACATACAAATACTTCCAGGCAGCTCAGTATTGCAGCATATAGGCTCTATAGTTTATTGTGATCATTGATGGCATTCACTTCCCAGCAACATACATAGTAACTCTGGTACTATAAATGCTCTCCAGAAAGGAGAAAGCTTCACGCTTCGAGTTCAGTCCAGTTTGTTTCTCTTGTGTCTTTATCCAGCATGTGTGGTATACTCAAGGATGAGGTTAGGAAGAGGGCCACTCAAAACCAAAACTGTCTGGGAAAGTCATATAGAAATCCATTACTCTGTGAGTTAGCTAAAAATGACTTTAAAAATTTTTTAAATAGCTATAATGGAAATGTTCTGCATGACTGATTAATCCTGTCTCTAGAAGTCATGGCTTTCAAACCAACATTCCAGTTATAGGTATTGAATACCTGCTTGTGAATTGTTGGCCAGGAAACCCCCAGAGACTTCCCAAACAAAGATCTTTGCAATTGGTTTGAGAAGCCATAGACATTCCTAGAGAAATTATTTCCAAACTAGAATTCTATACACATCCCAATTACTAATAATGCCTAAAGGACAGAACGAGGATATTTTTAGACTTGCAAGATCTCAAAACTTTTACTATTTGTACTTAGAAAATGAACCCCCTATCACCATACACACACAGAGAGGAATATTAGGATGATAGATAAAGAAGCATCATCGAATCAAAAGATAAGAAGGTGTAGAGAAAAGCTTGTCCTGATTTGAATTAGTGATGTATTAACAGCCTCTAAAGGATATTTGAAACTAAACCTGTTCTATGTCTTAAAATCAGGTGCATGCTCTAGTGGAGAAATTAGAGATTAGTGTCAATTGCAAAACAAATTAAGTGAATGATAAATTATGACATTGTTGCACTTTGCTTGCATTGTTGCTGATAAAATCATGATGAAACAGCTTAAGGGAACAAGGGATTTATCCTCCTTATTATCACAGTCCAATTATACTTCTTTGTTCAGCTTGGCAGGAGAGCTCACACCAACAGCAAGGGCCAAAGGCACTGACTGACATAATGGCTAAGGGAGGGCAGTCCTTACATATTAGATCAACATGTTTGGGCAAGTATACAAAAGGATATTAACTTTCTCAACTAGTTCCTCTATCTTATTCACCTGCCTGGGGTCTACTGCCACCCACAGTGGACTGGACCTTTAAAAATCAACTATTTTAGCAGCAGTATTGTTCTGGCCTCAACTCAACTATAAACTCTCTACAAATGTGACCATAGCTCAAACCCTCAACCATCAAGTTGACACTTGTATCTAAAAATGACACTTCACCCCTTGTCAATATGATACAAAAACATACTACTTTTAAATTGTAACCTTGGGCTGTAGAGATGACTCAGGGATTAAGACTTGCCTCAAAAGCAGAAGGTTCTGAGTTCAGATTGTAATTCCTATGTAAAAACACTGGGTAGAAATGGGGACAGCCTATACATCTAGCTCTGGTGAAAAAAGCCTGGGAAATCCCACAGCAAAATAAAAAGGATGTAGAAACAATCCAGGATAATTCCCAAAGTTACTCTTGGCACAGTGTCCCTCTGATACACAGACATACACACACACACACACACACACACAGATACATACACACAATAAGTGAATAAAGAAGTTTAAAGTGTAGCCTTTCAATTCTTGTTCCCACAGGTGTTAAATTACCTTATATTATATTATTATATTATTATATTATATTATATTATATTATATTATATTTCATATATAATTCTAAAGCTCTCAAAGTTCTCATAGACAAATTTTAAAATGTTCTATCATCAAAACTTCAATTCCCATTAAAGGATGCTCTGGGGATTAGGGGGGAGGCACAGGGAAATGGGAAGGGAGGGGAGAGGAGAAGGAGGGGGAAGGAGAGGGGAGGGGAAGAGGAGGGGAAACGGGGGGTTAGGGGGAGGTGGAGGGAGGGAGGGGACCTGTGTACCTATTAAGTTTGTATGAGCGGAAATAATAATAATAAAAAAAGAAAAAAAACTTCAATTCCAACTTTTTAAAGTTTCAAAATTGGTTAACAGCAATAATCTATCATATAAAATAAGTTTAACAATTCAACATAATAGGGTGAAACCTTTTAAAGGCCAGATTTAGGATATGAGGACAAGGGGTACAGAGGTAATAAATGGGAAAAATACATAGTAGGGAATGAGGGGATGGGAGATAGGAAAGACATGGAAGATAGGAGAAACAGAGGGTCTTAAAACCCAAAGATTAAAGGATTCTCCGGGGATTGGGGGGGAGGCACTGGGGGATGGGGAGGGAGGGAGGGAACTGGTGTACCTACTAAGTTTGTATGAGCGGAAATAATAATAAAAAATGTTTAAAAAAAAAAGATTGTGGGAAGTAACCCCAAAGGAACATCCTATGCTAGTAATATGTTTAAAACAAGTCTTTTAAAGAAAGGAAAAAGAATGGGCAGTCCCTATGTAGAGGAGCATAGAGTGAGAAAAACAGAGGGAAAAAAAAAAAACAGTTTTGAGCTGATCCACTTAGAACTCAGGGGCAAAATTATATTAGAAATAACAGGAATGTGGCATTTCCTGATAAAATATTGGGCAGAGAGATATCAAAGGACCCGAAACATTATAGACTTTTGGCATGGCTCTTGATCACTCTCCAAAAACTGTCAGTAAGACCCTATTATTGAAGATGCAACACAAATGGATCACAGAACATGGGCAAAATATATCAACCAGAACTGGTCTCTGGATCTTCTTCTTGGTAGATAGCTTACACAGTACCAAAGAATACTGTAGAACAAGGAGAGAGAAAAAATCACAAGCCCCATCAACAGCATGAGATCTCTAAGTTGCAATATAAATCAACATGGCAACAGGTGACCAACAATGTAAAAGTGGCATGAGTATCAAGGAGACAATCAACAGCTTTCTGACTGGATTCAAAACTAGCTTGTCAGAACAGTACCCCATACCTGTTACTGTAAACTGGAACAAAAACCTAGTTTTTTAAAAAAGTGAAATAAAAAATCAAGACAGTCAATAAACTGGTAGTAAGACATTACATCAAAGTGCTCTTTTGGTAGCCATTATTATACCCATAGAGTAGACACTTATAGTAGAAACATAGTGAAGAGAAATGCATGGATCAATGGAATGGCCAAAAGAGTGGCAATTTGATATACTATGGAGGCCGGAGTACCCACAGGAGTAGACAGGTCAGAGTGAATCCTAGGATCCACAGATGGACACAGGTAGAAAGGTGGGAGGAAGTGGGAGAGAATGTGAAATAAAGGGAGGGAATGGAGGAGAGGGAGGGAGGGAGGGAAGCTGGGATAAATACCCAATATGCTTGTAAAAGTAGAAAAAAAAGAAAAAATTAAAAATATTAAGAGAATTTTTTTAAAAATCAACATAAATAAAACATTGAGACACAACCATCATGACACAATAAGAAACTACCAAATTATGATCAAAGTCCACCTAATCAAATACCACATTGTGTACCTCAGTGTCCATCTTCTGTTGCTCATCACATCATCATCCCAGGCCCTCTTCAAAGCTCTAAATTGCACAAACACCATTTCTCTGGGTTTGAATCTGCACTTGCAGCCATCCTCAACACACAAGTTTATGTTTCAGGCATGTCCAATGACACTCTGGGTTTATCTCTGCAGCTATAAGCTTTACCTTTCTTTGTAGAAAATCCAAACCTATCACTTGGTGACAACTTTCTACTGCTCTCCATGAAAACCTTGATCTTTTTTTCTTTTTTTTAATTTATTTATTTTTAAACTTTATTTCCACTCATACAAACTTAGGCACACCAGTCCCCTCCTTCCCTCCACCCCTTCCTGGACCCCCTTGCTCCCTTCCCCCTTTTCCCCTTCCTTTGCCCCCCTCCCTCCCTATCTCCCAGTGCCTCCTCCCCCCATCCTTGGAGCATCCTTTAATGTGTATGTCAAACTTTCCTCTGGGTCTTCCTCTCTGATGAGGTATAAGGACTCAATGGCCTTTCCTAGAACTCTTTCTTGTATTTCCCTTAAGTATAGGAACACTATTGTGGCTGTTAATCCCTAGGTTCTTAATCTTATATCAAAGGCAATATCACCTGGATAATGCTGAGAAACTCTGCAGTGAAATTGAAGCATAGCTTAGTGTACTTGAACCACAGCTATACTGTACCAACTCTGAGTGCTGACCCTGGAAACACACCTTTGTAAGCAGTGAAAACTTTTGAAGGGCAGGAAAATGCTTCTTAGGTTTGGGTCCCTTGAACTAAAAAGGGTTTTCAAAGCACCAAATCTCTATATGTTTTCCACCATTCCAGTATAAAACACTACTTTTTCTTCAAAGATGTTAATCTTTCCAATAACCATAGTTGATCTGCTATGTTTCAAAGTTTCAAAGTTGATAACACAATTCTCCTCTACCAATCAAACCAGCCCATCGTCTTTAACTTTACTCTGTCAAAGTCCTTATTTCCTTCATCACAATCTTGGCCCAAACAATTCATGACTTCTCATCACTATCTTCAAAATGGCCTATGAACTAAATGGTTTTTAGAACACACAATTTCAATGTCTCCAAACATTATCATAGTCCTCCCATAAAACTGCTTAAAATCCATAAAGTCCACAAAACCAGATTTATCAGCAACAACACATTCCTGTTACCAAATTCTGTGGCAATACTCTGCACTGTTGCTAATAAAATCATGACAAAACAGTTTAAAAGAACAAGGGAACAAAAATAGACATTTTCTCTTATGATAGTCTAGTTACAGTTTCATGTCCAAATTGGCAGGAAAGCCTACATCACACCAAGGGCCAAGGGAACTGAACACACTATAACCACATAATGGATACCAGAGGAACAGTCCTTACTTGCTAGACCATGTTTGGCCAAATATACAGAAGGATGTTAACTTTCTCAACAAGTTTTCCTCTATCTTATTCACTTGTCTGGGGACTAGTTCCATCCATAATGGGCTGGGCCTTTAACATCAACTAGACAATCTTCAAAAGGTTTGTTCTGGGCTTAACTCTACTATCAATTCTCTACAAATGTGCCCAGAGCACAAATACTCAACTGTTAACATTTATATCTAACTATGACAACAATTGTGATTCTTCTAAAAGCATAATAATTCAAATTATTTACAATGGAACTATAAAATTACATCATTATATGTATTAAAATCTAAGACAAATTATCTAAGATAAAGGTGTGTACAGTTCCAACCATACAAAATTTTGTTCCTTTTTATATTTGTAAAGCTAAGATAGAGGACTGAATTTCCAGCTTCCTTATTTCAAAGTCAATCAGTTAATCTTAAAAATAAATTTAAAAAATGATTGCATCGGTATAATTTTACAAATAAATGGATAATCAAGGAAATAAGTAAGACTATGAAGTTGTTGTCTATGAATGGATCTAATGACAAACAGCAAAAGGACATGAATTAAGGATCTTGTCATAATTGGGCACAGGTGTTAACTTGACAGTTGAGGGTTTGAGCTGTGGGCATATTTGTAGAGAATTAGTGGTTGAGTTAAGCCCAGAGCAGACCTGCAGGAAATTTTCTAGTTGATGGGGAAGGCCCAGCCAATGGTGTGTGGGATTAGGCCCTGGAATAAAATATAGACAGGTGGTTGAGAGAGTGGGCATTCTTGTATATGCTGGTCTGGCAAGTAAGGATCATCCTTTTCTCAGCCATTATGTAGAGATTGTGTGGCCACTTCCCTTGGCCTGGTGTTAGTGCATGCTCTCCCATCAAGCTGGATTGAGAACTATAACTGGAAAATCACAAGAGAAAAATAAATCCCTTGTTCCTTTAACTGTCTGATGGTCATTTATCAGCAACCATGCAGGCAAATTGCAACAGATCTCCTGAATAGTGATACATTTCTCATAGCTCTGAAGGCTGTGAAATCCAATATTAAAGCACCCAACGCTTTGATACTAGAAAAGGTGCACTTCCTAATAAATAGGATTTCATCTGTGTGTCTTCAAATGGAAAAGGGTGAGGCAGCTCTTTGAGATTTCATCTATTGAACTGTTAGTTGTATTTATGAAGCCTAGCCTTCATTAGTAATCCCTTACCATGGGCCACTTCTCTTATACCCACTTTTGGTGATTGTTACAACATATTATTTTTGGGAATACATAATAGTAAGACCATAGCATTTTCAACAGAAGATCTGTGACTTTTTGGAACAATGTGCACATATATACCTAGCAAGAGCAAAACATTTTAAAATAAAAATTATAGTTTCAGGAATACACAAAATGCACTTTAAAATTCTCCTTTATTTTTCTTTTCTTAATTTATTAATTTATTTTTTCCACTCATACAAACCTAATAGGTGCCCCAGTCTGCTCCCTTCCTTCACCCTTCCCTCAACCCCCTTGCTCCCTCTCCCCCTTTTTCCCATCCTTTCCCCACTTCCTGCCCTCTCTCCCCCCATCCCTGGGGCATCTTTTTGTGTGAATGTCAAACTTCCCTCTGAGTCCTCCACTCTAATGAGGTGTAAGGACTCAGTAGCACTGCCCAGATCCCTTTTTTGTCTTCTTCTTTAGTATAGGAACACTATTGTGGCTGTTAATCCCTTGCTTCTAAGGATCCTAACGCCTGTGATCCATGCTAGACTTTGGAGGTTCAATGATATGTCAGTCATTGCGCAGGTCATGCAAAGTCTTATTATGGTTACTGCAGCCCTAACTTGTTTATTGATTTATTTCTTCCACTCATATAAAGTTAATAAGTACCCCATTCCCCTCCCTCCCTTCACCCCTCCTTGTATCCCCTTATTCCTTTCCCCTCTTTTCCCTTCCCTTCCCCCCTCTCTCCCCTTCTTGCAGTCCTCCCCCCCCCATTACTGGAGCATACTGTTGTGTGCATGTCAAACTTCCCTCTGGGTCCTCTTCTCTAATGAGGTGTAAGGACTCAGTAGCTTTGCCTAGAGCTTTATTTGTCTTCCCCTTTAGTATAGGAACACTATTGTGGCTGTTAATCCTTGGCTCTAAGGATTATAGTGCCTGTGATCCATGCTAGACTTTAGGGGTTCAATGATATGTTGGTCATTGCACAGGTCATACAAAGTCCTATTATGATTACTTCATTCAGCCCTAACTTGTGTGGATTGTATATCTTTGCTCCTCCCCATCTTTACAATCTTACCGCCCTCTCTTCCACAAATTTTCCTGAGCTTTAAGATGGGGAGAGATTAGGCTGGTCTGCTTCCAAGTGGATAATGTAGGGTCTCTGATGTTCTGAATTATGGTTTTTTTTTTCAGTTTTGCTGTTTCTCCACTACCCTTGGCTCCATCCTATGGGTATTGGATGATTGTTCCTAGCCAGAAATAAAAGGCTGTTAAAAGAGAGTCTTACTACAAGAGTAGATTCAAAGGTAGATGGAATAAGAGCAGGAGACAGTGGTGAGGATTGGGGTCAGTCTCCCATTTGCAGTATGGTTACCATCTCTGCCAGTCTCTATGCTGTGTCTGACTGGTGAGATCAAATCCCTTCAGTTGCAAGTGACCAGTAAGGAAAGTGAGTGAACTTAACAAGATGTCTCACTACTTACTTGCAGTACTTGATGGTGGCCTTTTTTCACTGGTGTAGCACGATCTGCTTTCTCCTTGTTTCTGGTGGGGTTTTCCTTTCCCTTCCCTCCTATTTATAATTTTTGTAATTACTGCAGGTATTAGAGAGATTTATCTTTGAGTATGTCACTAAGTGGATTTGGTACTAAGATCCACCTATTAGGGAGTACATACGGCAGTTAATTTTCTGTTTCTGGGATACGTCACTCAATATAATTGTTTCTAATTCCATCCATTTCCCAGCAAATTTCATTAATTCATCTTTTTTGATGGCTGAGTAGTATTTCATTGTATAAATGTACATTTTCCTTATTCACTGGTCAACTGTTGGGCATTTGGATTGATTCCATGACTTTGCTATTGTAAACAGTGCTGCCATGAACATGGTCATGCTTGTGCCATTGAGGAGAATTTTTGTGTATGAGGGATTATTCCCAAAAGTGAAATAGCAAGGTCATATGACATTTCATTCTTTAACTTCTTTAAGATTCACCAGACTGCTCGCCAGAGTAGTTGTATAAGCCTGCATTCCCAACAGCAATGTAGGAGAATTCCCTTCTTGCCACAGCCTCTCCAGCATTTGGTGTTTGTATTGTGGATTTTTGCCATCCTGACCGGGGTGAGATGATATCTCAGGGAGGTTTTGATTTGCATTTCCCTAATGGCTAAGGATACGGAGCATTTTTTAAGATATTTGTTAGACATTTCAATTTCATCCTTGGTAAAGTTTCTTTTGAGTTCCAAGGCCCATTTTTTTAATGGGGCCATTTGTTTCCTTGGTGTTTAGTTTTCTAAGTTCTTTGTGCACCTTGGATAATAGACCTCTACCAGATATGTGGTTAGTGAAGATTTTCTCCCATTCTGTGGTTTGCCTTTTTGCTCACGTTACAAAATCTTTATCTGAACAGAATCTCTTTAATTTCATAAGATCCCATCTATTGAGTGTTGGTTGTAGTGACCATGTGATTGGATTTCTGTTTAGGAAATGTTGGCCTAGCCCAATCAGCTTGAGGGAGTTCCCTACCCTTTCAATTAAAGTTTTTATAGTCTCTGGCCCTATATTGAGGTTTTGATGCATTTGGAATTAATTTTTGTACATGGTGACAAGTATGCTGTTCTTTTTCTATTGGATTTTTTGGGTCCCTTTATCAAGGATCAAATAAGTGTAATTGTGTGGGCTTATATCTGGTTCTTCAACCCTTATCCATTGATCTGTGTGTCTATTTTGGAGCCAGTACCAGGTTGTTTTTATAAGTACGGATTTGTAGTGTAGATTAAGGTTTGGTATGGTGTTACCTCCAGCAGTGTTTTTGTTACTCAGGATTGTTTTTGCTATACTGGGTCTTTTGTGCCTCCATATGAATGTTGAGATTGTTTGGTCAACTTCTTTAAAGAATTGCTTTGAGATTTTAATTGGTATACCATTGAATCTGTATATTGCCTTTGGTAGGATGGTCATTTTTATGATATTGATTCTGCCAATACAGGAAAAAGGGAGGTCTTTCCACCTTCTGGTGTCTTCTGTAATTTCTTTCTTTAGGGTTTTAAAGTTTTCATTGTAAAGGTCTCTTACTTCCTTGGTTAGGTTTACACAAAGGTATTTCTTTTTTTTAGGGGCTACAGTAATGGGGATTGTTTCTCTTAGGGTTTTGTCACTTCTTTCATCCTGGGCATAGAGGAAGGCCACTGATTTTTGTACATTTATTTTGTATCCTGCCACCCTGCTGAACTTCTGGATTAGTTCCAGAAGTTTTCTGGTGGAATTTTTGGATCACTTAGGTGTATGATCATGTCATCTGCAAATAGATATAACTTGACTTCTTCCCTGCCGATTTGAATCTCTTTTATCTCGCTTTCTTTTCTTATGGCTCCAGCTAAGATTTAAAGTACAATATTGATTAGAAGTGTTAAGAGTGGACAGCCTTGTCTGGTTCCTGGGGAATGCTTCAAGGTTTTCTTCATTGAGTATAATCCTTGCTGTAGGCTTGCTATATATAGCTTTCATTGTATTGATAAAGGTTCCTTCCATTCCAACTGTCTCTCGGGTTTTGATCATAAAAGGCTGTTGCATCTTGTTAAAAGCTTTTTATCCATCTATGGAGAGTATCATGTGGTCTTGTACTTTGGACTGGTTTATATGGTGAATTATATTTACTGATTTGTGTATGTTGAACCAACCTTGTATGACTGGGATAAACCCTACTTGATCACTGTGAATGATCTTTTTGATATGCTTTTGAATCCGATTTGCTAAAACTTTGTTGAGAATCTTTGCATCTGTGTTCATCAAAGAGATTGGCCTATAGTTTTCTTTTTTAAGTGTATCTTTATTAGGTTTGGGATTAACACAATATTAGCTTCATAGAAAGAATTTTGTAGTGTTTCTTCCTTTTCCATTTGATAGAACAGTTTAAGGAGTACTGGTGTTAGTTGTTCCTTAAATGTCTGATAGAATTCTGTGCTGAATCCCTCTGGTCCAGGACATTTTTTGGTGGGAAGATTGAAGATTACTTCTCGATTTCTTCATATGTTATAGGACTTTTTAAGTAATTCAAATTTTCCTGATTCAACTTAGGTAAGTTGTGCTTATGTAGGAATTCATCCATTTTTTTTGTGTTATCAAATTTCACAGAGTATAAATTTTTGAAATATGAACTTATAATTCTCTGAATTTCTTGGGTATCTGTAATGATAACTCCATTTTCATTTCTAATTTTGTTAATTTGGGTTTTCTCTCTTTTGTTTTTGGTTAATTTATGTAGGGGTGTATAAATCTTATTGATTTTTTTCAAAGAACCAGCTTTTTGATTAGTTGATTCTTTGTATCATTTTCCTTATCTCAATTTCAGATATTTCTCCCCTGATTTTGTTTATCTCTTCTCTTCTACTGCTTTTGGGATTGGATTGCTCTTGTGTCTCTAATGCTTTAAGCTGCATTGTTATTTATTTGTGATGTTTCTTTTTTTGATGTAGGCATTAAGAGTTATGAACTTAGCTCTTAGGACAGCTTTCATTGTGTCCCAAAGATTTTGATAAATTGTATTTTCATTATTGTTCGCTTCCAAGAAACCTTGAATTTCCTTTATAATTTCTGCCTGAATCCAATTTAGTTTCCATGAGATAGTGACTTGGGCATTGGTTTTTTATCTCTAAGATCTTCTTTCAGTTTTTGTGTGTTTTTGTCTGAACTGAATTAGTGAGTATTACTACTAGTGTTTGCTTTGGACTTGGATGTGCTTATCCATCGTTATTGTTATTTCCTAGATGAGGCTATTAGACTGTTAGTACATCAATTAAGTCAGGTTTAGTGGACAGGGGATGAATATTAGTATGGTAGTGCACTTTTATGATTTAGTACCTTGGTGATATGTGAGGGTTAATGGTATAGTCCCTGAAGTTGTATATGTTTTGGGGGTGGCTATATGGAAAAGTTAATCTACAGTGACTAATAATTGAAGGGAACAGGATGGTAAAAAGGGGTTTATTTATCTTTGAGCTGGATATGAAAAATCTCTCCCATGTGATAGGATGATTTTAGAGAACCTCACATATAATTCTCAGATATAATTTGTCCCCTAGAGTTTTGCTTGGGTTTTCTTTGGGTTCTGTTGAATTCTGAGAAGCAGTGTGTCCTCCCTAGACCAGGAGCATCCCAGGCAGAAAGCGGAGAGCTGCTGGATGTTGGTGCAGTTGACCTGGGACCTGGGATGTGGCCTAATGGCCCTCCCTAGCTCGGAGCCTACTGGTTGCTGCTCTGGCTGGCTGTTAGGAAGGAGCTGGTACAAGTGAGTGCCCTGGTGCCCTGGTGTGAGCTGGCTGGGGGAATTCATCTGAGGAGCTGTGTGTCCTCCCTGGACCACAAGCGTCCCAGGCGGAAAGAGTTCTCTTTTATTTTTGTAAATATAATTTATCGTTTCACATTTGAACACTGATACTTAATTCATATCTTCAAGTTTTGGTGAATCTACAGATGAAAAACTTGGTAGACCTCCACAACCATGGCAAGTCACTTCAAGATTCTACAGTTTTAACTCAGTGAAAAGAGAGTATAATGATTAGTCATTGGAAACTCTATTAGGAAACACACAGCTTCTTACTTTTTGTGAATAATAAAACATATTTTTAAAATGGTACTCCTGCAGAGCAGAAATGTAATGAAACTATAGTAGTTATTATGAATGTCACATTAAAATAAAACAAATCATTTTCTACGCTCTTCACAGAATAATGGAGAATTCACAGAAGCATAAATAAAAATACATCTAGAGATGTTTGAGGTCCTTTGGCTTCATGGAAAAAACAAACCTGAAAAATTCACTTGCTCTATATAGCTAATTATCTGTTGTATTGCTAATTGTTTAAATTGCACACCATCATATTAACTACTCCTGCGGAGAAAACATAATACAAGCAGTTTAACACCAGTCTTTACCTTCTTTTTCAAACTTACTGAACACAGATCACAATTAAAGATGTGTAAGCACATGAAACAAGGAACCCAGGGGAAAAAAACAAGACATCTTACCCTTCTATGCTTAAGATGAGGAATATTGCTAAGAATGTTAATCCCAGAAAGTACAAATGTATTATACTAATGAGAAGCATATCTCTACAACTTTATCTTCTGAATATCACTCTTTAGTTGGATTAGAGGTCTAAATGTCTAAATTACATTTCTTAAGAGTTTTAGAAATCATTTCACAGGTAGGTCCTGCTGTCCTGTTAAGGATATTGGTCATTAAGAGTTTATTTTAAATACATCCATTTAATGTTCTACATGTAAACTAATTGAGACAAGTCTGTGTCAAGTTTACAAAGACAAAAGAAAATGTTCATTTTTTTTCACACTCGGTTAATGAGGAAGAAAAAATACGAACACTTAATTATGAAGTGTTTTGTGTTCATACCAGGAACCCTTGACTGCAATTAGTTGAATAAATAATAGTTACCCAGATAGCATGAATATATCTCTGGAATATAAGAGAACAAGTTAAGCTACAGAAGATTATCACAGCATGATTCCATTTATGTAAGACTTGAAATTATGCAAAACAGAAAAATATATTGTTTAGGGATACAAATATTAAATGATAAAATACTAAAGAGAATTCAGAATGCTAAACACAAAACACAGAAGTCATTTTCTTTGGACAGAGAAGAAAATTGCTGCTTCCCCCTTTCCAAAATTTTACCATGGCTACTTGATAATATTTCTCAAATTTGCTACAGAACAATTGTCAAGGCAACTTCAGGAAAGAAGAGTTCATTTTGGGTCATAATTTGAGATCTAGTCCATCATGATGGAGGAGTTTTGGTGAGGAGGAGCTGCAGTTATGGCAGCAGGAACATGAGGCAGATGATCACAACTTGTTTGTAGCATCAAGAAGCAAAGAAAGAAGAATGTTGATGCTGAACTCAATTTCTCCTGTTTTCCCTTTTAATCAATCTGGGACCATAAATATAGAATGGAGCCATCAATATTCAGAGCCACGGTTCTCTCCTCACCAATGCCTTCTAAGTGATTTTACACTCTGAAGTTAACAATGAAGACAGGACATTTTTTAAACATTTTTATTATTATTTCTGCTCATACAAACTTAATAGGTAGACCAGTTCCCTCCCCCCTCCTCCTCCCCCCAACCCCCTGCTCCCCCTCCCTCCCTCCCCATCTCCCAGTGCCTCCCCCCCAATTCCCAGAGAGTCCTTTATTGTGTATGCCTAACTCTCCTCTTGGTCCTCCTTTCCGATGACATAAAAGGACCCAGTGGCATTTCCCTGAACCCTTTCTCGTGTTCCCCTTAAGCATAGGAACACTTCTGTGGTCATCAATCCCTTGCCTCCAAGGATCTTGGTGCCTTTAACCGATGTTAGACTTTATGAGGTCAATAGTGTGACGGACATGGCTCAGGGCATGCAAAGTCCTATTATGATTGCTTCAGCCCTATCTAGTGTGGAGACTCTTCAAATCATTGCTCCCCCCATCCTTTTGCTCTTACAATCTTACCGCCCCCTCTTCCGCAGATGTCCCTGAGTTTCAGGATGGGGGGAGATTAGGCTGGCTTAGTTCTATGAAGACAGGACATTTTAAACCCATCTTAAAATCAAACCTAGCATTTGTGTGTGTGTGTGTGTGTGTGTGTGTGTGTGTGTGTGTGTATGTGTGTATTGATTTTTTTCAAATTTACTGTTGAGGATGGGGTTTTCAATTGTCCTTGATGTCACAATGTAGTAGAAAATGGCCTGAGCCACAACAGTTCTGACATTAATAATCCAAACCTTTTCTTAATTATTTTTATTCTTGACACTTTTATATATAGATATAAAAAAATTAAGTGTTTTCACAGCTTACTGTCAAATCCCAAGCTGCCCTCCAGCTCTTCCTCCTACTTTCATGCATGATTGCATGTGTGGCCCACTCTTAGGTCTTGGATGGGTACTAAGAGATTCTTTAATCTATTGGTGTAATGGTAAGTGTTTAGATGGTAGTATATTATCAAACGCTTACAATTAAGACTAAGTAGTTTGATCTGACCTAGAGCCTATAGTCTTCACAGGTTCTTGCCTCGGGTTACAGGATCAGGCATGGGTTCACTGCCAAAAGTATACCTTAAATTCAATAAAAAAAGGAGTTAGTACTCCCGTATAATACATGTTACTTTTACACTAATGGTTGTCCCTTGCTGGAGTAGTTGTTATTGTAGTTTGTAGTATTCACAACTGGGTGAGATTGTTGGTTGCTTTTCTCCCCTGGCAACCTACATAATACTTTCTAGCAGTAGAAAAGCTGGCCAGTAAAGAAAAAAACTGTATCAATTTGTTTCTTGTTTTTTTTTTCTTCTATATCCATTTTGTTTCCTCCATATCCTATTATCTTTGTGTGTAGCATCTTCAGCAATAGGATCTTACTATAATGTTATGGAGAGCAACCATGAGCAATGGCAGATGTCTATACTGTTTAGGGGTCTTTGAGAGCTCTCTAACCAACAGCTCATTGACGGTATCACATACTTGATACCGGAAAATTTACTGAATTCACTGTGGTTTCTGGTCAAAGTTTTTCATGTTAATATTTGTTTTTTCTTTTCTTCCTCTCTCTATGGTCTCCTGTGTAGGGTATATTAGTTAACTTTTTAAAAAATATATGTATATGTTTTTTGGTATGTTTTATGTTTTAATGTACAAAGTTTCCATCTGGCTGCATCTTCCATCCTTAGTGCTAACTTTTACTACTCTACCACATTGTGTGCACTAACCCCCTTAAAGTTTTCCTCCCTTTTCTACTTTCTTACCACTGTGTACTTTTACCTCCCCTCTGTTATGATTCTTCTCCATCCTCCAATCCCCAGTTCATATTTCTTGTCGTTTATGTCTGTTATATGTATTTCTAATTATTTACACCAATCTGGAGGTTCAATGCTAACATCTCCATATAAGGGGGAACATGCGGTGTTTGTCTTTCAGTATCTGGGATGCCTCACTCAATATACTATTTTTCAGTTCTGTTCGTAAATCAATAAATAAAATAAAACAATTTTCTAGAGTTGAATAATATTCCATTTTTGTATATACACAAAGTTTTCATTATCCAATTCATGAATTGATAAGTATCTAGAGAAATTCCACATTTTTGTGGTCGTGAAAATAAATGTGTTAGTGTCTCTGCAGTAAGATATAGAGTTCATTGAAAATATGCTCAGAAGTGGTATAATTGCCTCATATGGTAGTTCAGTTTTTAGCTTCTCAAGGAACTGATTACCAAAGAGACTATTACATTTTATACTCCCAATTACAACCTAACAATGAATAAGGCCTTCCTTTTCCTCATAGCCTTGTAAGCTTTTTTTGTCTTAGCTGTTGTGACTGAGGTAAATGATATCTGTGAGTAGCTTTTTAATATATTTTTTATTTTTCCTAGGTTTATAAGTGTATTGAATATTTATCCCTGCCTTCCTCCTTCCCCCAACTTTTTCTTTTCCTCCTCCCCTTCCTCCCTCCTTTCACCTTGTCACTCCATATCATTCTTTCCCACCCTCCTGCCTATTTGCATTTATTGTCCCCAGGGATCCCTCTGAATTGTGTACTTTTATGGAGGTTCAGACTCCTATAGCATATTAGTCTCTCCTCCGGCTGCCCCACTGATAGGGGTTTTAATTTACATTTCCCTGATGGTTAAAGAAGTTGAACAATTAGATATTTGAATTTCATCTTGTGAAAATTTTACTTTTAAGTTTCAAAACTCATTTTTAGTTACATTATTTTTTCTTCCTATTTCATTTTTTAGTCCTCTTATACTCTGACTACTAATACTCTGCTGGATATACGACTAGCAAAGATTTCCTCTCATTATATGAATTCCCTTTTTTGCTCAATTAAAAGTTTCTTTTGTAGAACAGAAACTTTAATTTCATGAAATCCCACTTGATGTTGAACTGTATAGAGCTCTATTCATAAAGTCTTTGCTTAGACCTATCAAGTCAAGTATATGTCCTATGCTTTCTCTAAAAGTTTCAGAGCCTTCATTCTACAATTGTGAGGTAAGGGTCTTATTTCATTTTTCTACTTGTAGACATTCGATTTTCCCAGCAGTATTTGTTAAAGATGCTGTCCTTTTTCCAATGGTTACTTTTGGCACCTTTCTCAAAAATCAGGTGGTTTTATTTAAATAAGCTTATTTGAAGAATATGAATTAATTTGAATGATATTATTGTATTTTTTAAATAAACTACAAAGCAAGGTGAAAAAGATAATAATGGACAATTTTAGAGGGGAGGGAAGAAATGGAATAGAACATAGAAAACAGTGAGGAACAGAAAAGCAAGTGGTTGATGTTGAAAAGGATCAACAATCTTACTCAGCTATAAATGCTGCAATCTACAATAACAATATTTCTTGGAGGAGTAGCCTAGTGGGAAAACTGTGGTATATAATTACTCTCTGAATGGTTTTGAAGTACCACTTATTTGAACGGAACACATGCCAGGTACTGTAAACCCATCCAAATAACAGTAGAAAGTGATAACATAGACACTAGACAGAAACATATGTCTTAGTTACAGTTAACAGTGTTAACTATAAATACTTGGCCACAAATTACTTGTAGCGGTTACTCTGTATGTTGATAAATTTACAAAATGACTTGTAGTGGAACAAGGAGGTTTTATTTTGGCTTATGATTAATGGTCCAGTTAGACTTCTTAATGAAGCTTAGCAGAGTCCACACTAACACCAGGGACTTATGGTCATTCCACATCCACAGGACAGCTGAGAAAGAGGTTAACATTCCTTACCAGAGAGCATGTCTCTCTAAGTATGCTGAAGAATGCCAACTTCCTTTATTAGCTTCCTCAATTTTATCTGTCTGCCCAGGGGGTGATCCACCCAATATGGACTGGGTCTTCTCCCATCAGTTAGACAATTTCTTAATTCTACTACTAATTCTTTACAAATATACATAGAGCCTCAGTCCATCAATTGTCAAATTGAACCAGTAGTTATCTATCACAATGACTATCTAAGCACTTCTTATTATACTTTTAGATAAGAAAAGCTCACAGCTTTCAACTAAGGTGTGATCCAGAGAATCACAGTTGACCAGAGTGAAAAGCATAGGTGACTTAAGAGTGCTCAGCCTTAAACAGACCATCAAAGTCATTCCTAATCCCAAGACTCAGAAAACTATAGAAGAAGGGTTTGTAAGATTGTAAAAAGTTACAGTTGACAAAGAGTACTACCTGCGATGATACTGTGGTCTTGACAGGGTTGTTGTATTTAGAAGCCCATATATATGCATATTTTTCTGATTTTCTGAAAAAGAATAACTAATAAAATCATGGTTAATGTATCTACTATCTAACTAGTGAACACTTTTTTTCAGTAGCTTTTAACAGATACAACTAAAGAGTCAACCTTTCAAAGTTAAAAAATAGTAAGTAAATCTTATGTAACAACCTTACAGAAAATAGAGAGGAATAGGACCAAGTAAAGGTGTAAAAGGTTGCCTTTCAGATTCCATAGTTCTAAAGTTTAGAATGGTTCCTCTGAAAAGTGTCTGTCATGTTATTATAACCAAGTTTTGAGGCTGAAGTTATTTGAATGCTCAGCTAGACTAAGATGGGTCACTCATATGGCTGGTGGCTAACAATGGCTAATGGTTGGGAGCTCAGCATTAATAAATAGCAGAATCATCTGCACATAGTCTCTTCATGTGGTTTAACTTCTCTATTACTTCAGAGGGGTAAGACTTCTTATGTAGTGTCACAGCCCACATCAAGTTGCTCTGTTGAGATGATGCAAGAATGAAGAAAAAGAAACTACAGACAAAAGTGAGATCCATGGTCTTCACAGAATCTGAAAGGAACTGGCAGAAGTTAATTTCCCAAGCAGGTAAACTAAGTAAAAACTGCATCAAGAGGCACCAAAGGCTTGGGAAAAGGAGGAGGATGTGGATATAGAAGCACCATGCAGCAGTACTCTGAATAGAAGTCAACCAAGCATAAGCAATCTTATCTGGAAGAGAGTGCCAGACAGAACTTGCCTAAATCATGTTTCATTCCAACTTAGAAGCAGGCTGACCTTGCCAATGTCATACTTCAAAGAAGTAGCTTTAGGATTGACTGACTTTGCCAGACCACAGGTTCCCTGACTCAGCTACCTTGGATAGTTCCCCTGCCTCAGCTTTGAGGCAGGCATCTTCACCAGGCTGTAGTTCCACTGCCTCAGCTTTGTTGCAAGTATCTTTGTCATGCCACAATTCCCCTGCAGCAACTTTTTTGGTCCAGAATCTATTTTATGATGTGACTTTGCTTTCTACATTGCAGCCATTCTCCACAATATAGCAATTCAAAACTCGAACTGCAAATCTCCTATCAGAAGCATTACCATGTGTGATGGCTAATCTTGATTGCCACCTTGACTGGATATATACCACCATGGGAAACACCTCTAAGTATATAAAGGTGTTTCAGGGCTAGAAAGTTGGCTCAGGGATTCAGCTTCTGCCTTGCAAGCCAAAGGTCTTGAGTTAATATCCTGTGTCCCACGTAAAAATGCCAGAAAGAAATGACAGCAGTGTGTATTTACAGCCCTGGACAACAAGGCTAGGAAATTCCAGCGCAAAACAAAGAGTAGATAAAACAATCTGAACTCACCATTTAGCCTCCACATGTTTTGTGAACAGCTAATTGAAGAGGAAGGATTATTCAGAATGACAGCATCATTTAAAGGGCTGGAGTGCTATACTGAGTAAAAGGGAAAACCAAGTTGAGTGCCAGCATTCACTTTATTCCGGTTTTTGATTACAGAAATGGTGTAACTATCAGCTTCATCTCTTGCTATCTTGCACTCCCAAAATAAACTGTATCCCCTTAAACTGTAGACTAAAAAAAATCCCTTCCTGCCTCAAAGTGCATCACAGTAACAAGAAAACTAGCCAATACACCTGCATGACTCAGTTCAGCATCATAAATCCTCACTCTGGCCATATTATATCACACAGTTTTAAAGCATGGTGGTAGACAGAAAAAAGAGCAACTTTATATTTGAAATTCAACAGTTACTTGATATATTTCCATAATAATTTTGAAATACTGTGACATATTTTTCCCTAAAAACACTGAAATTTTTCCCCAAAAAACTGAAATCCTTTAAGAAGTGAAAACAAAACAGAATATCACTTTTTGGCACCAAAAACTGTACTTAGTATGATTAAATATTCTAGCATTTAGTTCAGTTCAAACAACAAATGAAAAAAATTAAAATTAATTAATTAACTCAGACACCAATTTGCATAAGAAAGGATAAGGAGGGAATTGGTACTAATAATTAAGATGTGAAAATATTATAAGTTCACTGTATTCATGTATGAAACTCGATACAATACAAATCATTTTTATCTTCTTTTTTAAAAAATTTTATACTGAGTTATACAAGCTCAATGGGTAGGTACCCTCACCCTCTTCCCCCTCTCCCTCTACCTTGCCTTTCAGCTTCTGTCCCCACATACTGCTATCTCCCCATCAGCTCTCTCCCAATCAACTCTCTCCCAATCATATCTCTCTCTCTCTCTCTCTCTCTGTCTCTCTCTCTTTCACTCCTTCTCTCTCCTCTCTTTGTGTTTTCTGCCTGCTCCCTCCCACCTTCCAGAACATTAGCCTATATGGACACTGAAGTTCCTCTAAGTCATCTATCTACACTAGAGAGTATTCAGGATTCTTGGAATAACTTGCAGCCCATTCTTAGGCCACCCACTAATATAGGGACTCCATTATATCTGTCTAACACTTTGCATTTAAGGATCCTGCTGCCTGAAGACATCTCCCCTGAGATCCTCACTAGTCTATGGGAACTTGTTGGCATGTCAGTCATTGAGCAGTTTAGGTAAGGTCAAATCACATTGCATCAATATCCTGGCTGCCTCAGCCCAGTCTTGGATAGAGTATCTTGCCCATCAATGGTCCTCCCTATCTTTAGGCTCTTACATACAGTCTTGCTGTCCCCTCTTCTGCAAGGTTCTCTGAGCTTTAGGATGGGGAGAGATATAGATGATCTGGTTCCCAGTGAACATTGTAGGTCTTTGATATTCTGAATTATGGTTTATTGTTTTCGGTTTTGTGATTCCTGCACCGACTTGGCTACACACTGTTTGGGTGTTGAGGTTTTCTCCTAACCAAAGATAAAAAGTTGTTTAAAAGAAGGTCTTAATATAAGAAGAGGGTTAAAGGTAGAGGGAAGAATAGGAATAAGACAAGTAGAAAGTGTGGTCATTCTCCTAGTTAGCTAGCTGCTGTCTAACTGCCAGTCCCTGTCCCCTCTATGATTGGGGCAAAATATCCAGCTCTTCAAACTTGTACAATTCTAAATGAACAGTAAGGGAAGTGGGGATGAACCTTGACAGATGTCTTACAGGCCTTACATGACTTGGCCTAATTTCTCTATTTAAGTGTGCTCTTTTGTCTCCTTTCTCTTAAGGCCTTCTTTCCTCTTCCCTGCTACTTATAATCCTTTGTTATATACTAGTTATAATGGGTGTTAAAGAGATTTATCTTTAAATATGTCATTAAGAGGATTTGGAACTAGGATCCACTTTTAAGGGAGAATACGTGGTATCTAACTTTCTGTGCCTGGAATACTTTTGCTCAGTATAATTTCTTCTAATTCCATCCATTTACTGGTAAAACTCATTAATTCATTTTTTGATGGCTGAGTAAATATTCCACTGTATAAATGTATCACATTTATATTATCCATTCAAAAACTCCTGGGCATTTAGGTTGATTCCATGACTTTGTTATTATAAATAGTTCTGAAATGAACATGGATATATTCGTGTCACTATAGTGAAATTATGCGTTTTTTACAACACTTCTCAATAACGATATAGCAGGGTCATATGGCATTTAAATCCTTTACTTTTTAAGAAATCACCATACTGATCTCTAGAGTGGTTGTAGAACCCTCCATTCCCACGAACAGACCAGACCTCCCCCCATCCTCTCCAGTATTTGTGGTTGTATGATTTTAGTTTCACCAGTCTGACACGGTTGAGATGATATCTCAGGGAAATTTTGACTAGAGAGATGGAATATTTAAGGTATTTGTTTGACATTCAATTTTGTCCCTGGAAAAGTTTATTTTAAGTTTTATGGCCTATTTTCTAATTAGACTATTTATCTCCTTGTTGTTTAATGTTTTAAGTTCTTTTTGTATTCTGGATGATTGGCCTGTATCAGATGTGTACTTACTGATGATTTTCTCCCATTCTGTGGGTTGTCTTTTTACTTGGTTTACAATATCTTTAGCTGAACAAAAACTCTCTAATTTCATAAGATCCCATTTGCTGAATATCAGTTCTAGTGCCTGTGCTATTGGGGTTCTGTTTAGAAAATGTTGGCTTAGCCCAATAAGGTTGAAGGAATTTCCTACTCTTTCTACTAAGGTTTTTATAGTCTCTGGCCTAATATTAAGGTTCTTGATCCATTTAGAGTTGATTTTTGGGCATGGTGACAAATACGGGTCCAGTTTCAATCTTCTGCATGTTGATATCCAGTATTGCCAGCACGATTTACTGAAGATACTGTTCTTTTTGCATTGAATATTTTATGGCTCTTATGTCAAAAATCAGATGACTGTGATTGTAATTATGTCTGGATCTTTAACCCTTATCCATTAACTTATGTGTCTATTTCAGAGCCAGTACCATGCTATTTTTATTACTGTGGAATTGTAGAACAGATTAAAGTTTGGTATGGTGATACTTCCAGTAGTGTTTTTGTTACTCAGGATTGAAAACCATATGATTTGGTCAATTTCTATAAAAAATTGCTTTGTAATTTTGATTGGTATAGCACTAAATCCGTATATTGTTTTTTGTTAGGATAGTCATTTTATGATGTTAATTCTACCAGTCCATGAGCATGGGAGGTCTTTCCACCATCTGGTGTCTTTCTTTAGGGTTTTAAAGTTTTCATTGTAAACGTCTCTCACTTCCTTGGTTAGATTTAGACAAAGGTATTTCATTTTTTCAGTGGCTATAGTAAATGGGATTGTTTCTCTTAGGACTTTCTTATGTTTTTCATCTGTGGTGTATAAGAAGGCTTCAAGTTTTTCCCTGTTTAAAATAATACTTGCTATAGCTTTTATATGTTGTCATAAGTTCCTTCCATACCAATTGTCCTTAGGGTTTTAATTATAAAAGGATGTTGGATCTTGTCAAAGCTTTTTCTATCAAGAGTGGTCTTGAATTTTGGATTTTTTAAATATGATGTTGTAAATTTATTGATTTGCATGTATCGAAGCAACTTTGTGCATCTGGAATAAATCCTAATTTATCATAGTGAATGATCTTTTTGATATGCTTTTGAATCTGATTTGCTAAGAATTTTGTTGGGAATCTTTGCATCTGTGTTCATCAAAGAGATTGGTCTATACCATTCTTTCTTAAGTGTATCTTTATTAGGTTTTGGGATTAACATAATATTAGCTTCATAGAAAGAATTTGGCAGTGTTCCTTCTTTTGCTATTTTATGAAATAGTTTAAGGAACAGTGGTTTTAATTTTTCTTTAAATGTCTGGTAGAATTCTGTGCTAAATCCATCTGATCTGGGACATTTTTTAGTGAGAAGATTCGTGTATTCCTCTAATTTTCTCATTTGTTATAGGACAATTTAAATAATTCCATTCATTCTCATTCAATTTAATTAAGTTGTGCTTACTTAGAAATTCATCCATTTCTTTCTGATTATCAAATCTTATGTAAAATAAGTTTTTGAAAAATGACTTTATACCTTCTGAATTTCTTGGGTATCAGTTGTGATAATTTTGTTAATATGAATTTTTTCTCTCTTGATTTTGGTTAATTTGGATAGTGGTATATCAATCTCATTGATTTTTTTCAAAGAACCACTTCTTTCAAAGAACCATTTTTTTGTATCTTAATTTCAGATATTTCTCCCCTGATTTTGTTAATCTCCTCTCTTCTAATGCTTTTGGGATTAGATTGATTTTACATCTCTAAAACTTTAAGTCGTATTGTTAATTTATTTACTTGTGATGTTTCCATTTTTTGATGTACACAATGAGAGCTAGGCTTACCTTTCAAGCCAGGTTTCATCATGTCCCAGAGTTTTTGATATGTTGTATTTTCATTATTGTTAACTTCTACAAATTCTTGAATTTCTTTTCTGAATCCATTCCTCATTCAGCATCATGGTATTTAATTTCCAACAATTAGCTATTTTTTGTTATTTGTTTTGTTGTAGATGTCAAGCTTTATTCCATGGCAGTCTGATAAGGTACAGACTATAATTTCAACCTTCCTGTATATATGAGATTCATATTATGGCCCAATATTTGGTCTATTTGGAGACTGTTCCCTGGGCTGCTGAGAAGAATGTGCATTCCTTGTTATTTGGATAGAAGGTTCAATAGAGATCTATTAGGTTCATTTGGGTAACGGTTCAATTCAGTAGCAGTGTGTTTTTGTTTTGTTTTTGACCAGTTAACCTGTCCAATGTTGAGAGTAAGATATTGAAGTCCTGTACTTTCATCATTTTGGGGTTGATTTGTTATTTTAGATGTCGCAGTATTTGTTTAATGAATGTGGATGAGCCCATATTGGATGCGTATATGTTCAGTAATGTGCAATCTTCCTGGTGAATTGTTTCTTTGACTAAAATGTAGTATCCTCCTGTTTATCTTATGATTTTCTTTGGTTTGAAGTCGATTTTGTCAGATACCATAATTGCTACACCCACTTGCAGCTTTTTTTTTTTTTTTTACTTTTGAGAATGTATCTCTTTTGTGGTGAGATGTGTTTCCTGAAGGTAACAGAATAGATTGTTATTTCTAATCCATGATTGTAGCCATTGTCTTTGATTGGTGAGTTAATTGATGTTTAGGGCTATAATTGGGACACAACTATTCGTTTCTGTCATTTTTTGTGCTTAGTGGCTTTTTATATAATTTGGAGGTTGCATTGGTATTATATTTTCCTTCTATCCTCTTGGATATGTTTGTTCTTCTCTTTAAGAGTATCTTTTCTATCATTTTTTGTAGGCCTGATGTGGTGGTCATGTGGTCCTTCATGTTGTCTTTATGGTGGAAATTTTTTCTTTCACCCTCAATCATGACTGACAGTACTGATGTGTATATAAGCCTGGGTTGACATCTTTGCTCATTCATGACTTGAAGTACATCTCTCCAAGCTCTTCTGGATTTTACTGTTTCCATTGAAATATCAGTTGTTATTTTAATAGTTTTACCTTTAAAAGTGACTTGTTTTTTCTTGAAGTTCTCTGCACATTCTTTTTGTCATGTACTGTAGTGTTTTAACTATTATTTGCCATGGCAAGTTTTTATTTTGGTCTTATCTGTTTAGAGTGCTGTATGTCTCTTGTATTTAGATGGCCATCTCTTTTTTAGTTGTGAAAAATTTCATTATGATTGCTTGAAAACCTCCTCCAATATAGCATTTCGGGTTTCTTGTCCTGATATTCCATAAATGCACAGGTCTGGCTTCTTCAAGGTGTCCCAAAACTCTTGAATATTGTTTCAAGTGTCTTTTTTACTTTTTCAACCTCTTTGATTGAACTAGTTTGTTCTGCCACTTTGTCTTCAAGTTCTGGTATCCTATTTTCTGCTTCATTAGTTCTGCTGATCAGATTCTCTGTTGAGTTGTGGATTGAAGATAGCTTTGTTTTTAGTTCAAGTTTGATTTCTGCATATTTTTTTCAACTGCTCTATGCCTAGTTTTTTTTTTTTCAACTACTTTTCTCATCTTTTCCAAGTGCCTGTTGTGTTCCTTTTCATATTGGTTGATGTAATTATTTGACTTCTCTTAGATATCCTCTTTCATTGTTTTGATCATAGTAAAAATCAGGTCTTCAAAATCATTATGTTGGGTACAGCTATCTAGGCTATTTTCTATGGATTTATTCTGGTTGGATTCCATCATTATGGAGTTGATTTTTTTTGTAGATTTGTTCTTTTGGTTTTTGTTGTCTCTAATAGATTTGTGCTATAATTTGGGCATTTTTTTCTCTAATTTCTTTCTTGGTGTTGTTTTTGACTGATACAAGTTAGACAGTTTTACTAAGCTTGGATGGTTATTGCTAATGTTTGCCTTGGTGTTGAATATGTCTGTTTAGCATTCTTTGGTGCTGTTTCCTAGGTGAGGTTGTTATATTGTGAATTTATCAATTAGGTTGGGTTTAGAAGACAGGGATTGAAGATAAATATGGTAGTGCAGTTTTTAGCTTACACTTCCTTGGCAATGTGAGAGTGAATGGAGAGTCCCTGAAGTTGAATGGGCTTCTGGGTGGGATATATGGATATCTTAAATTGTGGTGACTTATCAATTGAGAGAAAGAGAAACATAAATAGGGTTTATTTATCTTAGTGTCAAAGGGAAGATTCTCTCCTGCTTGATGGGATATTTGAAGTGCTCAGTTGTATGATCTTGGTCTGCTAGCCAGTTATTTTAATCTGGACTCTCTGTTAAATTCATGAAAAGCTTTAAAGTTCTGGGGGAAGAGAGTTATATGTAGGTGGGTGTTGGTGGAGGCTGCCAAGCATGTGGTGTGGTCACAGAGACCTATGCCAACCTAGCAATGAGGTCCAGGCCGGTTGACCAGGAACCAAAAGCACAAATGATATTTTTCTACAAAAGATACTTTCAGTGGACATTTATTCAAACTTTGGAAATAATAAATTTTAGACAATTGGGAAGTGATCCATATCAGAAGATTTAAGATTAAAAACTTTACAAATTGTAACTGTCAAATAAATCTATGAAAGTTTTGCTTCACATTTGGACTATTTTTCTTTTACTACACAGAAAATGCTAATAAGTATGTCACCTAAATTCATACAGGTCATAAGCAGTAATAATTAGGGATACCTGAGAGTTCTGTAAATATTAAGCTGAATTTCAGAACAACATATATGTCAATCAACTTTTTTTTTACTTTCCTGTAATGTTTGTATTGTCATACCAGAATTAAAAGATCTGTCCTTCTGAAGAATTCTATTGCTAATAGAAATGTTATTCTAAACTTCAGTGTTCTCTCCTATGCACAGTACTCTTGAAGATACTTGCTGTATAGGAGTCACCAGAACTTTGTTTCTTCATCATAGAGCTAGTATATAAAATTTTACACAAATCTTTTCAGAAAATTACAATGAAACCTTGGCTTCTTAGGCTCGACAGAATAGTAGATATCTATAATACCAACACATGGGAATGAAGTTTAGAAGACCAGGAGTTCAAGATCATTCTTAGCTATGTATGAGTTCAAGGTCAGTCTGGGCTATGTGAAACCTTGTTTCAACAAAACAACAGCAAAATGAGCAAATGAATCTCAGAAAACTATATTTGTTTCCTGAAACTGGATTTTATTTCATTATTTAGAGAATATTTTATTAGTTTCTGTAATCAAACCCATGTAGATAAGACCTTATATATTTACTACAGTGTGTTACCCCTGTACAAATGGAAAAAAAAGTTAAATATTTCTAGACCAATATGGCTGTTAATCTCTGTACAATGCCAACTCAACACAGTAAACTGAGGTACTTTTTTTTTCAAAGTTGACAACACAGCTAACGTTTCCAAAAATTCAAATTATATATATATGTGTATATATATATATATTTATATTTATATAAAAAGACAAATAATAGCAGTATGTTGTGCATCAATAGCAGCAACAGCTTCTCTGAAACTGGATTTTTTTAAGATCCAAATATCTCTATTAATTCTAAAGAAACATCCAACTCCTCCAAGAAAAAGTGCAAGTAGCCATTTTTAAATATTGGTAAATAAAAACTCTAAGAACTTCATAAGTAAAGAAAATTCACTCTCTCATTGCAAACTTTGAGAATTTCTTTGCTTAAGAGAGTATCCTTGCCCTTAATGCAAGTCATTAAATGCCAAAGACAAAAATAAGCTTCAGTTTATGTCTTGGAAGACCTGTAATGTTTCTAAAAGCTTTAGTTCATTGAAACCCTTAGTGAAATTCACAAATCAGGAAGTACTTTTAAGCAATGCTGCAATGTAAGAAATTTTAGATACCATTTCTGTTTGAGTTAAGATTTCATAGATCCTACCATTCATTCATTTAGTGTGATTTGGCAAAGCTTGGGGGAATATAAATGATAAAGGTCAAAAAGGTTTTATCAGTTTTTGCCATAATTATCAGATACTTATTACCTCTTCAGGGAATTTTTGTTGTTATTAATTTTATAATATTTGCCTAACATTGCTAGAAACAAGACCATGCACAGGGTACAGGTGTTGCTGCTTTCAAAATTTCTAAAAATAGGGGCTGGAGAGGTGGCTCAGGGGTTAAGCCTCTGCCTTGCAGGCAGAAGGTCCTGAGTTTGGATCCCAGACCCCACGTTATAGACGCTGGGCGGAAGCGGGGGTGGGGTGGGGGCGCCCGTGGTCGCCCAGCGTTATCTGGTCCTGGTAAGGCGGAGCCTGTGAATCCAGGGGCAGAGTAAACAAGGAGGAGGTGAAAGTGTCCATGGTGGTTCCCGAATTCGTCCCTGGTTCTACACACACACACACACACATGTGCACACACGCACACACTCACAATTGAATAAATAAAAATAAATTTAAAAATGTATTCAAAATTTCTAAAAATAGGAGAGGACAACAAAATGAATATTTACAAAGCAATAAAAGGTGGCTCAGGGGTTAAGCCTCTGCCTTGCAAGCGGAAGGTCCTGAATTCTTTCTAGACCCCACATTATAGACGCCTGGCAGAAGTGGGGGCGGCCTGCGTTTCTGGTCCTGGTAGGGCTGAGCCTGTGAATCCCGGGGCAGAGTAAACAAGGAGGAGGTAGAAGCGGTCCATGGTGGTTCCCGAATTCGTCCGTGGTTCTACACACACACATACACGCACGCACACACATACACAAGCACAATTGAATAAATAATTTAAAAAATGTTTAAAAATTATAAAAAAAGCAATAAAAATCTATAAATCAAAATTCTATAAGGATATGAACAGAAAAATTTATTTTACTGATAAATTAAAAGGGAGATGAAACTGAGTCCTAAAAAAAACACTAAAATTCAAAGAAATAAGATGTTCAACCTAGAACATAATACCAATATGTGAAAAAAATAAAATATTTTTTATTCTGTGAATATTTTGGAAATTGACTTTACATAATCATTTAACCTGGTCTTCTGAGCAAGAAGTTCAACTACAGTATCATTGGAGAGTTTTCCGTAGAAGTGTTCACATTTCCAAATACAAAATACTCATTGCTTTGTAAATAGATCCATTCTATTTTTTATGGATAATATTCTTCTGAAATCTACAGTAACTCCAAACTCCAATTTTCCATAATTCCTACTATTTTTACTATCATTACTCTGTGGTATTTTTAAAAATCCTAAAATGTATACATTTTAATATTCTGATAACTTATTATCACACTTAAAATTTAATTTTATAATTTAAAATGTAAATAATTTATTGAAAATAATATTTTTCAAGCTTTATATATTCAAGTTTTATAGACTCAACTTGCAATACACAAAACTTGAAAAAATAATTTTACTCATCACTAAGTATGAGCAATTAAATTTAATATAAAATATAAGATAAAAGTAGTTTATCAATTGACTTATGCTTCCTGGTGCTTTTATCTGTCTCTTGAGTATACCTCAAATCCATGCACCAATATTAATAACAATGAAATGATAAATGTCCCCAAAAGACAGCTGAATGCAATTATTATACATGAATTTTTTCTTTTTTTTTATTTCCGCTCATACAAACTTAACAGATACACAGGTCCCCTCCTTCCATCCACCCCCCAACCCCTTGCTCCCTCCTCCCCTCTCCTGTCCGTCCCCATCCCCCAGTGCCTCCCCCTCCCATCCTCAGAGCATCCTTTAATGTGCATGCCAAACTCTCCTCTGGGTCCTCCTCTCCGATGAGGTGCAAGGACCCAGTGGCATTTCCCAGAACCCTTTCCTGTGTTCCCCTTAAGCACAGGAACACTACTGTGGCTGTCAATCCCTAACCTCCAAGGATCCTAGTGCCTTTAGTCCATACTAGACTATGGGGTCAATAGTGTGTTGGACATTGCGCCGGGCATGCAAAGTCCAAATGTGATTGCTTCGGTCCTAACTTGTGTGGTGGAGTATCTTGCATATCATTGATCCTCCCATCCTTGTGCTCTTACAATCTTAACCACCCCCTCTTCCGCAAATTTCCCTGAGCTTCAGGATGGGGAGAGATTAGGCTGGCCTAGTTCCAGGTGGTTGATATAGAGTCTCTGATGTTCTGGATTATGGTTTGTTGATTTTTTTTTCAGTTTTTCTGCTCCTGCAATGCCCTTGGCTCCATCCTGGTGGGTTTTGGATGTCACCCCCTGGCCAGAAATAAAAACCTGTTAAATTAGAGTCTTGTTATAAGAGTATATTCAAAGATAGATGTAATAAAAGTAGGAGACGGTGGTGAGGGAGGGGTCAATCACCCATTTGCAAAATGGGTTACTTTCTATCTGCCAGACTATATGCCCTCCCCTTCTGGTGAGATCATACCCCATCAGTTGCAAATGATCAGGAAGGAAAGTCTGTGAACTTAACCAGAGTAATTGCAAAGATTATAAACAGGAGGCCTGGGGAACGAGGGCCCCACCAGAAACAAGGAGAGAGGGGACCATGTTACAGCAGAGAAAATAGGCCACTATCAAGGACTACATGAAATTTTAATATCAAATGTGTCTTATTCTTAGCCTGTAGATCTAACACCTGTGACATTCTGTGAACACTGGTAAGGTTGCTTCCTGCAATTATCATAGTTTGAAAGAATTTAATGCTATTTTATATCAAAATGATTTTGAAAAACCCTAAATGATTCTGAAAACCCCTGAGCACTTTCAAGCAATTTTGATCCTTGAAAATAATTGTTCTTCAAATAGTGGACTTCATGTAATGGTTTCCATTCGGCACCCATCATTAAAAAAAGAAAAGAAAAAAAGGAGGAATTTATGTGTATCAGAAAAAATGAAACTTGAAACCACTTTTGTGTACATATGCACTTTGTAAAACACACTAGTCTCAACTTAAATAAGCTAGTAAATCTCAACCAGTTGAAGTACCAGCAAGAATTTCATGTAATATCCTAGGACCATAGAAAAACATCATTCCCTAAGCAATCTTAATTTCTGAAAGTGATTTGTATGCATTCACTCTTACATAGCTTCTTCCTATAACTTAGAAAAAGTGGATGCTAAGTGCCACTGTCAGTTTTTCCTGTGTTGATAAAGATAACCAGATTTGCAGAATTTTCCTGAAAACATAACAACAAAGAAATATAATAGAAAGCAAACTAAAATTTATTTGCTGAGGGGAGGATCCAACTAAAAATTTTTAAAAGAAAATCTTGTTGAGTTGGATATATTTAAGAGACATAAGAAATGCTTGACATAATGTTCTCCAACAAAACCTTGAATATGTTTTTCAAAATATGAGTTTTATATACAACTTTAATAAAAACTGAAATTGTAAAGGATATGGTTTTGTTCTGCACTGATTTCTAATTATGACTATAACTACTTTCAATTTCCTTCTTGCATTTTAAAAAAATCAAAGAGAACTAGGGTGATTACCTTTTCAAGTTATACTGAATATCAATGATGCAACTCTCTCTGTTATTATTATATGCCAGACTGCAAAGGACACACTTAAGATGATCCACTGGGAAGAGTTTCCTAGTACAACAGAATTAGGTAAGAGATGTAGGCACATATTGGATGCTGAGTGTACCTTCAGCAATGACGACTCACCCTTAGAAAAGTAGTGACAAGCTGAAGTTTGGAAAATGAGTGAGAACTGCAGGTTCTCCACTGGAATTGTTTTTGGTTTATCTTTGGATAGAAGGTACAGAGATCAGTGCCAGGCTAATGAATGAGTTTAAAGTTTCATAAATAAGTGTTGAATGGCTGCTAAGCTAATGCATGGAGAACAGAAGCAGAAGAGAGTAGAACTACAATCTCCTCAAGCTAAGGGATGTCTCATAGGGAGTTTCCTAACAAGAGCATGTACAGTCCTTCATCTTTTCATAAAGGTACATAACTAGTCCTATAACGTAAGATATGTGGGCTATCATCACCCCAGGCATACCATGTGCATTCTCATCTTAGTGCTGAGCAGAAATGAAGCAGCACAAGCCTGGCTTTGTAAATGAGATACAGGCAGAAAGCAGTGAGAGGAAATGTAATAAATGCTAAGAAGTGCTCATTTCTCAGAAGTAGTATGTTTACTGTTTTCCAAATACTATTAAGTGAAGATGTATTTTGTTTCTTTCATGAGCAGAAAACTATTATTATTTGTCTTTCTCCTGACATAATAATATGTTTTTCTTTCTACCCACATAGTCAAGTATTGCATAGCTTCTTTTGACAAAGGAATAAAATACAGGAAGCAAGCAACTAGATTTTCTATTTTCTGCTGTATTTAACCATAATAACTTTTGTTATTTCTGACATGTAAAATTATACAGAGACTTAGTTTTTTCTTTGATGCATATTACAGTGATGAACGTGGACAGTGGAGATCCGCAGAATCACTTCTTAATGAAAAAGGTGGGTTTTCAAAATCTTTTACCTGCCTCACAAACAATAGAACCCAATCTTTTCTGCAGCCCTTCTGCTATAAAATTCTAGGTCTAAAAGTTCATTTCTGTGTTCATACTGAGCTACTAATTTACATTAGCTACTTAGCATATGCTTATATATTGTTGCTGTTTCATCTGCCCTTAATTCAACTGCTACATAAGCTACAAGTCCTAATAGAATTGAGTTAGTTTAACTTTAAAAACATTTTAAAGGCATGTGTTAAATTGTTACATCCCAATAATAATATGCCTGGTGGTGTGACGTTGTCTTTGACTTATCTGCCTCTCTTAAATTATACTGTTTAATATTTCTATCATTTCATTATAAGAATTATTATCTCAAAATGAAGATGCATAACAGAAGTGGAATGCTAATTGAGGAAATACAAAATCCAAATTTCCATATGTGATAGGTGTGTGAAACTTTTTTCAGACCTCAAAAGCTTTGTTTTTCTAAGTATTATCCAAGTAATTATACCTGACACTTTTTCAGCACATCTGTGCTCAGTCAATAACTGGGTGTTTCCAGGAAAAACATGGCTTGGATCCAAAATGAGTCACAGTCAGATATGTTATAATGTTGGTTCACAGCTAACAACTGTCTTCCCAGGAAGGCATTTCTGAGCTGCATACCTCCATGGTCACTTTCAAAGCTAGATAGAGGCATCAACTTGATGATTGACGGTCTAAGCTCTGGACACATTTGTAGGTAATTGGTAGATGACTTAAACCCAGAGCACACCTGCAGCAGATTGTCTAGTTGATAGGGCAGTGGGCCTAGGACAGGTGAATGAAATACAGAGAGCTGATTGAGGAAGTTGGAATCCTTGTGTTTACTTGGCCAGACATACTGGACTGGCAATTAAGGATCATCCCTCTCTCAGCTATCTACTTGGCATGGCCAGTTCCCTCAGCCCTGATGTGACCTCTTCCATTAAGCTGGACTAAGAACTGTAACTGGACTATCATAAGAGAATAAACCCCTTTGTTCCCTTGCCCTTTGATAGTGATTTTTATCAACAACCATGCAGGCTAACTGCAACAGTCACCATAGAGATGTCTGATAAAGTTATTGCTGTCTTGTATGAGGAGGAAAGATGAAGTTAATGAACAGTAAGTATTATTTTTTAAAATGAAAAGAAATAAAGGGGCTGGAGAGGTGGTTCAGGAGTTAAGCCTCTGCCCTGCAGGCAGAAGGTCCTGAGTTCAGATCCTAGACCCCACATATAGATGTTGTGTGGAAGCAGGGCTGGCCTGCGTTTCTGGTCCTGGTAGGGCAGAGTGTGAATCTCTGGGCACAGTAAATAAGGAGGAGGTGGAGGCGGTCTATGGTAGTTCCCGAATTCATCCCTGGTTCTACAAACACACACATACATGCACACATGCACACACACCATACATGTACAATTGAATAAATAATAATAATAATTTTTTAAATGAAAAGAAATAAAATAAAATAATAAAAAATACAAAAAAAAATTCCAAGGCTGTGCTTTTTTTCTTAAAAGTACATTAAAAGGAAAGGAGATAGGGAAACACACTTTAGTTGAGAAAATAGGCCATGTTCATGTATTGCATGTAAGTAGCAAGACATCTGGTAGAGTTGACTGTCACATCCCTTCTTGGTCACAAACTGAACAGGTTTGATCTCACTGATCAGGGAGGATATAGGAACTGGCAGATAGATGGTAACCATCTCCTCTTATATTAAGATTGTTGCAGTTCACCTGCATGGTTGCTGATAAATGACCATCAAACGGCTCAAGAGAACAAGGGGTTTATTTTCTCTTTTTTTTTAATACATTTTTTATTATTTCCGCTCATATAAACCTAATAGGCAGACCAGTTCCCCCCTCCCTCCTCCTCCTCCCAAACCCCCCGCTCCCCCTCCCTGCCTCCCCATCCCCCAGTGCCTCCCCCCCAATTCCCAGAGAGTCCTTCACTGTGGTTTATTTTCTCTTATGATTCCTAATTACAGTTCTCAGTCCAGCTTGGTTGGAGAGCATACACCAACACCAGGGCCGAGGGAACTGGCCACACCATCACCACATAACAGCTGAGAGATGGACAATCCTTACTTGCCAGACTAGCATGTCTGTCCAAATGAACAGAAGGATTCTGACTTTCTCAACCAGCTTTCTGTAATTTATTCCAGGGCCTAATCCCACCCACCATAGTCTGGGCCTTCCCCATCAACTAGACAATCTCCTTCAGGTTCTCTCTGGGTTTAACTCAACTACTAATTCTTCACAAATGTGCCCAGAGCTCAAACCCTCAACAGTCAAGTTGACAACTGTGCTTAACTATGACAAAGGTCTTCATTTAAACAGTCTGTTATCTTTGGTTAGGAGATGACCTTTGATACCAATCAGGACACAGCCAAGGGCTGTGCAGGAAAAGCAAAACTGAAAACAACAACAAACCATAATTCAGAACACTAAAGACCCCACATTACTCACCTGGAACCAGACCAGCCAAATCTTTCCCCATCCTAAAGCTCAGGGAACTTTGTGGAAGAGGAGGCGGCAAGATTATAAGTGCCTAAAGATGGGGAGGACCAACGATATGCAAGATACTCCACACAAGTTAGGGCTGCAGCAACCACAATTGGACTTTGCCTGACCTACATCCAAGCCAAAGTCTAGCATGGATCACAGGGGAGAAGGCTTCAGGCAGTAGGATCTTTACAGGCAAGAGATTAACAGTCAGAGTTCCCATGGGAAGAGGAGCCAAAGAAGTGGCCCCTGGCTATTCCACTAAGTCCTGAACCCTCACTAGGGTGGAGGACTCAGAGGGAGGTTCAGTGTCCACATAAAGGGATGCTCCAAGGGATGGGAGGGAGGAAGGGCGAGGCAGTAGGAAAGGAGGAGCGAGGGAGAGGGGTGAAAGGAAGAGGGAAGGGGGGAGAGTACAATGGGGGACAATGGGGAAGTGAAGGGAGAAGAGGAGGAGGGTACCTATTGAGCTTGTATGATTAGGGAAAAATTTAAATGAGGGAGAAAAAAGTACTTTAAAAGGAAAATTTGCTTGTATTTTTAATTTATATTTTATATTTCTTGTACATATTGCCAGCGGTCAGTTAGTTTTAGTGATAACAGGTGACCAAACTAACCTTTTACAACATTCTCCTATCTACTTCTGATTTACTTGTGGCATGACCATGTTAATTATAATCTTGAAGGAAGATAAAAGCTGTTTAAAAAATCTTATTCATAGCATTCAAACATTTTTCTATATGTGAATAGTTTTACTACAAGTGATTGATTTAAAAAGCCAAAAATAAAAGGTTTGTTTTTGCCTTTTGTTCTATGAAGTTGCTATTATTTATTTTATTTTTGCCTGTGTGATGTATGTGGATTATTCTAAAAAAAGAAATTTCATTAAAACATTATAAAAACAAATGCTTTAACTGTGGGTAATTTATTAAACATTAATATGTTATAGGATATTCTCACTCAAGGTAAGGATCTTCTTCCAAGGAACATGTGCCTCTGTTCCAGCTTTCTTTCTCCCTATTATAGAACCAAAATGTCCATAGTACATGTTTCTGTAGCACTTCCATCACAGGCCACCAGTACTCAACTGTTTTCTAATTCTCATCCATCTCCAGACATCTTCAGACTTCTTTAGAGGAGTAGGTGACAGATGAGAAACAGGCCATAGTTCTCTTTGCCACTTCTACCCATTTTTTATTCTTCTGTCTCATCTGCTAACAATTGCTGAAATAACTTTTCCTTAATAGAGAGCTGTTATAGTACATATTATATTTCAATCTTATCATACATTTTATTAAGCATCTACTTGTCTGAAATGAGTGTCAGTAGGTCAGATCTGCTTGGCCATATTTTCATACTTGCTTTTCGGGCGAAGATTTTTAATTCTGTCATAAGTGCTCAGCAGGTTGCTTTTGAGATACATCAATTGCATTCTGGTTTGATGCTATACTGAATAATAAATTTCTTTTCTAGTCTACTGCCTTTTTAGTGAAGTATGAGGTGAGTGTAAAGAATTCTCATTATGTGATAGAGCTGTCCTAGGTCATGTCCTCCTTTCACATCTCATGGGAACATTAACTCTATTGCTAAGCTATGTCTGGCTTAGCCATGTTTTTCTGCAGACAGAAGACTTACTGAAGGTATAATATCACACTGTAAGCACTTAACTCACAGGGAGACACCAAAGAGAATGACATTATTCTTCAAATTTTATGTTCAATAAGTGCATTACTTCTATTAAACTAAGTGGATTGTCAAGTATGCTTTTCCCAATTAATATATTTTAAGTAAAAAAGGCAGCAGATGAATCATAACATAATCTTTTTGTGGTACTTAGCATTCACATTACTGTGGCAGAATGCATGACATAAGGATTTAGCAGTTGAAAGTTTCATTTAGTTCACAAGTACAGTGGTTTTAGTTCATTAACTCCCACTACAGCAGACAGAAAGAAGAGACAAACAGAAAGATACTAGGGACAGGGAGTTGGACAGATGGCTCAGTTGATAAATGCTCAGAGAATTAGCTTGCAGATCTGAGTTTACATTCCCAGGATCAATCCATAAAACATAGCTGGGCAGCACATGAACCTGATCACCAGACGGCGTTACAAAGATCAGAATCTCCGAGCTATCAGTGTTGAGGTTAAGAAAGTTTTTGCCCAACATGAATTGACTCCAGATTGTAGGACAGGAAGAAATCTATATAGTTGAAGAAAACTGGCAGAGCTATGAGGTTTAAAGAATGAAAACACAGAAAATAAAATACAGCCATAGTAGGTTAAAGAATGCACATAAAAACGTGTAAATGAATTGGTAGTGTTATACATACCTTAAGGAAAGTGTTAAAGCTGTTTGTGCCATATATTGGATCAGAAATTAGATGACACGAGGCTGCCTTCAGGAATTTATTCCTCTTTAAGTTAATTTTTTGTTTTTTAGTTTGTTTTATTTCATTAATTTTTTCCACTCATACAAATTTGATAGGTATCCCATTTCCCTCCCCTGCCTCTACCCCTCCCTGGATCCCCTTGCTCCCTCCCGTTTTTCCCTTCCTTTCCCCCTTCCCTCTCTTTCTCCCATTGATTTCCCCCCCCCATCCCTGGAGCATCCTTTAGTGTGCATGTCAAACTTCCCTCTGGGTCCTCCTCTCTAATGAGCTCAGTAGCATTACCTAGAGCTCTTTTTTGTGTTCCCCTTTAGTATAGAAACATTATTGTGGCTGTTAATTCTTTGCCTCTAAGGATCCTAGTGCCTATGATCCATGCTAGACATTATGATAGGTTGGTCATTGCGCAGGTCATGCATGCAAAGTCCTATTATGATTACTTCAGCCCTAACTTGTGTGGAGTATCTTGCATATCGTTGCTAGTTAATTTTTTAGCTAGCCATGCTTAAAACTATATAACTCTCTTCAAAGGAGTTACCAAAATAACTCCTTCATAAAAGTGGCCTGTTATAGGATATGGGATAGCTTATTCTCCTTAGTAAAGGATTGTTAAATGTTTATTGATTTCATTCACCTCTTATTTTCAGCCCTCCACAGCACTAAGGCAGACGTGTCAAAATTTTTTGACTTAACACTTTTGTTTTTTCCTATGCATTATTAAATATATTCAGGTTATGTAGCAGGATGTTTTGTTCCACAAATATATTGTGCAATGATTACCTTAATCAACTAATACATCTACTTACTTAAATAGTGGGAAGAATGCTTAAGATCTTCTCTCAAACAAAATGTTAGCTATAAGTTATTAATAACTACAATTACCATGTACTCTGGAGAACTTGTTCATCTCATAGTTAAATTGCCCCATCTCCTTTCTCATTGCCCCATGACAAACATCAGAGTGCATATTTTTGATTTTCAATATTTTGAGAAACTTCTTAATTACAATGGCTGTAACAATTTACATTCTTGTTAGCAATACACAATGGATACATCTACATTCTCACAAGGATTTATTATCTTCCCTATCTTGATAACCACCACACTGTTTTTGAGGTGGTTATGCTTCAACTTAAACCTTCCCTTCATCAATTCATACCATCTCTCCCACCTTTCCTTCTGTCTGCTTCTATGGTTTCAAGGTTCCCTCTGCATCTTCTGCTTCAGTGGGGTTTCAGATCTCTGTGGCAGACCAAGTGACCCCTCCTTGGGCAGACCCACTGACAAGCGCATTCCTCCTCGCCTGTCTAGCCCGATCCCCTAAAGTTTCCATTGCATTTTTTTTCTCCTGAAATATTTGTCTTGAGATCCTTGCTAGTCGATGAGACATGTTGGTGTGTCAGTCATTGTGCAGGTCTGGTAAGGACAGGTCTCATTACAATGAGTTCCTGGTTGTAGCAGCCCTGTCTTGAGTGGAATATGTTTCCAGCGGTGGATCACTCCATTTTTAGTCTCTCACAATCTTACCACCCTCTCTTCCACAAGGTTCCATGAGCCTTAGGATGGGGAGAGATTGGTTGGCCTGATTCTGGGTGACCATTGCACAGTTGCTGATACTCTGCATTCTGGTTGGCTGTTGACTATTTCACTGCTCTTCCACTGTGCTTGGCTGTATCCTGTCTGGGTTCTGAGATCCTTTCCTATCTGGTGTAGTGTGGTGTTTTCCAACTATTATTTCTTTTTTTTAAATATTCATTCATTCATTCATTCATTCATTCATTCATTTATTTATTTATTTCCACTCATACAGACTTAATAGGTACACCAATCCCCTCCCTCCCTCCACCCCTTCCTGGAACCTCTAGCTCCCTCCCCCCTTTTCCCCTTCCTTTCCCCCTCCTCCCTCCCTATCTCCCAGTGCCTCCTCCCCCATCCTTGAAGCATTCTTTAATGTGTATGTCAAACTTTCCTCTGGGCCCTCCTCTCTGATGAGGTGTAAGGACTCAGTGGCATTTCTTAGAACTCTTTCTTGTGTTCTCCATAAGTATAGGAAAACTATTGTGGCTGTTAATGCCTAGCTTCTAAGGATCCTAGTATCTTTAGTCCATAGTAGACTTTGAGGAATCAATGATGTGTTGGCCATTGCATAGGTCATGCAAAGTCCTATTATGATTGCTTCAGACCTAACTTGTGTGGAGTATCTTGCATATCATTACTCCTCCCTATCTTTGTGCTCTTACAATCTTACCACCCCTTCTTCTGCAAATTTCCCTAAGCTTCAGGATGGGGAGAGATTAAGCTGGCCTGGTTCCAGGGGGTTGATATAAAGTCTCTGATGTTCAAAATTATGGATTGTTGATTTTTTTTTTTTAGTTTTGCTGCTCTTGCAATGCCCTTTGCTCCATCCTGGTGGGTACTGGATGTCACCCCCTGGCCAGAGATAAAAAGCTGTTAAAATAGAGTCTTATTATAAGAGTATATTCAAAGGTAAATGGAATAAAAGTAGGAGACCGCAGTGGGGGGGTCAGTCTCCCATTTGCACAATGGTTACTTTCTATCTGCTAGACTATATGCCCTCCCCATCTGGTGAGATCATACGACATCAGTTGCAAATGATCAGGAAGGAAAGTCTGTGAACTTAATCAGATGTCTCATTATTTACTTGCAGTCCTTGAAAATGGGCCTTGGAACTTAAAAGAAACTTTACCAGGGACGAAATTAAAATGTCTAACAAATATCTTAAAAAATGCTCCACATCCTTAGCCATCAGGGAAATGCAAATCAAAACCTCCCTGAGATATCATCTCGCCCCGGTCAGGATGGCAAAAATCCACAATACAAACACCACCAAATGCTGGAGAGGATGTGGAGAGAGGAGAACTCTTCTACTTTGGTGGTGGGAATGCAGGCTCATACAAACACTCTGGCTAGCTGTCTGGAGATTCTTTTTTTTTTTTTTTTAATAGCTCCTTCTTCTCTTTCCTTTTTTTAAAATTTTTTTTATTTATTCAATTGTGCATGTGTGCATATGTATGTGTGTGCGCGCGCGTGTGTATCTGTGTGTATGTAGAACCACGGACGAATTCGGGAACCACCATGGACACCTCCACTTCCTCCACCCCGGGATTTACAGGCTCCACAATACCAGGACCAGAAACATAGGCCGCCCCCACTTCCGCCTGGCGTCTATAGGTGGGATCTGAGATCCTAACTCAGGACCCTCCGCCTGCAAGGCAGAGGCTTAACCCCTGAACCACCTCTCCAGCCCCAACTGTCTGGAAGTTAAAGATTGAAATACCATATGAACCTGCGATTCCACTTTTGGGAATAACCCCCCAAACAGCAAAAATTCACCTCAATAGCACAAGCACAACCATGTTCATAGCAGTACTGTTTACAATAGCAAAGTTATAGAATCAACCCAAATGTCCAACAGTTGATGAGTGGATAAGGAAAATGTGGAATATTTATACAATGGAATACTACTCAGCCATCAAAAATGATGAATTAATGAGATTTGCCAGGAAATGGATGTAATTAGAAACAATTATATTGAGTGAAGTATCCCAGACACAGAAAATTAAGCGCTGTATGTACTCCCTAATAGGTGGATCCTAGTACCAAACACACTTAGAGACACACTCAAAGATAAATCTCTGTAATACTCACAGTAATTGCAAAGATTATAAACAGGAAGGAAGGGGAAGGAGGGCCACACCAGAAACAAGGAGGAAGGAGGGATTATGTTACAGCAGAGAAAATAGGCCACCATCAAGGACTTCCAACTATTATTTCTTAACAGTACTATCTCTCACTACTTTTGTCATGGTCCCACTGTGTCTTCTGAAATCCTTCGTTGAGAAGTATTGAACTTAATACTACTTATGGATTAATCTCTGTGTTTTATAATTGGACCTTTAGTAATATGTATCTATTTTAATGACTGCCATTCTGTTTTGATTATCATAAGTTTAGAATACAATTCAAAATCAGAAAGGATGAGTCCTACAGATTTGTTCTTCTTACTCTCGGTTTCTTTATTCTGGGTCTTTTCCATTTCAAACACATCTTAATATGATATTTTTCTTTTCCTGAAAAATTCCATTCAAACATTAATAGATACTGTGTTGAACACAGATAACTATGAAGTGAACATGTGGATATTACTGATGACTAAAATGCACAACATAGTATACCTGTCTTTTCATATGTATCTTCAACTTTTTTCAATGTTTTGTAGCACCAATCTTTCAGTTTTAAGGTTAAATTTATTCTTAAACTATTTTTGAAAATTACTGCAAATATGATTGCTTCCTTGATTGTTTTGGAAAATTCTTTGTTAATGTATAGAAATATACTAATTTCTGTATTTTTTTGATAACTAGTAATATTATTGAAGAATATAACAGCTTTGGTAGTGCTTAGATGGAATTTAAGCATTCACATATATATACATACATACATACATATATATATATATATATATATATATACACACACAAGATCATGTCACCTGATAACAGACTATTGAGGCTACTCATTCAAATTTAAATGAGTTTTTCTTAGCTCACTGTTATGACTATGATTTCCAGAACCCTACTGAATAGAAGTGTTGAGGGCATCTTTATCTTCTTTTTGATCTTAGAAGAAAAGCTTTCTTCTTTTACCAGTATTTATGATGTATTTATGTATCTGGTTTTTTTTTAGTCCGAACCATGACATCTTTATTCAAATACTAACCCCACACGACAAAAAGTAAGGAACATTGAATATAATCCCGATTTTGAATCTTAATTTACATTTTTCTAAGTTGAAAGTTCTTTTTTTTAAACATTTTTTATTATCTCCGCTCATACAAACTTAATAGGTACACCGGTTCCCTTACTTCCTTCTTCTCCCCTCAACCCCTCTGCTCACCCTCCCCTCACCATTCCCTCCCTACACCCCAGTGCCTCCCCTCCCCCAATCCCAGGAGAATCCTTTAATGTGCATGCCAAACTCTCCTCTGGGTCCTCCTCTCCAATGACGTACAAGGACCCAGTGGCATTTCCCTGAACCCTTTCCTTAGTACCCCTTAAGCAGAGGAACACTATTTTGGCTGTCAATCCCTTGCCTCCAAGGATCTTGGTGCTTTTAGAAAATACTAGACTTTGTGGGGTCAATAGTGTGTTGGACATGGTGCGGGGCATGCAAAGTCCAGTTATGATTGCTTTGGCCCTAACTTGTGTGGAGTGTCTTGCATATCATTGCTCCTCCCATCCTTGTGCTCTTACACTGTTACGCCCCCTCTTCCACAAATTTCCCTGAGCTTCAGGATGGGGAAAGATTAGTCTGGCCTAGTTCTATGTGGTTGATGTAGAGTCTCTGATGTTCTGGATTATGGTTTGTTGATTTTCTTTTGCAGTTTTGCTGTTCCTGCAATGCCCTTGGCTCCATCCTGATGGGTATTGGATGTCACCCCCTGGCCAGAGATAAAAAGCTGTTAAACTAGAGTCTTATTATAATTGTATATTCAAAGGTAGATGTAATAAAAGTAGGAAACCACAGTGAGGGAGGGGTCAATCACCCATTTGCAAAATGGTTACTTATTATCTGCCAGACTAGATGCCCTCCTCTTCTGGTGAGATCACACCCCCTCAGTTGTAAATGATAAGGAATGAAAACTCTGTGAACTTAACCAGATGTCTCATGGCTTACTTGCAATACTTGATGGAGGCCTATTTTATCTGCTGTAACATGGTCCGCTCTCTCCTTGTTTCTGGTGTGGCCCTCCCACGTCATCCTTCCTGTTCACACTCCTTGCAATTACTGTATTACAGAGATTTATCGTGGAGTGTCTCTAGGTGGGCTGGGTGGGTTTGGTACTAGGAGCCACCTATTAGGGAGTACATACAGTGCTTAATTTTCTGAGTCTGGGATACTTCACTCAATATAATTGTTTCTAATGACATCTATTTCCTGGCAAATTCCAGTAATTCATCATTTTTGATGGATGAGTAGTACTCCATTGTATAGATGTACCATGTTTCCTTATCCATTCATCAACAGTTGGACATTTGGGTTGATTCTATGACTTTGCAATTGTAAACAGTGCTACTATGAACATGGTCGCACTTGTGCTATCGAGGTTAACCTCTGCTGCATGGGGGGTTATTCCCAAAAGTGGAATCCAGGGTCATATGGCATTTCAATCTTTAATTTCTTTAAGAATCTCCAGACGGCTCACCAGCATGGCTGTATGAGCCTGCATTCCCACCAGCAATGTAGGAGAGTTCCCCTCTCTCCACATCCTCTCCAGCATTTGTTGTTTATATCGTGGATTTTTGCCATCCTGACTGGGGTGAGATGATATCTCAGGGAAGTTTTGATTTGCATTTCCCTGATGGCTAAGGAAGTGGAACATTTTTTAAGATATTTGATAGACATTTTAATTTCATCCCTAGTAAAGTTTCTTTTAAGTTCCAGGGCCCATTTTTTAATTGGGCCATTAGTTTCCTTGGTGTTTAGTTTTCTAAGTTCTTTGTGCACTCTGGACAATAGAGCTCTATCAGATATGTGGTTAGTGAGGATTTTCTCCCATTCTGTGGGTTCCCTTTGAGCTCATATTACAATCTCTTTATCTGAACAGAAGCTCTTTAATTTCACAAGATCCCAACTGTTGAGAGTTGGTAGCAGTGACTGTGCCATTGGATGTCTGTTTAGGAAATGTTGGCCTTGCCCAATCAGCTTGACAGAATTCCCTACTCTTTCAACTATGGTTTTATAGTTTCTGGCCTAAAATCAAGGTCCTTGATCCATTTGGGATTAAGTCTTGTACAAGGTGACAAGTAAGGGTCAAGTTTTAATCTTCTGCATGTGGAGATCTAGTTTTGCCAGCAACATTTGTTGAAGATACTGTTCTTTTTCAATTGGATTTTGTGGGACACTTTGTCAAAGATCAAATGGCTGTATTTTTGTGGGCTTATATCTTGGTCTTCAACCCTTATCCATTGATCTGTGTGTCTATTTTGGAGCCAGACCCAGGCTGTTTCTACAAATATGGATTTGTAGTATAGACTAAGGTTTGTTATGGTGATACCTCCAGCAGTGTTTTTATTACTCAGGATTGTCTTCACTATCCTGGGTCTTTTGTGCCTCCATATGAATTTTGAGATTATTTGGTCAACCTCTTTAAAGAATTGCTTTGGGATTTTAATTGGTATAGCATTGAATTTGTATATTGCCTTTGGTAGGATGGTCATTTTTACGATGTTGATTCTACCAATTCAGGAACACGAGAGGTCTTTCCACCTTCTGGTGTCTTCCGCAATTTCTCTCTTGAGGATTTTCAAGTTTTCATTGTAAAGGTCTTTTACATCCTTGGTTAGATTTATCCCAAGGAATTACATTTATTTAGGGGCTATAGTAAGTGGGATTTTTTCTCTCAGGGCTTTTTCACTTCTTTCATTCTGGGCATATGGGAAAGCCACTGATTTTTGTACATTTATTTTGTGTCCTGCTACCCTGCTGAAATTCTCAATTAGTTCCAGGAGCTTCCTGGTGGAGCTTTTGGGATCACTCAGGTATAAGATCATGTCATCTGCAAATAGGGATAGCTTGACTTCTTCCTTGCCTACTCTAATCCCTTTTATGTCGCTTTCTTGTCTTATGGCTTCAGCTAAGACTTCAAGTACAATATTGAATAGAAGTGGTGAGAGTGGACAGCCTTGTCTAGTTCCTGATCGAAGTGGGAATGCTTCCAGCGTTTTGATCATAAAAGGCTGTTGGATCTTGTCAAAAGCTTTTTCTGCATCTCTCGAGAGTATCATGTGGTCTTGGACTTTGGAGTGGTTTATATTATGAATTACATTTCTTGATTTGCATATGTTGAACCAACCTTGTGTGCCGGGGATGAAGCCTACTTGGTCCCCGTGAATGATCTTTTTGATATGTTTTTGAATCTGATTTGATAAGACTTTGTTGAGAATCGTTGCATCTGTGTTCATCAGAGAGATTGGCCTATAGTTTTCTTTTTTAGTGAGTCTTTATTAGGTTTTGGGATTAAAACGATATTAGCTTCATAGAAGGATTTTGGTAGTGTTCCTTCCTTTGCTATTTGATGGAACAATTTAAGGAGTATTGGTATTATTAACTCCTTAAATGTCTGGTAGAACTCTGTGCTGAATCTATCTGGTCCAGGACATTTTTTGGTGGGAAGTTTCAAGATTACTTCCTCGATTTCCTTATATGTTATAGGACTATTTAAAAAATTCACAACTTGAAGATTCAATTTAGGTAAGTTGTGTTTACTTAGGAATTCATACATCTCTTTTGTGTTGTCATATTTCACAGAGTATAAGTTTTTGAAATATGACATTATAATCCTTTGGATTTCTGGGTATCAGTAGTGATAACACCATTTTCATTTCTAATTTTGTTAACTTGGGTTTCCTTTCTCTTGCTTTCGGTTAATTTAGCTAGGGGTGTATCAATCTTATTAATTTTTTCAAAGAACTAGCTTTTTGACTGGTTGATTTTCTCTATCATTTTCCTAAACTCGATTTCAGATATTTCTCCCCTTATTTTGCTAATCTCCTCTCTTCCACTGCTTTTGGGATCAGATTGCTCTAGTTTCTCTAAAGCTTTAAACTGCATTGTTAAGTTGTTTATTTCTGATGTTTCCATTTTTTTGTTGTAGGCATTAAGAGCTATGAAGTTACCTCTTAGGACAGCTCTCATTGTGTCTCAGAGATTTTGGTAAGTTGTATTTTCATTATCGTTCACTTTCAGGAAATCTTGAATTTCCTTTTTAATTTCTTCCTGAATCCAGTTTTCATTCAGTATCATATTGTTAAGTTTCCAGGAGTTAGTGTATTTTCTGTCTTTTGTAGTGTTATGGATGTCCAGCTTTAGGCCGTGGTGGTCTGATAGGGCACAGGCTAGAATTTCAACTTTCCTGTATATATGGAGATTCATTTTGTGGCCCAATATGTGATCTATTTTGGAGAAAGTTCTGTGTGCTGCTGAGAAAAATGTGTATTCTTTGGTGTGTGGATGAAAAGTTCGATAGAGATCTGTAAGATCCATTTCTTTAAGGTTTGATTAAGCTGCAAAGTGTCTCTATTAAGCTTTTGACCTGTTGATCTATCCCATGTTGAAAGGGGGTGTTGAAGTCCCCAAGAATTATCGTTTGGGAGTTGATTTCTCGCTTTAGACGCTGTAGGGTTTTCTTAATGAATGTGGAGGGACCCGTATTGGGTGCATATATGTTCAGTATTGTGAAGTCTTCCTGGTGAATTGTACCTGTGACTAAAATGTAGTATCCATCTGTGTCTCTTATAATTTTCTTTGGTTTGAAGTCCACTTTGTCAGAAAGCATAATTGCTACCCCTGCCTGTTTCCTGGTTCCATTAGCTTGCAAGATTTTGGACCAGCCTTTCATTCTTTGGATGTGCCTATCTTTTGTGGTGCAATGAGTTTCCTGAAGGCAGCAGATTGTTTGATTATGGTTTTTAATCCAAGTTTGTAATCTGTGTCTCTTAATTGGTGAATTAATACCATTGACATTAAATGTTATAATGGAGAAATAATTTTTAATTCTCGACATTTTTTATGTTTAGTGGATTTTGTAAGCATATTGTTTGATATTTATGTTTTGGTGGTATTATACTTTCCTTCTGTCCTCCTGGATATGCTTGTTCTTTTCTTCTAGCTTGAGTATCATTTCTAGCATTTTTTGAAGACCTAGTTTGGTAGACATGTATCCCTTCAAGTTGTCTTTTTCCTGAAAATTTTTCTTTCTCCCTCGATCATGACAGATAGTTTTGCCAGATATATCAGTCTGGGTTGGCATTTTTGCTCATTTAATAGTCGAAGTACGTTTCTCCAAACTCTTCTTGATTTTGCTGTTTCAACTGAGAAGTCATTTGTTATTTTAATAGGTTTGCCTTTAAAAGTAACTTGCTTTATTTCTCTTGAAGCTCTCAGCACCTTTTCTTTGTTTTGAATGTGGAGTGTTTTGACTATTATTTGCCGTAGCGATCTTCTATTTTGGTCATATCTGTTTGGAGTGCGAAATGCCTCTTGTATTTGGATATGCCTCTCATTCTTCAGTTGAGGGAAGTTTTCATTTATGATAATTTGAAAAATTTCCTCAGGTGTGGTATTTTGAGATTCTTGCTCTGGTATTCCATGAATGCACATGTTAGGCTTCTTCAGGGTGTCCCATATCTCTTGAATGTTCCTCTCAAGTATCTTTTTGGCTTTAACAATCTCTTCCATTGAGCTGGTTAATTCTCCTTCTTTGTCCTCAAGATCTGAAATTCTATTTTCTGCTTCATTAGTTCTTCTGATAAGACTCTCTGTTGAGCTTTGGGTTGAAGATAGCTTGTCTTTTAGTTCAATTTTAAACTCTGCCTGAGACTGTTTCAATTGCTCTATACCTATTTTTGTTTCTTGAACTGTTTTTCTCAACTCCTCCAAGTGCTTGTTGTGTTCCTGTTCAAAGTAGTTGATGTGGTTGTTTAACTCCTCTTGGATTTCCTCTTTCATAATATTAATCATGGTAATGATCATACTTTGAAAGTCGTCTTGGGTCTGGCTTTCTTAGCTGTTTTCTGTGAATTTGTTCTGGTTGGAATCTATCATTAAGGGGTTAATTCTTTCAGTGGGCGATTGGTTTTCTTGGGTTTTGTTTCTCATGGATCTGCACTTTGACTTGGGCTTGTTGTTTTGTCTTCTAGGGCTTTTCAGTTTCTGTGTGCTTTTGACTGATTTAGTTGGTATTACTACACTTGGGCAGTTATTACTAGTGCTTGCCTTGGGGTTGGGTATGTTTGTCTTTTGTTATTGTTATTTCCTAGTTGAGGCTGTTAGGCTGTTAGTACATCAGTTAAGTCAGTTTAAGTAGACATGGAGTGAATATTAGTATGGTAGTGCACTTTTACGATGTAGTATCTTGGTGATATGTGATGGTGAGTGGTATGATCCCTGGAGTTGTATATGTTTTGGGGTGGCTTTATGGAAAAGTTAATCTATAGTGATTAATATTAGAAAGGAACAGTAAGGTGAATAAAAGGAGGTTTACTTATCTTTGGGCTGGATGTGAAGAATCTCTCCCATGTGATAGGATGATTGTAGAGGTCTTGAGATGTATGGCCTTTGACCCTTAGAACTTTGCTTGAGTTTTCCTTGTACTCTATTGAATTCTAAGTAGCAGTGGGTCTTCTGTAGACAACGTGCATGGGTCCCCGGTGGGCCAGAGAGGCAGAGGGGCTGATGTTGATGGCAGAATTATTTACTCTGGACCTGGGACTTGGCTTGGTGTTCCACCCAAGCTCCAGGGATAGAGGAAAGCGAGCAAGTCCTGTCCAGTTGGGTGGACAGGCAGGAGGAAGGGAGAAAGGGGCCTGGGGCCCAGGGCGTGGCCTAGGCTAAAACCAGAGGCAGCCTGGGTGCCGCTGGGACGGGGCGACCTGGGCAGGGAGGGGGAGGGAGGTGGGGGGGACTCACCTGAGGGGCTGGCGAGTGGGAGTGGGAGGTGGGGCCGGGCTTATGTATCTGCTATGTTATGGTATTTGTTCTTTGAGAAAACTTCATCAATAACTAAATTGTTGAGAGTTTTATATGAAATAATATTTAATTTTTTCATATGCCTTTTTGTGCATCTATTGATATAATTTATATGGTTTTTGCTCATTTTGCTTATGTGATATAGCACATTTATTGACTTATATTTGCTGAATTATTCTTGTATTCCAGGGATAAATTATTCTTTTTTATAGTGAATAACCCTCTTGATATCCTGTGAATTCAATTTCCTAGTATTTTGTTGGGGAATTATTCATATATATATATATATATATATATATATATATATATCAAGGTTATTGGTCTAAATTTCCTTTCATTGTAGTTTTCTTGTCTAGCTCTGATCTCAAAATAATGCTGACTTCATAAAATGTTTTTGTATTTCTACCATTTAATTTTTTAGATGAGTTTGAGAAAGATTCATAATTCTTTGAATGACTGATACAAGTGAGCAGTAAACTAATCAGGTCTTAGACTTTTCTTTGGTGGGAGATTTATCACTGATTTAATCTCATTCCTTATTAACAGTCTACTCAGATTTTCATAATTCTCTTTTTATTATTTATTCAATTTTACATGTATGCATGTGTGCACGTGTGTGTGTGTGTGTGTGTGTGTGTGCGTGTGTGTGTGTGTAGAACCACGGGTGAATTTGGGAACCACCATGGATGCCTCCACCTCCTCCTTGTTTACTCTGCCCAGGGATTCACAGACTCTGCCCTACTAGGACCAGAAACGCAGGCCGCCCCTGCTTCCGCCTGGCGTCTATACATGGGGTCTAGGATCCAAACTCAGGACCTTCTGCCTGCAAGGCAGAGGCTTAACCCCTCAGCCACCTCTCCAGCCCCACTACTCAGATTTTCTAGTCATGATTCATTCAAGATAGTCCATATGTTTCTCAAAAATTATTTGCTTCTTTTGGTTATCTAACAAACTAAAACATATTTCTATTGTATTCTCTTTGAATTCCTTCTAAATAATTCTGCACTATCTGTTGAATGTCTCTTCTTTCATTTCTGACTCTGACTCTTCTCTCCTCCTTTATCTAGTTAAAGATTAGTCATTGCCATTTATTTTGTAAAACACTCAGTTTTTCCACATTTCATTTCACATGTACATTTGCTGTGAGCTTTGTTGTTTTCTTAGTACTACTGAGAAAGAGATTTCTTTTTTGTGAGAAGAAATATGTTTATTTTCCTTGGACAAGTGGGTACAGTTCTGTGACAATATAGGGAGCTTAGTCCTGTTAACACATAAAGAATTGAGATGCTTTATTAGCTGATAGATACTACATCCTATTTTTTTCAGTTTGGACTTCTTATTCATTTTTTCCCAATCATACAAGCTTAATAGGTATCCTCATTCCCTCCTTCTCTCCCTCCCCTCCCCAGTCCCCCTTGCGCCCTCCCCCCATTTTCCCCTTCCTTTCACCACCCTCCCTCCTTTTCTCCCAGTGCCCCACCTTCCTCCTTCCCATTCCCTGGAGAATCTTTAGTGTAAATACCAAATTTCCCTCTGAGTCCTCTACTCTAGTGAGGTGTAAGGATTCAGTGTCATTGCCCAGAGCCCTTTCTTGTGCTCCCCTTTAGTATGGGAACACTATTATGACTTTTGATCCCTTGCCTCTAAGGATTCTAGTGCCTGTGATCCATTCTAGACTTTGGTGGGTCTTTGACATGTCAGTCATTGCGCAGGTCATGCAAAGTCCAGTTATTGCTACTTCAGCCCTAACTTGTGTGGAGTATCTTGCATATTGTTGTTCCTCCACATCTTTAGGATCTTACAATCTTACTGACCCCTCTTCCACAAATTTCCCTAAGCTTTAGGATGGGGAGAGATTTGGCTGGCCTGGTTCCAGGTGATTAATGTAGGGTCTTCAGTATTCTGAATTATTGTTTGTTGTTGTTTTCAGTTTTGCTGTTACTGCACCACCCTTGGCTGCATCCTGATTGGTATTGGATGTCACCTCCTAACCAAAGATAAAAGGCTATTTAAACGGAATCTTACTATAAGAGTAGATTCAAAGGTAGATGGAATAGGAGTAGGAGACCATATTGAGAGGAAGGGGGTCAGTGTCGCATTTGCAGGATAGTTACCTTCTATCTGCCAGACTGTATACCCTACCTAACTGGTGAGATCAAACCCTTTAAGTCGCAAGTGACCAGGAAAGAAAGTGAGTGAATGTAAACAGATGTCCCACTACTTACTTGCAGTGATGGATGGTGACCTATTTCTCTACTGTAGCATGATCCCTATTTCCTTATTTCTGAGGGGACCCTCTTTCCCCTTCCTTCCTGTTTATAATCTTTGCAATTACTGTAGGTATTACAGAGACTTATCTTTAAATATGTCACTAAGTGGGTTTGGTACTAGGATCCACCTATTAGGGGATACATACGGTGCTTAATTTTCTGTCTGGGATACTTCACTCAATATAATTTTTTCTAATTCCATCCAATTCCCAGCAAATTTCAATAATTCATCTTTTTGATGGCTGAGTAATATTCCATTGTATAAATGAACTACATTTTCCTTATCCACTCATAAACTGTTGGGCATTTGAGTTGATTCCATGACTTTGCTATTGTAAACAGTGCTGCTATGAACATTGTTGTGCTTTTGTCATTGAGGTGAATTTTTGCTTTATGGGGGATTATGCCCAGAAGTGGAATAGCACGATCATATGGCATTTCAATCTTTAACTTTTAAAAATTGCCAGAATGATTGCCAGAGTGGTTGTATAAGCCCATACTCCCACCAACAATGCAGGAGAGTTCCCTTCTCTCCACATCCTCTCCAACATTTGGTGTTGTTTGTATTGTGGATTTTTGCCATCCTGACAGGAGTGAGATGATATCTCAAGGAAGTTTTTATTTGCATTTACCTGATGGCTAAGGATGTGGAGCTTTTTTAAAGATATTTGTTAGACATTTCAGTTTTTTCCCTGGTAAAGCTTCTTTTGAGTTCCCAGGACCATTTTTTAATTGGAACATTTATATTCTTGGTGTTTAGTTTTCTAAGTTTTTTGTGCACTCTAGATAATACAGCTCTATCACATATGTGGTTAGTGAAGATTTCCTCCCATTCTGTGGGTCACCTTTTTGGTAGGTTTACAATCTCTTTATCTGAACAGAAGCTCTTTAATTTCACAAGATCCCAACTGTTGAGAGTTGGTAGCAGTGACCGTGCCATTGGATGTCTGTTTAGGAAATGTTGGCCTAGCCCAATCAGCTCGAGGGAGTTCCCTATCCTTTCAACTATGGTTTTTATAGTCTCTGGCCTGATATCAAGGTCCTTGATCCATTTGGAATTAAGTCTTGTACATGGTGACAAGTACGGGTCCAGCTTCAATCTTCTGCATGTGGAGATCCAGTTTTGCCAGCACCATTTGTTGAAGATGCTGTTCTTTTTTCATTGGATTCTTTGGGCCCCTTTGTCAAAGACCAAATGGCTGTAGTTGTGTGGGCTTATATCTGGGTCTTCAATCCTTATCCATTGATCTGTGTGTCTATTTTGGAGCCAGTACCAGGCTGTTTTTATAACTATGGATTTGTAATATAGACTAAGGTTCGGTATGGTAATACCTCCAGCAGTGTTTTTGTTACTCAGGATTGTCTTTGCTATCCTGGGTCTTTTGTGCCTCCATATGAATTTTGAGATTCTTTGGTCAACCTCTTTAAAGAATTGCTTTGGGATTTTGATTGGTATAGCATTGAATTTGTATATTGCATTTGGTAGGATCGTCATTTTTACGATGTTGATTCTGTCAATCCAGGAACAAGGGAGGTCTTTCCACCTTCTGGTGTCTTCTGCAATTTCTTTCTTTAGGCTTTTAAAGTTTTCATTGTAAAGGTCTTTTACCTCCTTGGTTAGGTTTATACCAAGGTATTTCATTTTATGATCAAATCGCTAGAGACAGTAGGAATGGAAGGAACCTTTATCAATATAATAAAAGCTATATACAACAAGCCCACAGCAAGGATTATGCGCAATGGGGAACAATTGGAAGCATTCCCACTTCAATCAGGAACTAGACAAGGCTGTTCACTCTCACCACTTCTACTCAATATTGTACTTGAAGTCTTAACTGAAGCCATAAGACAAGAAAGGGACATAAGAGGGATTCAAATCGGCAAGGAAGAAGTCAAGCTATTCCTATTTGCAGATGACATGATCTTATACCTGAAGGATCCCCAAAACTCCACCAGGAAGGTCCTGGAACTAATTGAGAAGTTCAGCAGGGTGGCAGGATACAAAATAAATGTGCGAAAATCAGAGGCCTTCCTATATGCCCAGAATGAAAGAAGTGAAAAAGCCTTGAGAGAAACAACCCCATTTACTATAGCCCCTTAAAAAATGGAATGCCTCTTGTATTTGGATAGGCTTCTCATTCTTTAAATGAGGAAAATTTCCCTTTATGATAATTTGAAATTTTTCCTCAGGTGTGGTATTTTGGGATTTTGTTCTGGTATTCCATAAATGAGCATGTTAGGCTTCTTCGGGTTGTCCCATAACTCTTGAATATTTCTTTCAAGGATCTTTTTGGCTTTAACAACCTCTTTCATTGAGCTGGTTACTTCTTCCATTTTTGTCTTCAAGATCTGAAATTCTATTTTCTGCCTCATTAGTTCTACTGATAAGACTCTCTTTTAGTTCTGGGTTGAAGATAACTTGTCTTTTAATTCAATTTTAAACTCTGCTTGGGATTGTTTTTACTGATTTATGCCTGTTTTTGTTTCTTCAACTGTTTTTCTCATTTCTTCCAAGTGCTTGTTGTGTTCTTGTTCAAAGTGGTTGATGTGGTTATTTAACTCTTCCTGGATTTCCTCTTTCATAATATTGATCATAGGAAAGATCAGGCTTTGAAAATCATTATCTTGGGTATGGCTTTCTTGGCTATTTTCTGTAAGTTTGTTCTGGTTGGAATGTATCATTATGGGGTTAATTTTTGGGGGAGAAATTTGTTGTCTTTGTTTTTGTTTCTCATGGGTTTGTGCTATGACCTGAGAATTGTTGTTTTATCCCTTAAGACCTTTTTTTAGTTTCTGTGTGCTTTTGGCTGAACTAAAATAAATGGTATTACTACTTTTGAGCAGTTATTTCTAGTGTTGGCCTTGGAGGTGGGTATACTTGTCTGGTATTGGTGTTATTTCCTAAATGAGACTATTGGATTGTTAGTACATCAATTAAGTCAGGTTTAGCAGACAGCGGGTGAAGATAAGTATGATACTGCACTTTTTTGGTTTACTACCTTGGTGATATGTGAAGGTGAATGGTATAGTCCCTGAAGTTGTACGCATTTTGGGGTGGCTATATGGAAAAGTTAAACTGCAGTGACTAATAATTGAGAGGAATAAGATGGTAAAAATGGTTTACTTATCTTTGAGCTGGATGTGAAGAATCTCTCCCATGTGATAGGATGATTTTAGAGGACTTCAGATATATGGAGTTTGTCCCCTAGAACTTCGCTTAGGTTTTCTTTGGACTCTATTGAATTCTGAGGAGCAGGTGTTCCACGCTGAGGACCGGGGGGGGGGGGTCTTCCCTGGTTTGGGGCAAAAAGTGCTGTTGGTCTAGTTGTCTAGCAGATCACCTGGGACCTAGGGTGTGGCCTAGGAGCCTTCCCCAGTGCCAGAGGAGACTGGCTGCCACTCACACTGGCTGGGGGAACTGGTGGGTGACCTCAGTTCTGGGGCGTGGTCTAGGGTCTTACCTGAGGAACAAGGTGTCCAGATCCTGGGTGAAAAGGTGGGATTTCTTTCCAATTGTGCTCCTAGTTCTTTGAGTTGTGGTTGAGCTGTTCATTGACATTTTTCTTTCACATTGGTACTTACTGACAACCTTTTGTGTGTGCATATGTATAGTGTGTGGCACATGTAACAGCCAGAGGATGGTGTGTCCTTCTCCATCACTTTCCATTTTACTTTTCTTTAAATCATCTCTTGAGGAATCTGGGCTTACCACATAAACTAGAATGGTTGACAGGCAAACCCTGGGGTCCATGTGTCTCTACCCTCTAGCATGGGTTTACAGGAGTCTGCTTCCATTCCCAGGGCTTGTATGGGCCCTGTTTCTGTCTGAATATTCAGCTGTCATTTAGTCTCAGTAGTTTGATCAATTATGAGTCTCTGCAGTCACCACTTAACCACTATTAAAAAAATGCTTCTTGCAAGATACGAGGCTCCATATCATCAGTTGCATACTCAGTACAGAACCAGCAAAGCAAAGAATTACACCAAAGAAGAAGATAGATTGCTGATTTGTATGATGCACAAAATGGGCTTTGATAGAGAGAATGTATATGAAGAATTAAGACAGTGTGTACGGAATGTTCTCCAGTTTTGACTGGAGATTTGACTTGTTTATCAAATCTAGAACTGCCATGAAATTCCAAAGATGCTATAACACTCTGATTTAATGAAATAAAATATGGAAACTTAGGAGAGAGAGAACAGAGAAGAAGAAACAGGCAACTAAAACTCCAGTGGTAAAATGTTCAGCATTTTCCTGACTTTTAGTCTTAGGAACTGTCTTTTATCGATTAAGTATTTCCTTTAGCACATCTCTCAGCAGTGCTCCATCAATAAGACCATGCTACAGGTGCTTATGGCCCTTGAACATCCGAGCCATGTGCCCTTAGTGACATGGTTCAAGCTTTGATTGCAGAGATTTGTGAAGTCTTGCTCTAATCTACTATCCACATATCCTGATATGCCTTCCAGAAGTGAGGTCCTTTGATAGCTGATAGCCAATGATGGGTAAGATTCTGTGAGACAGGCAGGGTCTGTAATGCTGGACACCCTCTGAGGCGGGGTCAACAAGGTCAGAGCAAAGAACTCCGGCTCCCGCTGGCTGTCAAAAATAAAAAAGATGGATATGTAGGAGGAACGGACAATGTTTGTGCCACAGAGCTCCCATACCCCATACAGAGAGGCTCCTTGGACTCCCTCCCGCTAAGCATACAAATCTCACGAGATTACGCCTTCTCCAGAGCAAAGACAATTGGTGGTGTTAAACTGCCTTGGCTGATAGGACTAATCTGGACAGAACAACTCAGCAAAGGCTCACGCTGAGACTTATGGGATATTGGGTGGGGTATATAAGCAGCTTGATACTTATAATATATGAGCTGCAAGCCTGAGAACCTCCAAGCCTTTGCCTACTTTGCCACTCGCCTGACTCACAGAGTCTGTGCTGTTGACTCTGCACCAGCTTATCCCCACCCCCAAGGGTCTCCGTGGGACCCCATTACACTGTTATATTTAATCACAGAAAAGAAAAGAGAGAGTCAGCTATTGAGAACTCTGGAAAGAAGGATGTCAAAAAGGTGAAATCCTAAATCCTAGAAATAAAGTTTTAAATGGGAAATTGCTATTTTCTTATTCCCATCTTCAAATGCTAATTGCCAGTTCCAGTGTATTCATGGTACACTGAGAAAAAACTCTTTGGTTTTGATTTCTTGCATTTTATATATTTTACAATGCTTTCTACCTGAAATGTGTAGTGTTCTATTTTCTTCATTCTAGTATTTTGTGTACTGCATTTTGTGCATTTCATGTCTTCTTTGAATTCCTCTGTCCTTGGTTTTTTGAATCTTGTGCTGAGGTTTTAGCTTTTCTGTTTTATATGCCACTGCTTTGAAAGAAACTTATATTCTATAGCTGTATTATTGTTGTTTCATACTTTAAATTTATATGTTTGTGGAAAATGAATTAAAATGATTTGAGGAGAAAAACTAACAAAAAAGAATATAATAACTAAATTTGAGCACATCAAGATATATATAAAATGTTCTTTCACCTAATTCCTTCAACTAAAGTTGATTTTCACAGGTTTATCACTGAACTTAGAGTTCCAAATAATTTTGACACCAACATGTCTTGTAAGTAGCATCCTTTCATTTCAGCTTACAGAATACATTTCAGTATTTCTCATGAGTCAGATTTGGTAGTAGCTATTTCAGCCTTTATTTTGTTGGATATTTATTTTTAATGAGCAGGTTTCCTAGGGCAAGTATTTTTGCATGGAAGGATTGTTGGGAGGAAATTTTCTGCGTGTTTTAGTGTATAACATCACCTGCTTCCAGTCTTACCAAATTCAGCTACAAGGTCCACTGATTGGGATTGGAACTTCTATTGATGCTCTCAATTTTTTTCTCTTTTGCATTGTTTTTGTGAGATTAATTATAAAGGGAAATTCCTTTCGGGATCAGAGCTAATCACAACTTGTAAGTTTCCTTTTCTGTATGACCATATATCTTGGCAGATAGATAAAGTTTTCAGTCATTATCTCTTTAAATAACCTCTCTGGCTGTTTTTTACTACTTAAAAGCCAATATTGCAAACATTGCTCCCTCAATGGTATCCCAATAATCTGAATTTTTCATTCTCTAACTTTTGCTTTCTTTTTAAGATGCAAAATATTTATTTCCACTTGAATTTAACACTTTACTATTTTTTATTGTACATGGCACATGTGTTACAACATTTAAGAACTTTTATATATATAAAATATAAATAATTCAATATATATATTTAATTCTATATTTCTGCATAAAATTGAAGAAATGCATATGAAAGAAACATATATTTGTTTTTCTGTGACTGGCTGTCATAGTCAAGAACAAGTGTCAAATTGACTGTTGAAGGTTTGAGCTCTGGGTACATTTGTAGAGAATTATTGGTTGAGTTAATCCCAGAGCAAACCTACAGGAGATTCTCTAGTTGCTGGGGAAGGCTCAGCCCATGGTGGGTGGGAGAGTTGGTTGAGAGAGTTGGCATCCTTTTGTACACTTGGCCAGACATGCTGGTCTGGCAAGTAAGGATCATCCCTCTCTCAGCCATTATGTAGAGATGGTGTGGCCAGTTCCCTTGGCCTTGGTGTTGGTGTGAGCTCTCCCAGCAAGCTGGACTGAGAACTGTAACCAGATAATCATAAGAGACAATAAACCCCTTGTTCCTTAAGCCATTTGATGATCATTTATCAGCAGCCATGCAAGAGAACTGTAACACTGGCTTAAAAAATCTGGTTGTTTATGCTGGCCCCATTACTGAGCTGTCCATTCTAATACTGAGCCAGTTGCTTAAAAATCTGTGTCCTGGGGCTGGAGAGGTGGCTCAGGGGTTAAGCCTCCGCCTTCCAGGTGGAAGGTCCTGAGTTCGGATCCCAGGTCCCACGTATAGACGCCAGACAGAAGCGGGGGCGGCCTGCGCTTCTGGTCCTGGTAGGGCGGAGCCTGTGAATCCCGGGGCAGAAGGAGGTGGAGGCGTCCATGGTGGTTCGCGAATTTGTCCGTGGTTCTACACATACACAGACACAGACACACACACACACACACACACACACACACACACACGCACGCGCGCACACATACACACGCACATGCGCACAGTTGAATAAATAATAATAAAAAAAAAATCTGTGTCCTGTGTCTAAGCTCCCCTGCAAACATGGCTTCTGGTCAATTTCCAACTCACTGATTACTGTGGTATTCCGATGCATAGTCTCTTCCCTGAGGTCCACAGTTTTTGTGCTTGCCAGGTTTTAGTACATGAACCATAGAACTTGCCCTGAGTTTACAGACACTGTGGTTCAGGGACAGACTGAGAGCATCAAGCCTTTCTACAGTATTGCTTGGTACTGTGTAACCTATCAAGCAAAGAGAAATTCCTCAGATCAGTTCCAGTTGTTATATCTTGCCCATGTTCTGTAATCCATTTGTGTTGCAACTTCAGTAATAGGGTCTTACTGATGGTCTTTGGAGAGCAACCAAGAGCGATGGAAAAAGCCTATAATGTTGTAGGATCTTTAAGACCTCTCCAACTAACATTTTATCAGGAAGTGCCACATTCCTGTTACTTCTAGTATATTTTGTCCCTGGGTTCTAAATGGATCTACTCGAGGCTTTTATTTCCATTGTTTTCCTCACTCTATGATCCTCTACATAAGTGATGCTCATTCTTATTGGTTTTTTTTTTTGAGTTTTTCTAGTTTTATAAGTATATTGAGTAATTCCTGCATCTCTCCTTCCCCCTTTCCTAATTTCCCTTCCTTCCCTCTATACATTTCCCCCTTTCATTAATTCATCCCACTCCTTCCCTCATGTCAATCTTCTTTTAGGGTCTCCAGGATCCTCTGGATCATCTGGTCTAGTGGGACCTCAGGTCTCTGTGGCAGACCAAGGGGTCCTTCCTTGGGCAGACTCACTGATAGGGGTAATCCCCTTCATCTATCTAAGCCTAGTCACTAAGTTTTCCACTGCATGTAGTTATTTCTCTTGAAATCCTATGGGGGCATATTGGTATATCAGTCATTGTTCAGGTCTGGTAAGGAAAATCTCATTGCAATGAGTTCCTGGATTCAGCAACCCTATCTTGTGTATAATGTCTTGTCTATCAGTGAACCTTCCATCTTTAGGCTTTTACTATCTTACTGTTTCCTCTTCTGTAAGGTTCCCTGAGATTTGTTTGGCATGATTCCAAGTGAGCAATACCGGGATGAAGCCTGAAAGTTTTATATTACAGAAAACTTGTTTCTTGAAGAAAAATTAATGATTCTTTGTTTTTGGTGTATGTGTGTGTGTGTGTTTGTGTTTGTGTGTGTGTATGTTTATATGTGTGAATGGGTAAGTGTAAAAGAAGGTACTTGAGTGTGTATGCCTGTGGAATCCAGATGGTGACAAAGAGATTCAACCTGGATTTCTTTATCTCATTATTATTTTGCTCTAGGATTTCCCAGGCTCTACCTTCCAGGACCATAATTGCAGTTGCCTCCTACCCACCCAGTATTTTATGTGAGATCTGTGGATACAAACATAGGTCTAAGATTTTAATCCTTGAGCCATCTTTCCAGTCCACATTAAAGAAGAGTAGAGAACATTGTAGACAAAGTATTTTGCTAAAATTAATATTACTATATAAAGCTTTCAGAAATTCTGGAAGACAGGTTGTAAAATGAAGCTTTATGAACATAAAGTAGCAGATTCTAGATGATACTGAATTTTCAGACTCAAACTCTAATCTTCAGAAATACAACTAACAGAAGGAGACAATATGCACTAACCTAATCAAAATCCCAGATTATTGTACACATGAAAACTGAACATGATTCAGAGAAATACTATTACTGAGTATCCCCAAGAATTTAAAAATTAAAGCCTCACTGGGAAGAAAGACATCATATATCAAATACTAATGTTAATCCCAAGTGAAAGGAACAACTGAAACTATGTATACATTAACTCTCAGAAAAACTTGCTGGGTGGCTACAGTTGTCATCAGAATCCAGAAAAACATAAATCTTATAATCTTTTCTCCATATTTCATTTGAAAGTCAAATTGATTTCTAAAAATTCTCAAATGATATATCATACATACTTGTCAAATTAGAATGCAAATTGTTATACTATTCTTGAGTAGCTATTCTAAGTCAGTTACCTTTGCTAAAAGAAAACTAAATGATAAGAAAAGCATCTTTGTTGAAGAAACAGCCTGCAGATATAGTTCTCGCTATATTCATAGGTAAATATGATGCCAAAATCTAGAAGAAAAAAATGACAAATATCTATCTAAAATGTTTGTGTTCCATTAAAGCAAAAGAATAATTTATTTTTCCTTATTCACAATAAATATCTTAATATTTACAGATTCCTTCTAGTGCTAACAATCAGATTACAATTGCCGTGATCGGGGCTAGAGAGGTGGCTCAGGGGTTAAGCCTCTGCCTTGCAGGCGAAAGGTCCTGAATTCGGATCCTAGACCCCACGTATAGACATTGGGTGGAAGCGGGGGCGGCCTGCGTTTCTGGTACTGGTAGGGCTGAACTTGTGAATCCCAGGGCAGAGTAAACAAGGAGGAGGTGAAGGCGGTCCATGGTGGTTCTCGAATTCGCCTGTGGTTCTACACACACACACACACACACACACACACACACACACACACACATACACACATACACACATGCACACACACAATTGAATGAATTAAAAAAAAACAATTGTCATGATCACAGCAGGTTATATGGACAGCAAATGCTCACTCAATGCTAATACACTGCTAAGCACAATGTGATTTGTAGAAAAATGTAATAAGCTTCTTTTGCAGTATTATACTTCTTCTATGACTTACAACATTCTAGAGGGGGTATAGTCCATAATAGTGGGAATCACACAGCAAAAAGTGTAGCAGGAGGCATAAGAAGGAAGCAAGAACAAATGAAGCAGAGAAGAGCTGCTGAACCTCAAAGCCCACACATGATGTCCCTTCCTCACCTCTTGAAAGTACTACAGCTTTCTCAAACATTAACACCAGCTAAAGATTCAAATACATGAACCTGCAAGGGGTAATTAACATTCTAACTATGATATGCTTCACTTTAGCCCCATAGGCTCAGTACCACTTCATAATTGAAACTGCCTTCAGTCCAACTTTAAAGTCTATCACAGTCCCAACACAGTTTAAAATTTCAAAATCTCTGGACCCTCAAGGTATTCTCTTAATTGTGAACTCCTGTAATATCCACATACAAGTTATATACTTCCAACATGCAATGACACTATAAATATTCCCATTCCCAAAAGAAGAAATGGGGACATATTCAGGAAAGAGAAGATCATATTAAAATGGAAGCCACCAGGGCAGACTCCAAATCTTACATATCCTAATCCATCATATGAACTATTTGTTGAAGTCATCATATTTTCAAAGGGCTTCTTTTCTACCCCTCCATCATCATTGCCTGCAAAACATATGTCTGTCTTAGGCTGGTTACCCTGCATGGTTGCTGATAAATCACTATCAAATTGCTTAAGGAAACAAGGGATTTATTTCCTTATGATAGTCCAGTTACACTTCATAGTCCAGCTTGACAGGAGAGCATGCACCAACACCATGGGCAAGGGAACTGGCCATACCATGTGTACATAATGGCTGAGAGAAGGATGATCCTTACTTGCCAGACCAGCATGCCTGGCCAAATGTACACAAGAATACCAATTTTCTCGACCAGCTCTTTGTATTTTATTCCAGGGCCTAGTCTTACTCACCATGGCCTGGGCCTTCCCCATCAGCTAGACAATTTCCTGCAGATTCACTCTGGGCTTAACTCAACCATTAATTCTCTAAAAATGTGTCCAGAACTCAAATCCTCAACTGTCAAGTTGACAACTATACCTGACTATGACAGTACATAACTCTTCAACAGATATCCTACATTGACTTTGGCATCGCTAACATCTTCATATCTCAGTGGTAATGTAGTCTTCGACTCTACATGATGCAATGGTTTCTTAGGGCATTTTATCACAAATTCTATGATCCTATTACACAGTTACTAGCCTGAGCAGCTTTTTGAAACCTAACAGGAAGAACTTACAGCTCCCTCAATCTTTCATCTTCAATGCTTCCCAAACTATTATCACATGGACAATGTTGCCAAATTCTGTTATAACTTGTAGTTGGAAATTGTTCTTCCCTTTTCACAGCTGGTTCAACTCCTATGTGCTAACACTAGGAAGAACCTCCAGGATATAGTACTCTAAGGGAGCAGAAAATTCCTTTGAAACACTGACCCTTGGCTCTGTCCTTCCAAATGAATTTGCATTCTTATGGGTGGGAGCCTTCCCTGAAAGTCTTACCCTTAGATTGTGGCTTTTCTGTTGTCCCAGTGAATAACAGGTTTTAGTTCATTAATGTAGTAATCTCATTTTACAACTGAAATTTTACTGTCTGAATTCTCCTAGGTAAAATTTAGAGTCTTAAATATGCTACCCAACATTTTTCCTCATCAAATCTCACAATTTTTATTTCTTTGTGCTTAATTTATTGTTTTTTCATCATAGATCTGAATTAGAGCACTAAAAAGTAGCTGTGCCACAGAGTCAAAGCTATGCAGCATTAAAATTTCCACTGACAAACACGTTATTTCATTACAGGGCAAGCTTTGAGGACTTGGAAAAATTACATCCAGGTTTTTTGCCAAAGCATCACTTGAATTTCCTCTAGTCCAGTTCCTAAAACAGTCTTTGTTCTCTATATAATCATAAGTTGAACCTTCACTGGTTGAGTCTTCTCAGTATTAATCTCTGTCAAAATCTCACTAGAAAGTCATTAAGATTTATTTGCAAGGCTCAGTGGCTTTCTAAGCACAAAGTTCCAAAGTTCTTCACATTTTTCCCACAAAATAATTTCAAAAGCATAACAGCCACATCATAACAATGACCACACTTCTCAGTACCAAATTCTCCATTTCACAACATTTGAATTTCTGCTACCAAATTCTCAGCCTTGTAGAATCACCCCATTTCTGATACAGCTACTGGTTTTTTGTTTGTTTGTTTTTTCTGTGCGACTGAACTGAAACACAGCAACACAGGGGAGAAAAGATGATTTATTTGTTTCAGAGGGAATATGGGGCGTTATAGTAGAAATTTCATAGCAAAAAGCATGATTACCGGTAAGAAGCATCTAGAGCAGGCTCAGTTCACTGAAACCGTCAAGAAGACAAATAAAACAAAAGAGAACAAGAGCAAACAATGCAGGGCAAAAGATAAAACACAAAATATTCTAAAACTCTTGAATCTGTCTCAATGCTAATAGCTCCATTGCTTTTGATTTGGTGAGATATAAACTGTGTGCTATGAGTAAGATATTGTATGGAAGAATAAGAAGTAAAATATGGAAACCATTTTGATGCATTCATTGTAAATAATTTCTTTATGAATATGTGAAGCTTGGTGTGAAATTCATATCCTATAGCTATGTTTTCTTAATTAAGACATATATAGAAAACAAATTTGCATTCTATTACTATTAGATGCATATTTATATCATCTTCTCTCCTGTATATGTCTCTTATGTTCACTAATTAATGGCAAAAAATGTTTTGCTCATAACTTACATACAAGTCTATAAATGGAACAAATGCATGCAGTTATACATCCCAAAATTAACATTACTGTCTAAATATTGATGTTTTTGAAAACCTCCAAATTATACCTGAAATGAACTATGCTTCTTTGAGTCAGTCTCAGCTCTTGTACCAACACTCAGAAGTAAAACTTTACTATTTCTTTATTTCATTTTATTATTTACTTATGACAGACAGAGACAGAGAGAAAGACAAGCATGTGGAGGTCAACTGACAACTTTTATAAGTCACTTCTCTCTTTCCACTATGTAAGTTATGGAGATCAAACTCATTTCATCAAGCCTGTGATAAGCATCTTTACACACACAACCATCTCACATGTCATTTTTAGTTCTAGCAATATATTTTCAAGAGCATTGTATATATCATCTCTGTTTCCATATTTTTCTTATTTCAGCATGTATAAAAATCCATTAATTTTGCTTGATGCATCAACAGCTTCTTTACTTTTGAAAATTCATTATGTGAATCTATTAAGAATAATTTTTCCTATTGATAAACATGAATCAAATTGAATTTTGACTATTACAAACAATTTGTTGTTTGGGACTGTGATAAATAATCTTGAAAGGGTTCTCTCTAGATCTGTTTCTTTCCACTTCTCGTGGATGAATATGTAGGAATATAATTACTCTGTCATGGGTTACATACATGTTTAGCTTTATTTAAAAAAAAGAAAAATTTACCAAACTGTTTCTCTCAAAGTAGTTGCATCATTTTATTTTTTTATTTTTTTATTTATTTCTGCTCATACAAACTAGTTGCATCATTTTATATCAGTGCTAATAGTATAGGAAATTTCTTTTTCTTTTTTTTCAATTGTTTCATGCTCTAATAGGTAATGCTGTAAATCTTTATAATTTTGGCCAAAAACTTTTATAATAACATTGTATGATTTTTAACTTAAATTATCATGACAAATGACCATGTTGACATGTTTCTCATTTATATAGTGTAATTGAAACCAATGACAAATGTATAAATTGAAAACATTTTTTTCACCTAAGCCCCAACTTTGTGGATTACCTATTCAATTACTTAATAGTAAAATGTAGTTGGATATGGCATAAATTAATTTTTATCATGAAAAAGATGTGTATTAAGAATTAGTAACTAGACTTAAGTTTAGATGATCCCAATTTTGTCTGCAACATATAAAGCATCATAATCAGGAGCCAGTCAAACATAGGCTTTCTTTTCTCCATTAGTCCTGAGTAGCATATTGACTTTGGCCACAATGATGTGATAGAGTTTCTTTACAGCCTGTTTGATCTGGTGTTTGTTAGCTTTGACATCCACAATGAACCAAGTGTGTTCTTGTCATCTCTCTTTGTGACTGACTCAGTGGTCAAGGAGAACTTGATGATGGCATAGTGGTCTGCTTGTTTCTCTTGGAGGCACTCTTCTGAGGTATTTGGGCTGCCTCCCAAACCACAGGGTCAGTAGGGACAGGAGCTTCCTTCTTCACTTTCGACACCATCTTGGCGAAAAGCCTAAATTAATATTTTTATTCCAAATATTATGCTTTTTATCTTTTCTTTTTACCTTCACGACAAGGTACTTGCCAAGAAGCAAACTTAGAACAGAAATGATTCAGCTGGCTCACAATTTCAAGTTACAGTTCATCAAAACAAGGAAGTCACACAGCAAAAAAGGCCTGGTCATATTACCACCACAGTCAAGAGCAGAAAGTGACAGGTGAGTAAATAGTTTCTTGTACTCTGTCCATTTTTACCATCTTATAAATTTCAAGACCCCAAACTCACAGAATGGTACCATCCATTTTTGATCTGGCTGCTCCCACATAATTTAATGCAACAAGAAAACTTCTCACAGGCATGCCCAAAAGGTGAAATTAATTTAAAGAATCCATCTCGACTGCGTCTGGAGTCCTAACTTGTAATTTTCAGGTTAACAATGCTAAACGCCACAACTACGCCCTTGTCAACCAGACAAATATCATCTTTTAGCCATAACTGTCCACCCCATTTCCCCAAAGTCTTATAATGCAAAATGTATTCAGTCTAACTTTAAAAGTCACCATAATCATTAACTGATCCAATATTTTTAAATGTTTAGTTCCTTAACTGTGGGATTATATAAAATAAAAAAGATGCAGAGTTCCCACATATAATAGCATAAACATTTCCATTTCAAAATGAAAGAATCATGATACACCGGAGAACAATTAAGCCATAACAAAACAAAATCCAGCAAGAAAATTGTCAAAGCCTGAAGGTCTATGTCCAGGATTTGGGGTTCATAATGCATAGTTTTTCTCTCAGGACATCTTTCCTACTGCTCCAGTACAGCACATATTTCTTTTTTAAAACAAGATGGTTACAAGCACAGCAACCACCTGCTCCATAGTGTCAATTTATGTTTGAGCTACTTATTGCTGGGACAAAGGACCTGACAAGAAGAAAATTCAGGGAAATTCCAAATGATAATTCTGGGTTATAGTTCATTATGTTGGGAAGTCACAGCAACAGGAGATTGTGAAAACTAGTCACACCATGCCCATGCTCAAAAGCAAAAAGCAGCAAATGAATGAATTCTTGACTATGTTTGGCTTTCTCTCATTATTTAATGTAATCTATGATAGCAGTACCAGGGAATGATGCCACTAGCTTTTAAGCAAGGTCTTTCTGCATCAATTAATGCACAAGATAATTCATCATAGGCATGCACATAGGATAACTTTAATTTAACCTCTCACCAGAAGGCCTGCGGACTTCATCTTTGTCAAGTTGACAATTAATATAGATCATCATGCCATGTAAGAAACCTTTTCATGTTTCAAGATCATAATAATATTCTATATTTTCTACTCAAAACCTCAGGGCTTTATATGCTACATTTATGTTCAAAATATGTCTTAATTTAAATTGTAAGTTTAATTCCTCCTCAAAAGGGGGTCAGCATTCATTGTTTATTTATACAGATATCTGAATGTCTTCATACTATTTGTCTGAAAACTTTGTGTTTTTATAATCTTCCAAAGCATATTTGTCTGAAATGAGATGACATTATAATTGTGATTCTAAATCTGGACTTTTTAAGAATCTGTAAGAATTTTTTGCTTGGGGGACTGTGGAGATAACTCAGTTGAGAAGGTACTTATTCACAAGCAAGAAAACCCTTTCTCCTTTATCACATGATATTACTGACAACGTTGATTAACTTCTCCAAGATTGAGTGTGTGTGTATGTGTGTGTGTGTGTGTGTGTGTGTGTGTGTGTATGCGTGCGTGTAGACAAGAAGTCAATGTCAGGGACTTCTGCTACTCTCCATCTTATCAAATCTAGAGCTCATCGATTCATCTAGAATAATTAGTCTATGAACTCCAGGGATCTACTTATTTCCCTATATCCATTAATAAGATCATAAATGAGTGCCATTATGTCTGTCATTTTACATTGCTACTGAGGATTTGAACTACAATCCTCATGCTTGTATGGCAGTCACTTTATTTACCAAGCCATGTCCTGAGTCCCAGTATTGATTAATTATTTAGGTAAAAAAATAATTTATGAATTAAAATCCATTGTCTTACTTTCTACTGAAGTATTTAATGTTATCAGTTTTCTCTTATCTATTTTGGATATATTTTTTGCTTATTCTTGAATATTGAAATATAAATATGGATTATTGATTTTCCATTTTTTCCCTTTACAAGATTTTGGGTTACATATTTTCAACTTTGGCATCCTAAAATATTTTTTTCTTTACTATATTTTGTTACTCATATATTGTTGTATTAAACTCAAATTATTTAAACAGGATTTTGCATGCATATTGATTATGATATTAATGCTTCATTTTACTATCTTATAAATTACTTATAATGTTCACATAAGGAATATGAAGGCCTCATGAAATGAGTATGTAAGTCTTCCTTCCTTGTTTATTCCCTGATTTAAGATGTAACTGATTTGCTAGTTTGTTTCTTTTTTCTTAAATTATCTATTGAATAATTATCTGGATTTAGATGTCTTTGCTAATTATGTAAATTCTTTAACATATAAAGATACTTAGATTTTATGTTTCCTTTCTACATCAATTCTGAATTTTCAAAACATTTTATCCATTTTTATCAAGGATGTCAAATTAGGTGTTCTTGTTGTGTTTGGTATGTGTAGGACCTAAGGTGATAAATCTTCTGCTTTGTAATACCTGAGGTTGAACCCAAGACCTTGTGAATACAAAGAAAGATTTCTTTTACTAAGCAATATCATCGTTATCATTCTTCATATTCTAATCCATCTCTGATCTTTACTTTTTTATTAGTCAAACAACAGGTTTATAATTATGTTTTATTTTAATAATAAATAATTTTTAAATTAAAATAATCAATTGCCAGGCTGGAGATATGGCTCAGGGCTTAAGAGTCTGACTCACAAGAAGAAAATCTTGAATCTGGATTCCAGGTCCCACATAAAAGCCAGACTAAAATGGCAGTGGCCAGCACTGGTGAGCAGAGGCTGGGAAATCCCAGAAGAAAGCAAGAAGGAGATAGAAGCAATCCAGGATGATTCCTGAAATTGCCTTTGGGCCTCCACAAGGAAACACAGTGCCCTTTGATACATATACATGACCACACATACATACATACACACACACACACACACACACACACACACACACACGATAAATAAAGAAATACATAATACATAAATTTAAAAATAATCAACTGTCTGTTTCTTATTTAAGTATTTTATGCTATTGCATTCCTCCTAAATATTTTGGATATAATTTGTAATCTTATTATGGATTATTGAAGCATAAATATTATTTATTTTCAGTATCTTTTCTTTATAAGAATTCGACCTATACATTTTCTTCTAAGCATTTTCATGTTCATCCTGATATAAATGTTAATAATAATTCAGTTTGAGGATGTCCTGAGGAGGGTCAACTTGGTATTCCACAAAGACCTAACTTCCACAAAAGTAGACAAGCCAGAGGGAACTCTGGGGGTCCATAGAAGTGACCGGGTAGGATGGTGGGAGGGAGTGGGATGGATTGATGAGGGAAGGAAGTGGAATGGGAGGGAGGGGGAATGGAGGGAGACAGGAATTAGTACACAATAAGCTTGTAAAACTAAAAAATAAATTAAAATAATAATAATGATAATTCAGTTTGAAAGATTTTCTAATTTTTTCATGATTATATTTTTTTATATAATACATTTTTTATTATTATTTCAGCTCATACAAACTTAATAGGTACACCAGTTCCCTCCCTCCCTCCTCCTCCCCCCCAAACCCCTGCTCCCCCTCCCCTCACCCCTCCCACCCCATCCCCCGTGCCTCCCGCCCCGATTCCCAGAGTCCTTTCTTGTGCATGCCTGACTCTCCTCTGGGCCCTCCTCTCCGACAACGTACAAGGACCCAGTGGCATTTCTCTGAACCCCTTCCTGTGTTCCCCTTAAGCATAGGAACACTACTGTGGCTGTCAATCTTGGTGCCTTTAGCAAATGCTAGACTTTGTGAGGTCAATAGTGTGTTGGACATTGCGCCGGGCATGCAATGTCCAATTATGATTGCTTCGGCCCTAACTTGTGTGGAGTATCTTGCAAATCATTGCTCCTCCCATCCTTTTGCTCTTACACTCTTACCGCCCCCTCTTCTGCAAATGTCCCTGAGCTTCAGGATGGGGAGAGATTAAGCTGGCCTAGTTCTAGGTGGTTGATATAGAGTCTCTGAAGTTCTGGATTGTGGTTCGTTGATTTTCTTTTGCAGTTTTGTTGCTCCTGTAATGCCCTTCACTCCATCCTGATGGGCACTGTATGTCACCCCCTGGCCAGAGAGAGAAAGCTGTTAAACTGGAGTCTTATTATAAGAGCACATTCAAGGGTAGATGTAATACTTGTACCCAAAATTGGAATCACAGGGTCATATGGCCTTAGGCAATGGGAGGGGTCAATCACCCATTTGCAAAATAGTTACTTTTTAATCTGCCAGACTATATGCCTTCCCCTTCTGGTGAGTTCATACCCCCTTAGTTGTAAATGATCAGGAACGAATTGTGAACTTAACTAGGTGTCACATTACTTTCTTGCAGTCCTTGATGGAGGCCTATTTTCTCTACTGTAACATGGTCACTTCTCTCCTTGTTTCTGGTGTGGCCCTCCAACCTCATCCCTCCTGTTCATAATCCTTGCAATTACTGTAGGTAATGCATAGATTTACCTATGAGTGTCTCAAGATGGGCTGGGTGGGTTTGGTATTAGGAGCCACCTATTAGGGTGTACATACGGCACTTAATTTTCTGGGTTTTTTTTTTTTAACATTTTTTATTATTATTTCCACTCATACAAAGTTAATAGGTAGACCAGTTCCCTCCCCCCTCCTCCTCCCCCCGAACCCCCTGCTCCCCCTCCCTCCCTTCCCATCTCCCAGTGCCTCCCCCCCAATTCCCAGAGAGTCCTTTATTGTGTATGCCTAACTCTCCTCTTGGTCCTCCTTTCCGATGACATAAAAGGACCCAGTGGCATTTCCCTGAACCCTTTCTCGTGTTCCCCTTAAGCATAGGAACACTTCTGTGGCCATCAATCCCTTGCCTCCAAGGATCTTGGTGCCTTTAGCCGATGTTAGACTATGTGAGGTCAATAGTGTGACGGACATGGTGCAGGGCATGCAAAGTCCTATTATGATTGCTTCAGCCCAATCTAGTGAGGAGACTCTTCAAATCATTGCTCCACCCCATCGTTTTGCTCTTACAATCTTACTGCCCCCTCTTCTGCAGATGTCCCTGAGTTTCAGGATGGGGGGAGATTAGGCTGACTTAGTTCTATGTGGATGATATAGAGTCTCTGAAGTTCTGGATTGTGGTTTGTTGATTTTCTTTTGCAGTTTTGCTGCTCCTGCAATGCCCTTCACTCCATCCTGATGGGCACTGTATGTCACCCCTTGCATTCCTTGGAGGTCGATTTTCTCTGCTGTAACATGGTCCCCTCTCTCCTTGTGTCTGGTGCGGCCCTCGAACCTCATCCCTCCTGTTCATAATCCTTGCAATTACCGTATTACATAGGTTTACCCTGGAGTGTCTCAAGATGGGCTGGGTGGGTTTGGTATTAGGAGCCACCTATTAGGGAGTACATACGGCACTTAATTTTCTGGGTCTGAGATACTTCACTTAATATAATTGTTTCTAATGACATCCATTTCCCTGCAAATTCCATTAATTCATCATTTTTGATGGCTGAGTAGTACTCCATTGTAGAGATGTACCACTGTTTCCTTATCCACTCGTCAACTGTTGGACATTTGGGTTGATTCCATGTCTTTGCTATTGTAAACAGTGCTGCTATGAACATGGTCGTGCTTGTGCTATCGAGGTGAACCTCTGCTGTATGGGGGGTTATACCCAAAAGTAGAATCGCAGGGTCATATGGCATTTCAATCTTTAATATCTTTAACAATCTCCAGGCGGCTCGCCAGAGTGGCTGTATGAGCCTGCACTCCCACCAGCAATGTAGGAGAGTTCCCCTCTCTCTACATCCTCTCCAGCATTTGTTGTTGTTTATATCGTGGATTTTTGCCATCCTGACCGGGGTGAGATGATATCTCAGGGAAGCTTTGATTTGCATTTCCCTGATGGATAAGGGAGTGGAGCATTTTTTCAGATATTTGTTAGACATTTTAATTTCATCCCTAGTAAAGTTTCTTTTAAGTTCCAGGGTCCATTTTTTAATTGGGCCATTGGTTTCCTTGGTGTTTAGTTTTCTTTTTTCTTTTTTTTTTTTTTTTTTTTTTTTTTTTGCTGCTGAGAATATTGCTCATGCTGCCTTTATTCAGGATTGAATTTAGAAAAATATTCACAGGGCTATATGATAGCAAGTTTATGTTTCAAAAATAATAGTATTTACAACATTACCTCAATAGTTTCCAAATGAAACAGTTCATTTGATTATTTGGTCATAGGGACTTTGCACATAGAAACCACATGCACTAACCCCAACATTAATACTACCTTATACTCTTAATTTGTACAGACATGGTATCAGTCAAATAATTTCTCCACAGATGACAGGAATGCTGCTTCAAACTCCTGGACAGAGAATCTGCTTACGGATGCCCTGGCATTTTTTCTGATTCGGAGTCTCTTTTCTGCAGACAAGGAAAGAATATGAGCCATGGTCTCATCATAACCTTCTTCGCTCTCGGCCAGAAATCCCGTTATGTCTCCTTCATGAGGAACGACAATGTCAAGCTTTGGGCCTCCTGAATTATGTGCAAGAATAATGGTGCCAGCTGCCATACACTCCACAATTCCAATCCCAAAATGCTCATTCCACATGGTATGCAGCCCAATTGTTGCTTCAGATAAGTAATTCTTTAATTCATCAAATGAAATATTTACTTTAAATTCCACATGTTCTTGAACTCCTAAATCTTTAGACAGCATTTTCAGTTGGTTTACCCTAAATTCATCATCTTTGTTCCTACAACCTCCAATGAGAACAAGCTTAAGTGAAGGTGGTGGTTTAGGAACCTTCTCATTCAGCAATTTAGCAAAGGCTCTGATCTGCAAAGGATGATTCTTTTCAGGCCTGAACTGGCCAATGGAGAGCAGCAGATGACCTGGAGTCATCTTCTTCTCATGTACAGGAATGTCCAGAAGCGTCTGAACATCACAAGGCGGATAAACAACACTAGTGCAATGCCCAACTTTCCACAGCAAAATGATGTGGTTTAGCGTCCAGGAAGAGTTCACCATCACTACATCACTGCAAGAACCAACCAGGCCATAAAAAAAAGCAAATACATGGTAGTAGATGAGCTTTGTTCTGCTAATCAAAGGATTCCTGGTGATGAAGGCTGCATTATTAAATCCAGTGTTTTGATTCTTCACTACAGAAAGCATATCAGTGCTGATAGTGGGATAATGAACATAGCTTCCAACTCGGCAACCGCCTATGTATTTAAACAGAGGGAGTGTGAAAGCATAGCCCATTGAATCGATGTAAACATCAGGAACACACTGCATGAGAGCTTCCCAGCAAAGCAAAATGGATCCGAGACTTTGGCCCAGCAGTGTGAAGTGATGATAGCGAGAATCTTCCACAAGGTAGCGTTTCCTTAAGAAAACAAACTGCACTGGACAGGTTAATCTGATGTTAAATTTTCTGAAAGCATCTTCTAGTATCTGTTCACCACTGACATTAATGTCACCAGTATAAACAACATATACTGCTTCAGGATACCTACTTTTTCTGTAGGGCTCTCAAGGCACACCATAAAACCCTCTCTCCTCCACCACCAGCATTGCAGTATGGGTGGAAAAATGCAACCACCACTTGATCTTTCCCGTTTTTGTTGGTTGACAATGTCTTTTTCTTTTTCTGTAGCCGTTGTCTGATCTTCCAAAGAACAATGACCAAACATACACACAAAACTCCAGCTACAACTAGCCCAGGAAAGATTAATGAATAAAAAAACCTCAGCAGCTCGCACAGGCACCAGCTCCCCGCCGCCGCCGCCATCTTCCGCCACCCCGGGACTCCCGGTGTTTAGTTTTCTAAGTTCTTTGTGCACTCTGGACAGTAGAGCTCTATCAGATATGTGGTTAGTGAAGATTTTCTCCCATTCTGTGGGTTGCCTTTGAGCTCGTGTTACAATCTCTTTATCTGAACAGAAGCTCTTTAATTTCACAAGATCCCAACTGTGGAGAGTTGGTAGCAGTGACTGTGCATTGGATGTCTGCTGAGGAAATGTTGGCCTAGCCCAATCAGCTCGAGGGAGTTCCCTATCCTTTCAACTATGGTTTGTATAGTCTCTGCCTTATATCAAGGTCCTTGAACCATTTAGAATTAAGTCTTGTACATGGTGACAAGTATGGGTCCAGCTTTAAACTTCTGCATGTGGAGATCCAGTTTTGCCAGCACCATTTGTTGAAGATGCTGTTCTTTTTCCATTGGATTCTTTGGGCCCCTTTGTCAAAGACCAAATGGCTGTAATTTTGTGGGCTTATATCTGGGTCTTCAATCCTTATCCACTGATCTGTGTGTCTATTTTGGAGCCAGTCCCAGGCTGTTTTTATAACTATGGATTTGTAATATAGACTAAGGTTCGGTATGGTAATACCTCCAGCAGTGTTTTTGTTACTCAGGATTGTCTTTGCTATCCTGGATCTTTTGTGCCTCCATATGAACTTTGAGATTGTTTGGACAACTTCTTTAAAGAATCACTTTGGTATTTTAATTGGTGTAGCATTGAATTTGTATATTGCCTTTGGTAGGATGGTCATTTTTACGATGTTGATTCTGCCAATCCAGAAACATGGGAGGTCTTTCCACCTTTTGGTGTCTTCTGCAATTTCTTTCTTTAGGGTTTTAAAGTTTTCATTATAAAGGTCTTTTACCTCCTTGGTTAGGTTTATACCAAGGTATTTCATTTTTTTAAGGGGCTATAGTGAATGGGATGGTTTCTCTCAAGGCTTTTTCACTTCTTTCATTCTGGGCATATAGGAAGGCCTCTGATTTTGCACATTTATTTTGTATCCTGCCACACTGCTGAACTTCTCAATTAGTTCCAGGACCTTCCTGGTGGAGTTTTTGGGATCACTCAGGTATAAGATCATGTCATCTGCAAATAGGGATAGCTTGACTTCTTCCTTGCCGATTTGAATCCCTCTTATGTCCCTTTCTTGTCTTATGGCTTCAGCTAAGACTTCAAGTACAATATTGAATAGAAGTGGTAAGAGTGGACAACCTTGTGTAGTTCCTGATCGAAGTGGGAATGCTTCCAATTGTTCCCCATTGAGCATAATCCTTGCTGTGGGCTTGTTGTATACAGCTTTTATTATATTGATAAAGGTTCCTTCCATTCCTACTATCTCTAGGGTTTTGATCATAAAAGTCTGTTGGATCTTGTCAAAAGCTTTTTCTGCATCTATCGAGAGTATCATGTGGTCTTGGGCTTTGGACTGGTTTATATGATGAATTACATTTATTGACTTGCATATGTTGAACCAACCTTGTGTGCCGGGGATGAAGGCTACTTGGTCCCCGTGAATAATCTTTTTAATATGTTTTTGAATCCGATTTCCTAAGACTTTGTTGAGAATCTTTGCGTCTGTGTTCATCAGGGAGATCGGCCTATAGTTTTCTTTTTTAAGTGAGTCTTTATTAGGTTTGGGGATTAAAACGATATTACCTTCATAGAAGGAATTTGGTAGTGTTCCTTCCTTTGCTATTTGATGGAACAGTTTAAGGAGTATTGGTATTATTAACTCCTTAAATGTCTGGTAGAACTCTGTGCTGAATCCATCGGGTCCAGGACATTTTTTGGTGGGAAGATTCAAAGATTACTTCCTCAATTTCCTTATATGTTATAGGACTATTTAAATAATTCACAACTTCCTGATTCAATTTAGGTAAGTTGTGTTTACTTAGAAATTCATCCATCTCTTTTGTGTTGTCAAACTTCACAGAGTATAAGTTTTTGAAATATGATGTTATAATTCTCTGGATTTCTTGGGTATCAGTAGTGATACCTCCATGTTCATTTCCGATTTTATTAATTTGGGTTTTCTCTCTCCTGCTTTTGGTTAATTTAGCTAGGGGTGTATCAATCTTATTGATTTTTTTCAAAGAACCAGCTTTTTGACTGATTGATTTTCTCTATCGTTTTCTTAATCTCGATTTCAGATATTTCTCCCCTTATTTTGCTAATCTCTTTTCTACTACTTTTGGGATCAGATTGCTCTAGTTTCTCTAAAGCTTTAAGCTGCATTGTTAAGTTGTTTATTTCTAATGTTTCCATTTTTTTGATGTAGGCATTAAGAGCTATGAACTTACCTCTTAGAACAGCTTTCATTGTGTCCCAGAGATTTTGGTAAGTTGTATTTTCGTTATCATTCACTTTCAGGAAATCTTGAATTTCCTTTTTAATTTCTTCCTGAATCCAGTTCTTATTCAGCATCACATTGTTAAGTGTCCAGGAGTTAGTGTATTTTTTGTTGTTTGTTGTGTTGTAGATGTCCAGCTTTAGGCCATGGTAGTCTGATAGGGCACAGGTTAGAATTTCAACTTTTTTGTATATGTGTAGATTCGTTTTGTGGCCCAGTATGTGATCTATTTTGGAGAAAGTTCCATGTGCTGCTGAGAAAAATGTGTATTCTTTGGTGTGTGGGTGAAAAGTTCGATAGAGATCTGTAAGGTCCATTTCTTTCAGGGTTTGATTAAGTTCCAAAGTGTCTCTGTTAAGCTTTTGACCTGTTGATCTATCCCATGTTGAGAGGGCGGTGTTGAAGTCCCCAAGAATTATCTTTTGGGGGTTGATTTCTTGCTTTAGACACTGTAGGGTTTTCTTAATGAATGTGGAGGGACCCGTATTGGGTGCATATATGTTCAGTATTGTGAAGTCTTCCTGGTGAATTGTACCTGTGACTAAAATGTAGTATCCATCCTTGTCTCTTATAATTTTCTTTGGTTTGAAGTCCACTTTGTCTGATAACATAATGGCTACCCCTGCCTGTTTTCTGCTTCCATTAGCTTGTAGAATTGTTGACCAGCCTTTTATTTTTAGAGCGTGCCTATCTTTTGTGGTGAGATGGGTTTCCTGCAGGCAGCAGATTGATGGATTGTGATTTTTAATCCAAGTTTGTAATCTGTGTCTCGTCATCGGTGAATTAATTCCATTAACATTTAGGGTTATAATGGAGAAACTATTTTTAATTCCAGACATTTATTATGCTTAGTAGTTTTTGTAAGTATATTGCTTCGCTTTTAGTGGTGTTATATTTGCCTTCTTTTCTCCTGGATATGCCTGTTTTTTTCTTCACGCTTGAGTATCATTTCTAGCATTTTTTGAAGGCCTGGTTTGGTGGACATGTATCCCTTCAAGTTGTCTTTCTGCTGGAAAGTTTTTCTTTCTCCCTCGATCATGACTGATGGTTTTGCAGGGTAAATCAGCCTGGGTTGACATTTTTGCTCATTCAATACTTGAAGTATGTCTCTCCAAGCTCTTCTTGCTTTTACTGTTTCGACTGAGAAGTCATTTGTTATTTTAATAGGTTTACCTTTAAAAGTGACTTGTTTTAAATGGTGCGGAAAAACTGGATCTCCACATGCAGAAGATTAAACCTGGACCTGTACTTGTCACCATGTACAAGACTTAATTCTAAATGGATCAAGGACCTTGATATCAGGCCAGAGACTATAAAAACCATAGTTGAAAGGATAGAGAACTCCCTCGAGCTGATTGGGCTAGGCCAACAGTTCCTAAACAGACATCCAATGGCACAGTCACTGCTACCAACTCTCAACAGTTGGGATCTTGTGAAATTAAAGAGCTTCTGTTCAGATAAAGAGATTATAACGTGAGCTCAAAGGCAACCCACAGAATGGGAGAAAATCTTCACTAACCACACATCTGATAGAACTCTGTTGTCCAGAGTGCACAAAGAATTTAGAAAACTAAATACCAAGGAAACAAATGGCCCAATTAAAAAATGGGCCCTGGAACTTCAAAGAAACTTTACCAGGGATGAAATTAAAATGTCTAACAAATATCTGAAAAAATGCTCCACTTCCTTAGCCATCAGGGAAATGCAAATCAAAACTTCCCTGAGATATCATCTCACCACGGTCAGGATGGCAAAAATCCACAATACAAACAACAGCAAATGTTGGAGAGGATGTGGAGAGAGGGGAACTCTCCTACATTGCTGATGGGAATGCAGGCTCATACAGCCACTCTGGCGAGCCATCTGGAGATTCTTAAAGAAATTAAAGATTGAAATGCCATATGACCCTGCTATTCCACTTTTGGGAATAACCCCCCATACAGCAGAGGTTCACCTCAATAGCACAAGCAGGGCCATGTTCATAGCAGCACTGTTTACAATAGCAAAGACATGGAATCAGGCCAAGTGTCCAACAGTTGACGAGTGGATAAGGAAACAGTGGTACATCTCTACAATGGAGTACTACTCAGCCATCAAAAATGATGAATTACTGGAATTTGCCGGGAATTGGATGTCATTAGAAACAATTATATTAAGTGAAGTATCCCAGACCCAGAAAATTAAGCGCCGTATGTACTCCCTAATAGGTGGCTCCTAGTACCAAACCCACCCAGCCCACCTAGAGACAGTAATTGCAAGGATTATGAACAGGAGGTATGGGGTAGAAGGGCCACACCAGAAGCAAGGAGAGAAGGGACCATGTTACAGCAGGGAAAATAGGCCTTCACCAAGGACCCAAATAAGTAATGTGACATCTGATTAAGTTCACAGACTTTTGTTCCTGATCATTTACTACTGAGGGGGTGTGATCTCACCAGAAGAGGAGGGCATATAGTCTGGCAGATAAAAAGTAACCATTTTGCAAATGGGTGATAGACCCCTCCCTTACTATGGTTTCCCACTTTTATTACCTCTACCTTTGAATGTGCTTTTATCACAAGACTCTAACAGCTTTTTGTCTCTGGCCAGGGAGTAACATACAATGCCCACCAGGATGGAGTGAAGGGCATTGCAGGAGCAGCAAAACTGCAAAAGAAAATCAACAAACCACAATCCAGAACTTCAGAGACTCTATATCAACCACCTAGAACTAGGCCAGCTTAGTCTCTCCCCATCCTGAAGCTCAGGGAAATTTGTGGAAGAGGGGGCAGTAAGAGTGTAAGAGCAAAAGGATGGGAGGAACAATGATATGTAAGATACTCTATACTAGTTAGGGCTAAAGCAATCATAATTGGACTTTGCATGCCCTGCGCATTGTCCAACACACTGTTGACCTCACAAAGTCTAGCATCTGCTAAAGGCACCAAGATCCTTGGAGGCAAAGGATTGGCAGCCACAGCAGTGTTCCTATACCTAAGGAGAACACAGGAAAGGGTTCAGGGAAAGGCCACTGGGTCCTTGTACGTCATCGGAGAAGAGGGCCCAGAGGAAAATCAGACATGCACAAGAAAGGACTCTCTGGGAATGGGGGCGGGAGGCACTGGGGGATGGGGAGGGAGAGGGGATGGGAGGGGGAGCAGGGAGTACAGGGGGAGGAGGAGGGAGGGAGGGAATTGGTGTACCTAATAAGTTTGTATGAGATGAAATAAAAAAAAATCATATACTAAAATCATAAAAAAAAGTGACTTGTTTTTTCTCCCTTGAAGCTCTCAGCACCAGTTCTTTATCTTGAATGTGGAGTGTTTTAACTATTATTTTCCGTGGGGTGCTTCTGTTTTGGTCGTATCTGTTTGGGGTGCGGAATGCCTCTTGTATATGGATGGGCCTCTCTTTTTTTAGATGAGGAAAGTTTTCCTTGATGATCATTTGAAAAATTTCCTCAGGGGTGGTGTTTTGAGATTCTTGCTCTGGTATTCCATGAATACGCATGTTAGGCTTCTTCAGGGTGTCCCATACCTCTTGGATATTTCTCTCAAGTATCTTTTTGGCTTTAACAACCTCTTCCATTGAGCTGGTTAGTACTCCCACTTTATCTTCAAGGTCTGAAATTCTGTTTTCTGCTTCATTAGTTCTGTTGATAAGACTCTCTGTAGAGTTCTGGGTTGAAGATAACCTGTCTTGTAGCTCAGTTTTAAACTCTGCTTGAGTCTGTTTTAACTGCTCTATGCCAGTTTTTGTTTCTTGCACTGTTTTTCTCAACTCCTCCAAATGTCTGTTGTGTTCCTCTTCAAAGCGATTGATTCGATTATATAATTCCTCCCGGACTTCCTCTTTCATAGTATTGAACATGGTAATGATCATATTTTGAAAATCATTATCCTGGGTGAGGCTTTCTTGGCCTTTTTCCGTGGGATTAATTATCAGCACCATTATTTATGCTGATAATGATAACATTATGCGATTAATTTCTTCAGTGGGAAATTTGTTTACTTGAGTGTTGCTTCTCATGGATTTGCACTTTGACTTTGGCATTGTCGTTTTAACTCTTAAGATCTTTCAATTTCACTAAACTGAATTATTTGGCCTGGGGTTCTGGGGGTGGGCAGGGACAGAGCTTACCTAGGTCACGGGTGAGGCCCGGCTGGACCCAGCGCGCGTCCTGATCAGCGTATCAGCGGAGCGGGGTAGGGAAAGGGAGGATGTCGGCGTAGGCATGGAGCTATTTAACCCGAGGGCAGCTGGGGCGGGGCCCGGGCACAGGGGGAGGTCTTCCTGGTCCCTAGGCCCTGTGCCCGGCTACGAATGGGTGGCGGGAGTCGGAGCCGGTTCCCTTTGGGCTGATCTGGGGTTCTGGTGGGCGGGCGCGGCCTGGGCTTACCTAGAGTCGCGGGGTGAGGCCTGGCTGGACCCCGCACACGTCCTGACCTGCGGAGCAGGGTGGGTTGAAAGGGAGCCATGATTATATTTTTACCTGTTCTTTGCTTAAAATTCTGATATCTAAATTCCTCATGTTTTAGGATTATCCAATATTTTATTGTTGCTCACTTTTCATCCTGCTCTTTTTGGCAAAATGTGCCTTTGACTTCAATATGTTACTACTTAACCTTTATGTGTCTTTGTATGTCTAAATATCCCATAGGACACTGAAAAAAATGTGGATATTGTATTATAACTATGCACAATACACTACACATGTCAGTTGAACCTAGGTGTTGGGCTTTCCAGTTTTAAACGTATCAATTTTTCTCACATTGTCTATTATACATGATTTCTTGTAATATTATACACAATTCTTGTAATAGACAGCTTTCTCTGTATTTTTATAGTTCTAGAACACCTCATTGGGATTAGACAAATACACAACTAATTCAATCCCTTACAAGCATACCCAGAAATCAAACTTAATCTAGAGAATACCTCTCACATGCACCTGTAAATCCGCATTGCGGGTTTCAAGTCTACTAACATCACAATACACAAGAAGCTAATAAAAAATGATTAGCACCAAAATTATTTGATTGGTTAAAAATAAAGAAAGGGAAACAGAACGATAACATTAGAAAAGGAAGTATGCAAATAAAGTAGCATGATGGTAGATTTAAACTTAAGAAAATTAACAAGTAGGCTTAAATGTAAGGAAAGTAAATAATAAAACATCAAAACTCATGATGCAAAATCTAACTTAAATAAATGATCATTATAATTATATTGGTATATAAAGAGATATTATTTATCCTTTCATAATAAATAATAGTTTTCCTCATGCCTGAGCTCTTTATGTGGATATACCATGACTAGTTGCTTCAAGTAGCTGCTGCTGAAACTCCACTACAATGATGGCCTGTACACTACAAGAGTGAGCTGGATTCTTTCTCTTAAGCGTCAATAATGAGGTAATGAAACTAAAAACACTACTTAGTATTTATTGTATGGCTCATATTTTGCATTCTCATTTTGAAGCTACAGTCATATTCCACAAATCTCACCTCATATTTAACATCTTTTCATTCACCGTTCCTCTTTTCTCCATATGTGTCCAAGACACAAGGTTTAAAGATTTAAAGATAAAATTCTACAAAGTTAGAGAGGTTTGGGAAAATTAATCCTTTCTATTTTGTTCTTCTAGTTTCCTATTGCTATTTTAACAAATTGTCATAAAATAAAAGCATTTCTAATTCAATTTTTAAATTGCCATAAGATTTAAAGTTCCAAACAATAAAACTGCAGTATCTTAGCAGTTATTGAAACTAGAAATACAAAATTAATTTCATTATGAAAAATCAAGACTTTGAAAATCCTATATTCCTCCTGGAAGCACCAGAGAAAAATCTACTTCATTGGCTTTCCCACCTTCTACCATTCAACTACTTTGTCTCATAGCTGTATTCATCTTAAAAAGCAATAAAGTGCCATATTCTCTTAAGGGGCATTGGTTCTTCTCTATTTATATAGCTTTTTCTGACTCCTGATGCTATATCTTCCCTATAAAGACTATTAATATTATACTATAATATTAATATATTATATATATATTATAATCCTAGAAAAATTTTCCATCACAAGATCCTTGATTCAAATCACATTTGTAGTTGTTTCTAACATGAAGCGTATCTCTTTTTAAGTGCCATGAATTAAATATTGGGAATTGTTATGTAACTCACCACAACATGATACACAGCTTACATTATAAATTCCATATCATTGCATATTAGAAGACAAATTAGAATATTTTTAATTTCTTAGTTTTCATGTAACTTTCTTGTAATCTTTTTCTTGTTTTTCAAAATTAAAAATTTATTTTAAATGTTAACTGTTCTCGAACAATCATAAGAGAATACATTATGTTTCTTCACTTATTTACCAATTGGAAATTATTGTATTTCATCATTTGAATTTGGTTCTCAACCTGTTATTTCCTTTTATTCCAGCACATGTCAAGTAAAAAATGGAACACGTTTCAGATCCAAAATTATTTAAAAGCTAAAATGCAGTTTTCAAAGAATAGCAAGCCTACAAATTGAGATCTAAGCTTCCCATCGTTCACCCTGGTACTTCTAGTTTGATGAAGACATAGAGAATGTAGCAAAAGTTTCCTGTAAGTACGTCTATCAGTTTGTATAATGCTATACTTCAACACTGACAATTTAAACATTTTTTTCATGCATTGCTTTCAGTTATACAAAAAGCTCTACTCTTGGAAACAAGTGCTTTTTTTTTTTTATTCTTGCTCCAAGATTTGTTGCAGGTGCAAAATAATCATTAAGAAAAAGAAAATCCAAGGACTCAAAAAGATAAGTGAGGCCATGCAGAAGATTAAAACTGGACCTGTATTTGTCACCATGTACAAGAATTAATTCCAAATGGATCAAGGACCTCGATATAAGGCCAGAGACTATAAAAACCATAGGTGAAAGGGTAGAGAACTCCCTTGAGCTGATTGGGCTAGGCCAACAGTTCCTAAACAGACATCCAATAGCACAGTCACTGCAACCAACACTCAACAGATGGGATCTTGTGAAATTAAAGAGCTTCTGTTCAGATAAAGAGATTGTAGCATAAGCACAAAGGCAACCCACAGAATGGGAAAAAATCTTCACTAACCACATGTCTGATACAGCTCAATTATCCAGAGTGCACAAAGAACTTAGAAAACTAAACACCAAGGAAACCAATGGCCCAATTAAAAAATGGGCCCTGAAACTTAAAAGAAACTTTACCAGGGATGAAATTAAAATGTTTAACAACTATCTTAAAAAATGCTCCACATCCTTAGCCATCAGGGAAATGCAAATCAAAACTTCCCTGAGATATCATCTCACCCCGGTCAGGATGGCAAAAATCCACGATATAAACAACAACATATGCTGGAGAGGATGTGGAGAGAGGGGAACTCTCCTACATTGCTGGTGTGAATGCAGGCTCATACAGCCACTCTGGCAAACTGTCTGGAGATTCTTAAAGAAATTAAAGATTGAAATGCCATATGACCCTGCTATTCCACTTTTGGGAATAATCCCCCATACAACAAAAATTCACCTCGACCATGTTCATAGCACGACCATGTTCATAGCAGCACTGTTTACAATAGCAAAGTCCTGGAATCAACCCAAATGTCCAACAGTTGATGAGTGGATAAGGAAAATGTGGTATATCTATACAATGGAGTACTACTCAGCCATCAAAAATGATGAATTAATGGAATTTGCAGGGAAATGGATGGAATTAGAAACAATTATATTGAATGAAATATCCCAGACACAGAAAATTAAGTGCCGTATGTACTCCCTAATAGGTGGATCCTAGTACCAAACCCATTTAGAGAGACTTAAGGATAATTCTCTGTAATACGTACAGTAATTGCAAAGATTGTTACAGGAGGGATGGGGAAGGAGGGCCACACCAGAAACAAGGAGGGAGGAGGGATTATGTTACAGCAGAGAAAATAGGCCACCATCAAGGAATGCAAGGGGTGACATCCAATACCCATAAGGATAGAGTGAAGGGCATTGCAGGAGCAGCAATAGTGAAAAAAAATCAACAAACCATAATCCAGAACATCAGAGACTCTATATCAACCACCTGGAACGAGGCCAGCCTAATCTCTCCCCAACCTGAAGCTCAGGGAAATTTGCAGAAGAGGGGGCGGTACGATTGTAAGAGCACAAGGATGGAAGGAGTAATGACATGCAAGATACTCCACACAAGTTAGGGCCGAAGCAATCATAATTGGACTTTGCATGCCCTGTGCAATGTCCAGCACACTATTGTGCATTTACTAAAGACACTAGGATCCTTGAAGGCAAGGGATTGACAGACACAGTAGTGTTCTTATGTTTAACAGGAACACAGGAAAGGGTTCTGGGAAATACCACTGGGCCTTGCACCTCATCGGAGAGGAGGACCCAGAGGAGAGTTTGGCATACACATTAAAGGATGCTCCAGGGATGGGAGGGGGTGGCACTGGGGTATGGGGAGGGGGGTGGGGAGTTGGAGGGAGGGAGGGGACCGGTGTACCTGTTAAGTTTGTATGAGTGGAAATAATAAAAATAAATTTAAAAAAGATGAGTGAGGCAAGCATGTATGCAGAACTCCCAGCTTGGGAAATGCCTATCTTTTTATCTATTTGAGCAATTATCTTGACTTTTTTGCATCTGTTGCTGGGTTACAATTGCACCCTTTATGTAATCAACATAGAATCAACTGGTTGAGCAGATTTTTAAAAGAAAATGAGAAAAGGATCATTAAAGTCGAAATTCCCAAATAAGAATACTTATTAGTCTTTTATTGAGAAAGGCTTACTTTGGTCACTAAGACTTTATGTGAAAACTAAAATATTTAAGACAAATTATAAGCATCCTTCATTGCAAAAATAAAAATAAATACAAATAATAAAGAGTGATTAATCAATTAGTAAGGGAGTTCTCTCTAATTCTGTTTATCTTTTCATTAGTTTTTATAATGATTCAAAGCAGATATTAGAGAAATATAAATTCAATTGCAATGCAACTGATAGCCAGTGACTCCAGATTTTGTAAACAATATGATGCTAAGTTCAAAAATATTTATTCTTATCAAATTTCAAGGTGGTAGTGTGTAGTAGTTTCTATTTCCCTGCTAGATTAAAATCTTATTTAATGTAAAACATTCTTTGGTAACATTAATGACAGAATAAACTGACAGATAGTTACTAAGAACAAGGCCAGCTTGTGGTATGAGTTAGTCCTAGAGCTGACAAAAGGGAAGCAGAGTGAGCAATGGTTCTTAAATAAAACAGCACATCAAAACCTCTGCAACTACTTTTTAAAGGAAGGTTTATTGTTCATCCTTCATTCTTTCCTGTTTCCAGCAGAGCAACATTCTTGTAAAAATGACTATCAAACCCCTTGACTGAATAACTCATAAGAACAAATCTCCTATAGTTGTTTATTGAGAAGTTCTGGATTAGAGTCTGATAATTTCCTTGTCTTAAATTCACAGGTTGCAGCGATAGCTTAGGAGTCTTAAAATTCAGCCTTGCAAGCAGAAAATCCTGAGTTCAGATCCCAGGTCCCATATGGAAACAGCCTGGAGCCTGCACTTCCAGCCCTGGTGGGTGGAGCCTGGGAAATCCAGAGCCAAGCAAAAAGGAGATAGATGTAATCCAGGATGATTCCTGAAGTCACCCTTGGTTCTCCACAGGGACACACAGTGCCCTTCTTAACAGACACACACACACACACACACACACACACACACACACACACACACAAAGTGAAGATATTTTTTTCAATTCACAAACAATGTTTGTTTTTCTGATTCAGAAGTCAAATTTTCAAAATCATTGATTTAAAAATCTAGGAATGCAGAAATGTAGTGTTTTCCTCCAAGTTGAACAATTTCAACATAGAAGATAAGCTAACAGATAGACAAATTCAAAAGAAAAACAGGATTAGCAGGCAAAGATTCACTAGGAGTAGTGTTTCCACTTTAATCAGAAATGTTTCTAAAAAGAAAGTTATTTCAAAGGGACTTGTCTCCAACTGGAGGCAAATGAAAGGACAAAAACAAAACAACTGGGCTAGGAGGCTGTTCAGTGGTTAAACCTTTGCTTCACAAGCAACATGTCCTGGGTTCATATCCCATATAAAAATGCCTAACAAATATGGCAGACAACCTTCAACTCCTACTCTATGAGGAGTCTGAAAAATCTGGAGTAAATCAGTGAAAAGACAGAGCAATTCAGTATTATTCCTGATGTCACCCTTGGGCCTCTACAGATATGCACATTCCAGTAACTTATTGTGCGCGCACAGGCACACACACACACACACATTAAGAAATGAAGATAAAGAGACATAAAGTAGACTAACTCCAATAAAAAAAGCCCAATCTATCTATCTATAGGCAGAATACTACTAGTCTCTCTTTATAATTAGGTCTGGGCCGGGGCTGACACTAGGGAAATTTCAAAAGGAGAGAGACTTTATTTAGCTGATAATGAAAGTTGGGTTCAGAATTCAACATCCAACTTCTAAGTCTTACTAAAGCTTATAAAGGCAAAAATTGCATCCTGAAATTCATGAGTTTGGTTATCTGTGGAAAGCAGACAACATTCACAGAAGAGGAATTTTTCAGGCGCCAGGAAGCAAGCAGTATTTACGGAAATGAAAGTCAGCAGTTATCAGTTACTGGCAGCAAGCTAGTTTCAAACAGGGCTTATTCTGTAAGCCCTGGACCTTAAGGAGATGGACTCATGAAATTCTAGGGAGTTATTTGCTTTCCTGGAGCTTCTTAATAGTCAGAGGACTCTGACATTCTTGGTCAGTAAATTTTCCATTCTTACAAAGCCCTGCCATGGCAGTTTCCTTATTACAATTTTTTCACATTATTTTACAGTATTTTAGACTACTACATCTTCTTTTAAAATTGATAACATTCTCTTGAGCAGAGACAAAAGTTAGCTAGTCTGTTCAATAAAAACCAATCATCATTTCTGTGTTGCAATTGGACTCATTACTAGGAGTATTTTGCATGGGATGATTAAGAAGATAATAGAAAAGTAGAAACTTTCACAGCAGCACCAAAAGTTAGATTGCTGATCAACATTTAGCAATTAAAAATACAGAAGGAAGGAAAGAAGGAAGGAAGGAAGGAAGGAAGGAAGGAAGGAAGGAAGGAAGGAAGGAAGGAAGGAAGGAAGGAAGGAAGGAAGGAGAAAGAGAAAGAGAAAGAGAGAGAAAGAGAAAGAGAAAGAGAAAGAGAAAGAGAAAGAAAGAGAAAGAAAAGAAGAAAAGAAAGAGAAAGAAAGAAAAGTCAGCTAATGGGAGGTTGTTTTTAAACAATGTCTTAAATTTGGAGGAAGACAGTGGAGATTTACTGCCTTTCATTAAACTTTGAAAAATGGGTCTCAATGACCTTCTATTGGTAAATTTAGGAAGAAGGAAAAATGAAAAAAAAAATGAACCAAACCCGTTGACTGAGCTCCTGCCCAATATATCTCCATCTGATGAAACAGAGAAGGAAATCCACATGCAAACACCATGACTCTGAGGAATATGTACCACACAGCTCTCTATTTTGGAGGAATAAGTAGAAAGAAAAAGACAGCCACATAACTTCCCCTAGGCTTTTCATTGAGTTGACTTCTATAATATACATGGAAATAATTCTCACCTCAAGGATATGAGGTAATTTATTTTGGAGCCAAATATGAATGACAATGGTCTGGGAATATGGTTTGGACTCCCCAAAGTCCATGTATTTCAATGTGATAATATTTAAGGTTTTACAGAAAAAAGAGCGATAAATCAAAGCACTTTTCAAATACATTAAATACATTGTTGGAAATATTAGATAAGCAAGTAATATAAAAACAAGAAAATTTCTGTTATAGGTCTTAGATGTCACGCTTTCAATGTGAATTATTTGCCATTGACTCATGTGTTTGAATCCTTAACTGATATTGTTTGTGAAGGTTGTGGCACCTTTAAGAGCCTTGATGGAGAAAGAGAATTCAACAAGAGGGTGAACTTGAGATTTTATATCCCAACCCTTTTCCTCTAGCTCTGTTGCTCTCTATGCCTCCTGACAGCTGCAGTGTATATCAGCCTCATGTTTCTGTCCACGTTAATGACTTTTGCTATGTGATTTCTGCCATAAATTACTATATCTCCTCTGAAACCATAAGCCAAATGAAGAATTTACTTCCCTTTCTGCCTGTATCTGAGTATTGTCTCACAGCAAAAGAAGAGTGACTATAACAGATGTTATCTGATAATTGTTTTAACCTTTTGGTTGGTGAAAAACAGTAGTCTGCTTATATGTTACAAAACATTTACCTAAGTCATGAGGATGTCAGGCTATATACAAAAGTGGGCAAGGATTGGTTACCAAGGAGGTTAAAGATAGTCCAAGATAATATGTCTCTGAACTCGCAATATTTCTGACCTCTTCACATCATTGAGCCTTGTGCATGCATATTTTTTCAGAAACTTACGTTCACAGTAAGATTTTATTGAAAAAATTGTGAAAGTTACCCACACTTCAAAGGCCAGTTGAGTCATTTTTCAAATGGTGGCACTGTAAATATTGTGCAAAAAAATGGGGTCTCAGGAATGTTGCACTGTCAGCCTCAGCAGCAGCAGCAGTAGCAGTAACAACCACAGAACACCATCCAACACAGCTTTGGAAACCATATAAGCATCTTCAAGAAAAGCATTCTTCCCATAGTTCATGGAAAATAATTTGAACACAGTAGAGATCCTGGGACTATTCTACCTGAATCTGTACATGTATATTTAAGATGATAATAGAATAAAAGCTAAGATGCATGACATGTATAGGTACATTGTAGACTGGAATATTAATCCCTTCTTATAAAAAGTAGTACACAGGTCAAGACACACCACCTGAGAGCAACAAATGGTGGAGATTGAGGGCACTTTATGCATCTCACCTGTTCAGATAGGGGAGGTTGGAGCTAGTTATTTGTTAAGTCAGTAATGTTAAAACAAGTAGATTTAACTTGTTTTAATTAGGAACTCAGATTAGAACTGGTATATTCCTCTCCTTTCCAGTTTTAAGCAAGTAAGGAGTTGATTCAACCAAACAGATAGACAAAGACCCAAGGCAAATCACTGACACACTACAAAAACATTCTCCATTAGAAAAAAAATCTAGCCTTAAGGATTTTTTTTAATTTGAAATGAATAAAACAGAAACATCCAAAATGATGCAGACAGATTAAAAAAGTGAAGAGTGGAAAGGTACAGAAAAATATTTACAAAGAGAACCTGAGGTGAAAGGATACATAAAAAAGTAAAAAAAAAAAAAAAAAAAAAAAAAAAAAAAACCTTGATATCTATCATCAGATTTATATGGCCTTTTTGAAATAGGATTGAAAGGCCACAAGGAGGGAAGATGAAAATAAAGCAGTTCTGACGATGGCAAGAATTCAGGGACAGAACTACAAAACAACAAATAAACATTATTAAGAAAGGTTGATGAAGCTTTACAGGGAGTAATTGCCTATTTCTAATATGCGTGACACATGAGGTAGAAATCTCAGACTATTTTGAAATCAACTTTTCAAATTGTTGAGTAAGGATTGGGATGTTTTTCTCTACATTTTTCTGTGCAGACATTATTATTTTTCATTTGCATGGAATAATGCCAATATTTTCAGGTTTCTTTTCAAAAAAGATGTTAATCAGAAAGAAGAATGAATTTTCATAGGTGCTCATCTTGATGATATTAAAAGCAGCATGAAATAACTCTGACTATATTTATACTTTGTTGCTTCCTCTAAGAGATGTAAATCTTAGCAAGATTAATGGAGCTAGTATTAGATAGGATTCTTCACCACTATTTTTCACAGAGTTTTTAATCTGTAATTTCCTTTCCCAGAGGAACATGAAATTTTGTAGAGAGGTAGAGAGCAAGGAGGTTAATATTCATTGGTTTAAGAATGGCCACAAGAATCTTTGTCTAACTAAAATCTTGTTTCAAATTAACTCATGGTCTTCCAAAATCTTCCTCAAAAACAGAATAAAAGAAAATTATAAAAACAATAGAGACTAAAAGTTTTTTTTATTTTTTTCTCCCACATTTTATTTTTTCCCCAATCATACAAGCTCAATAGGTATCCCTTTTTCTCCCTCCCTCTTCCCTTCACCAGTCCTCACTTTGCACCCCTATCATTTTCCCCTTCCTTTCACCCTCTCCTTCCTTCTCCTTGTCCTCCGGCATGCCCCTTCCTTCTGCCCATCCCTTGGAGCATTCTATTGTGTGAATGCCAAACCTCCCTCTGAGTCCTCTACCCTAGTGAGGATTTGAAACTCAGTGGCATAACCCTGAGCCTTTTCTTGGGCTCCCTGCTACTAAGAAAACTTTTTTATGACTGTTAATCCCTTGCCTCTAAGAATCTTACTGCCTGGAGCTTTTTCACCTGTGACCCATGCTAGACTGGGGGGGGGTTCATTGACATGTCAGCCATCGTGCAAGTCATGCAAAGTTCAAATATGGCTACGGCAACCCTAATTTGTGTGGAATATCTTGCATATCGTTGGTCCTCCCCATCTTTAAGCTCTTAGACTCTTGCCGCCCCCTCTTCCGCAAGTTTTCCTGAGCTTTAGGATGTGGAGACATTTGGCTATTCTGGTTCCAGGTGATTAATGTAGGGTTTTTGGTATTCTGAATTATAGTTTGTTGCTGTTTTCAGTTTTGCTGTTCCTGCACCATTCTTGGCTCCATTCTGATTGGTATCAAAGGTCACCTCCTAACAAAAGGTAAAAGGTTGTTTAAATGAAGATCTTAATATAAGAGGAGACTTAAAGAATGGAATAGAAGTAAGACATAGGGGGGTCAGTGCCTCATTTGCAGGATGGCTACAATCTATCTGCCAGTCACTATACCCTCTCTGGTTGGTGAGATCAATCCTCTTCAGTCTTAGGTGACCAGGAAAGGAAGCGAGAGTGAACTTTACCAGATGTCTCTCTATTTAACATGCAATATTTGACGATGACCTATTTTCTCTACTATAGCATGACCCCTTCTCTCCTTTTTTCTGGGGACCCCCTTCCCCTTTCCTCCTGTTTATAATCTTTGCAATTACAGTAGGTATTACAGAGATTTACCTTTGAATATGGCATTAAATGGGTTTGGTACTCGGATCCACCTATTAGAGTGTACACATGGTGTCTAATTTTCTGTGTCTGGGATACAATATAATTTTTTCTAATTCCATCCATTTCCCAGCAATTTTCATTAATTCATCTTTTTTGGTGGCTGAGTATTCCATTGAATAAATGTACCCCATTTTCCTTATCCATTCATCAACTGTTGGGCATTTGTGTTGATTCTATCACTTAGCAGAGACTAAACGTTTTAAGAGAGTACATAAAGAGCAAGGCTGATTACTGCAAAAAAATTTTAATCTTATAATTTTACAGAATTAAACAGCAAAATGAAGCCAGGAAAACAAAATGAGGCTTAACCATAGCAGCCCAAAACTGTGGGTCTAAGGGTTATACCAGAGTATTCAGGTGGAAGGGGAGTGCAATAGCAAAAATAAAAAAAAATAGAATAAAAATTCTTATGCTGAAGATTCTGCATATAAATAACTGCAAATTGATATAAGTACTAAAATGCAGCTAAATTTAAGTTTCAAAAGATATCTAGCATTTTGTAAGACTTGAAAACATCTTGCAAAGCCAAAGAGGGCACATGCTAAAGATAACAGAACACAGCTACACATACACAAAAAAAAATGGTCAGAAACAGCATTTTTATGGGATTTGTAGAATAATGATTAAAAGTCACAACTAGAGAAATAACAAAACTATCTACGGAAAGCAAAAATAAGACTGGATGGAAAAGAAGATATTGGACACATCCAGCCATACTATGTAGTACCTGCAGAGAGCTAATGCTTACCAGGAAAGTGCAGTCAAGGACTCAATCACCTGCTGCAGCTGCAACCTTGGAGATAATTTTGTGCTACTGGAAACCAAATCCCAGACCATCCTGTAACACACCACAAGCAAGCATGAGTTAAGGAGTCCTGCAAGCTGTAACAAGAAATTTGCAATGCCAACAATCCCCCGTTCCTGTCATTTTCCAGAGGAACATGGCACTTTGACTAGACTGTGCTACCCTAGGATTAGACAGGACTACAGGAAGATCTGAGCCTGGGTGGGAGCAGAACCAAACTGAACCAAACACAATCAACAAATTAGAGCAGCTTAGCAACCCACAGATATACTCTTCAGAAAGGATAAGTGAACCCGAATGTGGAGAATTTCATTGCTCTGTGGAGCAAGACACAGACAGAATGTGGAATGTGGTCAGTGTCAAAAAGCACAGACCCCAAACTGTACAGATAATCATACAATCAACTTAATAGATACAGAAAATCATTCAGCATGTCTTTAAGAAGAAAGAGTTCCTGATTACACTAGGAATAGAATGAACATACGTCAGTATAATGAAGGGTACATTAAAAAAACTATGACTGACCTGATCTTAAGTAGAGAAATTTGAGGTTATGTCCCCTAAGATCTGGAATGAGACAAAAGTGCCAGTCTTATTCCATATAGTGCATGAAGTCTGTTTCATAACAACCCGTTATGAAAGGATGCAAGTCCTGGAGAGATGGCTCATTGAGAAGTGTATTTACTACAGAAACATGAAGAATTGAATTTGAAGTATCCGTGGAAAAAGCTGGGAGGGGCAATATGTGTCTCAAATCCCCGTGCCCAGGAGTTATACAGGCAATACCTGAGCTTTGGTCAGTCAACCTAACTTAATCAATGAGCTCAATGAGAGACCATGTGTCAGAAAATAAAGTAGACTGTGATTGAGAAAGACACCAGACATTGGCCTCTGGCCTACACACGTGACATGCACGCACACACACATACACATACACACATGTGTACACATGAGCACACACACATGTATATATGCACACATACACACATACACACACATATATATATATGAAATGTACACACACAAACTCCACAAAAAAATTGAAAATAGACTATTCCTATTTACAGAAAATATGCATAAAAGACCTATGAACTCTACCAAAAAAACTTTTGGATATGAAAATTGCTTTCGGTAATTTTAAAGGATTCAAAAATCAATGTAAAGAAAACAGTAGCATTTATGTTTACCAGTAACAAATTTTACTAAGAAAGAAATTGAAAAAATAAATTCCAATCAAAAAGCATGAAGTATCCAGGGATAATCCTAACAGGGAAGTGAAAGCCTTATACTAGGAAAAATTTAAGATACTAAAAAGGGAAACCAGATCATGCAAAGTCCGAATATACTGCGACCCTAACTTGTGTGGACTATCTTGCATATCATTGGTCTTCCCCATCTTTAGGCTCTTACAATCTTACCACCCCCCTCTTCCGCAAATTTCCCTGAGCTTTAGGATGTGGAGAGATTTGGCTGGTCTGTTCCAGGTGATTAATGTAGGGTCTCTGGTGATTTTGGTTTGTTGTTTTCAGTTTTGCTGTTCCTGTGCCACCCTTGGTTCCACCCTGATTGGTACTGGAGGTCATTTCCTAACCAAAGATAAAAGGCTGTTTAAATGAAATCTTACTGTAAGAGTAGATTCAAAGGTAGATGGAATAGAAGTAGGAAACTGCATTGGGGGATCAGTCTCCCCTTTGTAGGATGGTTAATCTATCTGCCAGTCACTCTACCCTCTCTGACTGGTGAGCTCAAACCCCCTCAGTCGCAAGTGACCAGGAACAACCCCCAAAAGTCTAGCATGGATCACAGGCACTAGGATTCTTAGAGACAAGGGATTGAAAGTCATAACAGTGTTCCCATACCAAAGGGAACCCAAGGAAAGGCTCTGGGCAATGCCACTGAGTCCTTACACATCACTAAAGTGGAGGACTCAGAGCGAAGTCTGGCATTCACACAAAAAGATGCTCCAGGGAATGGGAGGGGGGAAGGGGAGACACTGGGAGAAGGAGAGGGTGGAGGGTGAAAGGAAGGGGAAAAGCGGGAGAGGGTGCAAGGGGGACTGGGGAAGAGTGGAAGGAGGGAAGTAACAGGGTATCTATTAAGCTTGTATGATTGGGGAAAATAAATAAAAGAATCAATGAAAAAAAATAAATAATCCCATTAATATAAAAGTTAAAAAAAAGGGGGAAGCCAAGTAAGATACTAGAAATTGGATGGAACTTACCTGTTGCAATGACTATGATGCCATTAATCCCAATAAATCCTATAAAGCAATAGTCAGAATAACTCAAAAAATAGAAAACTTGTGGAAACTAGATTAAACACTTTTAATTAATAGTAAGTGTTTAAGGAAATCAAACTAAATGCTGTCCCAAAATTACACTTATATTCTTCACAGAACTAGAAAAAATTCTAAAATATATGTGGAAACACAAAAGACCATGGATAGCCAAATCAAAAAGGCATCACAACATCTGGCCTCAAACTGCACTGCAGAGCCATAGTGACAAAGACAAGAAGATCCTGGCACAAAACCAGACATGTAAACCAATGGAACAGAGAAGTAAGACACTATAATGAGATAAACCCAAACTATTTCACGCTTCTAGTATTACAAAGGTATTAAAAATATTCACTTTGAAGAAAACAACATATTCAATAAATGGAATTAGCCAAACTGGATCTATCACTTCACAAAAATCAAATCAAAATTGAATCAAAATCCTTAACTAAATATCTGAAATGCTGAAACTACTAAAGGAAACGCTTCAAGATATAGGTAACAAATTTCTGAATATAACACTCAAAACACAAAAAATAAGTCAAAGAATTGACAAATTTAAAAGTTTCTGGAAATAAACTATCAACACATTTAGCAGAGCCCACAGAATGGAAGAAAGAAAGTCTTTCCCAGCTACAATTCAGGGAATGAGTTAATGTCTATAATATATAAGGAAAAGCAAAATTAGCAATGAAAAAATGTTGTTCATGAAGTGGGTCAAATATATGAGTCAATGAATTAAATAGACAGCTTTCGGAAGGAGAAATAGAATGAAATAACCAGCAATTTATTTCAAAAAGTGCTCAACATCCTCAGATATCTGAGAAATGTAAATTTAAATTATTTTAAGATCCCACATCACAGGTGCAATTGCTACCATAAAGCAAACAAATACTGGAAAATATGTGGAAATATAGAAACCTTGGTTGGAAGATAAATTGATACAGCCAAAGTGAAATCAAACTGAAAGTTTTCCAAAAATGTAAAACTAAAACTATCTTAGGAAATTTGAGTACCCATTTTGGGTTTTTAATTTTGTTAGTAAAATAATCTAAAAAAATGGACTCTGAAAGAAGATTGAGGAATATTTTTGTTGGCATTGGAAGAAAACAACAGTGCAGAAAACTATAACTCTCAGCAGTTTCCAGTGGAAGGAGATGGAGAAGAGGAAGAGGGATGGTTATGTTTTAGGGTCCAAAAAACCTCGCATTTCATCAACAAAGGTTAGCAAACAGCTATAGAAAGTGGGCTCCTTAGAAAAACAGAAAGAAGGCCCATAGTGTCAGAGATAACTACTTAGGTTTTTTTTGCCAGTAGTGAGTGGGATCATTCTCCTGGTTACCAGCCAACTAACAATTAACTACCAGCTGTATCTCCTCCATATCAGGGAACATTTGTCCAGCACTTCAAACCTGTCCAAATCCAAGTGAACAAAAAGGAATGTGAGAGTGAACTATGTCAGATGCTCGCTACTTACGGGCATTTCATGACCATGGCCTAATTTCTCTACTGAACTGTGCTCCTTTGTCTCCTTTCTCAAGAAGTATTCTTTCCCTTCCCTCCTACTTACAAACCTTTGTGGTTATTTTGGGTGTTATAAAGATTTTCCCTTATGTATGTCATTATGAGGGTTTAGAACTAGGATCCACTTATAAAGGAGAATATATGCTGCCTAACTTTCTGTGCTTGGGATTTTACTTTGCTCAGTGTAACTTATTCCAATCCATCCATTTACCAGCAAATTTCATTAATAATTTTTTGATGACTGAGTAGTATTCCATTATATATGCACCACATTTTCATTATCCATTTGTCAACTTTTGGACATTTAGACTAATTCCACGACTGTGCTATTATAAATAGTGCTGCAATGAACATGGGGTATACTCATGTCACTACAGTAAAATGATGCATTTTGGGGGACTATTTCCAGTAGTTACATAGCAGGGTAATATTAACTTCTTTAGAAACAGCCATACTGATCTCCAGAGTAGTTGTACAAGCCTGCATTGCCACCAGCAATGTACAAGGGTTTTTTTTTTTTTTCTCCCCACATCTTCTCAAGCATTTGGTGCATGTATTTTGGATTTTTGCCAGTCTGACAGGGGTGAAATGATACCTCAGGGTAGTTGTGATTTTCATTTCCCTTATGACTAGGGAAGTGGAACATTTTTTGTATTTTTTTCTTCTACTTCTACAAGCACTTTAGTCAGAGAGGTCTTAAAGGTCCCAAAAACATTACAGGCTTTTGCCATGACTCTGGGTTGCTCTCTAAAAACTGTCAATAAGATCCTATTACTGAGATGCAACACAAATGGATTGCAGAACATGGTAAAAGTATAACAACTGGAACTGGTCTGAGTACTTTCTCCTTGCTGGATAGCTAACACAGTACCAAGGAATACTGTAGAAGTAGCTGTGGGAGAGAAATAAACACAAGCCCCATCAATGGCATGAGATTTGTAAGTAGCAATGTAAGTAACTATGGTAACAGGTGAGCACCAGTATAATAGTGGCATGACCAGCAAGGAAACAATTAACAGCTCTCTAATTGAACTCAACACTCACTTATCAGGCGGAACATTTTTTAAGCTTTTTATTTGATTTCAATTTTCTCCCTGGAAAAGTTTCTTTTAAGCTCCATTTTCTAGTCGGACTATTTATCTCTTTAATGTTTAATGCACTCTGGATATTATACCTCTATCAACTATATGGTTAGTGAAGGTTATTCTCCCATTCTGTAGATTGTCTTTTTGCTCAGTTTACAATATCTCTAGCTGAAGAGAAGCTCTTTGATTTCTTAAGATCTCATTTGTTGATTGTTGGTTCTAGTGCCTATGCTGTTGGGGTCCTGTTTAGAATATGCTTGCCTAAGCCAATCAGCTTGAAGAAATTCTATACTCTTTCTTCTAAGGTTTTTATTGCCTCTGATTTAATATTAAGGTTCTTGATCCATTTGGAGTTGATTTTTGTGCATGGTGACAAGGGGCCAGTTTCAATTTTCTTCATATGGATATCCAGTTTTGCCATATTTGTTGAAGATGCTCCTTTTTCCATTGAGTTTTCTGAGCCACTATGTCAAAAATCAGATGAACATAAGTGTATGGGTGTATGTCTAGGTCTTAAACCCTTATTCATTGATCTATATGTCTATTTTGAATCCAGTACCAAGCTGCTTTTATTACTATGGATTTGTAGTATACAGTTTGGTATGGTGATACCTCCAGCACTATTTTTGTCTCTCAGGATTGTTTTTGCTATTCTGGGCCTTTTGTGCTTCCATGTGAATTTTGAGGTTGTTTGGTCAATTTCTATAAAAATTGTTTTGGAATTTTGTTTGCTATAGCATCGAATCTGTATATTGCTTTTAGTAGGATGGTAATTTTTATTATGTTAATTCTACCTATCAAGAAGCATGGAAGGTCTTTCCATCTTCTTCTGTCTTCTGTAATTTCTTTCTTTAGGATTTGAAAGTTTTCACTGTATAGGTATTTCACTTCCTTGGTTAGATATATATCAAGGTATTTCTTTGTTTAGGAGCTATGGTAAATTGGATTGTTTCTCTTAGAACTTTCTCATATCTTTGGTGTAGATGAAAGGCACTGATATTTGAATATAATTTTGTAACCTGCCACTATGCTGAATTTATATATTAATTCCAGGGGTTTCCTGGTGGAGTTTTTAGGATCTCTCTGTCATCTCAGACTTAGAAGCTCAGACATAGGAGCATGCCATCTGCAAATAGGGATGCTGTCATAATTGAGCACAGGTGTCAACTTGACAGTTGAGGGTTTGAGCTCTGGACAATTTGTGGAGAAATAGTCGTTGGGTTAAGCCCAAAGTGAACCTGAAGAAGATTATCTAGTTGATATGGCAGATCCAGACCATGATGGGACTAGGCCCTAGACAGGCGAATAAAATACAAAGAGCTGGTTGAGAGAGTTGTCATCTTTCTGTACACTTGGCCAGACGTGTGCTGGTGTGGCGAGTAAGGATTGTCCCTCTCTCAGTTGTTGTGTAGAGATGGTGTGGCCAGTTCCCTTGGGCCTGGTGTTGGTTCATGCTCTCCCATCAAGTTGGACTGAGAACTGTAACCAGGAATTGTAAGAGAGAATAAACCTCTTGTTACCTTAAGCTTCTTGATGATCATTTGTCAGCAACAATGCAGGCAAACTGCAACAGATGCCTTGATTTCTGTTTTTCTGGTTTGTATCCTATTTTATCTCCCTTTCTTGTCTTAAGGCTCTAGACTAAGACTTTTAGTACAGCATTGAACAGAAGTGGTAAGAATGGACAGCCCTGACTAGTTCCTGATCAAACAGAAAAATTCTTGCTATAGGCTTATTGTATATAGCTTTTATTATGTTGATGTAAGTTTCTTCTATTTCAATTGTCTCCAGGGCTTTAATCATAAGAGAATGTTGGATCGTGTCAAAAGTTTTTCTGCATCTATTGAGAATATCATGTAGTTTTTGACTTTGGATTTGTTTATATGATGAATTACATTTATTGATTTATTGATTTGCATATGTCGAAGCAAATGTGTACCTAGTCTAAATTCTACTTGATAATAGTGAATGATCTATTTGATATGTTTTGAATCCAATTTGCTAAGATATTTTTTGAGGATCTTTGCATCCATGTTCATCAATAAGAATGGCCTTTAGCTTTCTATTTTAATTGTATCTTTACTGGGTTTTGGGATCAGCATATTAGCTTCATAGAAAGAACTCAGAAGTGTCCCTTCCTTTGTTGGTTCATGGAATAGTTTAAGTAGTAATGGTGTTAATTGTTCTTTAAATGTCTGGTAGAATTCTGCACTGAATATATCCAGTCCTGGACTTTTTTTTGGTGGGAAGATGCATAATTACTTCTTTAATTTCATCATTTGTTATAGGGCTATTGAAATAATTCAATTTATCCTGATTCAACTTAAGTAGGTTGTACTAACTTAGAAATCCATCCATTTCTTTCTAATTATCAAGTATTGCAGAGTACAAGTTTTTGAAATATGACCTTATAATTCTCTGAATTTTTTAGTATCATTTGTAATAACTCAATTTTCATCTCTAATTTTTATTAATTTGGGTTTTCTCTCTTTTGGTTTTCATTAATTTGACCTAGAGTTTATCAATTTTATTGATATGTTCAAAGAATCAGCTCTTTGGTTGATTCTTTGTATCATTTTCCTTATCCCAATTTTGGAAATTTCTCCCCTGGTTTTACTAATCTCTGCTTGTCTAATGCATTTGGGATTGGGTTGTTCTTGTTTCTCTAAAGGATTCAGTTGCATTGTTAAGTTTTTTACTTGCGATGCTTCCATTTTGTTTTTATATATAATATATATGTGTGTGTATATATATACATATATATGTATATATAAATATGGTTTGTGTGCTATAAACTTACCTTTTAGGACAGCCTTCACTGTATCCAGGAGATTTTGATACATCATATTTTAATTATCATTGGCTTCTAGGAATTTTGGAATTTCCTTTTTGACTTCTTCCTGAACTTATTCCTTGTTCAGTGCCATGGTATTTAATTTCCAATAATTATTGTACTTCCTGGCATTTGCATTACTGTGGATATCTAGCTTTATTTCATAGTGATCTGATAAGGGACAGACTATAATTTTAACTTTCCTGTATATGTAGAGATTCATTTCGTTTCCCAATACATGGTCTGTTTTGGAGAAAGTTACATGGGTTGCTGACAAGAATAAGTATTCCTTGGTGTTTGGATGGAAGCTTTGGTAGAGATCAGTCAGATCCATTTAGGTAGTGGTTTGATTCAGCTCCACTGTGTCTCTGTTCAGATTTTGGCCCATTGACCTATCCAGTGTTGAGAGTAGGATATTGAAGCCTCCTATTATTATTATTGCCATTTTTGGCTTTATTTGTTGTTTTAGATGTTGTAGTATTTGTTTAAGGAACATGAATGAGCCTATATTTGGTGTGTATATGTTCAGTATTGTGAAATCTTCTGGATGAATTATTCCTTTAACTAATATGTAATATTCTTCTGTGTCTCTTATGATTTATTTTGGTTTGCAGTTTATTTTATCAGAGACCATAATTGCTACATCTACTTGTTTCCTTGTTCCATTAGCTTGCAGCACTTTTGACTAGCCTTTTGCTTGAGAATGTGCCTATCTTTCCTGGAGAGATGTGTTTTCTGAAGCCAACAGATCCATATGTTATGATTTCTAATCCATAATTTTAGCATATGTCTTCTGATTGATGTATTAATTCATTGACATTTAGGGTTATAATTAAGAAATAACTGGTGGTTCTTATCACTTTTTGTATTCAGTGCCTGTTATTTGTGTATTACTTAGCTTGGATGTTGCATTGGTATTATTCCCTTTTGTCCACTTGGATATGTTTTCTTCAAGCTTGACTGTCTTTTCTAGCATCTTTTAGGTTTAGAAGTCAGGTAAGCTTTCTGCTTGTCTTTATAGTGGAAAATTTTTCTTTCACCTTTAATTATGACTCATAGTTTTGATGAGTATACCAGCCGGTATTGATATTTGTGCTCGTTCATGAGTTGAAGTGTGTCTATCCAAGCTCTTCTGGCTTTTACTGCTTCCACTGAAAAATCAGTTGTTATTTTAATAGACTTACCTTTAAATATTACTTGATTTTTTTTCTTGAAGCTCTCAGCACATTCTCTTTGTCAAGTATCTGTAGTGTTTTAACTATTATTTGCCATGTGAGTTTTTATTTTGGTCATATCTATTTGAAGTGGTACATGTCTCCTGTATTTGGACAGCCATCTCTTTCTTTACTTGTGGAAAATTTTCATTGTAATAGTTTGAGAAACCCCCTCTGATATAGCATTTTGAGTTTCTTGTTCTGATATTCCATGAATGCACAGGTCTGGCTTCTTCAAGGTGTCCCAAGACTTTTGAATATTGCTTTCAAATGTCTTTTTAAGTTTTTCAACCTCTTTGATTGAACTAATTTGTTCCACCATTTTGTCTTCAGGTTCTGATATTCTATTTTCTGCTTCATTACTTCTGCTAAGAATCTCTGTTGAGTTGTGGATTGTAGATAGCTTTTTTTATTTCAAGTAAATCTTTGCATGAGTTTTTTTTTCAACTGGTCTATACCTATTTTGTTTCTTCAACTGCCTTTCTCATCTCATCAAGTACCTGTTGTGCTCCTGTTCACATTGGTTTATGCAGTTATTTAACTTCTCTTGGATTTCCTCTGTCATTGTATTATAGTAGAAATCAAGCTTAGAAAATCATTATCTTGGTTATGGCTTTCTTGGCTTTTTTCCAAGAGATTATGGGTTGGAATCCATCATTATGGAATTGACATTTTTTGTAGGAGATTTGTTCTCTTGGTTTTTGTTGTATCTCATGGATTTGTATTGTGACTTGGGCATTTGTGTTTTATCTCTAATATTTTTCTGGGTGTTCGGTTTTGACTAATGTGGTATAAACAAAATTATTACACTTGGACAGTTATTGCTAATGTTTGTCTAGTTATTGAATGTGCTATTTATAGATGAGAATATTAAACTGTTAGAATATCAATTAGGGTGAGTTTAGTAGACATGGGTTGAAAATAAATATGGTAGTGCAGTTTTTAACTTTTACTTCCTTTGCACTGTGTAAGGGTGAATGGCTAAGAGTCTGAGGTTATATGGGTTTTTCGGTGGGCTGTATAGAAATTTTAAACTGTGGTCACTATCAATTGAGAGTAAACTGTACGTGAAAAGGGTTATTTATCTTAGAGTTGGATGCGAAGACTCTCTTCTGTTGGATGGTAAGATTTTGTAGTCCTCAATTGTATGGTGTTGGATTGCTATCCTGTTGCCTGTGGTTTTTGTGGACTCTGTTGAATTCATGAAAAGTTTTAGAGTTTTTTGAAGATGGGGGGGGTGGGGGGTGGTATTGGTAGAGGCTGCCAACAGGCCCAGGAGGTATTGTTACAGGGACTATCACCAACCTAATGAGGATGATAGGAGATGCTAGGTCCACAACTCAGGGTGAAAGAGTATCCTAGCCTGCTATTACTTAGGAAGTGTGGTCACAGGGACTACTACTAACCCAGCCACGATGGCATGAGTCACCCAGTCTTCAACTTGGGTCTGCAATTCGGGAACAAAAGGTACAATTAACTTTGGCAACAGCTCCTAATGTACTCAAAAATCAGCTCCCAAATTTTCACATTCATATATCCATACATACACAGATTTAAATTAGCCATTCCAAGCACAGAATTTTTAGTGTGTAATAAGCTTTTAAAAATGAAGTGATTATCCTTACAGATCTCTGTCAAACTTTTCACCCACGCACCAAAGAATACACATTTTTCTCAGCAGCACACGGAACTTTCTCCAAAATAGATCACATATTGGGCCACAAAACGAATATACCCATATACAAAAAAGTTGAAATTCTAACCTGTGCCTATCAGACCACCACGGCCTAAAGCTGGACATCCACAACACATCAAACAAGAGAAAATTCACTAACCCTGGAAACTTAACAATATGATGCTGAATGAGAACTGGATTCAGGAAGAAATTAAAAAGGAAATTCAAGATTTCCTGAAAGCGAATGATAATGAAAATACAACTTATCAAAATCTCTGGGACACAATGAAAGCTGTTCTAAGAGGTAAGTTCATAGCTCTTAATGCCTACATCAAAAAAATGGAAACATTAGAAATAAACAACTTAACAATGCAGCTTAAAGCTTTAGAGAAGCTAGAGCAATCTGATCCCAAAAGTAGTAGAAGAGAGGAGATTAGCAAAATAAGGGGAGAAATATCTGAAATCGAGATTAAGAAAACGATAGAGAAAATCAACCAGTCAAAAAGCTGGTTCTTTGAAAAAATCAATAAGATTGATACACCTCTAGCTAAATTAACCAAAAGCAAGAGAGAGAAAACCCAAATTAACAAAATTAGAAATGAACATGGAGTTATCACTACTGATACCCAAGAAATCCAGAGATTTATAACATCATATTTCAAAAACTTATACTCTGTGAAGTTTGACAACACAAAAGAGGTGGATGAATTTCTAAGTAAACACAACTTACCTAAATTGAACCAGGAAGTTGTGAATTATTTAAATAGTCTTATAACATATAAGGAAATTGAGGAAGTAATCTAGAATCTTCCCACCAAAAAATATCCTGGAACAGATGGATTCAGTACAGAGTTCTACCAGACATTTAAGGAGTTAATAACACCAATACTCCTTAAACTGTTACATCAAATAGCAAAGAAAGGAACACTACCAAATTCCTTCTATGAAGTTAATATCGTTTTAATCCCAAAACCTAATAAAGATTCACCTAAAAAAGAAAACTATAGGCCAATCTCTCTGATGAACACAGACGCAAAGATTCTCAACAAAGTCTTAGCAAATTGGACTCAAAAACATATCAAAAGGCTTCATCCCCGGGAAGACAAGGTTGGTTCAACATACGCAAATCAATAAATGTAATTCATCATGTAAACCAGTCCAAAGTCCAAGACCATATGATACTCTCGATAGATGCAGAAAAAGCTTTTGACAAGATCCAACAGCCTTTTATGATCAAAACGCTAGAGACAGTAGGAATGGAAGGAACCTTTATCAATATAATAAAAGCTATATACAACAAGCCCACAGCAAGGATTATGCTCAATGGGGAACAATTGGAAGCATTCCCACTTCGATCAGGAACTAGACAAGGCTGTCCACTCTCACCACTTCTATTCAATATTGTACTTGAATTGTTAGCTGAAGCCATAAGACAAGAAAGGGACATAAAAGGGATTAGAATCGGCAAGGAAGAAGTCAAGCTATCCCTATTTGCAGATGACATGATCTTATACCTGAGAGATCCCAAAAACTCCACCAGGAAGCTCCTGGGACTAATTGAGAAGTTCAACAGGGTGGCAGGATACAAAATGAATGTGCAAAAATCAGAGGCCTTCCTATATGCCCAGAATGAAAGAAGTGAAAAAGCCTTGAGAGAAACAATCCCATTTACTATAGCCCCTAAAAAAATGAAATACCTTGGTATAAACCTAACCAAGGAGGTAAGAGACCTATACAATAAAAACTTTAAAAACCTGAAAAAAGAAATAGCAGAAGACACCAGAAGGTGGAAAGACGTCCCATGTTCCTGTATTGGCAGAATCAACATCGTAAAAATGACCATTCTACCAAAGGCAATATACAAATTCAATGCTATACCAATTAAAATCCCAAAACAATTCTTCAAAGAAGTTGACCAAACAATCTCAAAATTCATATGGAAGCACAAAAGACCCAGGATAGCAAAGACAATCCTGAGTAATAAAAACACTGCTGGAGGTATCACCATACCAAACCTTAGTCTATACTACAAATCCATAGTTATAAAGACAGCCTGGTACTGGCTCCAAAATAGACACATAGATCAATGGATAAGGGTTGGGGACCCAGATATAAGCCCACACAACTACAGCCATTTGGTCTTTGACAAAGGGGCCCAAAGAATCCAATGGAAAAAGAACAACATCTTCAAGAAATGGTGCTGGCAAAACTGGATCTCCACATGCAGAAGATTAAAGCTGGACCCATACTTGTCACCATGTACAAGACTTAGTACCAAATGGATCAAGGACCTTGATATAAGGCCAGAGACTATAAAAACCATAGTTGAAAGGCTAGGGAACTCCCTCAAGCTGATTGGGCTAGGCCAATATTTCCTAAACAGACATGCAATGGCACAGTCACTGCTAACAACTCTCAACAGTTGGGATCTTGTGAAATTAAAGAGCTTCTGTTCAGATAAAGAGATTGTAACATGAGCTCAAAGGCAACCCACAGAATGGGAGAAAATCTTCACTAACCACATATCTGATAGAGCTCTACTGTCCAGAATGCACAAAGAACTTAGAAAACTAAACACCAAGGAAACCAATGTCCCAATTAAAAAATGGGCCCTGGAACTTAAAAGAAATTTTACCAGGGATGACATTAAAATGTCTAACAAATATCTTAAAAAATGCTCCACTTCTTTAGCCATCAGGGAAATGCAAATCAAAACTTCCCTGAGATATCATCTCACCCCGGTCAGGATGGAAAAAATCTATAATACAAACAACAACAAATGCTGGAGAGGATGTGGAGAGAGGGGAACTCTCCTACATTGCTGGTGGGAGTGCAGGCTCATACAGCCACTCTGGCGAGCCGTCTGGAGATTCTTAAAGAAATTAAAGATTGAAATGCCATATGACCCTGCAATTCCACTTTTGGGAATAACCCCCCATGCAGCAGAGGTTCACTTCGATAGAACAAGCACGACCATGTTCATAGCAGCACTGTTTACAATATCAAAGTCATGGAATCAACCCAAATGTCCAACAGTTGACGTGTGGATAAGGAAAAGGTGGTACATCTATACAATGGAGTACTACTCAGCCATCAAAACTGATGAATTACTGGAATTTGCTAGGAAACAATTATATTAAGTGAAGTATCCAAAACGCAGAAAATTAAGTGCCGTATGTTCTCCCTAATAGGTGGCTCCTAGTACCAAACCCACCCACCCATCTTGAGACACTCATAGGTAAATCTATGTAAAACCTACAGTAATTGCAAGGATTATGAACAGGAGGGATGGGGTTGGAGGGCCACACCAGAAACAAGGAGAGAAGTGACCATGTTACAGTAGAGAAAATAGGCCTCCATCATGGACTGCAAGTAAGTAATGTGACAACACCTGGTTAAGTTCACAGACATTCGTTCCTGATCATTTACAACTGAGGGGGTATGATCTCACCAGAAGGGGAGGGCATATAGTCTGGAAGATAAAAAGTAACCATTTTGCAAATGGGTGATTGACCCCTCCCTCACTGAGGTTTCCTACTTTTATTACATCCACCCTTGAATGTTCTCTTATAATTAGACTCCAGTTTAACAGCTTTTTGTCTCTGGCCAGGGGGTGACATACTGTGCCCAGCAGGATGGAGTGAATGGCATTGCAGGAGCAGCAACACTGCAAAAGAAAATCAACAAACCACAATCCAGAACTTCAGAGACTCTATATCAACCACCTAGAACTAGGCCAGCATAATCTCTCCCCATCCTGAAGCTCAGGGAAATTTTCGGAAGAGGTGGCGGTAAGAGTGTAATGTAAGAGCAAAAGGATGGGAGGAGCAATGACTTGCAAGACACTCCACACAAGTTAGGGCCGAAGCATTCATAATTGGACTTTGCATGCCCTGTGCAATGTCCAACACACTATTGACCTCACAAAATCAAGCATCTGCTAAAGGCACCAAGATTCTTGGAGGCAAGGGATTGGCAGCCACAGCAGTGTTCCAATGCTTAAGGGGAACACGGGAAAGGGTTCAGGGAAATGCCACTGGGTCCTTGTATGTCATCGGAGAGGAGGGCCCAGAGAAGAGTCAGGGATGCACATTAAAGGACTCTCTGGGAATTGGGGCGGGAGGCACTGGGGATGGGGAAGGAGGGGTGAGGGGAGGAGAGCAGGGGGTTCGGGGGGAGGAGGAGGGAGGGAGGGAACTGGTGTACCTATTAAGTTTGTATGAGCAGAAATAATAATAAAAAATGTTTAAAAAAAAGGTGTGATTATGAGCTTCTTACCCAAATTATTGTCAGGAATTCTAGATGCAGAATAGGTTTTGTCACATCTTATTTCATAATCAAAATATACATAAAAAATAATTACATTAAATGTGAGCTACATATTATATGTTTGTAATAGACCAGTCAACTATAATTCTCTCAAGGTGTCAGCAAGGTGGCACAGTATTGATACTTTTCATGATTATACAGACTTAATCTTTCCTATATTTTCAGGTAGTTCAAAAGATAAATCTGGCTGTAAAATGATACAATAGTTCACAACATGTAAGTTTGTTGAGAAGATGATTTATAAATTTTCTGTTGGAAAAAAAGGCTCAGGACAATTATTTATTTTAATATTGTAAGTATTTTTCATAATGTAATTCATTTTCATTTTTATACAGTGAATATAAATTGTTTATGTAAACAATAATATATAATAAAATAATATTTAAAAATCATAAAGAAAGATATATTGAACCAGGCAAGAGTAGAGAATAGTTCATCATCCTGGAAGTCCACTTGGACTGGGTATATTCATACATTTGTTCAGGTAATGATGCACTTGGCAGCTTGGGTCCCTTACATGTATGTCTTGAGGAAACACATTCTTCTCTAAACGATACATGTAGCTACTTGTTAGTGAGTGAGGACCTCCATTTGCATTGATCTGAATGTACAACCCTCTGTGTATCATGGATGACGTTTCTCCTCCCTTAATGACTATCAAACAAAAAAGTTGCATTCCCCTTACACACTTACATATGGATTCAAGAATGGAAAGGCTGTTCCAACCTAGACTGATTTTAGGTGTGTGTGCAACAAAGCAAAATAGTTTCTTAAGGGATTTTTTAGAGAGATTCCCCTATTCATCAGTTTATGCCTATGACAATTGATTGTACACATGACTAAAATAAGATGGACTGTGGGAAGGGATAGGCAGTAACCAAGTGCTGATGTGATCCAAACCTGTAAAAACACAGAATCACCAAAACTATACTCAGAGCTATGTCTGTGTCTCTCTTGTCATGCAATCTGACTTTTCTATCACTTTATCTAAGAAAAAAAAAACTTACTCTCATTTCCCTTTCTATTCACTTGGGACTGAACAGGTTTGATCTCCCCAGTCAGGGAAGGTATAGAGACACATAAAGATGGCAAATGGGAGATTGACCCATTTAACTGCTGTGTCTTACTCCTATTCTTTCATCTACCTTTGAACCTCTTCTTATATTAAGATCTTCATTTAAACAGTCTTTTATCTTTGGTGAGGAGATGACCTTGACAACCAATCAGGATGCAGCAAAGGGCAGTGCAGGAACAGCAAAACTGAAAACAACAACAAACCATAATTCAGAACATCAAAAACTTTACAATATTCACCCAGAACGAGACCAACTAAATCTCTCTCCATCCTAAAGAGGGGGTGGCAAGATTTTAAGAGCCTAAAGATTGGGAGGAACAACGATATGGAAGATACTCTACCTAAGTCAGGGCTGCAGCAACCAAGATATAGCCACATTGTGATTGGACCTGGCCTGACCTGCACAATGGCAAGGAGAGAAGGTTTCAGGCAGTAGGATCTTTAAAGGCAAGGGGTCAAGCAAACTATATAATGGAATTCCTATATTAGTGGGAAGCCCAAGAACGGGCCACAAGGTATGCCACTGAGTCCTGAACCCTCACTGGTGTAGATGACTCAGAGGGAAATTCAGTGCCCACATAAACAGATGCTCTGGAGGACGGAAAGGAGAAAGCAGGAAGTATCAAGAGATGAGGAAAGAAGGAATAGGAGTGAAGGGGAGAGAGTAGGAAGAAGGGAAGAGTGGAATGGGAAACAACATGGGGGAAGGAAAGGGGAGGGAGAAGAAGGGGGTACTTACTAAGCTCGTATAACTAGGCAAAAATAATAATAATAAAAAGAAGTACTTTGCAAATTTGTGTGAGGTGTTTTGATTTTGTTTTGTTTTGTCATTTCCTTGAATAAGAGACCAAGAACCTGGAAGCATCTGGTCCAGATCCCAACCACTGATAGCAGTGTATTTAATTATTTATGAAAATTCATAAAGAAAATGGAAAATTCCAGGAAAGTATTTGCATGTCCAAAGAATTTAAGTGTTTTGAATTTTAGCAGTGTAACCTTGATATTTTTATACTAAAATTTATGAATGATTCATCCAACTTCTGCATGTGCCCTTTTCATATTCACATTATGATAAATCATCAATATTTGAAATAAAATAATATGATTGCTGTGTTGCAAAAATAGGCTGAAAACCCACATATTTTATTTTGAAAACATAAAATTATAAGAATTCTGCAACTAATGTCCCAATTTAACCAGTACATGTTAATTTTTAATGATTTACAAAGATAATTCCATCAATTTTATAAAAACAATAAGATATAAAAATGAAAGAGGTCATGAATGGAAGCAGCACAAAACTAAATTATTTTCCTTGTTTTGTAGTTTAAAAATCAAATGACTATTCAAAGTAGATTTTTAATTTGCTCACTCTCACATTTATCATTTTTAAGCAAAGATGACCCAGAGGCCAGGTTGCCCTTAAAAGTTAATTCACTTGGATTTTTCCTAGCCATAATTCACACATACATGGTCAAATAAGAAAAGAACCTTGAGTTTCCTAAAACAACAAGAAAAAATATTTTGAAATGTGAAACCCATTTGTGTAACCATCATTTTAGGTCAAAATCTCAGTCTCTAGCAGTCCTAATGGCAGTCTGGATTTTTCCACTTGCCCTTAAAATGCTAGCTATGAAGGTGAAAATAATGGTACAAAGTAAAATAGAGTAATAATAGTTCAAGTGGGTGAGCAGAGATTTATGATTATGGCTACATTAGAAGAGAAACAGATACAGAGGTGTAAGGACACACTCTTTGCTGTAGCTCTGGCAGTCCTAACATACTAGAGTTAGTTAATTATCTGTCCTGACACTGTACACACACACAGGGGCATGCATGTCCACAAAAACACCTTGGGTCTCCAGTAAGAGAGACACAAGTAAATAGCAGCGAAGGGTCCATACTGGATAATGATCTAGTCACTATTAACTAGTCACCTAGTTAGTCACCAACCCTCTCCAGAAAGAATAATTCTCTGGTTGGGCTAAGGGAGCACAGAAGTAAGAATTCCTCATTGACTTGGCCAATGATTTATAAATAAATGACCAATGCTAATAAAGACTATCTCAATTTCCTGCCATGGAATCCATAAAAGATTACTGGGCAAGAAAGCACAGTAATCCTTCTTTGGAGTTGTGAGAGTTAATCCTAGGTGTCAACTTGACACACCTGGCATTAACTAAGATCAGCTGAGACTGTCTGAAGAGATTATCTGGATCAATGCAAAGACCAGCCCCAGATCCAATTGGAACCTTCCCAGATCTCAATGCAACCTCCCAGTAGTAGACCTAATAAAAGGAATCACAGAACAGAAGACCGGGAAGAAGAAGAAGAATGAAGAAGAAGAAGGAAGAGGAGAAGAAAAAGAAGAAAAAGAAGAAGAAGAAGAAGAAGGAGGAGGAGGAGGAGGAGGAGGAGGAGGAGGAGGAGGAGGAGGAGGAGGAAGAAGAAGAAGAAGAAGAAGAAGAAGAAGAAGAAAGAAGAAGAAGAAAAGGAAGAAGAAGAAGAAAGAAGAAGAAAGAATAAAAGAAGAAAGAAGACTCCCCAGGCTTGCAGTTCTCAGCCTCTAGGATAGGTGTGACATAGCTTGTCTTCAGCTTTGGCCTGCCATGCCACCTCCCTTCTGGAACCCTAATGTGAATAAATTTCCTTTTCTCCCTTAAGTTATTTGACTTTGGATGTTCCTCTCACAGCAAAAAGTAAATGATAGCTATTATGAATCTTCAATTCTTTTCTTTCTTATAATTTGTTATTCAGTAGAGAAAAGGAATCCATATACTTGGTGGCATCTCTATCTACCAACCATCTGTCATCCTCACCTAGTAGGAAGCAATTTGTTTCATCATGGTCCCATCACCTAATGCAGCGCACTTCTCTTGAGAGGTGACTGAGAGAGGAGATAGCTCCTCTTTGAGCAGTAAGAGAAGGATCAACAGTGTATCATGAACTAGTCAAGTAACAACTGTGACTCCTCTCCTGATGGCTTCCTGTCAAGGAACAGGTGGATACATTGACTGCGTACAGGTTCAGCAGATTGTCAAACAAATGTACTGATCCCATAAAGATGATCCCATTCTCCATCCAATTTCACTCTTGGTAATCTTTTCTTGTTTTTCCTTAACAAATATGCATTTGCTCTGTGTGTTTTTTGCCCATGTTTTTCTGCTTTCCTTTGCTGTGAGACATTACCTCAGAGTGACTTAAGTGGGTGCTGCTTCTCAGGAACCCTCACTCCTCCAGTTAGACCCCTTGAGTGGTGAGACAGACTCCACTACTCTCAACCCTCATTCATAGTATAATAAATATGCAATGCTAAAACCATACAGTTACAAATTTAGAAAACAGTATGAGTGAGCACAAATTCATTTCTTATGTATAAAAACCTCTCACATACACATTAACAAGATGTTCATCAAGACAAATGAATGTAGACCAGAGTTTCAATGAGAGGATTGTTCATGTCAGATTTTTCACCTACTATGATACTGATTAAAGCTAATAGCAATAGGAAAAAAATTTCATTGGCCATTTTTTATGTTTAAAGTTCAGATATAATACACATGATGTAAGATCTTTTTGGTAAGTTACATGCCTTTAACTCTGTAAACATCTGTATAATATATAAACTTCAGACACACAGTTTCATATACTTTTGACTGCAGATGTATTATATATTGAATGTATTAAACTCTCCTTAATATAATTGCTTCTTAAATGGTCATTTATGAGACTTTAACATAAATATAAATTTAAGCGAACTTTGACTTTATTAAAATAGTTTTCTAAGCATCTAAAAACATTATCTTAATAAAATATAAAAAATCTTGCCATTTAATTCTTTTTGCATTTGTTTGTTGCTAAAAGAAAAATAGTATTTTTAAGAAAGTTTTACAAATTTAGATTTTAAAATTAGGTTCCAGTTTTGTATAGATGTGTTAAATTCTGATCTTATGAAATCCCTGACAAATTTATACTTTGAAATATCATTTGCAAATTTTGAAAATATTATCAACAACCATAAAAACTTACTCATGAATAAATGTATCTCACTCATATGACTACTCTGTCACAACTATAAATTCATTAAATGACTTTGGTCTAAATAGAAAGTTAAATGATCCTATATTATGTTAAAAGACAAAGGGAAATTAACAGGAAATTTTAATTTTTTTAACTTAAAATTTTATTCTTTGCTACTTTCATCTATAAATGTAACAAATCTATGTTCTTTTCATTCTTTATATCCATTCCCTTCCTGCCTCTTCTTCAGTCAGTCTACCACCTACTTGCACATCTTTCTGCACTGGGATTTGTCTGGACTGTCTGTTCTGTCAATTGCCTGAGCACCTGTTGGGACATAGATGGCATATCTTTCATCATCCATGGTGAAACATTTATAGGCCAACTATTGTGCAGGTCTTGTGAAAGTAGACATCACTGTAATGAGTTCTTGGGTGAGACAGTCCTGTTATAACCAGGACTGGAGTGTGGGATACTGGTGACCCTAAAAATGCTCAGCCAGAATCAGGTCAACCCAACCTCTCCCCATTCTAAGGCTCAGGGAATCTTGCAGCAGAAGGGCCATAACAGTGTAAGAGCTTGGTAACACTTCTGCCCACTCTCAGGTTCTTTCATTTTTACTATGCCTTCAAGGTTCCCTGAAATTTGGGATGGGGAGCAGTGATTTTTAAGGTCCCTGAGAAACTCCTACCAGAAGCCATGGGAAATCAAATTTCCCACTACCAGATTAGAGAAACTCTCAGCACTAGAGCAAGAAGTACTCACTTGCAATGGAAAATTGGTCATGCAGATAACCACAACTAGGCAAAGTGAAAAGAATAAATGACTGTGGAATGTTGAGCTCTAAATCAAAACATTAATTTCTTGCATTTGAATGTTACCCTTTTAAAAATTTCGCTAAAACTAGATTAATATTCTAAGAGTTTAATTGCTTTGTTTATAAAATATTTTTATTAATATTTGGTCTTCTTATTTACAAACATAATGGTTGGTTGTCCCTACCTCCCTATCTCTCCTTTCCTTCACCAGTCCATCCCTCTCCCATCCAACCTCCTGCCTATCTGCTTGTGTAGACCATGTTCCCTTTTGGTTGTCTGTATTGCTATGGGCTCAGATCTTCATGGCAGATTAAGTGGCCCTTACTTACTGAGAGGAGTACTCTCCTTCATCTGTTTAACCCTAGCCCCTAAGGTTCCACCTCCATGTAATTATTTCTCTTAAGTTCATTGCTAGTCTATGGGGGAAGGTTCATGTGTCAGTCAATTGTGCAGGTCTGATGAGGATAAGACTCATTGTAATAAGTTTCTGAATGCAGCAGCCCTGTCTTCAGTGGAATGATTTGGCTGGCTGTGGACCTCTCCACTTTTCAGGCTCTTACACTGTTATCGCTCTTCTGCTGCAAGATTCCCTGAGTCTTAGAATGGGGAGAGGTTGGGTTGGCCTGATTCCGGCTGCGCATTTTTAGGGTTACCAGTACCCTGCACTCCAGTTGTTTGTTGTTGACTTTTCCACTTTTCTGTTCCAATAGACTGTCTCTTGTTTGGGTATTAAGATCATTTCTTTTGTTTGTGAGTATTGTAAAAATTTCTGTTCGATTACATCAAACTGAATGTTTAATGTTAGGATCTGCTTAAAGGGAAAACATATAGCATCTGCCTTTTTGCATCTGGGTTTTCATTCATTATGATTTCTTCTAGTTCCATCCATTTAATGGCAAATTTCATTAGCTTATCTTTCCTAACAGCTGAATAGTATTTCATTGTATATGTGTAGCGTATTTTCATTAACCATTTGTCAACTGTTGTCAACATCTACGTAAGTTCCATTTCTTTACTCTTGCTAAGAATATGGTTGTACATGTGATTTTGTTGCAGAATGCAGTGTTCTTTGGGCATATACCTAGGAGTGGGATAGCTGGGTCATACGGAATTTCAATTTTTAACCTTTTTAGGAACCTACAAATTGATCTCCAAAGGGGTTGTAGGAGTTTACAATCCTACCAGCAAATTATGAATATCCTCTTGTCCCTGAATTCATGCCAGCATTTGCTTATGTTTGTGTTTTGGATCTTAGTCATTAAGACTAGAGTGAGATTAAATCTCAAGTTGGTTTCAATTTGCATCTCCTTAAAGACTAGAGAGATAGAACATTGTTAAGATGTTTGGTATACATTAGAATTTAATGCTGTGAGAAGTTTCTTTTCAGTTCTGTAGACCATTTTTTATGAAATGTTTACATCCTTGTTATTTAGTTTATCAAGTTTTTAATATACTCTAGATATTAGATCTCTATAGGATGTGTGGTTAATGAAGATGCTCACCCATTCAGTAGGTTGTCTTTTGCTCAGTAAACAGTATCTCTCATTGAGCAAAAGCTTTTTAATTTCATATGGTCCCACTTGTTTAGTATTGGAATTATTCTTTGTGACTTTGAGGTGCTATTAAAGAAATGTTGGCCAAGGCCAATTCAAGAGTGTTCCCTATTTTTTTCTTCTAGGAATTTTATATAGAAATTTTTAAAAACAGTATAAATATTTTGGTTTTAATAAATTACATATATATTTCATTTTAAGATTTATATTTTTCTATAAGCTTTATAAACTTACTTCTGTATTCAATATAAATTATGAATGATTTTATAAAGATAATCACTATAACCACTAAAACCTTTATATTTTCATCATGTATTATCTATTAGGGGTTTATTCTTATACTACTTATTCTTATATTTCTGTAACAAATACATTGAGTGTATTATTCCAATAAACAGATATGTTCTGTCTAACATTGTCTAAAAAATACTAGCTTATTCTGATAAATTTACAATGAATATACACAAAATTAGACATTAAAACATCTGCCCTCAATATCATTTACAAGGAATTAACATTGTTAAGTGACAAGTTAGTTATCCTAAAATAAACCCATTTCTATATTGACAAATACATGTATATTTCATATGCATCAATAGTTCAGAAATCAGAATGTTTTCTCATTATATATATTTTCTCATCATATATATATATATATATATCAGTCTTAAAATTAATTTTTAAATTATGTTTCAAGTTTTCTGGCAAACGCAGTTTAGAAACTTTTTCTCCATCCCAGGCCAAAATTCTTTTTGTTATTTTGGCATGTATGGGTCACTGTGTAAAGAAAAGGACACTTGAGTGAGTATGCTCTTAAAGGCCCCCAAGGATGACATCAGGAATTATTCTGCAGTGTTCTCCTCCTTATAGCTTTGCTTTACATTTTCCCAGGGACTGCAATAGTGAAAAATAAAGAAAGATTTATTTGATGTGGCCCACTATGAAAATAAAAACAATCAAAAGACCCAGTGATGCACTCAAGTTCATCTTTGGGATCCGGGTTTGAGGTTCAGGGATTAAATAGTGTGCAAGAGATAAGCATCTTAGTCAAGCATCATTCTACCCAACATTGACCCACTATTGTCTTGGCTTTAATTTTTCCTGCAAGGTAGTCTGATAAGTTGTTACATTTATATAAAATCTCTTTTCTGGAGATGAAGGTCTCTGGTTGGCATGAAGACTACAGATTTTTTTTTCCCTAGCACAATTTAATTCCTTAGCGTAGTTTGACTGACAAAGACAGAGGCACAAGTGAAGTGTCCCTCTTTTTTTATTTAATACATTTTTATTATTATTTCAGCTCATGCAAACTTAATAGGTACACCAGTTCCCTCCCTCCCTCCTCCTCCCCCCGAACTCCCTGCTCCCTCTCCCCTCACCCATCCCTCCCTATCCCCCAATGCCTCCCGCCCCAATTCCCAGAGAGTCCTTTCTTGTGCATGCCTGACTCTCCTCTGGGCCCTCCTCTCCGATGACATACAAGGACCCAGTGGCATTTCCCTGAACCCTTTCCCGTGTTCCCCTTAAGCATTGGAATACTGCTGTGGCTGCCAATCCCTTGCCTCCAAGGATCTTGGTGCCTTTAGCAGATGCTAGACTTTGTGAGGTCAATAGTGTGTTGGACATTGCCCAGGGCATGCAAAGTCCAATTATGATTGCTTCGGCCCTAACTTGTGTGGAGTATCTTGCAAATCATTGCTCCTCCCATCCTTTTGCTCTTACACTCTTACCGCCCCCTCTTCCGCAAATTTCCCTGAGCTTCAGGAAGGGGAGAGATTAGTCTGGCCTAGTTCTAGGTGGTTGATATAGAGTCTCTGAAGTTCTGGATTGTGGTTTGTTGATTTTCTTTTGCAGTGTTGCTGCTCCTGAAATGCCCTTCACTCCATCCTGCTGGGCACTGTATGTCACCCCCTGGTCAGAAACAAAAAGATGTTAAACTGGAGTCTTATTATAAGAGCACATTCAAGGGTAGATGTAATAAAAGTAGGAAATCTCAGTGAGGGAGGGGTCAATCACCCATTTGCAAAATGGTTACTTTTTATCTGTCAGACTATATGCCCTCCCCTTCTGGTGAGATCATACCCCCTCAGTTGTAAATGATCAGGAACAGACGTCTGTGAACTTAACCAGGTGTCACATTACTTACTTGCATTACTTGATGGAGGCCTATTTTCTCTACTGTAACATGGTCACTTCTCTCCTTATTTCTGGTGTGGCCCTCCTACCCCATCCTTCCTGTTCATAATCCTTGCAATTACTGTAGGTATTACAGAGATTTATCGTTGAGTGTCTCAAGGTGGGCTGGGTGGGTTTGGTACTAGGAGCCACCTATTAGGGAGTACATAGGGCGCTTAATTTTCTGGGTCTGGGATACTTAACTTAATATAATTGTTTCTAATGACATCCATTCCCCAGCAAATTCCAGTAATTCATCCTTTTTGATAGCTGAGTAGTACTCCATTGTATAAATGTACCACAGTTTCCTTATCCACCTGTCAACTGTTGGACATTTGGATTGATTCCATGGTGAAGTGTCCCTCTTGACAATGACTTTGGTCCTTCCATGAATGTTACAACCAAGTTTGTCTTCAAGGTACTGGAATGAATTTTAGCTCTCTCTCTCTCTCTCTCTCTCTCTCTCTCAATCATTCTCTCTCTCCTCTGTGCGTGTATGTATATGAGCTAAAATATATACATGTAGGTCAGACAATAATTTTAGATGTTGGTTCTCATGTTTCAACTTCTTTTAAGACCAAATCTTTATTGTTTTGATACTGCAAAAATTAGGTAGCTGAATTAATCACCTGGAATCAGACCAGCCAAATCTCTCCCGATTCTAAAGCTCAGGGAAGCTTGCAGAAGAGGGCGTGGCAAGATTGTAAGAGCCTGAAGATTGGGACCAATGACATGCAAGATACTCCACACAAGTTAGGGCCACCAGTACTCATAAACAGACTTTGCATGACCTGCGCAATGACCGACATGTCAATGACCCCTCAAAGTCTAGCATGGATTACAGGCAAGGGATTGAGAGTCATAATAGTGTTCCCATACCAAAGGGGAACCCAAGAAAAGGCTCTGAGCAATGCCACTGAGTCCTTACACCTCAGTAGAGTGGAGAACTCAGAGGGAAGTTGGCGTTCACACAAAAGGATGCTCCAGGGAATGGGAGGGGGGAAGGGGAAGGCACTGGGAGGGGGGTGAAAGGAAGAGGAAGGGGGTAGGGTACAAGAAGAACTGGGGAAGGGTGGAGGGAGGGAGGGGACCAGGGTACCTATTAAGCTTGTATGATTGGGAGAAAATAAATAAATATAAATAAAAAAATTAGTTTGCTGTGGATATAGGGATATGGTGTGACCAGTTCCCTCAGGCCCGGTTGTTGGTGCAGACTTTCCTGCCAAGCTGGATTAAGAACTGTAACTGGACAATGCCGCAGACCAGAGTCGCGGCCTGGAGACCAGGGCTCCCCAGGACCGGGTGGAGAACAGAACACACGTGGCTCCCTCTCGTCTGAGTGTATCCTGAACCCGTTTATTGAAACTTTCGTGACAACTTTTATACAGAAAATTTTGGGGTAAAGAATGTTGTATACATAATAATCAGCAAAGTCACCTTCAGGGTGGACCCTTTTTTCAAGAACCTAACCCATTGCTTCAGGGCAAAGGCACTTAACAGGAACATTCTCTCAGTATTTCCAAACTTATCTAATCTATAATGCTTCACCAGATAGCTATGGGGCTGAGCCCACATTTTAACAGAGACTGCTTTCTTTTAAAATACAGAGGCAGAATGTTCTCCTATTGATTTTAGCAAGGAACATATTTTACAATTAACTATAGGAATCCTCAACACCCCATAAGTCCCAGCGTGAGCTTTGGCTGTTGTCCTCTCCAGGTTGATACTCTCAGTCAGGCAGGTCGACATAGGCACCAGGCATGGCAGCAGGTTATAACTTGGGAAGATGTATGCAGCTCATGTAGTCTCTACTATCCAAGCTTAAACCACATCTCAAAGGGGGCCTTGACTTGGTTATTCAAGGCCCATAAGCTATAGCTGGTTCTGTCGATGGAACACTGAGGTATGCACTGAAGAAAACACTTAAGCAATATAGGTATTAAAAGAATAACTTCTATAATAGCATTCTTCTATTCCTTTAATAGTAAAGTTGCTTATGTCTTCCTTTGAGGAATTCCAGAAGCGTATTGCCATCAGTTAGATGACCCATCTGTGAACCATGCATACTCCAAACCTGGGGTCCAGTCAGGCCCCATATGCCAAGGGTGTCTCTTTCGGGGCAGAGGCGATCATTGGTGGGAGTGCACTCAGACGGTCCATCTCTGTGATTTCTCATAAGAGTGCTGTTTGGGGTAGGAAAGACATGGCCCCCTTTGCTTCTGACATGGATTCTCCCAGTTTGGATTGCAAATACCATCTCCAGGGGCAGTCTTGGCATCTAGACTTTCTGGCATGATGGTCTCTTCCTTGGCCTTCAGCCAGGGTAAGAGGGTACCACAGTTTCTTTTAAGGTTCCAGTGGACTGAGAGCATAGTCTTGTACTTCTGGAATTTCTAAGTAAGGTGGAACCACATAGGTGGGAATCTTACCCAACCTATGTTTTAAGATTCTAGAAGTTATTCTCTAATTTCCTTAAAATCAGTGCACACATTCTGGCTAACAAGTCTACTTATTATAAATGACTAGACATGAAATTTCCATTTAGTATTTGACTAAAACTTAAAAAGCAGGCTTCCTCTCTAGAACAGAGAGCAGGTAAAGGACACTCCCAATTCTCAGAATTCTTCCTGCCTGAGGCAAAACTTGAATTGTCTAGGAGAGAGTATCCAGCCCCTGTCCTTGGGCGTTACTGTGACCTTCCTCAGGGGACAGGCTTTAGGCCTGTGCTGGGAAGAAACACCAAGGCCTGACAATTCCCATATTTTTCCTTATTTCTCTAAAATAAAGCCATGTCCTTATCCCAAAACATGTTACTTTGAATCCATCTTTTCCAAACTGAGACATATTCTACCAGATTAGTTGGATAGGGACGCGGCAGGACAATCAAAACAAAGAATAAAATCCTTTATTCTCCCTCCTATAAAAAAATAAATTAGGTTGCTGCCATGGAAGCTTATAAGGATTCACCTGTCTCAACCTACTGCCTCACAATAGGAGCATGAGGTATACAGACATTGCACCCAGTTTATATAGATGGAGGGTGTTCTAACTCAAGTCTTCATGCTTGCACTACTAGTACTTTTACCAACTGGGCAATTTTCAAGCCTGAGCTTTAGGTTTAAATATTGAAATGTTTGACGCAAAGGAAAGAAAATATACCTAATGAAGCAGTCTTAGTCCAGGCATGATCTCCTTGATCATCAAATTAGTAGAAGTCTATTTTTTTAAAGTCAGCTGATTACTTCTGCTTAAGAGTAAAACCTCATTTATAGATGATGGTAGATTTAGGTCAATGTCACATCTCTGTGTCTTTAATCTTGAAGAGGTGGAAATAGATTATACAGACACTGGCTTAGGAGGTTAATATGCAAACCTGAAGAAATAAGCAGCTTAACCAAATTAATGAGGACAGATTCAAAAATGAAGACAGAAATGGCAGATTTTCATTTAGATTTCTCTTTACAGGTCCAAATGAGGAGGAATCAATGCCTTTTACAAAAACAGTTTGTAAGCACCTATTTCAAGTGGGCAGGTATTACATTCTTCAGCTGATTTCAATATACTGAAATCCTCCAATGGAAACAGGGCATCTTTCCTTGGTCTTTGCTTCCAGACTCTTAATTACTCAACTTGCCATAATTGCGAATTATTCTCCTAGAGAAACCACTGGCTTGGAAGCCATTCCTATGCATTTAGCATGAGTGCCTGCCATCCTTTTAATGTGTCTGTCCTTCTAACAAATCCTGCTGGAGGTCAGTATGTGAATACTGATAACATTGCTAATATTGGGGCACTATATGCTCTGATAAATATCAGTTCTTTTCACTGCCTAATTTATAATATAATCATAAAAAACAAAGATTTAGGAGAATCATGCCTTGACTATAGCTTGTGATTAGTGACTTAATATTCCAAAATTAGAAAATGGAAAGGGGAGCTGTATAGTCATTAAATCTAGAAAACATTTCCTTCCTGGCATTATGTTTAAATTAGTGATATCATCTGCTATCATGTACCCTATAGTGATACACTTTACTGCTCTCATATCTCTCCCACTAAGCAATAAGAAGTAACATGCAATAAATCCAAATTGAACATTATGTAAAATGTTAATACATTACTTTCATTTTATGAAAAATGAGAAATATCTGAAAAATGCTCTATACCAGTTGCCCGCTAATCAATTCTGCAGCGTGGCATAGAAGCTTTGAATTATTAAACCAAAAATGCATAGGATAGCCAGCATTATAATCAGGATGGGACCTCCCTCAGGTGGTTCTTAAAACTTAAAAAGCATATCACAACCAGCCCATGGTAGGTGGAACCATCCCAGGACAGGGGGATAATATGGAGAGAGTTGGTTGTACATTTTGACAGCAAGAAAGTTTGCCCCATTCTCAGCTTTTCCTGTGTGGGTACAATGTAATAAGTTCCCTCAGATCCTGATAGAATAATGACAAAATACTCTGACCACAGCAAAGGGAGAAAGAGGTTTCTTCTTATTATTGTTGTTTTGTCTTTTGTTGGTTGGTTGGTGTGACTTGAGGATGGTTGTGGATCCAGAGGAGAGTGTACCCATTATGGTGGGAAACACATAACAAGATACATGGAAGCCAAAGCAGGAGGCAGGGAGAGATAGACAGACAGATAGACCGTCAGACAGACAAACAGAGAGAGTAGGGTCAAGCCTCCAACCTCAAGGTGGAGGCTTCATCTGCTTCTTCCAACAAAGTTCAACCTCTTAAATGGGACCCTTCACAAACAGCATCATCCACTGGGGACCAAGTATTCAAACAGATGGGCTTATAGGAGACAATTCACATACAAACCAAAACTTATAGTAACAATAATACAAACATTTTATGTTATTATGTGTCAGCTACATAAATTTAAATCTAGAAAAATGAAAGTAAAATATCAACTTTGGGCAAAGTGAGCTATAGATTCAAAAAGATGCCAATCAAAATTTCAGTTATCTACTTTGTAGATACTGACACACTGGTTCTAAAATATGAAGACTATAGAAGACTGAAAAATAACAACCAGGGTGGAAAGATTATGTTACTGGACTTTACACAATAGTATTTACATTGAGATTAGTTATACCAAAGTAACATATTGCAAAAAAACAACAGATAAATAAATGAAACAAAGTAGAAATTCCAGAAATAGGCCTAGAACATTGTATTTAAGTAATCATTGCAAAAAAAGGAGCAAATATAATTCAATGAATACATTTTTTATGTTTACAAAAAAGTGGAAAGTCAAAAAAGAATCTCAATAAATACCTTATACCTTTATCAAAATTAATTCAACCCCAAAGTCTTAATATGAATGTAAAGTAACAGTTTACATGTAAAGCATGACATAAGGAAATCTAGGTGACCTTTGGTTTAGCAATTTTTTGCATGTGTAGGTGTGGAGTGTGTGTGTGTGTGTGTGTGTGTGTGTGTGTGTGTGTGTGTGTGTGTGATTGCTTTACCTACTTTATGCTTTGCTCTGTGGTTTTCCAGGCTCTGCCTTCCAGGACCACAAATGCAAATTGTAACCATTTCTTCCCAGCATTTTTACATGGGATGTGAGATCCAATCGCAGGACCTTTTGCTTTTGAGCAAAAGGCTTACTTACCCCTGAGCCATCTCTCCAGTCCAGCAAAAATGTTTTTAAATATTACTTAAGGTATATAATCCCTGAAAGTCAAAAATTTGTAAGTTGGAATTCAATAAAATGAAAATTTTCCTCTCTATAAAAGACACTGTCAAGAATGAAAATATGAAAAGAAAATTTGGAAAGATATCAACACAAACAATAAAAATTAGTTTTTAATGATAAAATACCCCAAAATATGCAAAGACCTCATAAAATTCAACAGTAAGAAAACAAATACATAAAATAGGCAAAAAATTTAATTAAAAATCTAATGAAAAATTATATATATTACAAGTGAAAGATCAGTATATGGAAAGATACTCACACTTACATCATTAGGGAGCTGCAAATTAAAGCAATGGAATTGTATTCATTAGAATAGCAAAATTTCACAGCATCAATATGAAGAAATAGTAATTTTTAAATAATTGTAGTTTTTGAACAGATAAAATATAGTTCCCTTGGATATCATGCCCTCAGTTCTAATAGAAGCTATAAATTTTAAATCTCTCTTGTGTTAGTTTCTCTTTGTTGATGGACTTCTACATCCACCTTACACACTATTGTAGAGTTACTCATGATTCTTCCCCCCAACCCATACTGACATAACAGCTTTCAGCGATTATAGATACCTGCATCACAGGTATGAGCAATGGGAATTCCTGGCCATTGCTTTCAAGAAGACAAAATTACAGAGCCATTTTGAAAAGCAGTTCAGCAGTTTCTTCCAGAATTAAATATATGCTATTCATATGACTCAGAAATTGCATCTCTTGGTATTTACCCAAATGAGTTAAAACTTTTATCCATGCAAAAACTTGAAAATGGCTGTATGTAACAATGTTACTCATAATTAGTGAAGGTAAAAGTAAATGAATAAGTGCTGAACTATAACTAGAGATAGGAGTAACATTCTTTCCCAAATGAGCTATCCAGACCCACCAAGATTAACATGCTTGATGATTTGGTTCTATATGAAAAAAGTAAACCAGCCATAAAAAGCTGAATATTTTATGATTTTTAGTATATTACATAATGGCAAAGGCAAATCATGAAGATATTAAAAACAAAAATAAAACAGTGTTACCTATGCTAGAGAAAGGAACAAATAAATAATATAAAGGGGAATAGACATAATAAAACTGTTTTTGGTAGTGGATGTGTGTCACTAATCATTTATCAGATCTGTAGAATACACAAAAACAAGTGGGAATGCTATTATAAATTACCATTGTTGAAGAGGTATTGATATTAGAGAAGGGTGTATATGTATAAGCAGGGAATACATAAAAGTCTCCATATTGTCTGCTTAGTTTATGCACTTAAATACCTCCAAAAATTTAAGTCTAATAATATTTTAAAGTAAAAATTATTTTAAATAAAATATATTTTCTTTGTTAGAAAATAATTTCTTTATATTGTCAGGTTGTCAACAAGTCTGTGAACTATCTGAATTATAAGCAAAAGTGTATTTGACAGCAACATTTATAAATTGTTTTTCTTTTGGAAAATGTAGAAGGTATAATTGTATAGTCCTGCTTAAACAATCTCCTTTAGACTTTGTATTAACAGCCAAATTTCTCAAAGTGAATGACTTTGAGGCCTTCAGCCCTAAGCAGAGGATGTTACAGGCAAGCTAAACTCCCATCTCTGTACTGAGTAAAAGGAAGGGAACGCAAACACAGTCCACTACTGCCTGAGGTCAGACATAGCTTCAACTGCAGTCATATATGAATTAGCCCTCCTACCCTGTCCAGTGCTTCCTTGTTTCAGCACATCAAACAAATCACATATGACTCACAGCACTCAGGTCATATATTAACCTGGAGGCTCTGCCCCAGGTTTAGAGACCTTCAAAAGCAGGGATTTCCTTTGTTCAGAGGACTTGAGATTTCTACCTCAGAGACCTGCTGTATGGGTCCACATTGATTTTTTAATTAAAAATTATTCTTTGATAATGTCATGCATGCATATACTTTATTTTGACTTTATTCACACCTCTCTTAACTATCTTATGCCCTCTCCCACTGCCTCTCAAACACTTCTTTCAAGTCTTCTTCCACCTTTCATGTCTTTTTTTAACTTTATTTTCTTTTAGAATTTCACACATGAATGCAGTGAATATGCTGTTTTCACCCATCATTACCCAATTCCATCTCTTCCCTACCAGTCTCCTTTCTACTTTCACATCTTTCTATATGTGTGGCCCACTGAATTTCATCTGGCCTACTTTTACTGGGAAATGTCTAAGCACTTGCTGAGATTTGGATGATATATCAGTGGGTATACTACTGAGGAAATCAACTTCCCTCCACCTTCTCACCATCAGTATTAACTCTTTATAGTCTTACACGAAGGAACAGGTTCTTTTGAAATATTTTCCCTTCTATGGTAAAATATTGATAGATCAAATCTTGTGCATGTCTTATGGAAGTACACATCTGCAGTAACTCCACAGATATATCTGTCATATCCAGATTAAACTTACACTGATATCCTGGGGAACTTTCCTATCTAGACACTCCAGTCTTATCCTATCTTTATTATTAAAGAATGCTAATGTAAACTCGCACTTTTCATCATAAGAGGAATAAGATGTAGTTTATTTTACTGCAAACATAAGTGACCATATCCCAGATTCAGTTTTCCACAGTGCAGATTATTACATGAGAATTTAATAGTTACAAAACAAAGAAAATCATAAATAAAAGTTTTAGAGAAGGCATTTGTGGGAACCTTATATAAATGAGTTACAGAAAGAGCCAGGAAAATTTTATACTGCCTTTAGATGTCATTAGTGAGATTTTTAGCTTTTTAATTGGTGGAAACTAACAACTTTTTTTCATTTTAATGTTTTTGGAGTCACAAGGATATTGTGAGATACAGAAGTGACCAGTGAATGACTTTTCAAAGGACTGAAAATAATCCAAAATAACATGTCTCTGATCTGCAACATTTTAATTCTGTGTAATCTCAACGTTTACTCATTTGGTCTTAAGGATTTTCTTCCTTTCTCGCTTTTCTTTCTGTCTTTTTATTCTTTCTTTCTATTTCTTCTGGGAACTTCAGTTGACAGTAACTTGTGTCCTTTATCATTGGAACCTCATATTCCACTACTAAGATGCAATGTCCTCATTATTTACTTCACATCTTTCATTGCCAGAACTTTTTCTTCTTCATTGGTGGACTTTCATCTGTCCTACCAAAACCTTTAATGAATTCACAAAAATCTCTGCCCATCCCACTGATCACATACAAAAAACTCCTGGCACTAATCTCCCTAATATCCCTAAAATGGAGTCTTAGAACAATTGAGTCTGTACATGACCTGGCCAGAAGTCCATGCTATCTCACCCTCCAGGAAACTTGATCCACCAAGATGCATCCTACAAAAGTTATCCATGTCTCTCAGTCCCTCTCTTTTCCTCCTCTCCGCAAAATGCATGCCAAAGTAGGAGCTATGAAATCATCAACATGTGTTTTGCAAGCTTTATGCTCTCTGACCTACTTTATCTCTCTTCAGTGCTTTTGTCTAAACTCCTAAAACTCAAACGTGTGTTTCCTGATACTTTGGGTATTTCACTGTTTTTCTAAAAACTAACTTAGACATGTGGCCACTTTCCAATCTCTAAGCATGTCCCTCTTGCCCTCCCTCCCAATGCCTGGTTACTACTAGATCTATTCATAGATTTTTTTTGTCCAAGAGTTTTCTGTTTTAAAATAAACATGCTTAACTCTTTTTAATACTTAACGAATCAATATATTATGAAGAAAATGGACTCATACTCCTAAAACTATAATAGCTCTAAATCAGAGGGTCTTACTAAGCTTTTTTCCAGGAGGCTTGGTACATCTTAAGCTATTGAAGAGTCCTGGTCTGAACACACTTTCCAAAGTTTATGGAGACATCAAGTTCTTCCTTTCTTTTCTACCCAGGCGCACCTGACTCCAAACAAACTCCCCAGTGGATGTAGCTCGATATCACCCACTTAAGGATTTCCCTGGGTTGTGTTATCAACAGTCACAAAATTCTTTATCCTGGGGTGAGGGTAAACATAAAAAAATAATCTTCTTTTACAATATCATTTGGCCACAATACAAACTTGATAAAAGGCTAAGAACAATATCAGCCGACTGAAAAGTGCCAGAGAATCCCTTACATTTGGGCTTTTATCACCTTACTTTCAACCAGAGAAACAAAACTTAAGAAAAACAAAACAAAAATACCTTACTTCTCCTTTAAGAGACTTTTCATGAACTTTTATTTGTGATCCACTCCCCCTTCCCCATGCCACCCCATCTGTACTTTTACCTACTTGTAAATCAGCACTGAACACACTTTTCCTATTCCCCCATAACTATCTCCTAGCATGTCTCCCTTTCTTCTTTAACTAGCAACTCCAGTGCCTGTAGTCTCCCTAATCTCACATCTGTGATAAAGACCTATCAGCAGCATCTACCACCTCAGAACCTCTTCTCTCCTTGCAACAGCTGTAAACAGCCAAACCTTCCTTTGTGTCTCCTGCCTATACCTCTCCCTGAGCCCCATCTCTGGTCTAGCTGAAACTGAACAGCACAGAGATTCTAAAGAAATGCTTGTTCCTTCTCCCAATTCTGGCTGTAAGACTGCCAAAACAATTGACCCTGAGAAACTGGAATTTTCCCCAGGAATCAAACTCTAAAACAGTTCATAGAGTATTAAAAAATTCCCAGATCAAGTGCTAGTCACAGGAAAACTGTCTTTCAGAAAGAAATTTGACACAACTGACAACTTATCAGAACACTTTGAAGCATAGATTTCAGTTAGCCAATGATAGGTAGAACCCACATTGAGTAGAACTACTTAGTTATGCATCTTCTTATCTTCTAGCTTAGACAATGGATATCCTTTTCTACAACAGCACCATACTGAATGGATTTCTTGCTTTTTATTGTTAATTTTATCTTTTGGTTGATTTGTTAAGAGCAGGTGGGCACAGGTCCAGTGACATAAACTTCTCTCTAAATGACATATTTGAAAACCCACTTCTCCCAGCTTCTTAGAGAACTCCTTACTTGTGTTGCCTGGAGTGATGTCACAGGAGCCAAGAGTATCTGCTACATCCACATTCTTTTCTCTGACATTATCTAAACGAAAAACATCTCAGTTATTTTCTCTGAAGATTTCCCACAATATGCTAAGAATGTCAACCTTATCAATCTCACATTCATCCAATCTAACTTTTCATTATCTCTCCATCCACCAGAGCTGAAGAAAACAATCTGAATTTGGGCTTCAGTTGCTGCTTCAGCAGATCATTTTCATACCTCCTAGGATCCCTACAGTAGCCCTGTGGGATTGAACCAATCCCCTCCACAGCCTTCAGATGGATTTTCAGCCTTGCTCCCCCATCCAACATATATGTTTCATTTCCTCACATTCCTGGTTGAGAGAACAAAAAAGATTTTCCTCAAGGCAGTAAATTATGATAAAAGCTGGGAAATTACCCTGTGAGCCAATGAATCACCTGGCAAAGAACATCTATTTATTAATTTAGTTAGTTACTTAGTTAGTAAGTTAATTGTTTGAGAGGAAGGGAAGAAGGTAGATAAAGAAGAAAATAAGGAAAAAGGGAAAACACATGTGATATCATAAACAAATGGAAGTCATAAGTATGTGGAGGCCAGAGGACAACTTTTGATAATCCATACTTGTCATCCAACATCTGGGCTCTGGAGAGTGAACTTAGAGCACAAAAGGTGTGTGAAAAGGTGCCTTTGCCTGCCAAATCATCTCTCCAGCCCTCACAAAGATACTTCTTTAATATACCAATTTATAGTTAACTCACAGGCATGGAAATTGTACCCACACACCTACTTTATCACCATATCCTCACTAGACATTAAAAAAAAAAAGCTTCAAACCTGAATGATAGATTCAAACCCCTCAAAAAGATGTTATTAAAGCAGTCTTGATATCTTTCGTAACAGAGAAGAAGAAATTAAACAACAAAATTGAAAAGAGATCAAGCTAAATGCCAGTTAATAGCAACTTGGACCCAGAGAGCAGCAAGACAAGCATATGACCTGGTAGTTAAGCAGGAGCACGGGTCTCTCAGATACTGTGACTTAACAAAAAGTCTTTGCAAAGCTAAAACTTATGTGGATAAAATTTCACTGTCTGTTTCCTAGATTTCTGGGCATGAAAGTTAAATTTGTTAGCAGCACCTGATCGAAGCGGGAATGCTTCGAGTTTTTCCCCACTGAGTATAATCCTTGCTGTGGGCTTCTTGTACACAGCTTTTATTATATTGACAAAGGTTACTTCCATTCTAACTGTCTTTAGGGTTTTGATCATAAAAGGCTGTTGGATCTTGTCAAAAGCTTTTTCTGCATATATTGAGAGTATCATGTGGTCTTGGATTTTAGACTGGTTTATATAGTGGATTATGTTTATTGATTTGCATATGTTGAACCAACCTCCTGTGCCTGTGATAAAGCCTACTTGATCCCCGTGAATGATCTTTTTGATATGTTTTTTAATCTCATTTGCTAAGACTTTGTTGAGAATCTTTGCATCTGTGTTCATCAGAGAGATTGGCCTATGGTTTTCTTTTTTAAATATGTCTTTATTAGGTTTTGGGATTAAGATGATATTAGCTTCAAAGAAGGAATTTGGTAGTGTTCCTTCCTTTGCTATTTGATGGAACAGTTTAAGGAGTATTGGTGTTATTAGCTCCTTAAATGTCTGGTAGAATTCTGTGCTGAATCCATCTAGTCCAGGACATTTTTTGGTGGGAAGATTCGAGATTACTTCATCGATTTCCTCATATGTTATGGGACTATTTAAGGGACTAGACAAGGCTGTCCATTTTCACCACTTCTGTTCAATATTGTATTTGAAGTCTTAGCTGAAGCCATAAGACAAGAAAGGAACATAAAAGGGATTCAAATCGGCAAGGAAGAAGTCAAGTTATCTCTATTTGCTGATGACATGATTTTATACCTGAGTGATCCCAAAAACTCCACTAGGAAACTCCTGGAACTAATACAGAAGTTCAGCAGAGTAGCAGGATACAAAGTAAACATAAAAAAATCAGTGGCCTTCCTATATGCGCAGAATGAAAGAAGTGAAAAAGCCCTGAGAGAAGCAATCCCATTTGTATAGCCCCTAAAAAAAATGAAATACCTTGATATGAACCTAACCAAGGAATTAAGTGACCTTTACAATGAAAACTTTAAAACCCTAAAGAAAGAAATTACAGAAGACACTAGAAGGTGGAAAGACTTGCCATATTCCTGGATTGGCAGAATCAATATCATAAAAATGACCTTTCTACCAAAGGCAATATATACCAATTAAAATCCCAAAGTAATTCTTTAAAGAAGTTGACTAAACAATCTCAACGTTCATATGGAGATACAAAAAATCCATGATAGCAAAAACAATCCTGAGTAACAAAAACACTGCTGGAGGTATCACCATACCAAACCTTAGGCTATACTACAAATCCATAATTATAAAAACAGCCTGGTACTGGCTCCAAAATAGACACACAGATCAACGGATAAGGGTTGAAGACCCAGATATAAGCCCACACAATTACAGCCATTTGATTTTTGCCAAAGGGCCTAAAAACTCCAATGGAAAAAGAACATCTTCAAGAAACGGTGCTGGCAAAACTGGATCTCCACATGCAGAAGATTTGACCCGTATTTGTCACCATGTACAAGAATTAATTCCAAATGGATCAAGGACCTCAATACAAGGCCAGAGACTATAATTTTTTAAATTATTTATTCAATTGTGCATGTATGTGTATGTGCGCATGTGTGTATGTATGTATGTGTGTGTGTGTGTAGAGCCACAGACCAATTCGGGAACCACCATGGACGCCTCTACCTCCTCCTTGTTCACTTTGCCCCGGGGATTCACAAGCTCCACCCTAACAGGACCAGAAACGCAGGCCACCCCTGCTTCCGCCTGGCGTCTAGGGGAAGGATCCCCTAGACGTGGGGTCTAGGATCCGAACTTAAGACCTTCCGCCTGCAAGGCAGAGGCTTAACCCCTGAGCCACCTCTCCAGCGCCTAACCACATATCTTTTTTTAAAAAAATTTTTTTAATCAGTACTTTTTACTTATTTATTTTTATTTTTTTATTATTTATTCAACTGTGCGCATGTGCATATGTATGTGCGGCGCGCGCGCACGCGCGCGTGTGTGTGTGTGTGTGTGTGTGTGTGTGTGTGTGTGTGTAGAACCACGGACGAACTCTCGAATCACCATGGACGCCTCCACCTCCTCCTGTCCCGAGATTCACAGGCTCCGCCCTACCAGGACCAGACGCGCAGGCCGCCCCCGCTTCCGCCTGGCTTCTATACGTGGGATCTGGGATCCGAACTCAGGACCTTCCGCCTTCAAGACGGAGGCTTAACCCCTGAGCCACCTCTCCAGCCCCCTAACCACATATCTTATAGAGCCCTATTATACAGAGTGCTCAAAGAACTTAAAAAACTAAAAACAAAGGAGATAAATGGCCCAATTAAAAATTTTTATTCATTCAATTGTGTGTGTGTGCGTCTGTGTGTGTGTGTAGAACCACGGGCTAATTCGGGAACCACCATGGATTGCCTTCACCTCCTCCTGGTTTACTCTGCCCTGGGATTCACAAGCTCAGCCCTACCAGGACCAGAAAAGCAGGCCGCCCCCGTTTCCGCCCAATGTCTATACATGGGGTCTAGGATCCGAACTCAGGATCTTCCACCTTCAAGGCAGAGGCTTAACCCTTGAGCCACCTCTCCAGCCCCCCAGAGACTATAAAAACCTTAGTTGAAAAGGTAGGGAACTCCCTGGACCTGATTGGACTAGGCCAACAGTTCCTAATCAGAAATCCAATAGCCCAGTCAAGACAACCAACACTCAACAGATGGGATCTTGTGAAATTAAAGAGCTTCTGTTTAGATAAAGAGATTGTAACTCAAGGACAAAGGCAACTCACAGAATGGGAGAAAATCTTCACTAACCATATATCTGAGAGAGCTCTATTATCCAAAGTGCACAAAGAATTTAGAAAAGTAAACACCAAGGAAACAAATGGCCCGATTAAAAAATGGACTTGACAGCCACAGTAGTGTTCTTATGCTTAAAGGGAACACAGGAAATGGGTCTGGGAAATGCCACTGGGTCCTTGCACCTCATCAGAGAGGACGACCCAGAGGAGAGTCTGGCATGTTCATTAAAGGATGCTCCGGGGATGGGAGAGGGAAGTACTGGGGGATGGGAAGGGAAGGAGGAGGGAAGGGGGGCACAGGGGATGGGAGGTTGGAAGGAGGGGGGACTGGTATACCTGTTAAGTTTGTATGAGTGGAAATAAAAAAAAAAAATGGGCCTTGGAACTTAAAAGAAGCTTTACCAGGGATGAAATTGAAATGTCTAGCAAATACCTTAAACAATGCTCTGCATCCTTAGCCATCAGGGAAATGCAAATCAAAACTTCCCTGAGATATCATCTCACCCTGGTCAGGATGGTAAAAATCCACAATACAAACAATACCTAATGCTGGAGAGGCTGTGAAGAGAGGGGAACTCTCCTATATTGCTGGTAGGAATTCAGGCTTATACAATCACTCTGGCAAGCCGTCTGGCGATTCTTAAAGAAGTTAAACATTGAAATGCCATATGACCCAGCTATTCCACTTTTGGGAATAACCCCCCATACAGCAAAAATTCACCTCGATAGCACAAGCACGACCATGTTCATAGCAGCACTGTTTACAATAGCAAAGTCATGGAATCAACCCAAATGTCCAACAGTTGACGAGTGGATAAGGAAAATGTGGTACATTTATACAATGGAATACTACTCAGCCATCAAAAATGATGAATTAATGCAATTTGCCAGGAAATGGATGTCATTAGAAACAATTATATTGAGTGAAGTATCCCAGACACGGAAAATTAAGTGACATATGTACTCCCTAATACGTGGATCCTAGTACCAAACCCACTTAGAGGCACACTCAAAGATAAATCTCTGTAATACCTACAGTAATTGCAAAGATTACAAACAGGAGGAATGGGGAAGGAGGGCCCCGCCAGAAACAAGGAGAGAGGGGATCATGCTACAGCAGAGATAATAGGCCACCATTAATGACTGCAAGGGGTGACATCTAATACCCATCAGGATGGAGCCAAGGGCATTGCAGGAGCAGCAAAACTGAAAAAAAAAAAATCAACAAACCATAATTCAGAATATCAGAGACTCTATATCAACTACCTGGAATCAAGCCTGCCTAATCTCTCCCCATCCTGAAGCTCAGGGAAATTTACAGAAGAAGGGGCAGTAAGATTGTAAGAGCACAAGGATGGGAGGAGTCATGATATGCAAGATATTCCACACAAGTTAGGGCCAAAGCAATTATAATAGGACTCTGCATGATCTGTGCAATGACCAACATATCATTGACCCCTCAAAGTCTAGCATGGACTCAAGACACTAGGATCCTTAGAAGCAAGGGATTAACAGTCACAATAGTGTTCCTATACTTAAGGGGAACACAAAAAAGAGTTCTAGGAAATGCCACTGAGTCCTTACACCTTATCAGAAAGGAGGACCCAGAGGAAAGTTTAATATACTCATTAAAGGATGCTTCAGAGATGGGGGGAGGGAACACTGGGAGAAAGGGAGGGAGGGAGGAAAGGAAGGGGAAAAGGGGAGGGAGCAGGGAGATCCAGGGAGGGGTGGAGGGATGGAGGGGACAGGGGTACTTATTAACGTTTGTGTGAGTGGAAAAATAAATAAATAAATAAATAAATAAATAAATAAATAAAAATTTGTTAGCAGATAATAATAATTTTCTAAATATCTCTGTATCTAGAAAGTTGAAAATCAAGATTACCAGTCATGTTTAACTAGCTCACATTTATCCTCACTTAACACTCTTTACAGTTTAAACAATAATCAAATTTTCTCCAAGAAGATTGAAATTTGAATACCTTCCCAATGTTGCTCACCCCAACTTCAAATTTATGTTAACATCTCTGTTTTTGGACTTCTATTGCTGTGATTCTTGCTACTTTTTGCAATAATTGTTTCCCAGGGTTTGTGTTATCACCATGTGCAAGAATAACCCCTGTCAGGCAATAGATATTCAGGACATATTTTTTGAATGAATGAAGAAATGAATGAAACAAGGATGTATAATTCAAATATATATCCAAAGTTCATGATTTTATAATTTCATCATAACCACTAAGTTACATGCATGAATAACTCAACATATGAACTCATGAGGGGATCATGACAGCATTTATAATCCCTCTGCTTCCAGTCTATTTCAATTTATCAGATGAAGGGAAAGCATTTATTCACGCCTGCAGATAGATGATAATTATACTATTGTAACTATCAAAAACAAAACTGAATAAATAGGAATGTAAACATCAACTTAGATTCTTCTGAGTCCTTTATCTATTGACCAGGGTTTCCTAATATATGGGAGACCCTTTAGCTGAAGCAGAGTCATAAACTTCCTTCCTTTTTTAAAATAGGTTCTTGCTCTACTTTACAATAACAGGGATGTGTACCATTTTAACAAGCAAGTCTTGAATCCAATCAGAAAACTATTGTCTCCTTTATACACATGCTAGTATTTCACTGGTGGCACATGTTTCCATGGTGATTTATATTGCAACTTACAGATCTCATGCCTTTATGGGAATTATGATAATTTCTCTAACCCAGTAACTTATACAGTATTCCTTGGTACTATGTAAGCTGTCCAACAAGGAGAAAGTTCTCAGACCAGTTCTGGTTGATATCTTTTGCCCATGTTCTGTGATCCATTTGTGTTTCATCCCATTTGTGTATTTTTCCCATTTGTTCCTCCAGCCACCTTGTCCTGGTATTCTAAATCTCTCCTTTGAAGGTTTAACTTTAACCATCCCTTCCTGTCTTCCCACTCAAAGGTCTTTTTTGAATATTCTGGTTTTTACAGTGTTTCCAATCCAAATACATTGACAAGGAAGGATACATGTTCAATTATCTGCATATAAGAGAACATATGTTGCTTAACTTTCTGTGTCTGTGTAACATTTCTGTGTCAATATTAAGGTTTCCAGTTCCATCCATTTACCAGAAAGTTACACAATCTCATCCTTTCTGATGGCTGAGTAATATTCCATTGTGCAGATTTCATTTTCATTATCCATTCCCCTGTTGATGGGCATATTGGATGATTCCATTTTTTTTCTATTTGATTTGGAATAGTGGTGCAATGAACACAGATGAACAAGTGGCTTTGTAATAAGATGCAGAGTCTTTTGAGAATATTCAAAGGAATGGTACTGCTGGGTCATATGGCAGTTCCACTTTAGCTTTCTGAGAAACCTCCACACTGATCTCCACAGAGGCTGTATCAGTTTACACTCCATCAGTGTAATAAGTGTCACTTTTCTCCACAGTTTTGCCTGCAATCTCTGTTGTTTGTGTTCTTGATCTTAGCCATTCTGGCTGGGGTAAGATGGTATCACAGGATTGTTTTGATTTGTATTTCTCTGACAATCAGGGAAGCTGAGCATCTTTGAAGGTATTTGTTTGTCATTTCAACTTCTTTTTGAAGTTTTTTGTTCCAGGGCCCATTTTTACTTGAAACATTTGCTTTGTGTTTAATTTTCTGAGCTCTTTGTGTACCATGGGGAATAGTTGTTTCTCAGATTGACAGCTAGCAAAGATTCTTCTCCTATTCTATGGGTTGTCTTTTTGCATTATTTTTTAACATTTTTATTATTAAGTCCGGTCATACAAACTTAATAGGTACACTGGTTCCCTCCCTCCCTCCTCCTCCCCCCGACTCCCCTGCTTCCCTTCCCCTCAACCCTCTCTCCCCATCCCCCAGTGCCTCCCCCCCAAACCCCGGAGAATCCTTTAATGTGCATGCCAGACTCTCCTCTGAGCCCTCCTCTCCGATGACGTACAAGGACCCAGTGGCATTTCCCTGAACCCTTTCCTGTGTTCCCCTTAAGCATAGGAACACTATATGGCTGTCAATTCCTTGCCTCCAAGGATCTTGGTGTCTTTAGCAAATGCTAGACATTGTGGGGTCAATAGTGTGTGGGACATTGTGCAAGGCATGCAAAGTCCAATTATGATTGTTTCGGCCCTAGCTTGTGTGGAGTATCTTGCATATCATTGCTCCTCCCATCCTTGTGCTTTTTGCATTATTAACAGTTTCTTTTGCAGAACAGAAGCTTCTTAATTTCATGAAGTTCCATTCGTTGATTATTGGTCTTAGTTCCTGGGCTTTTGTTTTTCTGCTAAGAAAATCTTTACCTAGGCCTAGCAATTGAAGTATATTTCCTACACATTCTTCCAATAATCTTAGAGTTTCAGATCTTTGATCCACTTGGAATTGACTTTTATGTAAAGAGAGAGGCCTCCATCAATTTTCATTTTTCTACACATAGATGTCCAATTATCCCAATGCCACTTGAAGATATTCTTTTTCCCAGCATGCCTATTTGACATCTTTGTCAAAAATTAAATAGCTGTATGTGTGGGAACTTATATTTGGGTCCTCTGTTCTGATCCATTGATCAGTGTATCTATTTTTGTGCCAGTTACCAAGCTGTTTTTATTACTATAGCTCTTTAGTATACCTTGAAATCTGGTATGGTGAAGCCTCCAGCAGTCTCCTTATTGACTAAATTTGTTTTGGCTAACTATGGATTTTTTTTTCTTCCATATAAATGTTGACATTGTTTTCCTGTTCTATGAAGAATTGCATTGGGATTTTAATTGGAATTACATTAAATCTATATATTGCCTTGGGTAGGATGGGTTATTTTCACAATATTGACCCTACCAATCCATGTGCAAGAAGGTCTTTCCACTTTTGAGTATCTTCTTTAATTTCTTTCAGCAGTGTTTTCTAGTTTCTATTATGCAAGTCTTTTATTTCCTTGGTCAAATTTATTCCATTGTATATTTTCTTTGTTGCTATGGCAAATGGAATTGATTTTCTCATTTCTTTCTCAGTATGTTTGTCTCTGGTATATAGGTAAGCATACTGATTTTTGTATATTGATTTTGTATCCTAAAATTACTGAAATTATTTATTAATTCATTTAGTTTCTTGCTGGAGTCAGTGCATCTCTCAAGTATAGAATTATATCATCTGCAAATAAGAATACTTTGACTTCTTCCTTACCTATAGGAATACCTTTTATTTCCTTTCCTTTTCTTATTGCTCTAGGACTTCAAGTACAATATTAAACAGGAGTGATGACAGTGGACAGCCTTGTCTCATTCTGGTCCTTAATTAGAATGCCTCAAGTTTTTCCCTATTTAGGATGACCTTGCTTTAGGCTTGTCATATATCAAGTTTTATCAAGTTGAGATAGATCCCCTCCATTCCTGTTTTCTCCAAAATTTTTATCATGAACAGATGCTGGAGTTTGTCAAATGCCTTTTTTGAATCAATTGAGAGGATCATATGATGTTTGGTTTTTGAGTCTCTTAATATGATGAATCACATTTATTGTTTTATGAATGTTAACCATACTTGCATTCCTGATATGAACCTAACTTGATCATGGTATGCCATCCTTCAGATATGTTTATTGATTCAGTTTGCTAATGTTTTATTCAGAATTTTTACTAATTTCATTAGTGAGATTGGCCTATAACTCTCTTTCTTTGATGTGTCTTTGTTTGGCTTTGGAATTAGAGTTTTATTGCTTTGGAACAAGAATTTGAGCGTATTCCTTCTTTGTCTATTTCATGAAATAATTTGAGGAGTAGTGGTGTTAATTCTCTTCTGAAGGCCTAGTAGAATTCTGCACTGAATCTATCTGGTCCTGGGCTTTTTTTAGTTGGGAGACTTATAATTACTATTTGAATTTCATCTCTTATTACTGGCCTATTCAATATATCTATCTCATCTTGAGTCAGTTTTGGTAGGTCATTTGTGTTTAGGAATTCATCCATTTAGATTATCCAATTTAAGAGAATATAAATTTTGAAAGTATGTCCTTATGATTCTCTAGATTTCTCCAGTATCTGTTGTAATTTCCCCCTTTTCATTTCTGATTTTGCGATTTGCATGTTCTCTCTCCTCCTTTTGGATAGTGAAGCTAAGGGTTTGTTTATGTTTTCAAACAATTAGCTCTTTGTCTCATGGATTTGTTTTTGTATTCTCTTTTTCAGTCCCAATTCATTGATTTCTCCTCGGATCCTAGATATTTCTTCCCATGTGCTACTTTTAGGATTGATTTGCTCTTTTTTTTCCCTAAGGCATTTACTCAGGATCTTTCCTTTTTTGTGATGTAGGTATTTAGTGCTGTAGACTTTCCTTTTAGAACTGCTTTCAATGTGTCCCATAAATTTTGGTAGGTTGTATCTTCATTTTCATTGGCTTCCAGGAAGTTTTTAATTCCCTGTTTTATTTCATTTTTGACCAATTCCTCATTTTAAAATGTGTTACTTAGCTCCCATGAGTTTGTGTAGTTTCTATTGATTCCTTAGTTGTAGATATCTAGCTTTATTCTATGATGGTCAGATAGTACACAGTGAATGATTTCAATTTTTCTGTATATATGGAGGTTTGATTTGCCTCATAATATGTGGTCTATTTTCGAGAATATTCCATGAGCTGCTGAGTAGAATGTGTATTTATTAATGTTTGGATGAAATTTTCTGTAGATATCTATAAGGTCCATTTGATGGTTTCCTTTAACTCCAATGTGTCTCTGCTTAACTTTTGATCCATTGACCTGTTCAATGGTATAAGTGGAGTACTGAAGTCTCCAACTACTACTGTTAGGGTTGATTAGTTGTTTTGTCTCCTATAGTGTTTGTTTGTTGAACTTGGGTGCTTTCATGTTTGGTGCATAATGTTTGTTTAAGATTGTAAGATTTTCTTGCTGGAATCTTCCCTCTACTAAGATGTAGTAACAATTTACATCTCTTATATTTTGCTTTGTCTGGAGTCTTTTTGTCTGATATTGAGATGGCAACTGCTGCTTATTTCCTTTTTCCATTTTCTTGGAGTACCATCCTTTTACACTGAGAAAGTGTTTATCTTTCAAGTTGAAGTATGTTTCTTAGAGGCAGAGAATTGATAGGTTATGATGTTTGCTCCAAGTCATAAGCCTGTGTCTCTTGACACAGTTTAAAATTATTTAAACTTTATTTAAAGTTTTTATTTAAAGTTATTATTTAAAGGTGTTTAATGGTTCCTGACATTTTTTTGATCTTGTGTTGTGTCCCTTTTTTAGTCCTTCACTGAGCTATTCTGCTGATATTATTTATTCCTTTTGGCTTCTTTGATATGTATATCTTTCTCTTCCATCTTGTGCATTTCTTCCAGTATTCTCTGTAGTCCTGGCTTAGTAGGATAGTCTTTTATTTTGTTTTGTTATGGAATATTTTTCTTTCACCTTCTATTATGACTGATAGTTTTGCTGTATATAATCATTTAGATTGACATTTGTGTTCATTCAGAATTTGTATTGTGTCTCTCCAAGTCCTTGTGCTTTTTACTGTCTGTATTGAAAAGTCGGTATTTTTTTGATGAGTTTACCTCTATATGTGACTTGTTCCTTTTGTCTTGCAGCTCTTAAGATCTTGTCTTTAATGTGTATATTTAGTGTGTGGCTTATCGTGTCATGGTGTTTCTTTTTTGTTCCGAGTATTTGGTGTTTTGAATGCCTCGTGAATCAGGATGGGTATCTCTTTTTTTAAGTCAAGGAAATTTTCCTCTATTAACTCATTTATTATAGTTGGTAGCTCTTCACCTTGTGTGTCTGTTTCTGGGATACCCATGATATGTTTGTTGGTCCTTTTGAAACTGTTTCAGAATTCCTGTATGTTCCATTTAAATGTGTTTTTAGTTTATCAGTTTCTCTCATTGACTTGTAAAACTCTTCTATTTTATCTTCCAGTTCTAAGACTCTGTCTTCTACATGACCAGTTCTATTTTTGAGACTGTCTATTAAATTTTTTATCATGCTGTTTAGATTTTTTTTGGTGCACTGTTGTTTCAGTCTGTATTTTTTCAGTGTCTCCATGTTTGTTTGTAGATCACCTTAGGTTTTTTCCACTGTTTCTAGATCTGTTTTCAGGCTCTCTATTTTCATTCTATTTATAGCTTTTTCATTTTTGTATTCTTTGAATTTTGTCCTGAGTTCATTGTATTCTTCTTGAAATGGCTTAAGTGTTTATGTATGGCTGTTTGAACATGTTTATAATCAATCTTTGAAATTTGTTGTCTTAGTTATTATCCTCTTGGATATCTGCCAATGGGCTATCCTTTGTGGGTGCTGATATTGGGGGATGGAGACATGTTTTTCTTAGATCCATTCACTTTTTTTGTTTTTCCTGTAAGAAGTTGACATTTTAAGTTGAGCAGATGGTGATTGTAGTTTTATTTGAAGTCATTCAGGGGTGCTACTTTTCGTACTTAAATGATAATAGTGTATAAGTTTTTCTTTGTGTTAGGTAACAGCTGCCCAAAATTGCAGCCATGCACAAAAGGTCTCAGAGTTAAATTCTTAAGCAACTGTTCTAAAAGCATTTTTTAATAGTTTTACTGAACCATGTATAACACATGCAATATAATTTAAAGGAAAAATTCTAAGTATCTGAGACTTTCATCTATTATACTTCTCAAAAAAATTTCATGTCAAGAGAGAACAAAAGAGCCCTTTCCTTAGCTGGACCTTGCTACTGCTGTGGCCCTGTCCCTCAGTCAGTGTGCCAGAAACCACTGGACCTGAAGCAAACCATAAACTAAATGGACCTAACTGATATCTACCGAACATTCAATCCTAACACCAGCAGCCCATGAAATTTTCTCCAAAACAAAACATATATTAGACCACAAAGTAAACCTCCACAAGAAAGCTGAAATTGTATCCTGATCACCATGGAATAAAGCTAGACAGCCACAACAAGGTAAATAATAGAAAATACAGACATTTTTGAAAACTAAACACCATAATATTGAATGAAGAATGGGGAATTTGACTTCAGGCAGAAGTCAAAATGAAAATTCAAAATTTCTTAGAACTGAACTTTTCCAGGGACAAAATTGAAAGGTCTAAAAAGTACCTAAAAAATTCTCCACATCCTTAGCCATCAAGGAAATACAAATCAAAACCTCCCTGAGATATCATCTCACCCTGGTTAGAATGGTAAAAATCCACAATACAAACAACACCGAATGCTGGAGAGGATGTGGAGAGAAGGAAAATCTCATATATGGCTGGTGGGAAAGCAGGCTTATACGACCACTCTGGTAATCATTTTGACAATTTCTAAAAAAGCTGAAGATTGAAATGCCATATGACCCTCCTATACCACTTCTAGGAATAATCCCCCATAATGTGAAAATGCACTACAGTGAAATGAGCAAAACCACATTCATAGTAGCACTATTTACAATAACAAAGTTATGGAATCAACCCAATGCCCAACAGTTAACAAATGGATAATGAAAATGTGGTACATTTATATAATGGAATACCACTCAGCCATCAAAAATTGATGAATTAATGAAATTTGCTGGGAAATGTATGGAATTAGAAAAAAAAATATTGAGTGAAGCATCCCAGACATGGAAAGTCAGACACCATATGTACTCCTTAATAAGTGGATCCTAGTTCCAAACCCACTTAATGACATATTCAAAGATAAATCTCTGTAATACCTAGTGTAATCACAAAGAATTATAAACAGAAGGGAAGGGGAAGGAGGGTCCCCAAAAAGGAGATAGGGGATCACACTTCAATAGAGAAAATAGGTCACCATCAAGTACTTCATGTAAGTAGAGAGCTATCTGGTGAGGCTCACTCTTACTTCCTTTCCTGGTCACTTGCAATTGAACAAGTTTTATCTCACCACTCAGGAGGATATAGGGACTGGCAGATAGACAGTAACCATCTGTCAAATGACACACTGACCCCTCCCCCCACTACTGTGTCCTACTCCTATTCTTCCATCTAAATTTGAGTCTGCTCTTATATTAAGATCTTCATTTAAACAGTCTTTTATCTTTGATTAGGAGGTGACCTTTGATACCAATCAGGATGCAGCCAAGTGTAGTGCAGGAAAAGAAAGACTGAAAACAACAAACCATAATTCAGAACACCAAAGACCCTACATTAATCACCTAGAATGAAACTAGCCAAATCTCTCCTCATCCTAAAGCTCAAGGAACCTTGCAGAAGAGGGGGTAGAAAGATTGTAAGAGCCTAAAAATGGGAAGTACCAGTGATGTGCAATATACTCCAAACAATTCATTAAAAGGCTTGATCAAACAATCTCAAAATTCATATGGAGGCACAGAAGACCCAGGATAGCAAAAGAAGTCCTGAGTAACAAAAACACGGCTGGAGGTATCACCATACCAAACAGTCTATACTACAAATCCATAGCTATAAAAACAGCCTGGTACTGGCTCAAAAATAGACACACAGATCAATGGATAAGTGTTGAAGACCCAGATAAAAGCCCACACAATTATAGCCATTTGGTCTTTGACAAAGGGTCCCAAAAACTCCAAAGGAAAAAGAACAGCATCTTCAACAAATGGTGCTGGCAAAACTTGTTGTCCACATGCAGAAGATTAAAACTCGATCTGTATTTGTTGCCATGTACAAGATTAATTCCAAATGGATCAAGGACCTCAGTATAAGGCCAGAGACTATAAAAACCTTAGTTGAAAGGTAGGGAATTCCCTCGAGCTGATTGGACTAGGCCAACATTTCCTAATTGTAAATCCAATAGTACAGTCAATACAACCAACACTCAACAAATGGGATCTTATGAAATTAAAAAGCTTCTATTCAGATAAAGAGATTGTAACTCAAGCACAAAGGCAACTCACAGAATGGGAGAAAATATTCACTAACCACATATCTGATAGAGTACTATTATCCAGAGTGCATAAAGAACTTAGAAAACTAAACACCAAGGAAACAAATGGCCCAATTAAAAAGTGGGCCTTGGAACTTAAAAGAAGCTTTACCAGGGACGAAATTGAAATGTCTAACAAATGTCTTTAAAAATGCTACGCATCCTTAGCCATCAGGGAAATGCAAATCAAAACGTCCCTGAGATATCATCTCACCCCGGTCAGGATGGAAAAAATCCACAATATAAAAAACACCAACTGCTGGAGGGGATGTGGAGAGAAGGGAACTCTCCTACATTGCTGGTAGGAATGCAGGTTTATACAACCACTCAGGTGAGCCATCTGGCGATTCTTAAAAAAGTTAAAGATTGAAATGCCATATGACCCAGCTATTCCACTATTGGGAATAATCCCCCATACAGTAAAAATTCACCTCGATAGCACAAGGACAACCATGTTCATAGCAGCACTGTTTACAATAGCAAAGTCATGGAATCAACCCAAATGCCCAACAGGTGACAAGTGGATAAGGAAAATGTGGTACATTTATACAATGGAATATTACTCAGCCATCAAAAATGATGAATTAATGAAATGTGCCAGGAAATGGATGGAATTAGAAAAAATTATATTGAGTGAAGTATTCCAGACACAGAAAATTAAGTGCTGTTTGTACTCCCTAATAGGTGGATCCTAGTACCAAACCCACTTAGTGACATACTCAAAGATAAATCTCTATAATACCTACAGTAATTGCTAGATTATAATCAGGGAGGGAAGGGGAAGAAGGGCCCCACCAGAAACAAGGAGAGAGGGGATCATGCTACAGCAGAGAAAATAGGCCACCATCAAGGACTGCAAGTAAGTAAGGAGACATCTGGTTGGGCTCGCAGGCTCTCCTTACTGGTCACTTGCATCTGATGGGGTATGATCTCACTAGAAAGGGAGAGCATAGACTCTGGAAGACAGAAGGTAACCATCCTGCAAATGGGAAGCACCCCCACCTCACAGTGGTCTCCTACTTTTATTCCATCTACCTTGAATCTACTTTTATAATAAGACTCTATTTTAGCAGCATTTTATCTCTGGCCAGGGGGTGATATCCAGTACCCATCAGGATGGAGCCAAGGGCGGTGCAGGAGCAGCAAAACTGAAAAAAAAAATCAACAAACCATAATTCAGAAAATCAGAGACTCTACATCAACCACCTGGAACCAGGCCAGCCTAATTTCTCCCCATCCTAAAGCTCAGGGAAATTTGTGGAAGAGGGGGCGGTAAGATTGTAAGAGCCTAAAGATGGGGAGGAGCAACGATATGCAAGATACTCCACACAAGTTAGGGCCAAAGTAATCAAAATAGGACTTTGCATGACCTGCACAATTACTAACATATCATTGAAACCACAAAGTCTAGCATGTATCACAGGCACTACAATCCTTAGAGGCAAGGGATTAGCAGCCACAATAGTGTTCCTATACTAAAAGGGAACAAAAAAGAGCTCTAAGCAATGCTACTGAGTCCTTACATCTCATCAGAGAGGAGGACCCAGAAGAAAGTTTGATATGCATACTAAAGGATGCTCCAGGAATGGGGGGGGGGGAAGCGGGGAAGCACTGGGAGAAAGGGAGGGAGGGGGAAAGGAAAGGGAAAAGGGAGGAGGGAGCAAGGGGATTCAGGAAAGGGTGGAGGGAGAGAGGGGAATGGGGTACTTATCAACTTTGTATGAGTGGAAGAAATAAATTTTTAAAAACTAAAAAAAAATAAATAATTAAAAATAGCTTCTACTTCAAAAAAATTAAAGTGCCGCAAAATTTAATAATCAGAAAAAAAATGGATGAACTTCCAAGTACACACAACTTACCAAATTGAATCAGTATGAATTGACTTATTTAAACAGTCCAATAACAAGTCACAAAGTTAAAGAAGTAATTACCAATCTTCCCACCAACAAAAGCTCAGGACTAGAGCAACAAGACTGTAATAGCCTATAGGTGGTCTGAAGTACTCTTGACCAACACACTCCAGCCATGATAGGTTTTCTGTACCTAGAAGGTCACTATAATGAAAATTTCCACTAGAGCTACACAGTGGTCCACTTATCATTTCCCCAAGGACTAATTAGGATCTTAGAAGAAACAACTGCTCTCAGAGAGTGCCTCAGGGGCAGGTGCTAGACAAGGAAAGAGGAACCTCCCCACTTATGACTTTGCCCACTGAAAAGCCACAGCAAATCAACAGAAATCTGACTCCCTACCAACGCAGATATCCCAAAGGGAGTCCTGTGATACACAAAATAGAGTTACAGAGGTGGGGCAGGGAGACAGAATAAGTTTGATGGAGGGATGGAGGATGGAGAGAAGGGTATGTGGATTTTAGGAGAGTAGGAGAGAAGGGAAGAATATAAGAAGGGTGTCATGGCAAAGGCATGAACCCAGTTGGTTTGTAAATAAATGAATTAATAAAAAATAGACAAAATAAAATAGATAAATACAGAAGTCTCAGAAAAAGAAGTATCAAGAAATTCAAATCATTTATTCATTCTGTGAGATATCTACCAAAACATAAAATCTTGCTGTACATAAATGTTAGGAATCGAAAGACAGAGGAGTTCTCCATCTTTAAGTCTTTTTTTCTAATTAATAAAAATGACTGCCTTTCTAATTTTTTTAAAAAGAAAAAAAAACTTAAAAGAGTAGTGAGAACTATTTAGAAGAGAACCAAAAGAGAATAAAATAAATATCTTGGAAGAACACACCCATTCGCATATTAAACTCATCTGGAATTTCTTTTTTTTAAGAAAATAAAGGTTCCATTATCTCCCCAAATACATTCATTCTTGTCTCTTAAGGAATGGTCTGGTCCACTGATTTTATACCTTCTCAGATGACTCTTATAAACTAGCTCTGCCTCCCAGCTGCTACTGAGCAACATTCCTCTAAGACTTTACTGTCCTTATCTCTTCAAGAAGTCAATATTTTTTGTTTTCCCAGCTCCCTCTACAATAGAAACCCTTGGGAGATATTTAGTGAGTGTGTATCCATACTCTAGAATGACTGATTGATGTTTCTAAAATATATAACAGCATCTGACTTGCTATTGATTTTTAGATCTGATATTATGCTAGGAAGATATGCAAACTCCAAAATTATATTGATTTGTCCTTCACAAAACAGCCTGAGATAAGTGTTTTAAAAAATTCTGTTTGTGAATGTTTGAAAAAGGCCCAGTGCATCTTAGAATCTGTTGAAAAGTTTCACTGGGAGAAACATCTGTCATTATTAAAAGTGGTTATCTATGGGAAAACACTTTAGTTCAATATTATTAAGGTCTTGCTTACCAATATTGAAGTTTCCCACTATGGTTGACCGTTCATGACTTTTAGCATTAGTTTCACAAAATTAGAAGGCACAACATCTAGTACATATTTACATGTAAAGTTTATTATTGGTGAATTTATCACTTTATTAACATACAGTATACTTCTTTATACATTCAGAATAATATTGGTATAATGTATACCTTGTCTGACACCAGAATAGCTATACCAGCTTGTTTTCAGTTTCCATTTGCTTAGCAGGTTGATTCCCATCTTTGTACTCAGAGTTTGTGGGTGTCTTTGTCCAGAAGGTATTTTGTGTACGTGTGTGTGTGTTTGTGTGTGTGTGTGTATCAGTAGGTACTTGAGTGTATGTGCCTGTACAGTCCTGAGGGTGATGTGAGGAATCATCCTGGATTGCTCTACCTCCTTATTGTTTTGCTTTGGGGTTTGCTAGATCTCACCTTCAGGAATAGGAATTGAATTGCAAGCTGCTGCCAGTTCTGCCAGCATTTTTACATAGGATCTGGGGATCTGAACTCAGATCCTTTTTTTATTATTTTTTTATTTTTATTATTATTTCCGCTCATACAAACTTAACAGGTACACTGGTCCCCTCCCTCTCTCCACCACCCTCTAACCCCCCTCCCCTCTCCCCTTCCTTCCCATCCCCAAGTGCCCCATCCCCAATCCCTGAAGCATCCTTTACTGTGCATGCCAAACTCTCCTCTGGGTCCTCCTCTCCAATGAAGTGCAAGGACCCAGTGGCATTTCCCAGAACCCTTTCCTGTATTCCCCTTAAGCTTTGGAACACTACTGTGACTGTCAGTCCCTAGCCTCCAAGGATCCTACCTAGTGCCTTTAGTCCATGCTAGACTTTGTGGGGTCAATAATGTCCTGGACATAGCACAGGTCATACAAAGTCCTATTATGACTGCTTTGGGCTTAACTTGTGTGGAGTATCTTGCATATCATTACTCTTCCCATCCTTGTGCTCTTAAAATCTTACTGCTCCCTCTTCCGCAAATTTCCCTGAGCTTCAGGATGGGGAGAGATTAGGCTGGCCTAGGTCCTGGTGGTTGATATAGAGTCTCTGTTGCTCTGAATTATGGTTTATTGATTTTTTTTTTTTGGTTTTGCTGCTCCTGCAATGCCTGTGGCTCCATCCTGATGGGTATTGGAAGTCACCCCTTGATGGTGGCCTATTATCTCTGCTGTAACATGGTCCCCTCTCTCTTTGTTTCTGGTGGGGCCCTCCTTCCCCATCCCTACTGTTTATAATCTTTACAATTACTGTAGGTATTACAGAGATTTGTCTTTGAGTGTCTCTAAGTGGGTTTGCTACTAGGATCCACCTATTAGGGAGTACATACGGCGCTTAATTTTCCATGTCTGAGATACTTCACTCAATATAATTGTTTCTAATTCCATCTATTTCCTGGCAAATTGCATTAATTCATCTTTTTGATGGCTGAGTAGTATTCCATTGTATAAATGTACCACATTTTCCTTAATCACTCATCAACTGTTGGACTTTTGGACTGATTCCATGACTTTGCTATTGTAAACAATCCCATTTACCATAGCCCCTAAAAAAAATGAAATACTTTGGTATAAACCTAATCAAGGAAGTAAGAGGCTTCTATAATAAAAACTTTAAATCCCTAAAGAAAGAAATTGCATAAGACACCAGAAGGTGGAAAGACCTCCCATGTTTCTGGATTGGCAGAATCAACATCATAAAAATGACCATCGTACCAAAGGCAATATACAGATTCAATGCTATACCAATTAAAATCTCAAAGCAATTCTTTAAAGAAGTTGACCAAACAATCTCAAAATGCATATGGAAGCACAAAAGACACAGGATAGCAAAAACAATCCTGAGTAACAAAAACATGGCTGGAGGTATCACCATACCAAACCTTAGTCTCTACTACAAATCCATAGTTGTAAAAATAGCCTGGTATTGGCTCCAAAATACACAGATCAAGGGTTGAAGACCCAAATATAAGCCTACACAACTACAGCCATTTGATCTTTGACAAAGGGGCCCAAAAAATCCAATGGAAAAAGAACAGCATCTTTAACAAATGGTGCTAGCAAAACTGGATATCCACATGCAGAAAATTAAAACTGGACCCATACTTGTCACCATGTACAAGAATTAATTCCAAATGAACTCAGATCCTTTGGCTTGAAAGACAAATCTTTAAACTCTGATCCAACTTCCATCCACAAGGTGTATTTCTTAAAAGACAACAGATTGTTGAGTTTCAATTTGTAAGTCACTCATGTAGTTTACATTTTTTATTATTATTATTATTTATTCAATTGTGCACGTGTATGTATGTGTATGTGTGCGCACGTGCACGTGTGTGTGTGTGTGTGTGTGTGTGTGTGTGTGTGTGTATGTAGAACCACAGGTGAATTTGGGAACCACCATGGACACCTCCACCTCCTCCTTGTTTACTCTGCCCCGGAATTCACAGGCTCTGCCCTACCAGGACCAGAAACGCAGGCCACCCCCACTTCTACCAGGTGTCTATAAATGGGATCTGGGATCAAAACTCAGGACCTTCTGCCTGCAAGGCAGAGGCTTAACCCCTGAGCCACCTCTCCAGCCCCTACATTTTTTTAAATAGTAAGTTGTGGCCATTTGCAGTTGTGGTTATTATTGAAATTATTGTGCTGTATCATGTGGCTTTTGGATTATTCTGGGTGGTTGGAAAATTGTATTTCTTTTCTTTCTCCCCTATTAGTAATTGAGATTTGCTAGCTTCCTGTCTTGGATATCATGTATCCCTCTCTTTCACTCTCAAGAAATTTAATCTTTTTAGTGTTTTTGTGAATGAGATATTTTCTTCTTCCTATGAGTTTATACTCCCTTAAGAATTTTCTGCAGTGCTGATTTGGTTGTCATGGATTGCTAAAGTTCATGTTAATTTTTAAATTTTTTTAAATTCTATAATTTTTCATATTGAGCGACATATCATAGAGAGCTTCTTGTTTGATCTTTTTTATTTGGGGTTATAGATGTCTCTTATGATAGAAGTAGATTTCTTCCTCTAGATATGTGAAATTTTATATTATAATTTATATGGATATGATAGATAGATATATCTAGATAGATAGACAGACAGACAGACAGATTTACATAAATTCTTCCTCCTGTCTGTGGATCATGAGATTGGTCTCTTAAAGGTATCCTTGAGTTCTTTTTTTTTTTTATCAAAATTTCTAAAACATTTATTTAGCTTCCTAAAATAAAGATTCATGCCTCAATTCAATCCTATGTTCATGTTTTACAACAAAACTTTTTAACATTTCTTAGTGAACATATTTCTTAGAGTCTCATTAATAAAATGAAAAAAAATGCATGTTAGAATTTGACTTAAATTTTAAGTTTGTTGATTTATAAAATATAGCTTGGTCTCTAAATTATCTTTTGTTTGTTTGTTTTGGGAGGTTGTCGTGTTTCTTGGCTTTTGAGACAGAGTCTCACTCTACCACTCAGGCTGGCTGGAGACGCTTCCTGCTTCAGCCCACCGTGCATTAGCATCAGCCCCCATGTCTGGCCTGGCTGTCATTTATCTAAAGCTCCATCCTGAGTGGTACATTTCAGAAAGCAGACAAACCCTCCAAAAGTCTCTGCTGACCTGTGTTCTAGTCTTCTGCTTCCTACCTCTTGCCCTCTCTGTGCTACTTTCTCTTTGATCTAGTCACTTTAGCTTCAAATTTTCTACTTACTTTTTTCAATCTACTTGAATCCTATTGATTTTTTTTTAAGTGTTTGCTTTTTGTGGTGCTAGAATTCTGGAACCTCTTCCATGCGGGACAAGCATTCCCTCACAGAACTATATCACAAAAGCGAAGATTATTTTTCTGTAGTTTTTGTAAATTTGTTTGTTTCTTATGACCATTTTGTTTCATTTTCCCATCTTTCTGTCTTCAAACATATTACACATATTCATATGAGTTTCTCTCCCATTGCCCCAGCATTCATAGTTTCTGAGGTACAATTCTCTGCTATATCTAGAAGTTCACTCTAAAGATAATTTTCCTTCCTCGAGTTCTTAGTACTTTGTATTTAGAGGGTTAGTCACTGGTAGAATTATTTCCTATGGGAATCCTGTCTAGGTAGTTAGAGTTTCCCAGCATAGTTTGCTTCTTGGGAGGTCCTGCTTGTTTACATCAGTTTTGTATAATTTTAATGTAATTTGTTTTGCTCCAAAGTCGACATTTTTGGTTCCTAGATGAAGAAGTCAAATTCTCTCCTCCAACACAAAAGATCTTACTGGCTACTTGTATGTTCTGGTAGACTTTTTGCATTTAAGCCAAGATGGTCTACCAGTTCTCATGGGGTTTTAGGTCCCATTGGAATCTTTCTTCTTGGGTGTTTCTCACAAGGCTCCAGCTGTCCCAGTTTCTCTAGGGTTGAGCTTCCAGCTCACTTTCAGAACCTTCTCTAGAAGGTTTAGCTCCAGCTTCTCACTTAGCTTGATCCTGCCTTCATCCTGAGATCTTTCTTTCTTCACACCATTCACTCAGCCTGAATCAGTTCAACTTTCTCCTCTCTGGTTCCTTCCAACCTCCTTCTCCTTCATTCACCTTGTATGTTTTCACTCCTTCTCTTTTTTTTAAAATTATTTATCCAATTATGCATGTGTGTGTGCGTGTGTGTACAACCACGGGTGAATTCGGGAACCACCATGGACCGCCTCCACCTCCTCCTTGTTTACTCTGTCCTGGGATTCACAGGCTCTGCCCTACCAGGACCAGAAACACAAGCCGCCCCCGCTTCTGACTGGCTTCTAAACGTGGGGTTTAGGGTCCGAACTTAGGACCTTTCGCCTGCAAGGCAGAGGCTTAACCCCTGAGCCACCTCTCCAGCCCCTCCTTCTCCTTTTAAACCAGTGACTTTCAAACTTATTTTTGCTTATTATTTACCTGACTAGCTTTAAAAAAAAAATTAAGAAGGAACCAGGCATGGTGGTACGTTCCTGAAATCTTAGCATTTGGGAAACTCAAGAGGGAGGATAACAAAATTCAAGCCAGCCTGGGATGTATAGGAATAACTTCTTTAAAACACACAAACAACAGAAAAGAATGCAGAATCACAAAAAAATAAAAAAGGTAAAAACAAACACATGTTTACTTCAATGCATTTTAAAAAAGAATTGCTGTAGCTGATCCTCCTTGGACATGGTTATTCTCTCTCTCTCTCTCTCTCACTTTCTTATCTCTCTTTCCATTTTCTTTCTCCTTCTCCATCTTTTTCTTTCTACCCTCCATTTCTGTCTCTTTCTCTCTCTTCCTTCCCTACCTCCCTTCTTTCTGTCTGTTAATGTCTTTTCTTTTTTTTTTTTATTTCAGCTCATACAAACTTATTAGGTACACCAGTTCCCTCCCTCCCTCCTCCTTCCCCCATACCCCTTGCTCCCCCTCCCCATCCCTCTCCCTCCCCATCCCCCAGTGCCTCCCACCCCCATTCCCAGAGAGTCCTTTCTTGTGCATGTCTGATTTTCCTCTGGGCCCTCCTCTCCGATGACGTACAAGGACCCAGTGGCCTTTCCCGAACCCTTTCCCGTGTTCCCCTTAGGTATAGGAACACTGCTGTGGCTGCCAATGCTTTGCCTCCAAGGATCTTGGTGCCTTTAGCAGATGCTAGACTTTGTGAAGTCAACAGTGTGTTGGACAATGCGCAGGGCATGCAAAGTCCAATTATGATTGCTTCAGCCCTAACTAGTATAGAGTATCTTACATATCATTGCTCCTCCCATCCTTATGCTCTTACACTCTTACGGCCCCCTCTTCCGCAAATTTCCTTGAGCTTCAAGATGGGGAGAGACTAAGCTGGCCTAGTTCTAGGTGGTTGATATAGAGTCTCTGAAGTTCTGGATTGTGGTTTGTTGATTTTCTTTTGCAGTTTTGCTGCTCCTGCAATGCCCTTCACTCCATCCTGGTGGGCATTGTATGTTACCCACTGGCCAGAGACAAAAAGCTGTTAGAGTCTTGTGATAAAAGCACATTCAAAAGTAGATGTAATAAAAGTGGGAAACCACAGTGAGGGAGGGGTCTATCACCAATTTGCAAAATTGTTATTTTTTATCTGCCAGACTATATGCCCTCCTCTTCTGGTGAGATCACTCCCCCTCAGTAGTAAATGATCAGGAACAAAAGTCTGTGAACTTAATCAGATGTCTCATTACTTATTTGGGTCCTTGGTGGAGGCCTATTTTCCCTGCTGTAACATAGTCCCTTCTCTCCTTCTTTCTGGTGTGGCCCTCCTACCCCATCCCTCCTGTTCATAATCCTTGGAATTACTGTCTCTAGGTGGGCTGGGTGGGTTTGGTACTAGGAGCCACCTATTAGGGAGTACATATGGCGCTTAATTTTCTGGGTCTGGGATACTTCACTTAATATAATTGTTTCTAATGACATCCATTTCCCGGCAAATTCCAGTAATTCATCATTTTTGATGGCTGAGTAGTACTCCATTGTATAGATGTACCACCTTTCCTTATCCACTCGTCAACTGTTGGACATTTGGGCTGATTCCATGACTTTGATATTGTAAACAGTGCTGCTATGCACATGGTCGAGCTTGTGCTATCGAGGTGAACCTCTGCTGTATGGGGGGTTATTCCCAAAAGTAGAAGAGCAGGGTCATATGGCATTTCAATCTTTAATTTCTTTAAGAATCTCCAGACGGCTCGCCAGAGTGGCTGTATGAGCCTGCATTCCCACCAGCAATGTAGGAGAGTTCCCCTCTCTCCACATCCTCTCCAGCATTTGTCGTTGTTAGTACTGTGGATTTTTGCCATCCTGACCGGGGCGAGATGATATCTCAGGTAAGTTTTGATTTGCATTTCCCTGATGGCTAAAGAAGTGGAGCATTTTTTAAGATATTTGTTAGACATTTTAATTTCATCCCTGGTAAAGTTTCTTTTAAGTTCCAGGGCCCATTTTTTAATTGGGCCATTGGTTTCCTTGGTGTTTAGTTTTCTAAGTTCTTTGTGCACTCTGGACAATAGAGCTCTATCAGATATGTGGTTAGTGAAGATTTTCTCCCATTCTGTGGGTTGCCTTTGAGCTCACGTTACAATCTCTTTATCTGAACAGAAGCTCTTTAATTTCACAAGATCCCAACTGTTGAGAGTTGGTAGCAGTGACTGTGCCATTGGATGTCTGTTTAGGAAATATTGGCCTAGCCCAATCAGCTCGAGGGAGTTCCCTATCCTTTCAACTATGGTTTGTATAGTCTCTGGCCTGATATCAAGGTCCTTGATCCATTTGGAATTAAGTCTTGTACATGGTGACAAGTACGGGTCCAGCTTTAATCTTCTGCATGTGGAGATCCAGTTTTGCCAGCAGCATTTGTTGAAGATGCTGTTCTTTTTCCATTAGATTCTTTGGGCCCCTTTGTCAAAGACCAAATGGATGTAACTTTGTGGGCTTATATCTGGGTCTTCAATCCTTATCCATTGATCTGTGTGTCTATTTTGGAGCCAGTACCAGGCTGTCTTTACAACTATGGATTTGTAGTATAGACTAAGGTTTGGTATGGTTATACCTCCAGCTGTATTTTTGTTACTCAGGATTGTTTTTGATATCCTGGGTCTTTTGTGCCTCCATATGAACTTTGAGATTGTGTGGTCAACTTCTTTGAAGAATTGCTTTGGGATTTTGATTGGTATAGCATTGAATCTGTATATTGCCTTTGGTAGGATGGTCATTTTCACGATGTTGATTCTGCCAATCCAGGAACAAGGGAGGTCTTTCCACCTTCTGGAGTCTTCTGCTATTTCTTTCTTTAGGGTTTTAAAGTTTTCATTGTAAAGGTCTTTTACCTCCTTACTTAGGTTTATACCAAGGTATTTCATTTTATTAGGGGCTATAATAAATGGTATTGTTTCTCTCAAGGCTTTTTCACTTCTTTCATTCTGGGCATACAGGAAGGCCTCTGATTTTTGCACATTTATTTTGTATCCTGCCACCCTGCTGAACTTCTCAATTAGTTCCAGGAACTTCCTGGTGGAGTTTTTGGGATCACTCAGGTATAAGATCATGTCATCTGCAAGTAGGGATAGCTTGACTTCTTCCTTGCTGATTTGAATCCCTCTTATGTCCCTTTCTTGTCGTATGGCTTCAGCTAACACTTCAAGTACAATATTGAATAGAAGTGGTGAGAGTGGACAGCCTTGTCTAGTTCCTGATCAAAGTGGGAATGCTTCCAATTGTTCCCCATTGAGCATAATCCTTGCTGTGGGCTTGTTGTATACAGCTTTTATTATATTGATAAAGGTTCCTTCCATTCCTACTGTCTCTAGCGTTTTGATCATAAAAGGCTGTTGGATCTTGTCAAAAGCTTTTTCTGCATCTATCGAGAGTATCATGTGGTCTTGGACTTTGGACTGGTTTACATGATGAATTACATTTATTGATTTGCGTATGTTGAACCAACCTTGTGTGCCGGGGATGAAGCCTACTTGGTCCCCATGAATGATCTTTTTAATATGTTTTTGAATCCGATTTGCTAAGACTTTGTTGAGAATCTTTGCGTCTGTGTTCATCAGGGAGATCGGCCTATAGTTTTCTTTTTTAAGCGAATCTTTATTAGGTTTTGGGATTAAAACGATATTAGCTTCATAGAAGGAATTTGGTAGTGTTCCTTCCTTTGCTATTTGATGGAACAGTTTAAGGAGTATTGGTGTTATTAACTCCTTAAATGTCTGGTAGAACTCTGTGCTGAATCCATCTGGTCCAGGACATTTTTTGGTGGGAAGATTCGAGATTACTTCCTCAATTTCCTTATATGTTATAGGACTATTTAAATAATTCACAACTTCCTGATTCAATTTAGGTAAGTTGTGTTTACTTAGAAATTCATCCATCTCTTGTGTGTTATCAAACTTCACAGAGTATAAGTTTTTGAAATATGATGTTATAATTCTCTGGATTTCTTGGGTATCAGTAGTGATAACTCCATGTTCATTTCTAATTTTGATAATTTGGGTTTTCTCTCTCTTGCTTTTGGTTAGTTTAGCTAGAGGTGTATCAATCTTATTGATTTTTTCAAAGAACCAGCTTTTTGACTGGTTGATTTTTCTATTGTTTTCTTAATCTCGATTTCAGATATTTCTCCCCTTATTTTGCTAATCTCCTCTCTTCTACTACTTTTGGGATCAGATTGCTCTAGTTTCTCTAAAGCTTTAAGCTGCATTGTTAAGTTTCTGATGTTTCCATTTTTTTGACGTAGGCATTAAGAGCTATGAACTTACCTCTTATAACAGCTTTCATTGTGTCCCAGAGATTTTGGTAAGTTGTATTTTCATTATCATTCACTTTCAAGAAATCTTGAATTTCCTTTTTAATTTCTTCCTGAATCCAGTTCTCATTCAGCATCATAGTGTTAAGTTTCCAGGAGTTAGTGTATTTTCTCTTGTTTGATGTGTTGTGGATGTCCAGCTTTAGGCCGTGATGGTCTGATAGGGCACAGGTTAGAATTTCAACTTTCTTGTATATGTGTAGATTCATTTTGTGGCCCAATATGTGATCTATTTTGGAGAAAGTTCCATGTGCTGCTGAGAAAAATGTGTATTCTTTGGTGCGTGGGTGAAAAGTTCAATAGAGATCTGTAAGGTCCATTTCTTTCAGGGTTTGATTAAGTTCCAAAGTGTCTCTGTTAAGCTTTTAACCTGTTGATCTATCCCATGTTGAGAGGGCGGTGTTGAAGTCCCCAAGAATTATCGTCTGGGGGTTGATTACTTGCTTTAGTCCCTGTAGGGTTTTCTTAATGAATGTGGAGGAGCCCGTATTGGGTGCATATATGTTCAGTATTGTGAAGTCTTCCTGGTGAATTGTACCTGTGACTGAAATGTAGTATCCATCCGTGTCTCTTATAATTTTCTTTGGTTGGAAATCCACTTTGTCTGATAGCATAATGGCTACCCCTGCCTGTTTTCTGTTTCCATTTGCTTGTAGAATTGTTGACCAGCCTTTTATTTTTAGAGCGTGCCTATCTTTTGTGGTGAGATGGGTTTCCTGCAGGCAGCAGATTGATGGATTGTGATTTTTAATCCATGTTTGTAATCTGTGTCTCTTGATCGGTGAATTAATTCCATTAACATTTAGTGTTATAATGGAGAAACTATTGTTAATTCCAGACATTTATTATGTTTAGTAGCTTTTATATGTATATTGCTTCGTTTTTAATGATGTTATACTTGCTTTCTGTTCTCCTGGATATGCCTGTTTTTTTCTTCACGCTTGAGTATCATTTCTAGCATTTTTTGAAGGCCTTCCCTTAAAGTTGTCTTTGTGCTGGAAAATTTTTCTTCCTCCCTCGATCATGACAGATAGTTTTGCAGGGTAAATCAGCCTGGGTTGACATTTTTGCTCATTCAATACTTGAAGTATGTCTCTCCAAGCTCTTCTTGCTTTTACTGTTTCGACTGAGAAGTCATTTGTTATTTTAATAGGTTTACCTTTAAAAGTGACTTGTTTTTTCTCCCTTGAAGCTCTCAGCACCAGTTCTTTATCTTGAATGTGGAGTGTTTTAACTATTATTTGCCGCGGCGTGCTTCTATTTTGGTCGTATCTGTTTGGGGTGCGGAATGCCTCTTGTATATGGATGGGCCTCTCTTTTTTTAGATGAGGAAAGTTTTCCTTGATGATCGTTTGAAAAATTTCCTCAGGGGTGGTATTTTGAGATTCTTGCTCTGGTATTCCACTGAATACGCATGTTAGGCTTTTTCAGGGTGTCCCATATCTCTTGGATATTTCTCTCAAGTATCTTTTTGGCTTTAACAACCTCTTCCATTGAGCTGGTTAGTACTCCCACTTTATCTTCAAGGTCTGAAATTCTGTTTTCTGCTTTGTTAGTTCTGTTGATAAGACTCTCTGTGGCGTTCTAGGTTGAAGATAACTTGTCTTTTAGCTCAGTTTTAAACTCTGCTTGAGTTTGTTTTAACTGCTCTATGCCAGTTTTTGTTTCTTGCACTGTTTTTCTCAACTCCTCCAGATGTCTGTTGTGTTCCTCTTCAAAGCGATTGATTCGATTATGTAATTCCTCCCGGATTTCCTCTTTCATAGTATTGAACATGGTAATGATCATATTTTGAAAGTTTTTATCCTGGGTGGGGCTTTCTTGGCCTTTTTCCGTGGGTTTGTTCTTGTTGGAGTCTAACATTATGGGATTAATTTCTTCAGTGGGAAATTTGTTTACTTGATTGTTGCTTCTCATGGATTTGCACTTTGACTTTGGCATTGTCATTTTAACTCTTAAGATCTCTCAATTTCACTAAACTGAATTATTTGGCCTGGGGTCCTGGTGGTCGGGGCGGGCGGAGACTTACCTAGGTCGTGGGGTGAGGCCCGGCTGGACCGTGCGCGCGTCCCGACCGGTGAAGCGGGGTGGGGTGCAAAGGGGGGATGGGGGCGACGGCGTGGAGCTATTTAACCCGAGGGCAGCTGGGGCGGGGCCCGGGTGCAGGGGGAGGTCCTCCTCGTCCCGCGCGTGCGGCTCCGCCTGGATGGTGGGAGTAGGAGCCAGGTCCCTGTGGGCCGACCTGGGGTCCTGGTGGGCAGTGCGGGGGGAGGGGTACTCACCAGCTAGGGCGCGGGGTTGAGGCCCGGCTGGACCGCGCACGCACGCGTCCGACCTGCGGAGCGGGGTGGGGTGCAAAAAAGTCTCCTTGAGTTCTTGGACATTTTGCATCTGCTCATTTCTTGATGGTTACTTGTTTACATATGTCTGAACGTACTGCTGTCTTAACCTAGTTCTTCATCTTTGAGATGTAATCTTTGTTGCTGCTATCTTCCAATATGTTTATTCTTTAACTGATTGTCTCATTTGTTCATTTGTCTCATTTGCATTTCCAGTTGATTATTCTCATTTGTCTTCTAAGTTTTCCCCAAGTTTTTTAATTCTTCCACAAACTGATGATAATTTCAACCATTATGTTCTCTTCCATATTCATACCTTAAACTGCTTTCCTTACTTCAGTCTTCTTTTCAGATTTTCTGTGATCATTCATCCTGTTTTCATTTTGTTTGTTTTAGTTTTTGTACTTATTTTCTGAGACAAGATTTCTTGTAACATAGGCTGGCCCTGAACTGTGTATCCCAGAATGATCTTGAGCTCCTGATTCTCCTGCCCCTTGTCTTAACATGGTGCAAGATGTGTGTGACTGTGCCCAGCTGCCATGATCCTTTATAAAGGAAGGACTTTAAAATGTTTTTCTAACATTACAGCAATCTTTTTTCACAGCTTTAGATACTGAAAGTCTGTGACCTTGTGGAGGTAGTGCAGCAACACATTTTTCACATGCTTTTGTTTCTGTGTAGTGCTTGAGTTTCTGTTGGAATTGCTATGTTTTTACAGTTTTCATTTTTGCTCTTCACTCACCCCTTTTTATGATCATTTAATTTTACATGAGTCTTACTAGCAAACTGCTATAATTTAGATCTGTATTCTCCACTACTACTCAGAGGGGAAGGGAAATCTGATGATTTTAACAGTCACAATGATTTGACAGTAATTGTGGTGTTGATCATAGTTTGTTTTACTTGTGTCCCCTTATGGTCCATAGATGTCATATTACTATATTGTTTTGAGAAATGCATTTTTAGACCTAAATAATTAATCGAGTCAAATAGCTTGATAATTAATAAATCAGATAGGAAAATGAGATGGAACTAGAAAAAGAAATGAATAAAATATGAATGATAAGAAAGTAAGAAATAATAAATTATAGAGGAAGTATATAGGAAGTAGAGCTGAAAGTCTATTGAAGAGAGATCCAAGCTAAACTAAAATATTATATGTATAAAGTAAATGCATGTAAATAAAATAAAGTCAAGAAATGAAACAAAAGGTATTATTATCTCAGTATTTTTTCCTCATTGATATGAAGGTGGTTGCTCTCTTCCTGTCCACTGAAACGTCTGTGCAAGTAGAAGAAAGGTTGTTGCTCATTCACTTTTTAATCCAATTTCCCTTTAAGTAGAAGAGGGGAAATCCAATCTCTAGTTTATTGTCACTGTGGTGCTCTTGTTCAGGAGGGGAGAGCAAACTTTTGGCAACTCCTGCTGACCTTTGCCCAGCATGATCAGTTCAGAGAGACCAGGCAGCAGTTGGTGATCATTACTGGATGTTTCTTTATGGCAGTCTCACTTAGGTTTATTTTTTTTTTACTTCAAGTGTCTTCTAAAAATATAGTCTTTGTTTTTATCATGATTACTCTTGTACATTGAGCAGCACACTGGCAGTTTCTTATGCACGTTTTACCCAGAAGATTAAATTCTTAATTATAATTATTCACTATTACATGGCTTATGAATTTTTATTTATGTGATAATATTAATTAATAATAATTTTTTATTTCTATCTTGTTCTTATCTAGTAACCTTATCAGTAAGCTCTCTCCCTAGAACTTAGAACACATGAAAGGGTTGTGTTGCTGTTATTCTACTTGTTACTTATAAATTCATGACAAAACAGCTTAAGGGAACATGCCATTTTACTTTCTTTTATAATAATTCAGTCATAATTCTCAATCCATTTTAGCAGAAAAGTCCACACCAAGCCCAGCGGTGAAGGGAACTGGCCACACCATATCCATATACCCACAGGACTAATGAGAGAGAGAAAATCCTTACTTAACAAACCAGTATTTCTGGCCAAGTATACCAAAGGATGCCAATCTTCTTAACCAGCTTCCTCCATCTTATTCAGCTCTCTAGGAACTAGCTCCATCCACCATGGGTTGGACCTTTCCATCAATATCCTGCACACTCACTCAGAGCTTAACTCAGACACTAATTTCTTACAACTTTCAAATTGACACTTGTATGTAGCTAGGACAGATAGGTTGTTAAGGAAAATGAAGAAAGGGGAGGAAGGTGAATTTGTAAAGTTTTCTAAGAGAAAAATTTTCAGTGTCCTTATCTTCTTTAAATTTGATGAAGTCTGTGACATGAAAAGCAAAATATACACATAGTGCACAATATTATAATATTTTGGAAGAAATAAAATAACTGGGATCATTTCTTTTATGTGAATATTATGATTTAGCTTAAGGTAATGTACAATAGATTGTATATACTTATGGATATATATTAACTTCAATAAAGAATTTTCTTGAAAAATTTACTTAATTTTGTAGTGGTAAGCAGACTAACTCTGTAAATCTGCAATTATGCTACCATTTACTGTTTTGAAAAGTTCCACTTGATGCTAATTATGCTTAATGATTATAGTTCTTAACAGTAATTATAGTGGAAAATCTGTAAAGTAGAATTACCTTTAGTAGGCTAGATTTTTTGTTTGAGAGAAACAGAGGGAGAGACATACACACATACACAAAGAAAAATGAAAGATTGAGGGATAGACATACACACAAAGAGAATGGAAGAGAGAGACTGAGATATGCACATATGTATATAAATAGAGTTAAAGAGAGACACACAATGAATAAAGAGAGAAAAAGAAGACTAACACTTTAACAATACAACTGTCTTAAACATCTTGAATAATTTTTAAGACATCGCTGGAATAATAATGAATAATGGGCTCTTTGATAAGTTCTATGTTTTCAATGCTCAGAATATTTTAATTGCTATAGAGATTACCATAAACTAGAAGATATGTAAGCAACAAATATTATTATTCACATTCATGGATACTGCGAAGTCCAAAATGAAGTGCTTTATGAGGGCCCAATGTGCAGCTCACAGATGAGAGCTTCCAATTGTGATAGTTAAGCTTGGGTGTCAACTTTACACACCTGGTATTAACTAACATAAATAAATGTTCCTTACAGAAAAGTCAGTCGCTCTTAGTTCTCAAATATTACTTTCACAATTTTAAAAATAAAATTCCTTTTCAAAATTTAATTCCAAAGGGAGAAAATGGTACAATATATGCACAGAGAAACAAAAGAAATGAAAAGAATAGAAAAATATCTGTCCTTCCCTCCACTCCGCCTCCCGGGACGCGCGTGCACGGTCCAGCCGGGCCTCACCGCATGTGACCTAGGTAAGTTCGGTCCCCGCCCACCCCCAGACCCCAGGCCGCCCAAGAGACCCAGCTTCTCCCACCATCCAGCCAGAGCCGCTGGGCAGGGCCTGGGAGGAGGAGGAGGACACACCCTCTGTGCCCGGGCCCTGCCCCAAGGTCCCACAGGTTAAATAGCACCCCACCTATGCCCCATCCTCCCTTCCCCCACTCCACCGCCCGGGACGCGCAGGGTCCAACCTGGACTCACCTCGATCTAGGTAAACTCCGTCTCCACCCACCCCCAAAACCCCAGGCCAAATAATTCAGTTTAGTTAAAAACGCACAGAAATTGAAAGAAGATCTTAAGAGTTAAAAACGACAATGCCAAAGTCAAAGTGCAAATCCATAAGAAACAACACTCAAGTAAACAAATCTAACGCTGAAGGAATTAATCCCATAATGTTAGACTCCAACCACAACAAACCCATGGAAAATGGCCAAGAAAGCCTGACCCAAGATAACGACCTTCAAAATATGATAATTACCATGTTCAATACTATGAAAGAGGAAATCAGGGAGGAATTAAATAATCGAATCAATCGCTTTGAAGAGGAACACAACAGACACTTGGAGGAGTTGAGAAAAACAGTGCAAGAAACAAAAACTGGCATAGAGCAGTTAAAGCAGACTCAAGCAGAGTTTAAAACTGAGCTACAAGACAAGTTATCTTCAACCCAGAACGCCACAGAGTCTTATCAGCAGAACTAATGAAGCAGAAAACAGAATTTCAGACATTGAAGATAAAGTAGGAGTATTAACCAGCTCAATGGAAGAGGTTGTTAAAGCCAAAAAGATACTTGAGAGAAATATTCAGGAGATATGGGACACCCTGAAGAAGCCTAACTTGTGTATTCATGGAATACCAGGGCAAGAATCTCAAAATACCACCACTGAGGAAATTTTTCAAACGATTATCAAGGAAAACTTTCCTCATCTAAAAAAAGAGAGGCCCATCCATACACAAGAGGCATTCCGCACCCCAAACAGATATGACCAAAATAGAGGCTCGCCAGGGCAAATAATAGTCAAAACACTCCACATTCAAGATAAAGAACTGGTGCTGAGAGCTTCAAGGGAGAAAAAACAAGTCACTTTTAAAGGTAAACCTATTAAAATAACAAATGACTTCTCAGTCGAAACAGTAAAAGCAAGAAGAGCGTGGAGAGACATACTTCAAGTATTGAATGAGCAAAAATGTCAACCCTGGATGATTTACCCTGCAAAACTATCAGTCATGATCGAGGGAAAAAGAAAAATCTTTCAGCACAAAGACAACTTGAAGGGATACATGTCCACCAAACCAGGCCTTCAAAAAATGCTAGAAATGATACTCAAGCGTGAAGAAAAAAACAGGCATATCCAGGAGAACAGAAGGCAAGTGTAACAACATTGAAAGCGAAGAAATATACTTATAAAAACTATTAAACATAATAAATGTCTGGAATTAAAAATAGTTTCTCCATTATAACACTAAACGTTAATGGAATTAACTCACCAATCAAGAGACACAGATTACAAATTTGGATTAAAAATCACAATCCATGAATCTGCTGCCTGCAGGAAACCCATCTCACCACAACAGATAGGCATGCCCTAAAAATAAAAGGCTGGTCAACAATTCTACAAGCAAATGGAAGCAGAAAACAGGCAGGGGTAGCCATTATGATATCAGACAAAGTGGACTTCAAACCAAAGAAAATTATAAGAGACACGGATGGATACTACATTTTAGTCACAGGTACAATTCACCAGGAAGACTTCACAATACTGAACATATATGCACATTCATTAAGAAAACACTACAGCATCTAAAGCAAGAAATCAACCCCCAAACAATAAATCTTGGGGACTTCAACACCACCCTCTCAACATGGGATAGATCAACAGGTCAAAAGCTTAACAGAGACACTTTGGACCTTAATCAAACCCTTAAAGAAATGGAACTTACAGATCTCTATCGAACTTTTCACCCACACACCAAAGAATACACATTTTTCTCAGCAGCACACGGAACTTTCTCCAAAATAGATCAATACTGGGCCACAAAACGAATCTACACATATACAAAAAAGTTGAAATTCTAACCTGTGCCCTATCAGACCACCATGGCCTAAAGCTGGACATCCACAAAACACAACAAACAACAAAAAATACACTAACTCCTGGACACTTAACAATGTAATACTGAATGAGAACTGGATTCAGGAAGAAATTAAAAAGGAAATTCAAGATTTCCTGAAAGCAAACGATAATGAAAATACAACTTACCAAAGTCTCTGGGACACAATGAAAGCTGTTTTAAGAGGTAAGTTCATAGCTCTTAATGCCTACATCAAAAAAATGGAAACATCAGAAATAAACAACTTAACAATGCAGCTTAAAGCTTTAGAGAAACTAGAGCAATCTGGTCCCAAAGTGGTAGAAGAGAGGAGATTAGCAAAATGAGGAGACATATATCTGAAATCGAGATTAAGAAAATGATAGAAAAAATCAACCAGTCAAAAAGCTGGTTCTTTGAAAAAATCAATAAGATTGATACACCTCTAGCTAAATTAACCAAAAGCAAGAGAGAGAAAACCCAAATTAACAAAATTAGAAATGAACATGGAGTTCTCACTACTGATACCCAAGAAATCCAGAGTATTACAACATCGTATTTCAAAAAATTATACTCTGTGAAGTTTGACAACACAAAAGAGATGGATGAATTTCTAAGTAAACACAACTTACCTAAATTGAATCAGGAAGTTGTGAATTATTAAAATAGTCCTATAACATATAAGGACATTGAAGAAGTAATCTCAAAACTTCCCACCAAAAAATGTCCTGGACCAGATGGATTCAGCACAGACTTCTACCAGACATTTAAGGAGTTAATAACACCAATACTCCTTAAACTGTTCCATCAAATAGCAAAGGAAGGAACACTACCAAATTCCTTCTATGAAGCTAATATCGTTTTAATCCCAAAACCTAATAAAGATTCACTTAAAAAAGAAAACTATAGGCCGATGTCTCTGATGAACACAGACGCAAAGATTCTCAACAAAGTCTTAGCAAATCGGATTCAAAAACACATTAAAAAGATCATTCATGGGGACCAAGTAGGCTTCATCCCCGGCACACAAGGTTGGTTCAACATACGCAAATCAATAAATGTAATTCATCATGTAAACCAGTCCAAAGTCCAAGACCACATGATACTCTCGATAGATGCAGAAAAAGCTTTTGACAAGATCCAACAGCCTTTTATGATCAAAACGCTAGAGACAGTAGGAATGGAAGGAACCTTTATCAATATAATAAAAGCTATATACAACAAGCCCACAGCAAGGATTATGCTCAATGGGGAACAATTGGAAGCATTCCCACTTCAATCAGGAACTAGACAAGTCTTAGCTGAAGCCATAAGACAAGAAAGGGACATGAGAGGGATTCAAATCGGCAAGGAAGAAGTCAAGCTATCCCTATTTGCAGATGACATGATCTTATACCTGAGTGATCCCAAAAACTCCACCAGGAAGCTCCTGGAATTAATTGAGAAGTTCAGCAGGGTGGCAGGATACAAAATAAATGTGCAAAAATCAGAGGCCTTCCTATATGCCCAGAATGAAAGAAGTGAAAAAGCCCTGAGAGAAACAATCCCATTTACTATAGCCCCTAAAAAAATGAAATACCTTGGTATAAACCTAGCCAAGGAGGTAAAAGACCTTTACAATGAAAACTTCAAAACCCTAAAAAAAGAAATTGCAGAAGACACCAGAAGATGGAAAGACCTCCTTTGTTCCTGGATTGGCAGAATCAACATCGTAAAAATGACCATCCTACCAAAAGCAATATACAAATTCAATGCTATACCAATTAAAATCCCAAAGCAATTCTTCAAAGAAGTTGACCAAACAATCTCAAAGTTCATATGGAGGCACAAAAGACCCAGGAGAGCAAAGACAATCCTGAGTAACAAAAACACTGCTGGAGGTATCACCATACCAAACCTAAGTCTATACTCCAAATCCATAGTTATAAAGACAGCCTGTTACTTGCTCCAAATAGACACACAGATCAATGGATAAGGGTTGAAGACCCAGATATAAGCCCACACAACTACAGCCATTTGGCCTTTGACAAAGGGGCCCAAAGAATCCAATGGAAAAAGAACAGCATCTTCAACAAATGGTGCTGGCAAAACTGGAACTCCACATGCAGATTAAAGCTGGACCCGTACTTGTCACCATGTACAAGACTTAATTCCAAATGGATCAAGGACCTTGATATCAGGCCAGAGACTATAAAAACCATAGTTGAAAGGATAGGGAACTCCCTCGAGCTGATTGGGCTAGGCCAACAGTTCCTAAACAGACATCCAATGGCACAGTCACTGCTACCAACTCTCAACAGTTGGGATCTTGTGAAATTAAAGAGCTTCTGTTCATATAAAGAGATTGTAACACGAGCTCAAAGGCAACCCACAGAATGGGAGAAAATCTTCACTAACCACACATCTGGTAGAGCTCTGCTGTCCAGAGTGCACAAAGAACTTAGAAAACTAAACACCAAGGAAACCAATGGCCCAATTAAAAAATGGGCCCTGGAACATAAAAGAAACTTTACCAGGGATGAAATTAAAATGTCTAACAAATATCTTTAAAAATGCTCTACTTCTTTAGCCATCAGGGAAATGCAAATCAAAACTTCCCTGAGATATCATCTCGCCCTGGTCAGGATGGAAAAAATCCACAATACAAACCACAACAAATGCTGGAGAGGATGTGGAGAGAGGGGAACTCTGCTACATTGCTGGTGGGAATGCAGGCTCATACAGCCACTCTTGTGAGCCATCTGGAGATTCTTAAAGAAATTAAAGATTGAAATGCCATATGACCCTGCTATTCCACTTTTGGGAATAACCCCCCATACAGCAGAGGTTCACCTCGATAGCACAAGCATGACCATGTTTACAGCAGCACTGTTTACAATAACAAAGTCATGGAATCAACCTAAATGTCCAACAGTTGACGAGTGGATAAGGAAAGGTGGTACATTTATACAATGGAGTACTACTCAGCTATCAAAATGATGAATTACTGGAATTTGCTGGGGAAATGGATGTCATTAGAAACAATTATATTAAGTGAAGTATCCCAAACCCAGAAAATTAAGCGCCGTATGTACTCCCTAATATGTGGCTCCTAGTACCAAACCCACCCAGCCCACCTTGAGACACTCATTGGTAAATCTATGTATTACCTACAGTAATTGCAAGAATTATGAACAGGAGGGATGGGGTTGGAGGGCCACACCAGCAACAAGGAGAGAAGTGACCATGTTACAGTAGAGAAAATAGGCCTCCATCAAGGACTGCAAGTAAGGAAAGTGACATCTGGTTAAATTCACAGATGTTCGTTCCTGATCATTTACAATTGAGGGAGTATGATCTCACCAGAAGGGGAGGGCATATAGTCTGGCAGATAAAAAGTAACCATTTTGCAAAGGGTGATTGACCCCTCCCTCACTGTGTTTTCCTACTTTTATTGCATCTACCTTTGAATGTGCTCTTATAATAAGACTCCAGTTTAACAGCTTTTTGTCTCTGGCCAGGGGGTGACATACAGTGCCCAGCAGGATGGAGTGAAGGGCATTGCAGGAGCAGCAAAACTGCAAAAGAAAATCAACAAACCACAATCCAGAACTTCAGAGACTCTATCAACCACCTAGAACTAGGCCAGACTAATCTCTCCCCATCCTGAAGCTCAGGGACATTTGCGGAAGAGGGGGCGGTAAGAGTGTAATGTAAGAGCAAAAGGATGGGAGGAGCAATGATTTGCAAGATACTCCACACAAGTTAGGGCCGAAGCAATCATAATTGGACTTTGCATGCCCTGTGCAATGTCCAACACACTATTGACCTCACAAAGTCTAGCATCTGCTAAAGGCACCAAGATCCTTGGAGGAAAGGGATTGGCAGCCACAGTAGTGTTCCTATGCTTAAGGGGAAGAAAGGAAAGGGTTCAGGGAAATGCCACTGGGTCCTTGTATGTCATCGGAGAGGAGGGCCCAAAGGAGAGTCAGGCATGCACAAGAAAGGACTCTCTGGGAATTGGAGCGGGAGGCACTGGGAGATGGGGAGTGAGGGGTGAGGGGAGGGGGAGCAGGGGGTTCGGGGGGAGGAGGAGGGAGGGAGGGAACTGGTGTACCTATTAAGTTTGTATGAGCTGAAATAATAATAAAAATATATTAAATAAAAAAAGAAAATATATGTGAAGATTCTGAGACATATCAGAAAAAATTAAAATGCAGAATATTGTAAATATTTATAATAATAATTTCAAGATGTTTTAAAGAAAGGTTGTGAATACTTTCACCATTAGAAACTGATAAATATTTGAAGATATAAATATGGTTAAGTGATTCAAGCATTATAAAAATGTGTCCATGCATTGAACTATCCCTGTCATTCCACTGCAAGAAAACTTTGCTTGAGTTAAATTTTTAATTTAAATTAAAAACATGGCCAAGTATCAAGGCCTAATGCTCCTGTCAAAAAGTTAAGATAATACTTATCTATATCATTATCCTAAACCATGAGTATGATTGAATATGATTTTTCTCCATAAATTTATGTAAGGACTCAATGCTCAAAGTGTTAATGTGAATGTTACTCAAAGATGTAATCTAATCCAATTGTGATTCCTTGAGGTGGGGCCTTTTGGATCATGATTAAGTTTAGATAAAATCATCAGGGTAGAAGAGCTATAATTGATTCCTGGTAGTTTTATAAGAAGGACAAAAAACAGAGGATCATATACAAAAAATATACTTTGCCATACTGCTTGGACATTCAGCCTCCAAAATTGTGAACCAAATAAATTTATTTTCTCTGTATTGCCCCCCATACACAGGCATCTGGTATAACAACAACAACAAAAAATTAACTGATAGAACATACTTCTTTTATGCTAGAAGTTAACATGTCTATGTGATAAAATAGTATGTACATTTCTGGATGGTTGATAAAATAAAGAAGGAACTGTCATGGAAAATGTGTAACATTTAAGATTCACTACCATGAGGTTAGACAGGCATGAATTGAAATATGAGGTAATGAAAAAACTGCAGCTGAATCTTGACAGCAGCATCTCTTAATAGTTTATTTTTATTATATGTATCTTTATCAAGATATATATATATATATATATATATCTTGAAGTTGCTATCAGTCTTTTCCTATTATATCAGGAACAATTGGTACACATGCATATTCATGAACCGTTTGTGTCCTCAAAAGAGTCTGGCTTTATTATATCATTAGGAATGCAGTTTTGACATATTGGCTTTTCAGGAAGATGTTAAAAAGAAATAACCTAAAGGAAGATCCAGGCAACCACAATTTGTATGGAAACGGGTCAATTTACTCCAATGAATATGCCAAATTTCTTGTAAATCTTTACAAAAATTTCTGATAAAAGTAACTAACCCCAGATCCCTTGCCACAATCCATCTGGATCAACCCACCCCTAGTCTCTCCTAGGCATTCCACTGTTTTTGCTTTGCCTTGTTAAATCAATCCTTTCTTAAAATGTCAGTTTCTCAACTGAATTATATCCTTTTAAAGAAAAGAATCAAGTAAAACTTCAACTTTGTGACAATAATAAAATAATAATTAGGAAATAACTGTAGAATGTCACTAAAATTCTGCTTGCCAGAAATACTGTTTTAAAATAATGTATCAGAAAAAGGTTAATAAACACTGAGTTAAAGATAACGAAGATAATAAATTTTAAAAGAACATTTAAAACTATTTAGGAATGAAAAGAAAGATAAGAGAAGTCAGATAAATAACAATGAATACATCAGGGTAGAAAAATTGCTCAGGGTTAAGCTTCTGCCTCCTGAGCAAAAAGGCCTGAGTTCAGATCCCAGATCCCGCATAAAAACACCAGGCAGAAAAGCTAGCAACCTACACTTATGGAGCCAGATGGCAGAGCCTGGGAAACCCCCAAGCAAAGCAATAAGGTACAACATCCAGGATGATGTCACCCTTGGGACTCCAGAGGTACACACAGTGCCTTTTTCTACACATACCCACAGACACATGTATACAAATACACTCACAAACACACACATACATACACACACACACACACACACACACACACACACACACACGCACACCTCTACATATGCAAAAAAAAAAAAAAAAGGAATGGGAAAAAAAAGGTACTTATCATACAGAATAGTAGTAAACCCAAAACACATAGAGAAGGAGAGACAGAAGATTACTTTAAAAATGTAAGCTGTTTTTAACATCTGTGTTAGTTAGATAACAATGTCAACCTAACAATGGAAAGCAGAGTTCTAGGCTCAATTGCAACGTATTAGAACTTGGGCTGGATAGATTGCTCAGGGATTAAGACTGCCTCACAAGGATCTGAGTTCAAATCAAAGATCCTACGTGAAAATGTCAAGCATAAAAAAATGCCAGGTGGAAATGGTAGAAGCCTATACTTCCAGCTCTGGAAAGCAGAGCCTGGAAAATCCCAGAATGAAACAAACAAACAAAACAAAATGCAGAATCAATCCACGATGATTCCTGAAGTCACCATTGGGCCTCCATTAGCACACCCAGTCCCTACTGATACACACATGCACACAAAATCAATAAATAAGTTTTTTTTTTAAATTTTTGCACCACATTTTTTTTTCATAATCATACAAGCTCAATAAGGGACTCACATCCTCTCCCTTTCCCCTCCCTTCGCCAACCATCCCCCTTGCACTCTCCTCCTTTCTCCCCTACCTTTTACTCTCATTTCTCCTTCTCCCTTCAGAGTGCCTCCCCCTTCCTCCCTCCAATCCCCTGGAGCATCCTTTTGTGTGAACTTCAAACCACCTTATCTCAGAATCCTCCACCCTTGTAAGAGTTTAAGACTCAATGGCACAGCCGGAGCCCCTGCTTGGGCTCCCTGTTAGCATGGGAACTCTATTATGACTGTTTAATTCTGTGCCTTTAGGGATCCTACTGCCTGGAGCTTTCTCCCCTGTGATTCATGTTTCATTTGGGAGGTCATTGACATGTCAGCCCTTGTGCAGGTCAGGCAAAGTCCAACTGTGGCTGCTGCAGCCCTAACCTCTGTGGATTATCTTGCATATGATTGGTCCTCCCCATCTTTAGGCGCTTATCTAATCTTGCCATCTCCTTGTCTACAAGGTTTCTCTCCTGATGGGGAGAGATTTGGCTGGTGGGATTTCAGGTAATTAATGTAGGGTCTTTGGTGTTCTGAATTATAGTTTGTTGTTGTTTTCAGTTTGCTTTTCCTGGACTGCCCTTGACTGCATCCTGATTGGTATCAAAGGTCACCTCCTGACCAAAGATACAAGACTCTTTAAATGAAGATCTTAATATAAAAGAAGACTCAAAGATAAATGGGACATTAAGAGCAGGACACAGCAGTGGGAAGTGGGGGGGGAGGACAGTGGCCCATTTTTCAGATAGTTACCATCTATCTGTTAGTCCCTATATCTTTCTAATTGTTGAGATCAAACCTCTTCACTCACAAATGTTCAGGAAGGGAAGTAAGAGAGAGCTACACTAGATAATATCACTATACTTACATGCAATACTTGACTGTGGCCTATTTTCTCTACTAAAATGTGATTCCTTATCTCCTTTCTTTTGAGGTCCTCCTTTCCCTTGCTTCTGTTTATGATCCTCTGAAATTAAAATGGATATTACAGACATTTACCTTTGAATATGTCATTAACCAGATTTGGAACTAGGACCCACTTATTTGGGAGTACATACATTGTCTAACTTTCTGTGTCTGGGATACTTCACTCAATATAATTGTTTCTAATTCCATCCATTTCCTGGCAAATTTCATTAATTCATCATTTTTGATGACTGAGTAGTATTCCATTGCATAAATATACCACATTATTCATGAAACATTATTCATTATTCATGTTGGGCATTTAGGTTGATTCCATGACTTTGCTATTAGAAATAATGCTGCACATCTTCAACAAATGGTGCTGGCAAAACTGGATCTCCACATGCAGAAGATTAAAGCTGGACCCATACTTGTCACCATGTACAAGACTTAGTACCAAATGGATCAAGGACCTTGATATAAGGCCAGAGACTATAAAAACCATAGGTGAAAGGGTAGGGAAAACCCTCGAGCTGATTGGGCTAGGCCAACATTTCCTAAACAGACATCCAATGGCACAGTCACTGCTACCAACTCTCAACAGTTGGGATCTTGTGAAATTAAAGAGCTTCTGTTCATATAAAGAGATTGTAACACGAGCTCAAAGGCAACCCACAGAATGGGAGAAAATCTTCACTAACCACACATCTGGTAGAGCTCTGCTGTCCAGAGTGCACAAAGAACTTAGAAAACTAAACATCAAGGAAACCACTGGTCCAATTAAAAAATGGGCCCTGGAACTTAAAAGAAATTTTACCAGGGATGAAATTAAAATGTCTAACAAATATCTTAAAAAATGCTCCACTTCTTTAGCCATCAGGGAAATACAGCCACTCTGGCGAGCCATCTGGAGATTCTTAAAGAAATTAAAGATTGAAATGCCATATGACCCTGGGATTCCACTTTTGGGAATAACCACCTGTACAGCAGAGGTTCACCTCGATAGCACAAGCACGACCATGTTCATAGCAGCAGTGTTTACAATAGCAAAGACATGGAATCAACCCAAATGTCCAACAGTTGACGAGTGGATAAGGAAAAGGTGGTACATCTATACAATGGAGTACTACTCAGCCATCAAAAATGATGAATTACTGGAATTTGCCGGGAAATGGATGTCATTAGAAACAATTATATTAAGTGAAGTATCCCAGACCCAGAAAATTAAGCGCCGTATGTACTTCCTAATAGGTGGCTTCTTATACCAAACCCACCCAGCCCATCTTGAGACACTTATAGGTAAATCTATGTATTACCTACAGTAATTGCAAGGATTATGAACAGAAGGGATGGGGTTGGAGGGCCATACCAGAAACAAGGAGAGAAGTTACCATGTTACAGTAGAGAAAATAGGCCTCCATCAAGGACTGCAAGGGGTGACATATAGTGCCCAGCAGGATGGAGTGAAGGGCATTGCAGGAGCAGCAAAACTGCAAAAGAAAATCAACAAACCACAATCCAGAACTTCAGAGACTTTATATCAACCACCTAGAACTAGGCCAGACTAATCTCTCCCCATCCTGAAGCTCAGGGACATTTGCAGAAGAGGGGGCGGTAAGAGTGTAAGAGCAAAAGGATGGGAGGAGCAATGATTTGCAAGATACTCTACACAAGTTAGGGCCGAAGCAATCATAATTGGACTTTGCATGCCCTGCGCAATGTCCAACACACTATTGACCTCACAAAGTCTAGCATCTGCTAAAGACACCAAGATCCTTGGAGGCAAGGGATTGACAGCCACAGTAGTGTTCCTATGCTTAAGGGGAAGACAGGAAAGGGTTCAGGGAAATGCCACTGGGTCCTTGTACGTCATCGGAGAGGAGGGCCCAGAGGAGAGTCAGGCATGCACAAGAAAGGACTCTGGAAATTGGGGCGGGAGGCAGGGGGGGATGGGTCGGGAAGGGTGAGGGGAGGGGGAGCAGCGGGTTCGGGGGGGAGGAGGAGGGAGGGAGGGAACTGGTGTACCTATTAAGTTTGTATGAGCTGAAATAATAATAAAAAATGTATTAAAAAAAGAAATAATGCTGCAATGAACATAGTTGTGCTCATATCACTGTGGTGAATATCTGCATTATGGGGATTATTCCCAGTAGTGGTAAAGCAAAGTCATACAGCGTTTCAATCTTTAACTTTTTAGAAATCACCAGACTGATCACCAGAGTGGTTGTATAAGCCTGCATTCCCACCAGCAATGTAGGAGATTCCTTTCTTTCCACATCCTCTCCAGAATTTGGTAATTTTTTGTTTTGTGGATTTTTGCCATCTTGACCGGGGTGACATGATATCTCAGGGTAGTTTTGATTTGGATTTCCCTGATGGCTAAGGATGCAGAGCATTTTTTAAAATATTTGTTAGACATTTCAATTTCATCCCTGGAAAATTTTTTGAGTTCCCAGGCCCATTTTTAATTGGGCCATTTATCTCCTTTGTTTTTAGTTTTTTAAGTTATTTGAGCACTCTGTATAATAGGGTTCTATAAGATATGTAGTTAGGGGCTGGAGAGGTGGCTCAGGGATTAAGCCTCTGCCTTGCAGGCGGAAGGTCTTAAGTTCGGATCCCAAACCCCATGTATAGACACCAGGCGGAAGCAGGGGCAGCCTGTGCTTCTGGTCCTGGTAAGGCGGAGCCTGTGAATCCTGGGGCAGAGTAAACAAGGAGGAGGTGGAGGCGGTCCATGGTGGTTCCCGAATTCGCCCGTGGTTCTACACACACAGACGTGCACACATGCACAATTGAATAAATAAATAAAATTTAAAAAAAAGATATGTGGTTAGTGAAGATTTTCTCCCATTCAGTGGATTGCCTTTTTTCTGGGTTTACAATCTTTTTATCTGAACAGAAGCTCTTAAATTTCATAAGATCCCATTTATTAAGTGTTGGTTCCAGAGACTGTTATTGGATTTCTATTTAGGAACTGGTGGCCTAGCCCAATCAGTGCGAAGGAGCTCCCTACCTTTTGATTAGGGTTTTTATAGTCTCTGGCCTGAGATTAAGGTTCTTGATACATTTGGAATTAATTTTCGTGCATGGTGACAAGTACAGGTCCAATTTTAATATTCTGCATGTGGATATCCAGTTTTGCCAGCAGCATTTGTTGAAGATACTCTTCTTTCTCCACTGAATTTTTTGGACCTCTTTGTCAAAGATCAAATGGCTGTAGTTGTGTGGGCTTATATCTAGGTCTTCCACATTATACATTGATCTACATGTCTATTTTGAAGCCAGTACTAAGCTGTTTTAATTTCTATGGATTTATAGTACAGATTAAGTTTTGATGTGGTGATACCTCCAGCAGTGTTTTTGTTACCCAGGATTATTTTGCTATCCTGGGTCTTTTGTGCTTCCATATGAATTTTGAGATTGTTTGGCCAATTTCTCTAAAGAATTGCTTTGGGATTTTATTGGTGTAGTATTGAATCTATATATTGGTTTTGGTAGGATGGTGATTTTTATGATGTTGATTCTGCCAATCCAGGAACATGGGAGGTCTCTCCACCTTCTTGTGTCTTCTGTAATTTCTTTTTCAGGATTTTAAAGTTTTCATTATAAAGGTCTCTCACTTCTTTGGTTAGATTTATAGCAAGGTATTTCATTATTTTAGGAGCTATAATAAATGGGATTGTGTCTCTTAGGACTTTTTCACTTTTTTCATCCTTCGTGTATAGAAAGGCCACTGAATTTTGCATTTTTATTTTGTAACTTGCTACTGAATATATGTATTAGTTCCAGGAGCTTCCTATTGGAGTTTTTAGGATCACTTAGGTATATGATCACGTCCTTTGCAAATAGATATATCTTGACTTCTTCCTTTCAGATTTGAATTCTTTTATCTCCCTCTCTTGTCTTATGCCTCTGCTAAGACTTCAAGTACAATATTGAACAGAAGTGGTGAGAGTGGACAGCCTTGTCTACTTCCTGATCAAAGTGGGAATACTCCAGGCAGATAAATAGCCCAATTGAAAAATGGGCCTCAGAACTCAAAAGAAACTTTTCCAGGGATGAAATTGAAATGTCTAACAAATATCTTTAAAAATGTTCCACATCCCCAGCCATCAGGGAAATGCAAATCAAAACTACCATGAGATATTATCACCCCTGTCAGGATAGCAAAAATCCACAATACAAACAACACCCAATGCTGGAGAGGATGTGCAGAGAAGGGAACTCTCATATATTGCTGGTGCTTATACAACCACTGTGATGAGCAGTATGGCAATTCTAACAAAGTTAAAGATTGAAATGCCATATGAACCTGTTTTATCCCTACTAGGAATACTTCCCCATAATACATAAATTCACAAACACAACATGTTCATTGCAGCACTATATACAATAGCAAAGTCATGGAATCAACCCAAATACCAAACAGCTGACAAATGGATAATGAAAATGTGATACATTTATACAATGGAATACTACTCAGCCATCAAAAAAGGTGGAATTCATGAAATTTTCTGAGAAATAGATATAATTAGAAAAAATTATATTACATGAAGTACCCCAGACACAAAAGTTAAACACTGTATGTACTTCCTAATAAGTGGATCCTAGTTCCAAATTCACTTAATGACATATTCAAAGGAAGTCTCTATAATACCTACTGTAATCACAAAGGATTGTAAACAGGAGGGATAGGGGAAGGAGGTCCCACACCCAAAAAAGGAGATAGGGAATCAAGTTTCAGTAGAGAACATAGGCCGTGGTCAACTATTGCATGTAAGTAGCCAGACATCTGGTGCACCTCATTCTCACTTCCTTTCCTGATCACTTGTGACTGAACAGAGTTTGTTCTCACTAATCAGGTAGGATAAAGGGACTGTTAAATAGATGGTTACAATCCGGTAATGGGACACTGACACTCACCCTCCCACAGTGCTGTGTTCTAATCCTATTCTTCCTGCTACTTTGAGACTCCTCTTATAATATGATTCTCATTTAAACATTCTTTTATCTTTGGTTAGAAGGTGAATTTCAATACCAATCAGAATGCACCCAAGTATGCTGCAGGAAAAGCAAAACTGAAAACAACAATGAACCATAATTCAGAACACCAAAGACTCTACATTAATCATATGGAATCAAATCTCTCCTCATCCTAAAACTCAGGGAAATTTGCCTTGAAGAAGTCTAACATGTGGATTAATGTGGCACTATTGATTCAGGGAGGCCCTAGCCCAGGCTCCTGAATCCAGGAGGTCTGGCTACAGATAAGCCTGAACAAGTTCAGACATGCCCCAGACATGTCCCAATAGAGGAACCATATAGACAAAGGGATGGACAACCAATGGGAAGGAGGGATGAACAACAAATGGGAAGTGGCCATCTAACCTGGACACCTAGTAAACAGCTAAATGATTGATGGCTGCTCTCTCCTTCCCCCTGAATGGAGAGGTGGCCACACCTGATTGGACCCTGACCCTATATAAGCCCAAACACTTCATGAATAAAGCTGAGTCTGAAGCAAACTCATCCTCTGCCTGCTGCTTCTTGCCTGACTCCCGGAGTCTGGGTTGTTACCCCATTGCAGGCTCGCCAATTTGCCTCGAGCCCATAAGGCCCCTGCTGCTTCCCCTCTTCCCCCCAGTTGGCCCAGTGGGGATACAGCAACAGATTCAAAGAATATAAGAACAAGAATCCCAAAATACCACACCTGAGGAAATTTTTCAAATTATCATAAAGGAAAACTTTCCTCATCTAAAGAAAGAGAGGCCCATCCAAATACAAGTCATTCCACACCCCAAATAGATATGACCAAAAGAGAAACTTGCCATGGCAAACAATAGCCAAACACTCCACATACAAGACAAAGAAAATGTGCTGAGAGCTTAAAGGGGAAAAAAAGTCATTTTTAAAGGAGGTGACCTCCAATACATATTCAGGATGGAGCCAAGGGTGATGCAGGAACAGCAAACATGAAAACAACAACAAACCATAATTCAGAACACCAAAAATCCTACATTAATCACCTGGAAACAGACCAGCCAAATCTCTCTCCTAAAGCTCAAGGAAACTTGCAGAAGAGGGGGTGGCAAGATTGTAAGAGCCTAAAGATGGAGAGGACCAATGATGTCCAAGATACTCCACACAAGTTAGGGCCGCAGTAGCCATAATCAGACATTGCATGACCTGCACAATGACTGACATGTCAACGACCCCCCAAAGTCTAGCATGGATCACAGGCAGTAGGATCTTCAGAGGCAAGGGATTAACAGTCATACTAGTGTTCCCATACTAAAGGGGAGCCTAAGAAAAGGCTCTGGGTTATGCCACTGAGTCCTTACACCTCACTAGAGTAGAGGACTCAGAGGGAAGTTTGGCATTCACACAAAAGGATGCTCCAAGGGATGGGAGGGGTAAGGTGGAGGCATTGGGAGAAAGGGAGGGAGGGGAGTGAAAGGAAGGGGAAAAGGGGGAGAGGGTACAAGGGGGACTGGGGAAGGGTAGAGGGCTGGAGAGGACCGGGGTACCTATTGAGCTTATATAATTGGGGAAAAATAAAATAAAATAAATAAATAAATAGGTAATTCATCCATTTCTTTTGTATTATCAAATTTCATGGAGTTAAAGTTTTTGAAATATGACCTTATAATTTTCTGAATTTCTTGGGCATCAGTTGTGATAATTCCCATTTTCATTTCTAATTTTGTTAATTTGGGTTTTCTCTTCCTTGATTTTGGTTAATTTAGCTAGAAGTGTATCAATATTAGTCATATTTTTCAAAGAACCAACATTTTTGTCTGGTTGATTTTTTGTGTCATCTTCCTTATCTCAACTTCCAATATTTTTCCCCTGGTTATGCTAATCTCCTCTCTTCTATTGCTTTTGGGACTGGATTATTGTTGTGTCTTTAGAGCTTTAAGCTGCATTGTTATTCACTTGTGATGTTTCCATTTTTTAAATATAGGCAGTAAGAGCTATAAACTTAACTCTTAGGACAGCTTTCATTGCATTCCAGAGATTTGCATGTGTTGTGTCTTCATTATCATTCACTTCTAGGAAATTTTGAATTTCCTGTTTGATTCTTTCTGAACACATTTCTCATTCAGCATCATAGTGTTTAGCTTCCAAGAGTTAGTCTATTTTCTGCTATTTGTTATGTTGTGGATGTCAAGCTTTAGACCATGGTGATTTGACTGGTACTGACTATAATTTCAACTTTCCTGTATATGTAGAGAGTCCTTTTATGGCCCAATATGTGCCCTGTTTTGAATAAAGTTATGTGGGCTGCTGAGAATTGTGTATTCCTTGGGATGAAAGGTTCAATAGAGGTCTGTTAGGTCCATTTCAGTAAGGGTTTAATTTAGTTCCAATGTGTCTCTGTTGAGTTTTTGGCCTGTTGATCTATCCCACTTGGAGAGTACAGTATTGAAATCCCTCAGTATTATCATTTTGGAATTGATTTCTTGTTTTAGACATTTTAGAGTTTGCTTAATGAATGTAGAGGAGTCCATATTAGGTGCATATATGTTCAGTATAGTGAAGTCTTCCTGGTGAATTTTTCCTGTGACTAAAACATAGTATCCTTTTGTATCTCTTATGAATTTCTTTAGTTTGAAGTGCACTTTGCTACCCCGGCTTGTTTGCTGGTTCCATTAGCTTGCAGAAAATTTTTACCAGATTTTTACTTATAGAATATGCCTATCTTTTGTTGTGATGAGATGGATGGGTTTTGATTTCTAATCCATGTTTGTAACCTGTGATTTTTGATTGGTGAGTTAATTCCATTAACATTTAGAGTTATAATGGAGAAATTACTTTTGATTCAAATTTTTGTATTTAGTAGCTTTCATAAGTGATTATTTAGCTTGTAAGTTGTGGTGGTATTAAACTTCCATTCTGTCGCCCTGGGTATGCTTGTTCTTTTCTTCAAGTTTGAGTATCTTTTCTAGCATTTTTGAAGGTGTGGTTTGGTGGTCGTATACGCCTTCAATTTGTCTTTATAGTGGAAAATTTTTCTTTCACCCTCAATCATGACTGAGTTTTGATGGGTATATCAGCCTGTATTGACATTTGTGCTCATTCAATACTTGTATGTCTCTCCAAGCTCTTCTGGCTTTTACTGTTTCCACTGAAAAATCATTTGTTATTTTAATAGGTTTACCTTTAAAAGGGACTTTTTTTCTCGAAGCTCTCAACATATTCTCTTTGTCTTGTATGTATAGTATTTTGGCTATTATTTGCCATAGGGTGGATTGCATCATTGAATCTATTTTATTCATATCTGTTTGGGGTGTGGAATGCCTTTTGTATTTAGATGGGCCTCTCTTTCTTTAGATGTGGAAAGTTTTTCTCTATGATAATTTAAAATTTTTCCTTGGGTTTGGTATTTTGGGATTCTTGTTCTGGTATTCTTTGAATGCACATAGTTGGGCTTCTTCAAGGTATCCCATAACTCTTGAATATTCCTATCAAGTACCTTTTCAGCTTTAACAACCTCTATGATTGAACCAGTTTGTTCTTCCCTTTTGCATTCAAGGTCTAATGTTCTATTTTCCACTTCATTAATTCTGCTGATAAGACTCTGTTGTGTTCTGGGTTGAAGATAGTTTGTCCTTTACTTCAAGTGTAAACTCTGCTTGAGATTGTTTTAATTCTCTATGTCTATTTTTGTTTCTTCAATTGCTTTTCTCATCTCCTCCAAGTGCCTGTTATTTTACTGTTCAAACTGGTTGATGAGGTTATTTAACTCCTCCTGAGTTTCCTCTTTCATTGTTTTGATCATAGTAAAGATCAGGCTTTGAAAATCATTATCTTGGACATGGCTTTCTTGGCTATTTTCTGTGTGTTTGTTCTGGGTGGATTGCATCATTTTGGGGTTGATTCTTTGATTTGTTATCTTGGTTTTTATTTCTCATAGATTTGTGCTGTGACCTGGGCATTTTTTATTTTATCTCTTATGTCCTTCTTTGTGTTTTTGTGTGTTTTTGGCTGAACTGAATTAGACAGTATTATTATACTTGAGCAGTTATTGCTAGTGTTTGCCTTGGACTCAGATATTGTCTGTCTGGTGTTGATGTTATTTCCTAAATGAGGCTATTAGACTGTTGGTACATCAAATAAAGTGGTTTTGATAGACAGGGATTGAAGATTAGTATGGTAATGCATTTTTTAGGTTTATTTCCTTGGAGATATTTAAGAATGAATGTTATAGTCCCTGAAGTTGTATGGGTTTTTGGATGGCTATATGAAAATGTTAAACTACAGTGACTAACAATCAAGAGGGATAGGATGACAAAAATAGTTTACTTATCATAGAGCTGGATGTAAAGATTCTCTCCTGAGTGATGGGAAGAGTCCTCAGATGTATGGTGTTGGTCTGCTAGCCCATTGTTTCTGTTTTCTCTGGACTCTGTTGAATTCTGAGGAGCAGGGAGTCTGCCCAGGTTAAGGGTCAAGGGCAGAAAGGCAGAGTGGCTAGTGGGTTGTGCAGATGACCTGGGTCCTGGGGTGTGGCCTAGGGTCCTTCCCCAGGAGCAGAAAGGCAGACTGGCTCATGGAGTGCACAGATTACCTGGGGCGTGCGGGATGATCTAGGGGCCTTATCTGAGGAGCAGGGAGTCCACCTGGATCCAGGACCCAAGGAAGAAAGGCAGAGTGGCTAGTGGGGCTCACAGATGACCTAGGGCCTGGGGCATAGTCTAGGGGCCTTACCTGAAGAGCATGGAGTCTGCAATGGTCTGGGTCCAGGGCAAAAAAGCCCGTTTTTTAGGTTCTTGTTCTAGTTTACAGCAACAGGGATGGGTACCATTGTTACAAATGGGTCTTCAGTCCAATCAAAAAGCTGTTGATTCTCTCCTTGGTGCTCATGCCACTATTTCACTGGTGGTCATCTGTTGCCATGGTGATTTATATTGCAACTTAAAAGATCTCATACCATTGATGGGGCTTGTATTTATTTCTTTCCACCTCTACAGTACTCCTTGGTACTGTGTAAGCTATCCAGCAATGAGAAAATCTTCAGACCAGTTCCAGTTGATATATTTTGCCCATGTTCCGTAATCCATGTGTGTTTTATCTTCAGTAATAGGGTCTTACTGATAGTTTTGGAAAGTAACCAAGAGAGCTGGACCTTGGGGTGTGGCCTAGGGTCCTTCCCCAAGAGTAGAATGGCAAACTGGCTAGTGGAGCACACAGATGTCCTGGGGCCTGGAGCATGGTCTAGAGTCCTTACCTGAGGAGCAAGGAGTCTGCCTCAGTCCAGAGTCCAGGACAGAAAAAAATCAATAAATGAAATTTTAAAAAAGATTTAGTACTTAAGACAAGGCCTAAGCAGGCCTGTTGTAAATTAACTAATTGATTTGGAACCCAGAACAAGATAGAGTATCTGTATAAATATAAAATTTATAGAATTAGTTCAGTAAGTTTTCATGGTTTGGCATATTTATATGCAAGCATTCTAGGAAGAGAGAAAATTTGTGTCTCTTTCAGTTCTTTTCTTTGATATGGCTAGTTCCCTTGGGTCCTTATTTTGGTATGAACTTTCATGCCAAGTTTGTGAATTGTATAGAGACATCAGCTGAATTAAACCCTTGATTTCCTAACTTTTTTAAATTTTCAAAAGATCTGGGGAAAAGTCATAGTGAATAAACTGCTTGCTACACTAATGCATGAAGACCTGAGTTAAGATATCCAATATTCAGGGGCTGGAGAGGTGGCTCAGGGGTTAAGCCTCTGCCTTGCAGGCGGAAGGTCCTGAGTTCAGATCCTAGACCCCACGTATAGATGCCAGGAGGAAGCAGGGGCGGCCTGCGTTTCCGGTCCTGGTAGGGCGGAGCCTGTGTATCCCGGGGCAGAGTAAACAAGGAGGAGATGGAAGCATCCATGGTGGTTCCCGAATTCGTCCGTGGTTCTACACACACACACACACACACACACACACGCATACACGCACAATTGAATAAATAATAAAAAAATTAAAGATATCCAATATTCAGTCAAAAAAATCACACCTAGTATTACATGGCTGTAATTCCAGTTTTAAGTGCAAGGAGAATAAAAATAGGAAGATCTTTGGAATACTCTGGCCACTCATCCTACCTGTTAGCATCCTAACTGTGAAAGATTCTGGCTCAGAAAATAAAGTGGAAAGTGACTGAGGAAGATAACTGATGTTAACCTCTAACTTACACAGACATACACACACACACACACGTACAAGTATAGCTGATGCACAATGTACACACATGCTTCATCCTGCATGGCATTGTTCTGTTAGAGCATCAGAAAAATGAAGATGTGTGCAGAAAAATTGGGATTTGATTGGTTACTGGCAGCTTGAATGGAGACCCAGCTGCAGTGACTTTATCCAGGCCTGTTTATTTTTCTATGAATAGTACCTCTTTTCAAACAATATTTTATTTTTATTCATTATAGATTTTAGTTAGTTTATAAAGTAGTTGCTTCTATATGCATTTTTGCTACATCTTTAGTTTTGGCTGATACACACACCATTCTCCACCTTTGCCTGCACACTATTTGTACCCCTGTTTAAACCTTTCCAGCCTTAATATTCCCCCTCTGCTTTCATGTGTGTTGTACTGTGCCTCACAGAGCTGTTCTGAAACCTCGCATGGCTCCTTTCTTGTTCCCTAGACTTTTCAGGTACTAATTCCAGTTTAAAGGCAAACTTTTAAAAATTCAAAGCTAGGATCTGAATATGAGAGGATACATGGTGCTTTTCTTTCTGGCCTGGGCTATATCACTCAGTTTGCGTTCTTTTTTTTTTTTTTTCCGCTCATCCCTCCACCCCTCCCTGGACCTACCTGCTCCCTCCCCCCTTTTCCCCTTCCTTTCCCCCTTCTCTCCCTTTCTCCCAGTGGCCCCTCCCCCATCTCTGAAGCATCCCTTAATGTGTATATCAAACTTTCCTCTGGGTCCTCCTCTCTGATGAGGTATAAGGATTCAGTGGCATTTCCTAGAACTCTTTCTTGTGTTCCCCTTAAATATAGGAACACTATTGTGACTGTTAATCCCTTGCTTCTAAGGATCCTAGTGCCTTTAATCCATGCTAGACTTTGAGGGGTCAGTGATATGTTGGTCATTGCACAGATCATGCAGAGTCCTATTATAATTGCTTTGGTCCTAACTTGTGTGGAGTATCTTGCATATCATGACTCTTCCCATCCTTGTGCTCTTACGATCTTACCGCCCCTTCTTCTGCAAATTTCCCCGAACTTCAGGATGGGGAGAGATTAGGCAGGCCTGATTCCAGGTGGTTGATATAGATGTTCTGAAATGGGTTTGTTGATTTTTTTTTTCAGTTTTGCCGCTCCTGCAATGCCCTTGGCTCCATCCTGATGGGTATTGTATGTCATCCCCTGGCCAGAGATAAAAAGCTGTTAAAATAAAGTCTTAGAGGATTCAAAGGCAGATGGAATAAGAGTAGGAGACTGCGGTGAGGAGTGGGTCAGTCAGCCATTGCAATATGGTTTCCTTCTATCTGCCAGACTCTATACCCTCCTTTTCTGGTAAGATCATACCCCATCAGTTGCAAGTGACCAGGAAGTTGCAAGTGATCTGTGAGTAATGTCTCATTACTTACTTGCAGTCCTTGATGGTGGCCTATTATCTCTGCTGTAGCATGATCCCTTCTCTCCTTGTTTCTGGCAGAGCCCTCCTTCCCCTTCTCTCCTGTTTATAATCTTTGCAATTACTGTAGGTATTACAGAGATTTATCTTTGAGTGTGTCTCTAAGTGGGTTTGGTACTAGGATCCACCTAATAGGGAGTACATATGGTGTGGCATTCAGTTTGCTTTCTTGATGATATCTCTTCCAACTGAGGTGAGACAGAATCTCCAAGGAGTTTTCAATTTGCACTTCCCTGATAGCTAATAGTATTGAACAATTTTTAAAATGTTTATTTTCATATTTATTTCTTCTTTTGTGAACTCCCATTCCCTGTTTTTAATTGGATTGTTTGTTTTCTTGACATGTAGTTTTTTTTTACTTTTATTGTTGTTGTTATGCTGGTTCTCTGGCAGATGCATAGCTTACAAAGGATACCTTCCATTTTGCAGGCTGCCTCCTCCATCAATTCACAGCTGTCTTTGCTGTATGGAAGCTGCTTAATTCTATATATATATAGACTTGCCGATTGTTAGCTTTATTTCCCAAGTGACTGTAGTCCTGCTTAGAAAGTTTTTGCATATGTCTATATTTTATAGAGTACTGTCTGCTTTTTCACTAACAGTTGCAGACACCTGGGATTTAGAAGGAGGTCCTTGGCACATTTTGAGTAGATACTTTTACAAAGAGACATTGAGATCTATTGATAATTTCATTCTTCTTCATGTAGTTACTATTTTATCATTTTCCTGGCACCATTTGTTGAAGGTTCTATTTTTGATGTGGTGTGCACTTCTGGCATTTTGTCAGAAATCAGGTGCCACAGTGGCATCCTCTATTGTCTGCTTTCATGCTACTGCCATGTTTTGCTTTGTGTTTTTACTTTACTGTGGCTTTCAGTATAACTTCATATCAGGCATGATGATCCCTTGAGCATTATTTGCTTTGTGGATGGTTCCTTTGGATACTCAGGATCTTTTGTGTTCCATATGAATTTAATTATTTTTACTATTTCTCTGAAGAAAGGTTTTCAAAGCTTTTTCATGGAGTACATTTAATCTGTCAATCGATTTTGATAAAATCACCTTTTTTTCAAATTTTTTTTATTTTTATATCCACTCATACAAGCTTAACAGGTACACCGGTCCCTCCACTCCCCCAACCCCCTGTGCCCCCCTCCCCTCCCCCTTTCCTCCTCATCCCCCAGTGCTTCCCCCTCCCATCTCCGGAGCATCCTTTAATGAGCATGCCAAACTCTCCTCTGGTTCCTCCTCTCCGATGAGGTGCAAGGACCCAATCGCATTTCCCAGAATCGTTTCCTGCGTTTCCTTTAAGCATAGGAACACTACTGTGGCTGTCAATTCCTTGCCGCCAAGGATCCTAGTGCCTTTAGCAAACGCTAGACTTTGTGGGGTCAATAGTGTGTTGGACAATGCGCAGGGCATGCAAAGTCCAAATATGATTGCTTCGGCCCTAACTTGTGTGGAACATCTTGCATATCATTACTCCTCCCATCCTTGTGCTTTCACAATTTTACCATCCCCTCTTCCGCAAATTTCCCTGAGCTTCAGGATGGGGAGAGATTAGGCTGGCCTAGTTCCAGATGGTTGATATAGAGTCTCTGATGTTCTGGATTATGGTTTCTTGATTTATTTTTTTCAGTTTTGCTGCTCCTGCAATGCCCTTCACTCCATCCTGATGGGTATTGGATATCACCCCCTGGGTAGAGATAAAAACCTGTTAAATTAGAGTCTTGTTATAAGAGTATATTCAAAGGTAATAAAAGTAGGAAACCACGGTGAGAGAGGGGTCAATCACCCATCTGCCAGACTATACGCCCTCCCCTTCTGGTAAGATCATACCCCATGAGTTGTAAATGATCAGGAAGGAAAGTCTGTGAACTTAACCAGATGTCTCATTACTTATTTGCAGTCCTTGATGGTGACCTATTTGCTATGCTGTAACATGGTCCCCTCTCTCCTTATTACTGGTGTGTCCTTCCTTCCCCATCCCTCCTGTTCATATTCTTAGCAATTACTGTAGGTATTACAGAGATTTATCTTTGAGTGTCTCTAAGTGGGTTTGGTACTAGGAGCCACCTATTAGGGAGTACATACGGCGCTTAATTTTCTGTGTCTGGGATACTTCACTCAGTATAATTGTTTCTAATTCCATCCATTTCCCGGCAAATTCCAGTAATTCATCATTTTTGATGGCTGAGTAGTACTCCATTGTATAGATGTACCACCTTTTCCTTATCCACTTGTCAACTGTTGGACATTTGGGTTGATTCCATGACTTTGCTATTATAAACAGTGCTGCTATGAACATGGTCATGCTTGTGCTATCGAGGTGAACCTCTGCTGTATGGGGGGTTATTCCCAAAAGTGGAATAGCAGGGTCATATGGCATTTCAATCTTTAATTTCTTTAAGAATCTCCAGAAGGCTTGCCAGAGTGGCCTTTTTTCAAAATTTTGATTCCTCTAACCCATGATTTCCAACTTTTGGTGGCTTACTTAATTTTTTCACTGTTTTAAAGTTTTAAGTGTAAAGGTCTTTCACTTTGGTTTAAACAAAGGAAATTTTTTTAAATTATTCTTTTATTCTTTGACACATGGTCACAGTGAATTTATGACAGTTTCATGCCTTAATTCTCATTCTCATCTTCTTCCCTTTCCCACTACAGCCCTTCTTCCTTCTTCCTCTTATCTTTTTTCTTTTTTATCATAAGTGGTCCACTAGATTTTATTTTGATTGTTGTGATAGTCAATCCTGGGAGTCAACTTGACACACCTGGCATTAACTAAGATCAGCTGAGACCACCTGAAGAGATTATCTAGGTAGAAAAGAACAGAGGACTCTGTAGCTAGGCCAGAAACTGCTTTTTCTTTGCTTCTTTGACCCTCTAGCCCTCCAACCTTCCAAGTCTTCAATGTGACTAAAGATTCTAGGAATCCTCCAGCCTTCAGCCATCACCCACTGCACTACTGTACTGAGCAGCTACTGTCAGCCATCATTGGACTACCTCAGCAATATCTCATAAGCCAACTCAATAAGTTCCCTTTTATATATTCATTCTATGGATTCTGTGACCCTAGAGACCTTGACTAAAACAATTGTCTTTGATGGTATGTGCCTCAGTACTTGCTGGAGCATGAATCAGTGGGTATGCAAATAAGGAAAGCATTTTTACCCTCACCGTAATCAAAGTTGACTTCCAAAGAAATTTTTTGAGGCAATTGTGAATGGATTTCTCTAATTTATTTCTCAGCATGTTTTTTGTTAGCATAAGCCATTGATTTCTCTATGATAATTTTCTATTCTGCCACTCTGCTGAAATGGATTACTAGCACTAAAAGCTTTCTGGTAGACTTTTCAGGGTACTTTATATATGCAATTGTGTCATCTATAAATGAGGATATTTTGATTTATTTTTCTATTGCATCCTTCTTTTATTCTATTTCTCTAGTTAAGACTTCAAACACTACATAGAATAAGAATGTTTTACTCCTGATTTAAGTTGGAATATTTTGAGTATTTTTCAATCTAACATCATGTTTGCTCTAGTTTTGCTATATATGTAGCCTTTATCATATTGAGATAGTTTCTCTGCATTCCATGGTTCTCTAGTGTAATGGTTACTCTTAACTATTGCTGTGAGAGAGCACCCAAAGTCAAGCAACTTAAGGGAGAAAGGGAAATTTATTTAGTTTATGGCTCCAGAGGAAAAATACAGTTACTCATGGGGGAGGAGGCATGGCTGACTGGCCAAAGCTGAAGGAGGCTATGTCACTACAGACATCTTGGATTCTGAGAGCTGCAAGAATGTTTGCTGCAAAGGCAGACTCCTCCTCAAGGTAAGGTGGGACGACTAAACCACCTCAAGGCCCACCCCTTGCGACTACCTTCCTCCAGAAAGGCTCCACCTCTCAAAGGTTACCTTCCCAAACACATGAGACTGTGCGGACACATTTCAAACCATGACATCTAGAGATTTTATCAAGAAGGGATGATGGATTTTGTCAAAGGCTTTTTTGAATCGATTGAGATGATCATGGTACCTCTGTCACAGAATCCATTAACATGATGATATTATGTATATTAAAACATCATTGCATTACTGGAATGAAATCAACATGATCATGGCCTTTTTAGGTGGCTTTTAATTCCATTTGCAAGGTGGTTTGCTGTTTTTGACAAATTGGAGAACTATTTTTTCTTTTATTTTTTCCCAATCATACAAGCTCAATAGGTACCCCTCTCCAGTTCCCTCTTGCACTCTGTCCCCCCTTTTCCCCTTCCTTTAACCCCCTCCCTCCCCTTCTCCCAGTGCCTCCCCTGCCATAAAAATAAGTAAAATAAGAAAAAATAATAAATATATTTGGGCATAGAGGTGATAGTATGCATGGAATATGACAAAAGAGATTTAGGACTCAAGCATATCAAGTACTTATCCCTTCCTTCTTCCTTCCGTCTCCTTCCCTGCTCCTCTTTCTCCCTCTGTTTTCTTCATCAATCGATCCCACTCCCTTATACCCTCTTGCCTATCCACTTCTATGAGCCCCAAAGTTCCTTCTGGACTGTCTACTCTAGTGAAGGTTCAGACCTCTTTGACCAAGTGCCACCCCTTGGGCTAAACCACTGATAAGGGTATTCCCTTTTACCTGCTCAGCCCTAGTCCCTAAGGTTTCTATTTCAGATAGAATTATATTTCCTGAGATCCTCATTAGTTTATTGGGGCATGTTGGCATGTAAATCATTATGCAGGTCTGGTAAGGACAAGTCTCATTGCAGTAAGTTCCTAAATGCAGCAGTCCTGCCTTGAGTGGAATGTCTTGTCAACAGTGGACTTTCCCATCTTTAGGCTATTACAATCTTTCTGTCCCCTCTTCTTCAAGGTTTCCTGAGCCTTAGGATGGGGAGAGATTTAGATGCCTTCGGGGTGAAAACTGAAGGGGCATTCTGGTTGGCCATTATTGTTCACTTCACTGTTCTTCCACTGCCCTAGGCTGCTTCCTATCAGGGTGTTGAGATCCAGTTGACATATTGTACCCATTGATCAAAGACACACAACCTAAGTGTAATTGTGATTAAATATCTGATGGACCCAGTTTGAGGGGCTTTCTTGTAAACAAACAAACAAAAATAAAAACAAAACAAAACACAACTTAAAAGAAAGGCAAAAGGGATGATGGAATTGAATTGATAAAAACCGTTTAAAGAAATTGTTAGGAAAAGCAATGTGTGACCTAGGATTCATTTTTAATAAGGAACAATATTGAGCTTGTATGATTAGGCAAAAAAATACAAAAAAAAAAGAAGTAAAACTGACTAACTGCGAAATCAGAAAAAAAAAGGAACAATATTAAGCCTGTGTTCACAGCTACTTAGGAGAAAGAATTTGGAGGATAGAAAGTTCAAGGGTTACTTACCAATATAGATGACTTCCTTACAAAATAAAATGTAAAAGAAAGGCTGTGGATATCTCTCAGTGGTACAGCACTTGCTTAGCCTGTGGGAAACTCAGCAGTCTCCAGTACAAGAGGAAGATCATTGTGATGATTAAAGAAATCTGAATAAATTCTGCGAAGTATTAATACTTAGCTAAGGTGTAAAATTTTAAAGTTGTTTTTTGTTCCTTCCATCATGAAATTGGATATCACATGACTGTCTAAGAAGGAGGAAGGGATAAGTACTTAATATGCTTGTAAAATAGGAGAAAATTTAAGAAATGAGTAAATAAATATTAACTGATCAAATTAGTGGAAATAATGTGAAAAAAGTAAAAATAAAAATAAACTGTTACAGTAGAACAGATTAAAATTTACAGAGATAAAATAAAAATAACAATAAAATGGTGCTATGCATGCTCTGGTGGATAGGAGGGAGGAAGTGGAGGGTGCCTGGAGAGGAGGAGAGAGGGAGAGAAAGTGAGGGGTAGAGCAGAAGGGGAGGAGTGCAATGGGGGACATGGAGGAGGGGTACCTATTGAGCTTCTATGATTAGGCAAAAAATAAATGTATAATAAATAAATAAATAAATAATGGTGTTATGCCTTTCTAGGAATAACTTTTCTGGGCCTTGGCATGCAGTACAAAGCCTTTTCCAACTTTCCTTCCTCTTGCCTAGTCAGTTTTACATGGAGCTTTAAGTTCCAAGGAGAGAGATTCAAATGAAATTAAAATGGATAAATATGCAAAGACGTATGCTCCCTTTAATATAACTATCTCAATTCCCAAGTTATTTTTGAAAGTTATTTCATTTATTCTTGAGATTTCACATGAATATAAGATATATTGTTGACATAAGTTTGGGAAGAAATAGAATTTTATGAATATAAGGTTACTGGATATTTTCCTATACAATTTATTATAACAATTTAATGCATTTTAATTAATATATTTTAGGCTATTTTGTGATAACTCACAAATACCTGCAAGGTGGTCTACTAAGTTGTCAGAGCTTTGTAAAATCTTTCTGGGAGTTGAACTCCCCATTTCTGTCTGAAACTAGAGCCCTGACTTTTCCTGATCACAGTATAAGACTTCTAGTAAAAGTCCTATTTCTTGTCCATTGTTTCAGGAATCTTATAGTGAATGAGAGACACATAAGTGTCTCTATAATTTCTTCATTCATGCTAGTACAGTTACATATTATTATATACTAACATGTAGTTATGTTCTTGTTTCTTTAAAAAGTGGGAGTTCAAATTTCAAGTCATTGCTATGAAAACCATATGCTGGCAATAAAAATAAATGTCATACCTTTAAAACAGCACACAAATATATCTGATTTTCTGTGGCACATGGTAACCCCCACCCTCAATATAACCTCTCACCTACTTCCCAACTACCAACCTTTGTAATATAGAGAAACTAAAGCTCCGAAAGTCTTTTAGTTATTCTTTCTGCTGCTGTCAAACAATGCTCACACCCAACATAAGGGAGAATTTCACATAGGGTTCCAGAGAATATAGTCTAATAAGGCAGATGTCTTAGTTAAAAGAATAACTTAGAAGTATAAGCTGGAAGATAATTCAGGTAACAACTGTCATCATGGAGACAGAGAGAACAAGAGCAAGTTGTCAGAAGAAGCAGGAATAGGCCACCAACCTTCAAGTCCACCCCCTGTAGTGTGCCTTCCTCTGTCTAAATCTTGCCTTCTATATATGACTCAGCTTTCTCAAACATGAATAACAGTTAAGGATTTAAGCACATGAGTCTGTGGGGAATAACTCACATTCAAACCATGAGAATACTATATGCATGATACTTCTGTCCTGTAGTTTTACAATAGCCCTACTTGTTTCAATCATTTATTACTTCTTTCTTATTTAATTTCACTTTGCTTGGTTTATAACATCAAATTAAAATGTCCAAAAATATTTTCAGTTGCAAAATAAATTTTATTAAAACTAACCACTATGACATTGATAACTCAATTTTTTTAATCTTCTCAGGTAAGTTATCTCAAATTACACAAGTCAGTATAAGCACAACTACATGACTCATGAAAGCTTCCATCTAATCCATCATAACTGACGAAGAATTCGTAGTTTTAATTTAGTAGTTTCATATTCTTAAAAAAGAGTGTATAAATGTGTAAATAGAATTTTTCCTGCAAGCATAACTACATGTCTTGGAATTTACCCATCCCTAACCAATGTTAGGGAGTTAAATAGTTATTTGGAATATTCTAGCCTGGAGGAATACTCATGAGACTAAAAAAGGTAAACAGTTCAACAAGTCTCAGGAAGTTCCTAAAACTAACAAAACCTGGGTGATATAGGAGCCTCTACAAGGTAAAGAAAAACATTAAATAGTTACTGGGAGAGGAGACTGGCAAGCCAGTGAGCAGTCTAGAGGAGAGTCTCTAGCAAGCTGGCAACAAGTGTATTAACTAGTGTATTAACACTTATGTAAGTTTCATCTAGTCTGAACTAGGCTCTTTGAGTCATCCCTGTGCCTATAGTAAATTCCACCCATATTCCTATAAATAACTTCAAAAACACTTTAATTATGTCATTCAGAGAGTTTGGAACTAGGATCCACTTATAATGGAGAACATGTGGCATTTAATTCTCCGTGCCTGGGATACTTCACTGAGTATGATTTCTTCTGATTCCATCCATTTACTAGAAAATTTCATTAATTTTTTTGATGGCTGATTGTATTCCATTGTATAAATGGACCATGTTTTCATTATCCATTCATCAACTGTTGGGCATTTGGGTTGATTCCATGACTTTGTTATTGCAAGCAGTGCTGCAATGAATGTGTATGGAAACTAAAATTTTAAAACACAAAAAATATACAACGAGCTATACCTAGATGCCTACATCAGATTAAAAAACAAAAAGCAGGAACACAAGAAGCCTAAGAAGTATGTCTCCTCCAAAAAAATCACTGATCTCAAGGCACCAATTCTTACTAAGGGTAACCTATTGGATAGCAATCAGCAGAGGAATTAATGGTACGTATACACAATAGAATATACTGTTCAGCTGTCAAGAAAGATGATATTATAGAATCTGCTGGTAAGTAAATAGAAGTAGAAAATATCATACTAGTGAAGGTATCACAGACACAGAAAGACAATTGTCACACACCCTCTCTTATAGATGGATGCTAGCATTATACTCTTGTCTGGAGTATTTGGTTTGCAATTCTGATGTGATTATGGAACTTACTATTCATGCTCAGTTTATCACAGATAATTATGTGTCTGATATGCTTGGGTTAGCTGACAAATTCTGTGGTGTGAGGTTCAGAGATAGGGTTGGGCATGTTGGTGCAATTACAGCAGATACAGCCAAGGATTTGGTAGAGGATGACATTGCTCATTGTTAGTTGATGAGTTTTGCCTACTGTATTGGTAGGTTTTATGGTGCTATGGTCCTCATAGCTGGAACTGTGGATTTGGTTTAGTTTCTAGATGGTAATGGGTTCCTTTGTATTTCTGTTTTAGTGTGTTATGGAATACCCTGTGATTCTGTATTTCTGTTTATGGTTTGGGAATTTTGTTTCCCACAAAATGTTATGAAGTCTATTTTAAGACTGTTTTAGACTATTTTAAGATTTTTCTTTGTAGTAATAAAGCTTTTTTAAAAATTTAATAAATAAATCCAGACAAAGTAAAAAAGCAGAATTTAAGAAATTTAACAAACAATTTTCTTTTTCTTTAGATCATAAGTTCTTCTTCAATCAATGAACTTATCTAGTTGCTTTAATTTTGTAGGGGTCTGCTATAGAAGAAAACTCTTATTTTTTATAAATAGTTTTTAAATTAATATTAATCTGTAGAACTGAGGAAAATAAGCACAATGAAATTACATAATAATGGGTTGAATTTAAAAATATACTTCCATATACGAAAAGCAAATCAATATTTATTTATTTATTAGTATTAAGAATTTTTTAAATTTTTTTTTCCAGTTTTATACACATGAATAGTTGTCCCAGTCCCCATCTTTCCTCCTCCCTTCCTTTCCCCTTCCTCTCCCAACCCTCTGCTCTCTTTCCCACCTGTGACTTGTCTGCTTATGTGGGCCCAGATTCTCTTTGGGTTGTATTAGTATAGGCTCAAACTTCTATTGCAGATTATGTGACCCTTCCTTGGGTAGACCCACTGAGAGGGTACTTTAAGATTGTAAGAGCCTAAAGGTTGGAAGATCCATTTCCAGCCAAGACATTCCATATGAGGCATCCAAAAACTTGCTGAAGTGGGACTTACCCTTACAGAACTGCACGATAACTGACATGTCAACATTCCCCCATAGACTAGCAATGAACTCAGGAGAAATAATTCCATATAGGTGGAATCTTAGGGGCCAGGATTAGATAGATGAAGGAGAGTACCCTTCTCAGTGAGTCTTCCTAAGAAAAGACAACTTAATCTGCCACAGAGACCAGAACCCGAACCAATACAGACAATAATTATATGCAAATGGAACCTTAGCAGCCAGAGCTGGACAGCTTGAGAAATTTTATGCAAACAAAGGATCAATATTTGCAGCAGAATTTTGATCTTAAGAATTTGAATTCAATCCATGAGAAACAAAACCCAAGAAGAACAATCTCCCACTGAAAGAATTAACCCCTTAATGATGAATCCCAACCAGAACAAATTCACAGAAAACAGCCATGAAAGCCAGACCCAAGACAACGACTTTCAAAGTATGATCATTACCATGATTAATACTATGAAAGAGGAAATCCAAAAGGAGTTAAACAACCAAATCAACCACTTTGAGCAGGAACGCAAAGGCACTTGGAAGGGTTGAGAAAAACAGTTCAAGAAACAAAAATAGGCATAGAGCAGTTAAAACAGTCTCAGGCAGAGTTTAAAATTGAACTAAAAGGCAAGCTATCTTCAACCCAAAGCTCAAAACAGAGTCTTATCAGCAGAACTAACTAAGCAGAAAATAAAATTTCAGATCTTGAAGACAAAGTGGGAGAATTAACCAGCTCAATGGAAGAGATTGTTAAAGACAAAAAAAATACTTCAGAGGAACATTCAAGAGATATGGGACACCCTGAAGAAGCCTAACATGCACATTCATGGAATACCAGAGCAAGAATCTCAAAATACCACACCTGAGGAAATTTTTCAAACTATCATAAATGAAAACTTCCCTCAACTGAAGAATGAGAGGCCCATCCAAATACAAGAGGCATTTCATACTCCAAACAGATATGACCAAAATAGAACATCGCCACAGCAAATAATAGTCAAAACACTCCACATTCAAGACAAAGAAAAGGTGCTGAGAGCTTCAAGAGAAAAAAAGCAAGTCACATTTAAAGGCAAACATATTAAATAACAAATGACTTCTCAATGGAAACAGTAAAAGCAAAAAGAGCTTGGAGAGACATACTTCAAGTATTAAATGAGCAAGTGCCAACCCAGACTGATATACCCGGCAAAACTATCTGTCATGACCGAGGGAGAAAGAAAAATTTTCCAGCACAAAGACAACTTGAAGGGATACATGTCTACCAAACCAGGCCTTCAAAAAATGCTAGAAATGATATGAAAACTTGAAGAAAAGAACAAGTGTATCCAGGAGGACAGAAGGGAAGTATAATACCACAAAAATATAATTGTAAAACAATAAGCTTACAAAATCCACTAAACATAAAAAATGTTCAGAATTAAAAAGAATATCTCCATTATAACATTAAATGTTAATGGGCTTAACTCACCGATTAAGAGACACAGATTACAAACTTGGATTAAAAAGCACAACCCATCAATCTGCTGCCTTCAGGAAACTTATCTCACACTAAAAGATAGCCACATCCTAAAAATGAAAGGCTAGTCCAAAATTCTGCAAGCTAATGAAATCAGAAAACAGGCAGGGGTAGCCATTATGCTGTCGGACAAAGTGGACTTCAAACCAAAAAACATCATAAGAGACACAGATGGATGCTACATTTTAGTCACAGGTACAATTCACCAGGAAGACTTCATAATACTGAACATATATGCACCCAATACGGGCTCCTCCACATTCATTAAGAAAACCCTACAGTGGGGATGGAGAGGTGGCTCAGGGGTTAAGCCTCTGACTTGCAGGCAGAAGGTGCTGAGTTCGGATCCTAGACCCCACGTATAGACGCCAGCGGAACCGGGGGAGGCCTGCGTTTCTGGTCCTGGTAGGGCAGAGCTTGTGAATCCTGGGGCAGAGTAAACAAGGAGGAGGTGGAGGTGTCCATGGTGGTTCCCAAATTCACTCATGGTTCTGCACACACACATACATACACATGCGCACAGATGCATACACACACGCGCACACACATACATGCACAAATGAATAAATAATAAATTTAAAAAATTTTAAAAAAAAGAACCCTACAGTGTCTAAAGTGAGAAATCAACACCCAAACGATAATTCTTGGGGATATCTTTTTTTAAATTTATTATTACTATTATTATTTATTCAACTGTGTGCATGTGCGTATGTATGTGCGCACGCACGTGTGTGTCTGTGTCTATTTATGTGTAGAACCACGGACGAATTTAAGAACCACCATGGACACCTCCACGTCCTTCTGCCTGGGGATTCATAGGCTCCGCCCTACCAGGACCAGAAGCGTAGGCCACCCCGGCTTCCGCCTGGCATCTATACGTGGGATCTGGGATCCGAACTCAGGACCTTCCACCTGCAAGGCGGAGGCTTTACCCCTGAGCCACCTCTCCAGCCCATCTTTTTTTTTTAACATTTTTATTATTATTTCTGCTCATAAAAATTTGGTAGGTACACTGGTTCGCTCCCTCCCTCCTCCTCCCCCTGATCCCCTTGCTGCCCATCCCCTCACCCCTCCCATCCCCAGTGCCCCCCACATCGCTGGAGCATCCTTTAATGTGCATGCCCTCTCAACATGGAATAGATCAACAGGTCAAAAGCTTAACAGAGACACTTTAGAACGTAATCAAACCCTTAAAGAAATGGACCTTACAGCTCTCTATCGAACTTTTTATCCACGTACCAAAGAATATACATTTTTCTCAGCAGCACACTGAACTTTCTCCAAAATAGATCACATATTGGGCCACAAAGTGAATCTCCACATATACAGGAAAGTTGAAATTCTAGCCTGTGCCCTATCAGACCACCAGGGCCTAAAGCTGGACATTCACAACACAACAAACAAACAAAAATACACTAACTCCTGGAAATTTAACAATATGATGCTGAATGAGAACTGGATTCAGGAAGAAATTAAAAAGGAAATTCAAGATTTCCTCAAAGCGAATGATAATGAAAATACAACTTACCAAAATCTCTGGGCCACAATGAAAGCTGTCCTAAGAGGTAAGTTGATAGCTCTTAATGCCTACATCAAAAAAATGGAAACATCAGAAATAAACAACTTAACAATGCAGCTTAAAGCTTTAGAGAAATTGGAGCAATCTGATCCCAAAAGCAGGAGAAGAGAGGAGATTAGCAAAATAAGGGGAAATATATCTGAAATTGAGATTAAGAAAATGATAGAAAAAATCAACCAGTCAAAAAGCTGGTTCTTTGAAAAAATCAATAAGATTGATACACCCCTAAATAAATTAACCAAAAGCAGGAGAGAGAAAACCCAAATTAACAAAATTAGAAATGAACATGGAGTTATCACTACTGATACCCAAGAAATCCAGAGAATTAAAACATCATATTTCAGAAACTCATACTCTGTGAAGTTTGACAACACAAAAGAGATGGATGAATTTCTAAGTAAACACAACTTACCTAAATTGAATCAGGAAATTGTGAATTATTTAAATAGTCCTATAACATATGAGGAAATTGAAGAAGTAATCTTGAATCTTCTCAACAAAATATGTCCTAGACCAGATGGATTCAGCATAGAGTTCTACCAGATATTTAAGGAGTTAATAACACCAATACTCCTTAAAATGTTCCATCAAATAGCAAAGGAAGGAACACTACCAAATTCCTTCTATGAAGCTAATATCATTTTAATCCCAAAACCTAATAAAGATTCACTTAAATAAGAAAACTATAGGCCGATCTCTGATGAACACAGACGCAAAGATTCTCAACAAAGTCTTAGGAAATCGGACTCAAAAACATATCAAAAAGATCATTCATGGGGACCAAGTAGGCTTCATCCCTGGCACACAAGGTTGGTTCAACATACACAATTCAATAAATGTAATTCATCATATAAACCAGTCTAAAGTCCAAGACCACATGATACTCTCGATAGATGCAGAAAAAGCTTTTGACAAGATCCAACAGCCTTTTATGATCAAAACGCTAGAGACAGTAGGAATGGAAGGAACCTTTATCAATATAATAAAAGCTGTATACAACAAGCCCACAACAAGGATTATGCTCAATGGGGAATAATTGGAAGCATTCCCACTTCGATCAGGAACTAGAGAAGGCTGTCCACTCTCACCACTTCTATTCAATATTGTACTTGAAGTCTTAGCTGAAGGGATTCAAATCGGCAAGGAAGAAGTCAAGTTATCTCTGTTTGCAGATGACATGATCTTATACCTGAGTGATCCTAAAAACTCCACCAGGAAGCTCCTGGAATTAATTGAGAAGTTCAGCAGGGTGGCAGGATACAAAATAAATGTGCAAAAATCAGAGGCCTTCCTATATGCCCAGAATGAAAGAAGTGAAAAAGCCCTGAGAGAAACAATCCCATTTACTATAGACCTTAAAAAAATGGAATACCTTGGTATAAACCTAACCAAGGAGGTAAAAGACGTTTGCAATAAAAACTTTAAAACCCTAAAGAAAGAAATTGTAGAAGACACCAGAAGGTGGAAAGATCTCCCATGTTCCTGGATTGGCAGAATCAACATCGTAAAAATGACCATCCTACCAAAGGGAATACATAAATTCAATGCTATACCAATCAAAATCCCAAAGCAATTCTTTAAAGAAATTTAACAAACAATCTCAAAATTCATATGGAGGCACAAAAGACCCAGGATAGCAAAGACAATCCTGAGTAGCAAAAACACTGCTGGAGGTATTACCATACCAAACCTTAGTCTATATTACAAATCCATAGTTATAAAAACAGCCTGGTACTGGCTCCAACATAGACACACAGATCAATGGATAAGGATTGAAGACCCAGATATAAGCCCACAAAATTACAGCCATTTGGACTTTGACAAAGGGGCCCAAAAAATCCAATGGAAAAAGAACAGCATCTTCAACAAATGGTGCTGGCAAAACTGGATCTCCACATGCAGAAGATTAAAGCTGGACCCATACTTGTCACCATGTACAAGACTTAGTTCCAAATGGATCAAGGACCTTGATATCAAGCCAGAGACTATAAAAATCATAGTTGAAAGGATAGGGAACACCCTCGAGCTGATTGGGCTAAGCCAACATTTCCTAAACAGACATCCAATGGCACAGTCACTGCTACCAACTCTCAACAGTCGGGATCTTGTGAAATTAAAGAGCTTCTGTTCAGATAAAGAGATTGTAACACGAGCTCAAAGGCAACCCACAGAATGGAAGAAAATCTTCACTAACCACATATCTGATAGAGCTCTACTGTCCAGAGTGCACAAAGAACTTAGAAAACTAAACACCAAGGAAACCAATGGCCCAATTAAAAAATGGGCCCTGGAACTTAAAAGAAACTTTACCAGGGATGAAATTAAAATGTCTAACAAATATCTTAAAAAATGCTCCACTTCTTTAGCCATCAGGGAAATGCAAATCAAAACTTCCTTGAGATATCATCTCACCCAGGTCAGGATGGCAAAAATCCACAATACGAACAACAACAAATGCCGGAGAGGATGTGGAGAAAGGGGAACTCTCCTACATTGCTGGGGGGGGAAATGCAGGCTCATACAGCCACTCTGGCGAGCCGTCTGGAGATTCTTAAAGAAATTAAGGATTGAAATGCCATATGACCCTGCTATTCCACTTTTGGGTATAACCCCCCATACAGCAGAGGTTCACCTCGATAGCACAAGCACGACCATGTTCATAGCAGCACTGTTTACGATAGCAAAGTCATGTAATCAACCCAAATGTCCAACAGTTGACAAGTGGATAAGGAAAGGTGGTACATCTATACAATGGAGTACTACTCAGCCATCAAAAATGATGAATTACTGGAATTTGCCGGGAAATGGATGTCATTAGAAACAATTATATTAAGTGAAGTATCCCAAACCCAGAAAATTAAGTGCCATATGTACTCCCTAATAGGTGGCTCCTAGTACCAAACCCACTCAGCCTACCTTGAGACACTCAAAGACAAATCTATGTAACACCTACAGGAATTGCAAGGATTATGAACAGGAGGGATGGGGTTGGAGGGCCATACCAGAAACATGGAGAGAGGGGACCATGTTACAGCACAGAAAATAGGCCTCCATCAAGGACTTCAATTAAGTAATGAGATACCTGGTTAAGTTCACAGACGTTTGTTCCTGATCATTTACAACAGAGGGGGTATGATCTCACCAGAAGGGGAGGGCATATAGTTTGGCAGAATAAAAGTAACCATTTTGCAAATGGGTGATTGACCCCTCCCTCCCTGAGGTTTCCTACTTTTATTACATCTACCCTTGAATGTGCTCTTATAATAAGACTCCAGTTTAACAGCTTTTTGTCTCTGGCCAGGGGGTGACATACAGTGCCCAGCAGGATGGAGTGAAGGGCATTGCAGGAGCAGCAAAACTGCAAAAGAAAATCAACAAACCAAAATCCAGAACTTCAGAGACTCTATATCAACCACCTAGAACTAGGCCAGACTAATCTCTCCCCATCCTGAAGCCCAGGGAAATTTGCGGAAGAGGGGGCAGTGAGATTGTAAGAGCAAAAGGATGGGAGAAGCAATGATTTGCAAGATACTCCACACAAGTTAGGGCCGAAGCAATCATAATTGGACTTTGCATGCCTGGCGTAATGTCTAACACACTATTGACCTCACAAAGTCTATCATCTGCTAAAGGCACCAAGATCTTTGGAGGCTAGGGATTGACAGCCACAGTAGTGTTCCTATGCTTTAGGGGAACACAGGAAAGGATTCAGGGAAATGCCACTGGGTCCTTGTACGTCATTGTAGAGGAGGGCCCAGAGGAGAGTCTGGCATGCACATTAAAGGACTCTCTGGGAATTGGGGAGGAGGCACTGGGGGATGGGAAGGAAGGGGTGAGGGGAGGGCGAGCAGGGGGCTCAGGGGAGGAGGGAGGGAGGGAACTGGTGTACCTATTAAGTTTGTATGAGCGGAAATAATAATAAAAAATGTTAAAAAAAAGAATTTGAATTCAAAGAATTTTAGATTATCATTAATAAAAAATTCTGGGAATTACATTGTACCACAAAAATTATTCATTACACAGAAAAGAAATTATTCTTACAATGTGTTAAGCCATACTCATAATATCTGTGAATTTAAAGATCAAGATATTTTTAAAGGACTCTTTTTACCCCTTTTCTTTCTTTTCTGGAAGGGGCATCAAAAATAGACTTGGGAATAGGATTTGAAAACTCAGAGGGTAGGGAAGGATGATACGTAGGAAGCTCTGAGAATTATAACACATTCTTGAAAGAACTGTAACAAAACTTGACATGTTAGCACTATAATAAACAGAATCCTGAAAACAACTTTTTCTAAAACATTTATATTTAAATGAAAATTCGGAAGATCAGTTTTGAAACACAGAAAACATTCAGAAACATTCAGTTTTTATGTCAAAAACATTGTCAAAGAGAAATTGTAATTAGTCAGTTAAAACCTTTATGTATGTATAAATTTTCACATACACCTTAAGCATCAGGCACATAGTACTTTATTATTTAGCTTTTATTTAATATAAGATAACACAGATAACTTAAAATATACTGCATAAAATGGATTACATAAGATACTGGCATTTCTGGACAAATATATAATCATGGTACTTAAGAGACAATCTAAAGAATGTCCCCTTTAAAGTGAGAACAAAGAATTACTGTGTAGAACAAAGCAGAAGCAAAAGTAGATAAGAGGGAAGAGAACTAGGACCCGGTGGAGTCAAGCTTGGAGAGAAACAGCTACTGATGTTCAGCATGCTAGGCCCTCAGCCTTTCCACCACTGTCCCTCCTTAAGTATAATAACAGAAGTAGAGAAGAGATTATCTCCTCAGCACTGTGCTATATAAGTAGGTAGAGGTGGAATTAGATCTGGGCTTGGGAGGGGTGAGAGGGGTATGGGAAGACACAGCCATTTAAAAAACTTTCAATTTTGTTTTAGAGAAAGTTGAGAGGAAGAAAAGTTGAAGAAGATAGTGGAAAATGTAGAAACCCTTTTTTATATATTTATTTTTTCCCAATCATACAAGCTTAATAAGTACCCTCCTCCCTCCTTCCCTCCACCCCTCCCCAGTCTCCCTTGCACCCTATCCCCCTTTTCCCCTTCCTTACACCCCCTCCTTTTTTTCCAGTGCCCCTTCGTTCCCTCCTCCCATTCCCTGGAGCATCCTTTAGTGTGAATGTCAAACTTCCCTGAGTCCTCCACTCTAGTGAGGTGTAAGGACTCAGTAGCATTGCCCAGAGCCCTTGCTTGGTCTCCCCTTTAGTATGGGAACACTATTATGACTGTTAATACCTTGCCTCTAAGGATCTTAGTGCTTATGATCCATGCTAGACTTTGGGGGGTCATTGACATGGGGGGCCCTAACTTATGTGGAGTATCTTGCATAACATTGCTCCTCCCATCCTTGTGCTCTTAGAATCTTAACGCTGCCTCTTCCGCAAATTTCCCTGAGCTTCAGGATGGGGAGAGATTAGGCTGGCCTAGTTCTAGGTGGTTGATATAGAGTCTCTGAAGTTCTGGATTTTGGTTTGTTGATTTTCTTTTGCAGTTTTGCTGCTCCTGCAATGCCCTTCACTCCATCCTGATGGAGGGCCGAAGCAATCATAATTGGACTTTGCATGCCCTGCACAATGTCCAACACACTATTGACCTCACAAAGTCTAGCATTTGCTAAAGGCACCAAGATCCTTGAAGGCAAGGGATTGACAGCCACAGTAGTGTTCTTATGCTTAAGGGGAACACAGGTAAAGGTTCAGGGAAATGCCACTGGGTCCTTGTACGTCATCAGAGAGGAGGGCCCAGAGGAGAGTCAGGTATGCACATTAAAAGATTCTCTGGGGATTGGGGGGGAGGCACTGGGGGATGGGCAGGGGGTGAGGGGAGGGGGAGCAGGGTGGTTGGGGGGGAAAAGGACGGAGGGAGGGAACCGGTGTACCTATTAAGTTTGTATGAGCGGAAATAATAATAAAAAATGTTTTAAAAAAAAATGATGCTCCAGGAATGGGGGGGCTACTGGGACAAGGGGAGGGAGGGGGAAAAAGAAGGGGAAAGGGGGAGGGAGGAAGGGGAATGGGCTACTTACCAACTTTGTATGAGTGGAAAAAATAAAAAAAATAAAAATAAAAGATTGGAAAAAAAAAAAAAAAAAGCACCTTTCTTTAAAAGTGACCTTTTCTTTTGGGGACTGACCTGAAAAGAGCTTGAATGAGAAGAGATATTTACATGATTGAACTAGCACATGTTCTCTGAATTGGAACCAGAGGTTTTCATGTCCAAATGCCTTTGATACACAAATGAGATTCTTTAATTTGCTTGTGTGACCCTTTAATCTCATCACTGCCGTTGCCATTCTCCTCCTTTAATGGAGGAGTAAAAATGGGAATATGTTTTGGTCCTTTTGCTGTGTATCAACTACTCAATCATTCTCTTATTTTATCACAAGTGGTCAAATTTACTATGCCTTCCTCTGGAAGTCAGGAATATGTCTCTTACACAAAATCTAAAAATTACCTTTGAACTGTTGTTTTAAATATCTCTTTTATGTAAAGAAAGAAAAGCCCCACTCTGTTGACCTTGAATGTTTCAATGCTTTACACCCAATTCTTTAGACTGAATTCCCCCATTTTTTACTTTAAGTCATGTGACATTAATGTCAGTGAGTGTTCTTGTGCCAGATCAAGTGATAAGTTCTCCTCTAGAACTCAAGCACCGTTGCCAAAACCTGCATGACATTGCTCTGTTAGGGTGACTCAAGAATGAAGGGAAAGCAAAATGTATAAAGAAAATCTGGGATCATGTGGACTGTTGACTCAGATGGAGACACAACAGCCCAGATCAGTCCTAGTATGTTTATTATGTAGGCAAGCTAATAATGGTCCATGTCAGAAGATGTCAGAGGACATGGGGAAAAACAAAACACAAACAACTCTTATCTGAGTAACAATGACGTTCACTAGAGATAGAAAAATGTTAACCCAGAAAGGACCACAAGACTGGTATGAAGCTTTAGTAACTTTGTTCAATCCATCGATAGAATTAAAAAAAAATTAACAGGGTAAGAGACACTCTGATGGAACTGAGTGACTTAGCCAGTATATACATCAGATCCAACATGTAAATCAGGTCTGTAAAATGGTGAAGTAATTTAGAGGAAATAAGAAAAAGGACAAAACAGAAAGTCATGTTCACATCTCTTGAAGAACATGTGGCAAGATTTGTGTCGTTTGAGTTACTAAGGAAAAATTTGATTAAAAAATTCTAATAAACATCCAGTAAGTTTTAAAACCTGAAGAACAGTTTGCTAAAAGCATAAATATTTAAACAATGCAGATAAAAAAGAGTAAGCTTGTTCCAAGTGCTAGAAATATCCCTCACAAGTGTAAGTTGTATATATTTCTCTCTTGAAAAATATTCTGTGAGTAGAAATTGTTCATTTAGCCCATATCTGTGATAACATGCAGATATTGTTAAGGGGTGGAGAGATGATAGGAGTGTCTGCAACTGAAATGCCAGCCTCCCAATCCCAACAGGGATGTGGCTGCTGGAGAAACATCAGCTTAAACTGTAGCCACAATACCACCTCGGAGGCTGTAAGACACAGAAAAAAATCCTGAACAGCAGAGCAGAGTGTTGTCTCATTTCTCACTGACTCTGAATGATCCCAGTACCTTGAGTTTTCCCCACCATACCATTGGGGAGGAGATACACTAGGTCTTCCTCATAGAAGATCTAAGTTAAGGAAGTAGGATGACTCAAGGAGAATTATAGAAAACTAGATAAGGTGGTTTCTTCCATTTAAGCCACTACAACCATGTGTAGAACAAGATAAAGATGAAATTTAAAATGTTAAAAGTAAATAAATAAATACAGGGCCTGCAAGCCCAAGTTAGGAGTGTTTAATTTTAAGTATTGAAGCAGGGGCCTGCAAACCCAAGTAAGTGTGCTGTGAGTAGATAAGAATGTGAATGAAAGGATGGCCTGCGGGCCCACCAGGGCAGTGACATGTAGTGTGCTAATCTGTTTGAAACAATGGTACATGACCTATGTGTGGACCTTCCCCCCATGTGGTGTTGAACCTTGTGTGAGATGGTACTTAAGGAACAAGCCTGAGCCCACCAGTAGTCCAGAGGGAGATAAGAGTGACCCCAAACTCTGTCTCCATAGATTCTGGACTCGCCAGTTTTCCCACCTATCGGAGACCTGAAGCCCGACTGCGTGAAAATACTCTGTAGGCCATCCCAGACAGTGACCATCGAGTTGTCCAGCACTCCTGGCTCTGACCCACTGAGGAAACTCCGAGAGGGTGGCAGCCTCTGGAGCCTCCTAGGTGTGAGCTCAGGATCTTTCTCCACAGGAACCTTGGAACTGGTAAGAGAGAGACTGTGTCTATTTCTTGCTAGCCTCGATACAGTGAATATAGTGAACAGGTGGAGGCTGCTCGGCACAACCTAAAATTGTTCTTTTTTTGCTTTTATAAAACAATTGATACAAGCTATGGAAATTTTTTCATACCATATTTATTATATCTTGCTAGCATTTTCCTTTAGAATTCCTTTAACTGCTGACTTCTGAGATCGCCTCACATCTAGAATGGACTGTGGTAGACTATTAGAGATGCTGAAAAAAGGCTAAACTTTGAACATCTGACAGATTTTTAAAAACATCAAAGGACATTAAGGGTTTAAAAAGACAGTTGCCTACATAGGTAAACACTACTCTCAAAAGCCATGTGTTTGTTAAATAAAAATCACTACAACTCCCTGCGAATTGTTGATCAGATAAGATGTGTATGAACCATAAAAGCTAATGATATTGCTGTTGGGTGCATGCCAGAATTGCATAGTAAGGCCTTATTGCTGCAGATACTTTATGCTTTAGTTACCAGACATAGTAAAGTTACATAGTAAAGAAAGTTACATAGTAAAGAAGGTTACATAGTAAGGAAGGTTACATAGTAAAGAAGGTTACATTAGGCTGTTCTGGATCGTGGTTTGTTGATTTTCTTTTGCAGTTTTGCTGCTCCTGCAGCCTAATCTCTCCCCATCCTGGAGCTCAGGGACATTTGCGGAAGAGGGGGCGGTAAGATTGTAAGAGCAAAAGGATGGGAGGAGCAACGATTTGCAAGATTCTCAACAATAGTTGGGGCCAAAGCAATCGTAATGGGACTTTGCATGCCCTGCGCAATGTCCAGCGCACTGTTGCCCTCATAAAGTCTAGCATCTGTTAAGGGCACCGAGACCCCTGGAGGCAAGGGATTGACAGCCATAGTAGTGATCTTATGCTTAAGGGGAACAAGAGAAAGGGTTTATGGAAATGCCACTGGGTCCTTATATGTCATCGGAGAGGAGGACCCAATGGAGAGTTAGGCGTATACAATAAAGGACTCTCTGGGAATTGGGGGGGAGGCACTGGGGGAAGGGGAGGGGGAGGAGGGGGGAGGGAGGGAACTGGTAAAAAATTTTAAAATGTATAATTAAATTTTTAATAAAAAAAAAAGAAAACAAAAAAAAAAAAGAAGGTTACATGACCAGCAGGTATTTATAAGTTACTGGAGGAAAATCTTCACCCATAGTCCTGCTCAGCTTTGAACCTTGCATGGTACAGTACATAAATTTTAGACATGCTGTGCCTTTTGGTGTAAGAGTGGCATGATTATCCTGAGCATAGGCAACATTTTCTGATTGGATTCAGACCAGTGCCAGTGGAGGAGAATGTTCCCTGGTGCTGTGGACCAGAATAAAAACCATGACCAGAAAATGTCACAAGACTTAGTGGGGAGGTTACTGCAATTGTCTGGTTAAAACAATGATATTCCTGTAAAATGACTGTCTAAATATTCATACATATACCCACAAAGGACTTTCACTATCTGCTTTTCCTATTGAGATGTTTTCTACAGCAGGGGCTCTTTGTTGATTGAACAAGTGACTATTGTATTGGCATGGTGACCCAGTGTCTATCTGTAAATGGGCATCTATATCACTCCTTTCAAACTCAGGCAATATTGCAGAATGGGATTAGAAAAAATTTAAGAACTGGAGGAAATGGATGAGTGTTCTGGGGGGGTTTTCCTCCTAGCATAATAATTTGAACCTTATCCCTAATAAGATAAAACTAGAAGCCGCTATGATTACAAAAGGAGTTTAGCCTATATCCTTTCCCTTAGAAGGAGTTTCTGGAAAGAATTCAAGAAAATTAGAGATTTGCAGCTGCGAGATAAGAAAAACTGCAAGCACTTGTTAATTTTGCAGGAATCCTTGCTTCTCTAATGAAGGGAAGATTTAACTGGCTTCCTTGGCAAAAGGAGCTCCACTCCTCATGTCCCCAAGATTTTTCTGACCTGATATCATGTCTCAATATTGAGAGCTTACCAGGTCTTCTAGTGTCTTTTTGGTGAAAAAATACAGAGGGAAATAAGATTTGTAAGAGTATCTAGCACTTGAATGAAAGTGCTTGATTGATATTCATTCACAAATTCTATTTCTATGGCTTGAGATTTAGTGATGCTAGCAAGTTCCTTACCAATATCAGAATAGATGCTTAAAACTGAGATAACATTCATGAGGACAACTAATTTTCCAAACACATAAAACATACTGGAAGATACAAACACTGCCAGTGATATATTCTTACTCATGATAAGCCAAATCTAAATCATCTGACCATTTTCAATTTCAATTTAGCAATGCTCTAGAGATAATAGAGCTCTCTATCAGATATGTAGTTAGTGAAGATTTTCTCTCATTCTATGTGTTGCCATTACAAACTCTTTAGCTGAACAGAAACTCTTTAATTTCATAAGATCCCATTTGTTGAGTGTTGGTTCTAGTGTCTGTGCTATTGGATTTCTGTTTAAGAATTGTTGCCCTAGCCCAATCAGCTCAAGGGCGTTCCCTACCCTTTCAACTAGGGTTTTTATAGTCTCTGATCCATTCGGAATTAATTTTTGTGCATGGTGACAAGTAGATGCCCAGTTTTAATCTTCTGCACATGGATATACAATTTTGCCAGCACCATTCATTGAAGCTGTTTTTTTTTTTCATTGGGCCATTTTGTCAAAGATCAAATGGCTATAATTGTGTGGACTTATATCTGGATCTTCAACCCTTATCCATTGATCTATATGTCTATTTTGGAGCCAGTACCAGGCTGTTTTTATAACTATGGATTTGTAGTACAGATTAAGGTTTGGTATGGTAATACCTCCAGTAGTGTTTTGTTATTCAGGATTGTTTTTTCTCTCCTGGGACTTTTGTGCTTCCATGTGAATTTTGAGATTGTTAAGTCAATTTCTTTAAAGAATTGTTTTTGGATTATACAGAACTTAAAAAATTAAACACCAAGGAAATAAAAGCCCAATTAGAAAATGGGCTTTGGAATTCAAAAGAAACTTTTCCAGGGATGAAATCAGAATGTCTAACAAATAACTATAAATGTTCCATATCCCTAGACATCAGGAAAATACAACTCAAAACTACCCTGAGATTTCAACTCACCCAGGTCAGTATGGCAAAAATCCACAATTAACACAGAATGCTAGAGAGGATGTGAAGAAAAGAAAATTCTCACATATTTCTAGTGGAAATGCAGGCTTATACAACCATTCTGGAGATCAATATGATGATTTCTAAAAAAGTTAAGGATTGAAATACCATATGGCCCTGCTATACAACTACTGGGAATAGTCAGCCATGATGCAGAAATTCACTACAGTGACACAAGCACAACCATGTTCATTGCAGCATTATTTATAATAGCAAAATCATAGAATCAACCCAAATACCAACAGATGACAAATGGATAGCGAATATGTAATATATTTATACAATGGAATACTAATCAGCCATCAAAAAGATGAATTAATGAAGCTTGCCAGGAAATGGATGGAATTAGAAAAAAAATGTTGAGCGAAGTATCCTAGACATTGTATGTACTCCCTAATAAGTGGATCCAAGTTCCAAACCCACTTAATGAAATATTCAAAGGTAAATCTCTGTGATACCCACTAAAATTGCAAAGGATTATAAACAGGAGGAAAGGGGAATAAGTATCTCAAAAGAAAGGAGATAGGGGCCCTGGCTTCTGTAGATGAAATAGGTCAAGGTTATGTATTGCATGTAAGTAGTGAGACATCTGATGCAGCTCACTTCCCTTCTTGGTCACTTGGGACTGAATAGGTTTGATTTCACCAATCGAAGAAGATTTAGGGACTGGCAGATAGATAGTAACCATCCAGTAAATGGGACACTGACCATCCCCCACTGCTATATCCTACTCCTATTCTTCCATCTACCTTTGAGTCTCCTCTTATATTAAGATCTTCACTTAAAGTATTTTGTCTTTGGTTAAGAAGTGACCTTCAATACCAATCAGGATGCATCCAAAGAAAGTGCAGAAAAAGCAAAACTGAAAACAACAACAAATCCTAATTCAGAACACCAAAGACCCTACATTAATCACCTGGAACTGGACCAGCCAAATCTCTCCCCTCTTAAAGTTCTGAGAACTTTGAAGAAGTGGGAGTGGCAAGATTGTAAGAGTCTAAAGATGGCGAGGACCAACGATATGCAAGATACTCCACACAACGTAGGGCTGCAGCAGCCAGAATTGGACTTTGCCTGACCTGCACAATGGCTGACATGTCAGCGACTCCCCCAAAGTCTAGCATAGATCACAGGGGAGAAGGCTTCACGCAGTAGGATCCTTAGAGGCAAGGGATTAAACACTGATAATAGAGTTCCCATGCTAACAGAGAGCCCAAGAAGGGCATAGCCCAAACTATGCCACTGAGTTCTGAACCCTCACTAAGGTGGGGAATTAGAGGGAGGTTAGGTGCTCAGGGTTTCTCCAGGGGATGGGAAGGAGGAATGGGGAGGCCCCTGGAAAGGGGGAGGCAGAGAGGGAGTGGAAGGAAGAGGAAAAGGGGAAGAGTGCAATGGGGGATGACTGGGTTAAGGAGGGGAGAGGGAGAGGACAGGGTACCTAATGAGCTTGTATGAATAGGAAAAAAATAAAATGTGGGAGAAAAAAATGCTAAAAAGATTTAAGAATTTTGAGCAATACAACTTTCTTAAAAATGGGACTGTCAAGATCACTCACTGTATATGTGCCTGCTCACAAACCTGATGACCTAAGTAAAATCCCCAGAATTTCACATGGCGGAAGAAGAGAACTGACTTCTGAAAGTTGTCTTCTGACCTTCATCTGTGTATCTCTTTCTCTCTCTCTTTCTCCCTCTTTCTTCTTCTTTCTCAAGCATATAATAAAAAGAAAAAAGAACCAATGTGGTATTTTAAAAAATCAGATAAATAAATAAAATCTCTTAAAATGATGTGTGTTATCAACTAAAATAAACAAGGATCTTATAGTCCTTTAGTTAGGAGTACATATAAATGTTTTTCATATTGTAAAGACCCTAGCATTATTATTGTTAATAGAGATCTATTTTCTCAGAAAAGCTAAGGCAAAAAATGTGCAAGCTAAAGAAAAAAGTTACTGTTTGATATTTTTCTTGATACATATTTGATGAAACTTGCCCTGTGATAACCTTCAAATTTGATGATATTTATCTGTACATAATTGAGGCTATTTTGTGTGGTCATCGGCATTTCATCAATGGAAACACAAGTTGCCAATTTAAAGATTTTTATTTAACAACTACATGGCTTTTGAGAGAAGTATTTACCTATGTAGTCTAAAGTTGGACGAGTGAAGGGAAATAAATGCACATATCAGTAGGGTGGCCTAAAGAGAGGTAACTTGTTACACTATGGAGGCCTGAACACCCACAGGAATAGACAAGTCAGAGTAAATCCTGAGGTCCATAGAAGCACACAGGCAGAAGGATGAGAGGGTGAGGGAATTGTGAAAGGGAAGGGATGGGGAGGGAGGGAAGCTGGGATGAATATTCAATATGCTTGTAAAAATAGAAAAAATTAATTTAAAAAAAATAGAAAGGTCACAAGCAAATAACATTGCAACTTAAAGCTTTAGAGATACAAGAGTTATCCAATTCCAAAAGCAGTAGAAAAGAAGAGATTAGAACAAACATGGGCGAAACATCCCAATTTGAGATAAGGAAAATGATACAAAGAATCAACAAAACAACCAGATGATTCTTTGAAAAAATTAATGAAATTGATATACCCCTAGCCAAATTAACCAAAATCAAGAAAGAGAAAACCCAAATTAACAAAATTAGAGATGAAAGTGGAATTATCACAACTGATACCCAAGAAACTCAGAGAATTATAAGGTCATATTTGAAAAACTTTTGCTCCATAAAATTTGATAATAAGAGGGCTGGAGAGGTGGCTCAGGGGTTAAGCTTCTGCCTTGCAGGCGGAAGGTCCTGAGTTCGGATCCCAGATCCCACGTATAGACGCCAGGCGGAAGCAGGGGCGGCCTGCATTTCTGGTCGTGGTAGGGCGGAGCCTGTGAATCCCGGGGCTGAGGAAGTGGAGGCGTCCATGGTGGTTCACGAATTCGTCCGTGGTTCTACACACATACATACGCACACACGCACAATTGAATAAATAAAAAAAAATTAAAAAAATTTGATAATAAGAAAGAAAAGGATGAATTTCTAAGCAAACACAACCTATCAAAATTTAATCAAGATGAGTTGAATTATTTAAATAGTTTTATAAAATGAGGAAATTAAAGAGGTAATCAGGAGTCTTTACACCAAAAAATGTCCAGGACCAGATGGATTCAATGCAGATTTCTACCAGATATTTAAAGAACAAATAACATCACTATTCCTTAAACTATTCCATAAAATAGCTAAGGAAGGAATAATTCCAAATTCTTTCTATGAAACTAATAATATACAAACAAATGCCAATAAACCTAATAAAGATACAATTGAAAACTCTAGGTCAATCTCTTTAATGAACACAGATACAAAGATTCTCCACAAAATCTTAGCAAATTGTATTCAAAAACATATCAAAAATATAATTTGCTATGATCGAGTAAGATTTATCCCAGGCACACAAGGTTGGTTCAACATATGCAAATCAACAAATGTAATTTATTATATAAACAAATCCAGGACTACATGACACTCTCCATAGATGCAGAAAAAAGCTTTTGACAAGATACAACATCCTTTTAACGTCAAAAAAAAAAAAAAACCCTAGAGACAACTGGAATGGAAGAATTATATATCAACATAATACAAGCTATATTTAGTAAGCTTATAGCAAAGATTATTCTAAACAGGGAAAAACTTGAAGCATTCCTACTTCCAACAGAAATTAGGCAAATCAACTCTCACCATTTCTATTCAAAATTGTACTTGAAGTCTTAACTAGAGCCATAAGACAAGGTATTCAAATCAAAAAAGAAGTCAAGATATTCCTATTGATATGATCCTATACTTAAGAGATCCTAAAAACTCCAACAGAAAACTCCTGGAATTAACATATAAGTTCAGAAGAGTGGCAGGGTACAAAATTAATGTGCAAAAAATCAGTGGCCTTCCTACACATCAAAGATGAAAAAAGTGAGAAAGTCTTAGGAGAAATAATTCCATTTACTATAGTCCCTAAAAAATGAAAGACTTTGGTATAAATCTGACCCAGGTTAAAGTTAAGAAAACTTTAAAACCCTAAAGAAAGAAATTACAGAAGACACCAGAAGATACCATGACCTCTCATGTTCCTGAATAAGTAGAATTACATCACAAAAATAACCATCCTGGGAAAAGCAATGTACACATTCAGTGCTATACCTATGAAAATCCCAAAGCAAGTCTTTAAAGAAATTGACCAATTCATATGGAAGCACAAAAGGCCCAGGATAGCAAAAACAATCCTGAGTAACAAAAACACTGCTGGAGGTATCACCATACCAAAACTTAAAACTATCCATATTACAAATCCATAGTAATAAAAATGGCATTGAATTGGTTCCAAACAGACACATAGATCAATGGATAAAGGTTGAAGGTTCAGACATAAGCCCATACAATTACAGTTATTTGATTTTTGACATAGAGTCCCAGAAAACTCAATGGAAAAAGAAGAGCATATTCAACAAATGGTGCTGGCAAAAATGGATATCCACGGAAGATTGAAACTAGACCCTTAGTTGTCACCATACATGAATCAACTCCAAATGGATCAAGGACTTTAATATTAGGCCAGAGACTACAAAACCTTTAGTTGAAAGAGTGGAGATTTACCTCGAGCTGATTGAGCTAGATCAACATTTTCTAAACACAACCCCAGTAGCAGCGGCACTAGCACCAACACTCAACAAATGGATCTTAAGAAATTAAAGAGTTTCTGTTCAGCTAAAGATATTATAAATCAAGCAAAAAGACAACCTGCAGAATGGAAGAAAAATCTTCACTAACTATACATCTAATAAAGGTCTAATAGAGTATACAAAGACCTTTAAAAAAATAAACACCAAGGACATAAATAGTCCAATTAGAAAATGTGCACAGAACTTAAAAAAAAACTTTTGAAGGTAGTAATTAAAATATCAAACAAAGATCTTAAAATATGTTCCACATCCCCAGCCATCCGGGAAATGCAAATCAAAACTACCCTGAGATATCATCTCACCCCAGTCAGGTTGGTGAAAATCCAAAACACAAACAATAACAAATGTTGTGGAGGACATGGGGAAAAGGGAACTCTCATACATTGCTGGTGGGAATGGCATGCTAGTACAACCATCCTAGAGATGAGCATGGCAGTTTCTAAAAAAGTTAAGGATTTAAATTCTATATGATCCCTAAAGATACATCATTTCACTCTACTGAGAGTGCATCCATGTTCATTGTAGCATTGCTTACAATAATAAAGTCAAGGAATCAACCCAAATTCCCAACAGTTAATAAATGGATAATGAAAATGTGGTCTATTTATTCAATGGAATAATACTCAGCCATCAAAAAATGAATTAATGAAATTTTCCAGTAAATGGATGGATTTAAAAGAAATCATACTGAGAAAAGTATTCCAAGCACAGTAAATTAGATGCCACATGTTTTCCCTTATAAGTGGATCCTAATTCTAAACCCTTTTAATGACATAATTAAAGGTAATCTCTGACACCCATTATAACCACTAAGTATTACAACTAGGAGGGAAGGGGAAAGAAGACCTCAAAGAAAAGGGAAAGAAGACCTTAAGAGAAAGGGGACAAAAGAGCATAGTTCAAGAGAGAAATTGGGTCACAGTCATGAATGCCCGGTAAGTATCAAGGCATCTGTTACAGCTCACTCTCACTTCCCTTCCTGTTCACTTGGGGTTAGACAGATTTGAAGAGCTGGGCATATCTCTCCAGTAGTGGAGGAGATAGGGGATGGAAAGTAGATAGTAGCCAACTGGTAACCAGGTAATTGACCCCACCCACTATTGTGCCCTATTCTTTTACTTCTCTCTACCTTTAAGCCTTTTCTTATATTAAGACCTTCTTTTAAACAATCTTTTAACTTTTCTTAGAAGAAGACCTCAACAACCCAACAGGATTCAGCTAAGTGCAGTGCAGGAACTACAAAACTGAAAACAACCTAAATTCAGAATACCAATGACCTTACAATGTTCACCTGGAACCTAAAAATAGGGTGATCCACTGATAGACATGATACTCCATTCAAGTTTGGTCTTTGACAGCCAGGGTCTCACTGTATTATGATTGAACTTTACCTGTACTGCACAATGACTAGCATGGATCTCAGGGGAGATGGCTTCAAAGAATAGGATCTTAAGAGGAAAGGGGTTAAACAGATATAATAGAGCTCCTGCATTGGTGGGTGGCCCAAGAAGGGATCCCAAGGTATACCACAGAGTCCTGAACTCTCAATAGTGTAGACAATTCAGAGGCAACATCAGGGCTCATATAAACTGAAGTTCTGGAGGGTGGGAGGGAGAAGGCAGGAAAAAACAAGAGAGGGGGAAGGAGGGAGGGAAAGAGGGAAGGAAGGAGGGAGGGAAAAGAGGAAGGAGGGAAGAAGAGAAAAGAGGAAGAAGAGGAGGGAGGGAGAGAGTGATATGTAGGAAAGAGAGAGGAATGGTGATATAAAAGAGTGCTGGGGCGATTCCCCCAGGCACACACTGTGACCGCTCCAGGCCATTGGGCGGCTCCAGGCCGTAGGGGCGGAGAAAGGCGAATATTCTGCAGGCCCTTTACCCCTGCCCAAATCCAGACTCCGGATACAGCAGGGAGTCTGTCAAGGCGACACTCCGTCACTCACTCATTCACTCACTCAAACACACAGCTCCTGGCTGTAACGACCTAACCGCACTTCCGCCTCAGCCCTCCAGAGACTCCTCAATGAACAGGCAGTTTGTCAAAGCAAAATCTCAGTTTATTGGGGGTAACAAATCAGCTTATATACACAAAGACTCAAAGCGCACGAAACATCAGCCAATTACCTTGATGGTCAGTATAGCACATACTCTGCATAGGTCAGACTAAACATAAATCTATGTTGGCTCCTATAAGCCAATTAGGACTCTCTGTAATGTGATCAGGGTTACGCCTAGGACACTAGCTCCCAGCGCCATCTTTGACCCTATGTGCTAAGCCATGCCCTGCTCACTCCCTCCCAGACTGTTATCTCTGGGTGGGCCCAACAAAAGAGGAGGGAAGAGGAGAAGGGAAAAAGAGACAGTCAAGACTACCTATCCATTGAGCTTGTATAATCTGTTAAAAAAAAAATCCTTTATCTAATTTTGACCATTTTCTGATTTAAACTTTTCAGTATCTTCTGTTGGGGCTTCAAGGTTTTTTTCTTAATTCAAACCTGAGAAGTATGAACACAGGGCAGTAATAATTCCCATGTTAAAGCAAAACAGTCACTAGAGCTAAGTCACATCAGAGTCTGCAACTAGCAGCTAAACCCTAGTTTCTTGCTAAAGTAAAAGTTACTATATTTTTAAAGCAAGGACATATAATATGACAATTTAAGCTTTGAATCCATTTAAATAGGATCTATACCATTCAGCAACAATAATAATGATTTCACCAGAGTCTGACTTCTCAGCTGAGCAACAGATGTGAATAAAATCACCAACCCCTTAAAATGGTTATATTAATATAAAGATTTGTTCTCTTTATTATCTAGAGATGAATATATGCAGTGATCCTTACTTCATGAAGACACAACCTAAATAGCAACATAAAATAGTAGCAGCACTGTTTACAATAGCAAAGTCATGGAATCAACCCAAATGTCCAACAGTAGACGAGTGGATAAGGAAAATGTGGTACATCTATACAATGGAGTACTACTCAGCCATCAAAAATGATGAATTACTGGAATTTGCTGGGAAATGGATGGGATTAGAAAAAATTATATTGAGTGAAGTATCCCAGACACAGAAAATTAAGCGCCATATGTACTCCCTAATAGGTGGCTCCTAGTACCAAACCCACTTAGAGACACTCAAAGATAAATCTCTGTAATACCTACAGTAATTGCAAGGATTATGAATAGGAGAGATGGAGTAGGAGGGCCACACCAGAAACAAGGCGAAAGGGGACCATGTAACAGCAGAGAAAATAGCCACCATCAAGGACTGCAAATAAGTAAGGAGACATCTGGTTAAGTTCACAGACTTTCCTTCCTCATCATTTGCAACTGATGGGGTATGTATGATCTCACCAGAAGAGGAGGGCATATAATCTGGCAGATAAAAAGTAACCATTTTGGCAAATGGGTGACTGACCTCTCCCTCACTGCAGTTTCCTACTTTTATTACATCTACCTTTGAAGATACTCTTATAACAAGACTCTAATTTAACAGCTTTTTATCTCTGGCCAAGGGGTGACATCCAATACCCATCAGGATGGAGTAAAGGGAATTGCAGGAGCAGCAAAACTGAAAAAAAAATCAACAAACCATAATCCAGAACTTCAGAGACTCTATATCAACCACCTGGAAATAGGCCAGCCTAATCTCTCCCCATCCTGAAGCTCAGGGAAATTTGCGGAAGAGGGGGTGGTAAGATTGTAAGAGCACAAGGATGGGAGGAGCAATGATATGCAAGATACTCCACACAACTTAGGGCCAAAGCAATCATAATAGGACTTTGCATGACCTGTGATATGTCCAACACATTATTGACCCCACAAAGTCTAGCATGGACTAAAGGCACTAAGATCCTTGGAGGCAAGGGATTGGCAGCCACAGTAGTGGCTTAAGTGGGACACAGGAAAGGGTTCTGGGAAATGCCACTGGGTACTTGCACCTCATTGGAGAGTAGGACCCAGAGGAGAGTTGGGCATGCACATTTAAGGATGCTCCGGGATGTGAGGAGGAGGCACTGGGGGATGGAGAGAGAGGGGGAGGGGAGGGGGGCACAGGGCGGTGGGAGGTCGGAGGGAGGGAGGGGACAGGTGTACATGTTAAGTCTGTATGAGTGGAAATAAAAAAATAGTAAGGGTACTTCTGTCTTGGGAGCTATAATGTTCCATATAGATTTACAGTTCCTTCTAAGACAGATGTGGAGGAACACAATGACTCAGCTGGTGCTATCTTGAGAGATGGGATTGATGCAGAAGAGCTGTGGTTTCAGTGTGTAAAGCAGAAGAAAGTTAGCTACATCCGTATCTTACAATGTTAGCCATGACAGAATGAAAAAGGGGAACTATTAAGCCAAAAGGGAATATTATGAGAGACACAATACACTTATTACAGGGAAACAAGAACCTGCGGAAGTTATCTGTGTTCCCCTGCCACTTGGTTGTATGTTTACATGTACACAGAGCAGCTGCTGCAATGATAGAAACCTCATCTATTAAAATTATAAACAGGGGGTGTGTGGATGCATGCATGTATAGACAATATAATGAGTTGAAATTACTTTTTCCATGACAAAAAAATTTATGGTGATTGTAAACAGAAATTTTGTTATTTTTAAAATAAAAAGTGATGTGGCTAGAAATGTAGCTCAAATAGTATTTACCTAATATTCACGAAGCTTTGTATGAATCAGACACAATACTACTTGCTCATAATTGCAACACATAAGAGGTGAAAACAGGGGGATATCAGAAGTTCAAGGTTATTCTTAGCTACTCAACAGTCTTGTCAACACCAGACCTTGTGTTCACAAAACACAAGCAAACTGTTGTTAAGTCACAAAAACAAGCATTGAAAAAGAAATATGGCTTGTTACAGCAGAGAAAATAGGCCTCCATCAAGGACTGCAAGTAAGTTATGAGACATCTGGTTCAGTTCACAGACTTTCCTTTCTGATCATTTACAACTGAGGGGGTATGATCTCACCAGAAGGGGAGGGCATATAGTCTGGCAGATAAAAAGTAACCATTTTGCAAATGGGTGATAGACCCCTCCCTCACTGTGGTTTCCTACTTTTATTACATCTACCTTTGAATATATTCTTATAATAAGACTCTGGTTTAACAGCTTTTTGTCTCTGGCCAGGGGGTAAAATACAATACCCATCAGGATGGAGTGAAGGGCATTACAGGAGCAGCAAAATTGCAAAAGAAAATCAACAAACCAAAATCCAGAACTTCAGAGACTCTATATCAACCACCTAGAACTAGGCCAGACTAATCTCTCCCCATCCTGAAGCTCAGGGAAATTTGTGGAAGAGGGGGCGGTAAGATTGTAAGAGCAAAAGGATGGGAGGAGCAATGATTTGCAAGATACTCCACACAAGTTAGGGCCGAAGCAATCATAATTGGACTTTGCATGCCCTGTGCAATGTCCCACACACTATTGACCCAATAAAGTCTAACATTTGCTAAAGGCACCAAGATCCTTGGAGGCAAGGAATTGACAGCCACAGTAGTGTTCCTATGCTTAAGGGGAACACAGGAAAGGGTTCAGGGAAAAGCCACTGGGTCCTTGTACGTCATCAGAGAGGAGGGCCCAGAGGAGAGTCTGGCATGCACATTAAAGGATTCTCCGGGAATTGGGGGGGGGAGGCACTGGGGGATAGGGAGGGAGGAGTGAGGGGAGGGGGTGCAGGGGGGTAGGGGGAAGGAAGAGGGAGGGAGGGAACCGGTGTACATATTAAGTTTGTATGAGCGGAAATAATAATAAAAAATGAAAGAAAAAAAAGAAATATGGCTGAACACTAGTCTAAAAGATTAGTTGATGAAAAACTGGTTTTTGTTAAGAAAAGGTATGTTAAAATGCTGTGACTATACTCACTGATTTCAACCCACATCCTCCAGAGAGAGGATGTTTTTTATTTGCAAGAAGAAAGGAACAGAGTTGAAAAGATAGCTCAGGGTTGAAACCTTTGTCTCCCAAGCAAAAGGACTTCCCAGAGGGCATGTAAACAAAAAGCAATAAGGAGGCAGAACAATGATTCTCAATGTCACTCTTGGGCCTCCACAGACACACCCACCCACGTACCCTTTGGTTTGCATGTATGTACATTAGAGAGAGAGAAAGAGAGAGAGAGAGAAGCCATTCCTTAGAAGTGGGAGGGCCTTTTCTCTTAATTTTTATCTTACCTAGCTCTGTCTTCATTGCTAGTTTGCTAGTTTCTCTTTGTCAGGAAAACAATTCAACACTGTGGAAATGAAGATGATCTAGCAGTTTATCTCCAACTTGTCAGTCTACTTTCTTTTCGCCCTTTATGAGGACTCCAGATGTGTGCTATAGTCAAGTATAGTCTTTCCTGTTTCTGATATACCTTGATCTTTAGATAACAGATCAGTTACTGAAGAAACTGAGGAACCAGACTTTGGGGTAAGGCAATATTTTCTTTAAGTCAATTGTTTTAATGATCTGCAATACTGGAACATTCTGGGGATGGTAACTAACATCTTGGGGCTGGTTCCAGAATAAGAGTGAAGGTGGATCTGAGCATGACTGCACAGCATAGGAAGAGAAGTAATGTGCAAAGAAGCCAAGTGCCCACCATTGAAGTGTCACTGTGCTGCTTAATAATACATCATATTCTTGCACCTGAGCAGCAAAGTTGCAATGTCACAAACACTGAGGACAACAAAAGGAAATCCATTTGCACAGTGTGAGAGGGACATACTTACACTTGGGCCAAGAGGATTAGAAAGAAAGAGAAACAGACCCCAGAGCTAGCACCTTTTACCCAGCAAACCTAATCCAGGAACCAATCCTACAAAAACAGTCATGAATGCTAGGAAAAATTTTCCCAAGGTGATGTAGAAAGGAATTCTTACATTTCTACTGAGAAGAAAGAGCTAATGAAGAAATTATTTTCCCCTAAAATAATGACAGTGTTGGGAAAAAGGTGAGGCTGATTTCCTTGCCACTCATGCTGTAATTCTCTCCTCTTCTGGGACTGCCCAAACAGAAACACCAAGAAACAGCGATTATATTTGTTTGAAATACAAAATATAGCAGATGTTTCTGAGAGCTTCCTTATTCCTTCTCAGCCTTTAGTTAACAAATCACATAGTTTCTGCCTTTTGTCAAATTTGTCCTTATTCTATCCTTATTGTCCTTATTCTGTCCTATCCAAACAAGGGTTCTCACTAGATTTAGAATTTGATTGTCTTGTTCAATTCATTGCAGCACATGCTTTGCTTCTTCCTTTGTATACAACCTACCGACCCAGTCTATGTCCATCTCATTGTGGTACCAGTATAAAGAGAGCGTCTCATGCTGACTTCCTTCCCTGTTGGTCCCAGAGATGTTGTCCAACACAATCTCTGTCCAATAGAATTGTTTCAAGGTTAAATTCATTCGATGAAACCTTGGTAAGATGATGTATGGTTATTTTTGGAATGATTCTCAATCTCATTTGTGACTCATCCAAGGAGTCTTTGGTTTGCTTTTTCGGATTGATTTCATCATGAAACTGTGTTGCGTTGTGCCTACTTTGATTTCTTTTTGTTTGGTTGCTTGTATTACAGTGCTGAGAATATATAACTCTTGGCCTCCTCATTCATGCTAGGCAAGTGCTCTGAGCTACAGCGTCACTTAGAAACACAGATATCTTCTTTATAGTCCACCTGTTAATAGCTTCATTCTTTGTTAGACAGATAGATAGATAGATAGATAGATAGATAGATAGATAGATAGATGATAGATACATAGATACATAGATACATAGATACATAGATAGATACATAGATAGATAGATAGATAGATCACCTCAAAGGGGATGAGAGAGTTTATTATAGAGCTAAATATATATAACCATGACAGAAGAAAGCAGATTTAGGTAACCCCAAATCCCATGATCTAATGTGTAACAGTTTCATGAAGCTTTTATATAATAACAGAAAAAAGAATTTCAGCAAAGGGAAGTAGATAGTCATTACCTCCAGGCAGTAACTACTCTCAAATAACTCAGACACCAGGAAAGCAGACTGCGCATTAAATAAAGTTAAATTCAAATATTCACCATGATGAGGTGCTATAATAAAATATGACTGCAGCACCATGCACTTCATGGGGAGGTGTCTGTTTACACAAGGAAGAAATAGAACTTGGAGGCACTAGAAATATTAGTTAGTATTTCAGAATGAATATTAGCTATCAAGTACTGATACAGGCCTAGGGATTTGGGAGTTTGTTGTTTCTGTGAATTATGAATTATTTAGTCAGAAAAGAATTGAGAACATTAATGTTTTTTAAAAAACAGAAAACCAGAGGATCATAGACTGTGGATACAAAGCAGATACCAGGGGCATATTTAGAGAGTGGCAAGCAGCTGCTATGGCAAAAAAAAAAGTTTATAATCTTTAGAGAAGTGGCAAAAGGCCTCCAAATATCTTGGAAATGTTTAGATTTTTGAAGTTTATACAAAAGCACAGAGGACAGAGAGGAAGCTTCACCCTTTAACCATCAAGTTCAAGAGCAGGTGACTTATAAATCATATATTGACAGTTTCATAGCTCTTGCTTCTTGCTCTGTGTCTGGGGGAGAGAGGAACAGAGGGACAGAGAAAGACAGAGACAGATAGAGAGACAGAGAGAGAATAACATGTGGAAGGGCAAGGTAGAGTCTTCTTTAACACACCTTGGGATGGATTAGATTCCTTGGAGGTGGGAGTGAAAGCAATCCTGATCAAGTGATTGATTCAGATGGCAACTAAGGCCAAAGACTGCAATTTCACTGTTTACCAGGGAAATGGAAGGTAGGACCAGCCAAATCACTAACATCATTGAGTCACTTTCAGGAAAGTCAACCAAGACCAATTAGTCATAAGATTTTGTTAATTTTTTTTGTTGTGTTACATCTACTTTTTACTTATTCTATTACCCAAAACTGCACCTACATATGTAACAATGAATGCTACCAAAAATATGTCTGCAATGATATCTAAAAATGTAGTCCTCTAGTAATGAAAATGTCATTGTTGGACATTTTTATATAAGAAACCACCAAAATTTTTCTTCTACAATTTAGAAAAAAATATGTTTGCAGACAAACTCATATTTGAATTTTTATGTTACAAAAGTTATGATTCAACTTGAGTTGTTTACAGAGGAAAGGAAAGAACAGAAAACTACAGGGTTTTGTTGTTATGATTTTATTCCCACGGATTTCAGTACAAATATTTTTCTCCTTCTGAATAACTTCTCATTGTGCTTGTCACTCTGCATGACCCATTTGTTCTCTCACTTATCCAACGACTATAAACCATTAAAAACTGTGCAAAGTAAAAGTGTTATTAATTGTTAATCTATGAATAAATGAATAGACAGATGAATGGATGGTACATAAATGTTTTAACAGATAAATAGGCAAACTGATAGATAAATGATAGTTTTTATTGCTTATAAAAATTGTGTCTTTAGTATAGTCAGTTAATGCTGTATTATGCTTTTCTCTATTTTTTAAATAAAGACATTATTAGCAGTTAGATTATTTGCATCTAAGAAAATTCTAATATTTAAAAAGTCACTCATACAGTCACATGCAGTGCCCACTCACACACAAATAAATAAATAATATTTCAAAAAAGAGCCATTCAAGCCAGGTATATTTATACCTTTAAATTACAGCACCAATGAACTAATATTTTCTAAAATACTTAGGACACTGTTTTTCATAGAAAAAATTCTATACATTTGTCTGCTATTCTCTAAAGTATTGTAGATGTTTGTCAACATTTGAGAGTTATGTTAAATATAAGGGTATATGATGGAGGAGGGAAGGTGCTTGAATGTAACAGGGGCTCCTAGCCTCAGGTGAATTTCAACTCATTTATGGTACCAGAAACTATCTGTAGTCACACAAGCTTCCACTTAGTCACTGATTCCAGGTACTTGTTTCATGATTTAAAAAGAGATGTGCCTCAAAAAGAAGTCTTATTATAGAACTACAGACAAGTTCTTCAAGGAAAAACAGATAGAACTCATGCATAGCAGAAAAGGGTCTCAGAAATGGGGTATCATTAAAATAGGATCTAGGGCCTTTGGCAGAAGCTGGGTTACAGTGAGTTGGTCAATCCTGCTGGCACCCCACAAGTTGTCCATATGCCTTGTAGCTTCAAACATATCCTCACATATGGCTTCCAGGCCGCAAGGCTCAACTACATTGTGTACAAAGAGAAATAAGACAAGACACTAGAGCTCCCTTCCGTCACATCTCACTTTTAACCAATACAGAACCAAGTCCAAAAATGAAAACAACTGTTTTCAAGGTCCTCACTCTGAAATTGCCTGACCAATTTCTATTCCAATGACTGAGTAAGGAAATTTAAGTAAGTTCACCTCCAAGAAAGAAAAATATTTTAAAAATATTTCCTATAATCCTTGAAACAAAATTTCAACAAAGCTTACTTGCCTCTTATAAATTGTAATATAACACTTTTAAATGTGCTTTAGGATAGAATTGACATCACTGAAAAAAATCTCCCCAGGCAAAGTTGTAAAATGTCTTCTATTTATTCTGAAATTAAAAAGTTGGTCCACTCTGACCACAAGGGAAATAGTGTGAGCTAATACACAATTTTCAACTGAATATATTAAAAATGCATGAGTACATCCATAATTTTGTACCAAAATGTGGAATAAATAAAAAATAAGGCATCATCTTTCAGGCTAGGTATAGAACAGCAACTAAAATAGGAACCTTAAATGAAAGTCAGGGATCGATAGCAGAAAGTAATGAAGACTCTTGCAAATACGTTCCATTCTCTTCCATCTTATATAACAGCTGTAGACATCATAGCATTTAAATAAATGAGAATTTATAGGAATAATCTCATTGAAGAGAATTAAAGCACGTTTCTGTAAGATTAATTTTAATTTGCTAGAACACAGATTCAAAATTAGACTCAATAAAAGCCAATGAGATGTTTCATCTGCTAAAGGACCTGTCCACCAAGCCTGGAGACCTGGGTTTGATCCTCAAACCCACCTGGTGCAAAGAGAGAACCTACCCCTAAAAGACATCCTCTGACTTCTACACATGCATGCACACACATAGAGAAAGAGAGGAAGATGGAGAGATGGAGATAGAGAAAGAGAGAGAGAGAGAGAGAGAAGATAAGTAAATACAAAATATTTTAAAACAATTAGATTCAAAGATCTTTCCAGAATTCATTAACAAAGAAGTACCTTCCTGATCTCCACTGGGCAATGAAATGCCAAGTTCCATCTAGAATCTAGAAGAAGCCAGGAGCCCAAATGACATCAAATCTTAACCCAATAGATCACAGTAGTACTAGCACTACTTCCTATTATTATTGAGTGAGAGTCTAACAGTAAACCACATATTTAGGGAAGATTCTAAAAGAAATCCTTCCTTCCTCAAAAAAACTAAAACTACAACTACTTTGTAGTCCAGCTTTCCCAGTCCTGGGTATATATACAAGGAATCAATGTCTGCATATTACAGAGATACCTGCCCATCCATGGTTAATGTAACTTTTCCATATGGAAGTAGCCTATGTACCAATCAATAGATTTATTCAGCTGTAAATAACAATGAAATTATATCATTTGCAAGATAATGGATAGAACTGGAAATCATCATAAAATAAATAATGCATATTTTCTCTTATATAGATTCTAGACTTTTTCAACAAAAATATTTATTTACAATTTTACATGTGTATATAATGTATTTTGATTCTGCTTAACTCCTCTCACATCCCATGAATATAACCCCCTTCCAATTTCATGTTCTCTCCTTTTCCCCCAAATAACTTTAATATGAACTAATATATAAGCAATAAAAAAGGAAGCAGATAGCTATTATGATAGAGCTTCTAACTCATAAGTTAGAAGAACTCCTAAGGCCAAAGAGTGCCATATTTGTCAGTCTCCTGTAAGGCTGAGTAAGTCCATGGTGTGAGTGTATGGTTCCATTCCACATGAGGTCAACCATGGTGTGAATACATGGAACTTCCCCATTGGTGGCCATCCATAGTTGAACTTAGAGAGGCTGATCCACAGAATACCACAGATGGTCTAAGTGAACAGACACTGGCCCAAGAGAGGTTGTCCACTATGTGAGAGCATGGAGCTGAGCTCATGAGAGTCTATTCATAATATGAGTTCATGGACCCTAGCCTAAGGGAGACCTTCCACAATGTGAGCACATAGATATATATAAGTTCATCGATGATGTGACCACACCACCCATGGGAGGATATCCTAGGTCTAGTTCATAGACCCCAGCCCATAAGATTTAGGGTCCATGTGTGTTCACACACAAAGCCAGGCCCAAGTAAGGCAGTCCCCAGTGAAAGCACATGGTGTCCATTCACAAGAAGCCATCCACAGCAGAACTCACAAAATCAAGTCCAAGGGAAGACATCCAAGGGAGGAGCATGATCATATAAACTGTGGCCCATTGAAGGACATCTACAGTGTGAGCATATGGAGCCAGCCCACAGGAAGCCATCCATGATTGAGCTCATGGAGCCTGACCCACAACAGTATTCCCTTCAGAGGCATTGTCTGACCATAAAGGCCCAGACAGGTGTCTGTAGGATCCTCTTTACCTCTAGATTAGTACTCATCAAAGTGCAGTTAATTTTGTAAAGGACAACTGCCTGTCTCTCATTCTTTCTTCAATTTCTCCACATTTTCATTGTGAAATGCTTTGTTTCCTCTATTGCTTATTTTATGTAGCTGACTCTTATCATTTTTGTAAGGACACATGTAGAAAGGACTTAGAGGCTACTTCTGTCAAAAAAAAGATTTTTCACTTGAGACATTGGGTAACACAAAGCAGGAAAAAAGCTTGTCCATCTCTACCTTTATTTTGTATCTTTCATCTTCACCAACTTAAAACTTTGGATCAAATGAAAATAAAAGTGAACTATCTAGAGGAGAAGAGGGGCTAGAAATGGGAGAAGAAGAAATATATATACAGTATATATTTGTATGGAAATTAAAAAGAAAATCTTTAGGTCAAATACCTGTTCAATCCTGGTTATAGATATGTCAAGCATTTAAGGGTATTCATCTAAATCTGGGAATCTGAAAACATCAAGAAAGCTTACCAAAAGATATCATAATTGACAAGTTATCAATTGCCAGATTTAGTATGGCTGTTCCAAGCCCTTAGAATGACATTTAGAAGTTTCTGATTATTACCATAAACTTAAATAACAAGTACTGTCACCAGAACACCCTGTGATAGCAAATTTTAGGGTAACACCTGGGACCTGTTAGATTAGCTTGGCAACCCCAACATATCTTAAGTATACCAATTACAGGGATAATACTGAAAGCAGAGAAAGGAGGTATAGTGAATGAGGCCACACTGGCAAGAAAACTAAAGAAAGAGATATAGCAACACCCCACAATACAAAAGTCTGTTGTCAGAGTGTTGAAATAAGGTTGTGTTTTAAATAGACAGCAAAAGATATCTTTAGCAAATTTGTATTAAGTACATGCTGTGATGAATCACTGAGAAATTTGGCAGACATAATATTTTCTATTATTAATTATCTTATTATACAATGTCTATTTATGTCCACTTACATACCCAAATTTTTTTGTATTTAGAAAACATTCCAAAAGTATAGAAATACCCATCTTCTGCATGATACAAAACTTTATTCTAAGTAACTACACTGCACAGAAGTGTCTCTGGAGACTAAGAAGAATCCACAAAAATATCTTCTCTTATTTACAAAGCTGACTTTTAAGTCAAAAGATGAAAAAGTTGAAAAAGATAGAAACTCAAAATTACTGAGTAGTTGAACTCAACTTTGAATGTTCTTTTTTTTATCTTTAGTAGCTTCTCTATGTTAGACATATAAAAATCCAAATTAGGTCTTACAAAAGAAACTCTAAATCCGCAAATAAAAATAAGGCAGGAGGATAAAAAGAAGCAAACTGCAATGAGACAGTGAATGAAATTACAAATAAAATTGAAATGTCATATATGAGAAGAAGCAGATGATGGAGGGTAGCTCACCAGTGAAAGTACTTGTCACACAAACAAGAGGATCAAAATTCCTGTCCCCAAATTCCACACAAAATGTTGTGTGGGTGGGTTGCTCCTCATGAAATTCCAACCTCAAAAGGCAGAAACTAGGAATCCCGAGAGAGCTGGCTAGCCAGTCAAGCCATCAGAGAGTTCTGGGTTTAATTAGACAACCTGTCTCAAAAGAATAAGTTGGAAGGATAGTGAAGGATGATCCTAGCTATCAATCTCAGGCCTTCATATGCATGAACAAGCCCATGTAAACACACACATGTAAGCACATGCATGTGAACACACACAAATGGAAATAGTAGGAGAAAACAGAGCAAATAAATTTTTATTGTAACAACTTAACATATTATAATAAAGTTATAATAAAATCTTGATCAGAAGAATTTCCTTAGAACATAAAGTCATTTTCATACTTTAAGAAATATTGATCTAGAACCAACATACAACAAATGGGATTTCATGAAATTAAAGTTTCTGTTCAGCAAAAGGCATTGTCAACCAAATAAAAGGGCAACCCATGGAATGGGAGAAAATTTAACAACACATCTATAGAATACTAATATCCAGAGTACATAAAGAGTTCAAAAAATTTAATGACAAGAAGGTAAACTACCCGATTAGAAAATGGACCTTAGAACTTAAAAGAAACTTTTCTTTACATGAAATTCAAATGTTTAACAAATATCTTAAAAAATGTTCAACTTCCCTAGCCATTAGGGAAATGCAAATCAAAATCACCTTGAGATATCATCTAATCCCAATCAAAATACCTAAAATCCAAAACACAAACAACAAATGCTATTAAGGATAAAGAACCCTCACACAATGTTGGTGGGAATGCAAACTTGTACAGCCTCTTTGGAGATCATCATGGAGATTCCTAAAAAAAAATGAAAATTGAAATACCTTATGACCTAGCTATACCACTCTTGGGAACATTCACAAAGAAAGCTACATCCTACTGCAGAGTCATGTACATCCGTGTTCATTGCAACTCTATTCACAATAACAAAGAAATAAAATCAGTCTAGGTGTCCAGCAGGAGACAAGTAGATAATATAAATGTGATCCATATATTTAATGTAATACTACTCAGCTGTCAAGAAAAAATGAATTAATGAAATTTGCTAGTAAATAGATTGGATTAGAAGAAATTAAAGTGAGCAAAGTTTCCCAGATACTGAAAGACAGACACTGCAGGTTCTCCCTTATAAATGGATCCAGACATTAAACCCTCAAAATGATACACTCAAAGAGAAACTTCTATTACACCCATAAACTGCAAAAGAACATAAGTCATGTGGCAGGGGTGAAGAAAACCCCAAAAGGAGTAGAGACAAAAGGATACAGGCAAATAGATGACTATGAATATGGCCATTATGGAAGTAAACTCTAACAGAGGAAGAAAGTAACGTAATAGGACTTTTTAAGGGGTAAAGGAGAAAAAAAAGAGACTCAGAGAAAAAAGGTCAAGGACCTTACCCAGTTAGGAATGCTGTAAGCTACTACAACTCCAATAAGACAAATCAGGGAAGCAACAGAAGCAACAGTAGTATGTAAGACCCATGGATAAGTAATTACTCTCTAAATGGGTTCTAAACCCTTATTATCATGAAACTCATGCTTGATACTATAAACTATCCAAATAGCAGTAGAAGGGAAGAAAATAGGAAGAGATTACTTAGTGTTAACTATAAAAACTTGATAGTAAAAGGCTTTCTAAACACTTCTTACTTAACCCTCAGATAAAGAAAGCTTCCAGTGCTCAACCAAGATACGCCCTACTACAATGGAAGACTAGACATACAGAAAACCACAACTGGCCGGAGTGCAGAATATGAATGGCCCTGGAATGCTCAGTCCTAGTCAATCTATCAAATCTCTCCCCACCACAAGTCTCAAGGAAACCTTGCAGAATAGAAGGCAGTAAGGTTGTAAGAACCTAAACGTGGGGTGGAGGACTTCTGACCAGCACACTTCAGCTGTAACAGGGCCTTTGTATTCAGGAGTTCACTGTAGTGAAAACGTCTACCACCAAATCTACACAAGGACTGACATATCAACAATCCCCCAAGGACTGGTAAGGATCTCAGGAGAAACAATTGCACTTAGAGAGTGTCTCTTGGCCTGGTTAAGTTCACAGACGTTCGTTCCTGATCATTTACAACTGAGGGGGTATGATCTCACCAGAAGGGGAGGGCATATAGTCTGGCAGAAAAAAAGTAACCATTTTGCAAATGGGTGATTGACCTCTCCCTCATTGAGGTTTCCTATTTTATTACATCTACCCTTGAATGTCCTCTTATGACAAGACTCCAGTTTAACAGCTTTTTGTCTCTGGCCAGGGGGTGACATACAATGCCCAGCAAGGTGGAGTGAAGGGCATTGCAGGAGCAGCAAAACTGCAAAAGAAAATCAACAAACCAAAATCCAGAACTTCAGAGACTCTATATCAACCACCTAGAACTAGGCCAGACTAATCTCTCCCCATCCTGAAGCTCAGGGAAATTTGCGGAAGAGGGGGTGGTGAGATTGTAAGAGCAAAAGGATGGGAGGAGCAATGATTTGCAAGATACTCCACACAAGTTAGGGCCGAAGCAATCATAATTGGACTTTGCATGCCCGGCATAATTTCCAACACACTACTGACCTCACAAAGTCTAACATCTGCTAAAGGCACCAAAATCCTTGGAGGCAAGGGATTGGCAGCCACAGTAGTGTTCCTATGCTAACGGGGAACACGGGAAAGGGTTCAGGGAAATGCCACTGGGTCCTTGTACATCATCGGAGAAGAGGGCCCAGAAGAGAGTCTGGCATGCACATTAAAGGACTCTCTGGGGATTGGGGGGGGGCGCTGGGGGATGAGAAGGGAGGGGTGAGGGGAGGGGAAGCAGGGGCTTCGGGGGGGGGGGAGGGAACTGGTGTACCTATTAAGTTTGTATGAGCGGAAATAATAATAAAAAGCATTTAAAAAAAAAAGAGAGTGTCTCTGGGGCAGGTAGTGAACAAGGGAAGAGAAACCTCTTTGCCCAATGAAGAGCCACATATGCTACAACAGAAATTGGAAGACAATACCAATATAGGCACTTGTTCACAAAAGGAGCCTTGCGATCTACATCGTAAGAAAGACAAAAGGATGAGAGGGACTTGTGGGATTGAAGAGGATGAAAGGGGAAAGGTAAGACAGGAAAGGGATAGATAGCAGAGGGGTCACGGCAATGACATAAGCTCATTTTTTCTATATATGAAAAATTAATATCCTTCCATTTTTTGACTATGAAGTCAAAAAAGAAATGTTGATCTAAAATAAGATTATATATATTTATAAAACATTATTTTAGTGTTACCCTAATTCCCAATCCCATCCCTCAAAATCCAACCATAACACCTTTTCAAATCAATTTGCTATTTGCATTACTTGGAATGATGCAGAAATGCATGTTTCCTTTTAAAAAAATATTTCTCAGCTAAAAATAGATTTTATTCAATAAGTATTTAGCTACCAAGGCCAACATTTTCATATTACAGAGGATAAAGAAACCCAGAATGGGTGACCATGGATCTAGAACTCAGTTTGATTAAAGCCCTATGATATGATAAGAAAGTCAGAACAACAAAAAACACTATCATCTGATTTTCAGCACAATAATAAATGTTCAGACAACCTGAAGCTCCCTTTCTCTGTCTCTCTCTGTCTCTCTGTCTGTCTCTCTGTCTTTGTCTGTCTGTCTGTCTGTCTGTCTGTCTGTCTGTCTCTCTCTCTCTCTCTCTCTCTCTCTCTCTCTCTCTCTGACTCCTGTAAAATGGGAAAGGAAATAAATACTGCTCTCCTCGCCACTTCATTATAAAAATTAAATTTAAATTATTTAAGGCTTTTCTAAAGCACCACTTTTGGATCTGCAAAATAAAATGCACTCAACAAATACATGTGATTATGGTGTTGATCTATCACATGGTCTTTAATAACAGGAGTTAAATTGCATTATCTCCACTGAGGGAGGTTGACCTAGTTAAGCAAAGAAGTTTTGCATTGTTGAAGCCTTTCTGGAACAAATTCCCCCGTGGATTTTAAATGTCTCTATAAGGCAGAGTACCTGTAAGCCTTGGGAAATTTTATGAACCAGGTGCCCTTTGCAAAGAATTAAAGGACGACATTCAATTTCACAGCATTCACTTTTGAGAACTAGCAATATTTTTGCAAGACAGGTATGTAATTGAATTTCCAAAAACTCCTTTTTCTTCTTTTTCTAGTTTTACAAACATAATAAGTGGTTGTCCTTACCTCCCTCCTTCCTCTTCTCTTCCCCATCATCTCCCACCCTCCTCTCCTTTTACCAGTCCATCCCTCTCCCTCCTACACTCCTGTATGTCTGCTTACTCTTGGCCCCAGGTATCCATTTAGATTGTTTTTTCTAATAGGGTTTCAGGCCTTTGTGGCAGATTAATTTCCTTGGGTAGACCCACTGATAAGGCAATCCCCTTCGCCTGTCTAGCCTTAGCCCCTAAGGTTCCCACTACATGTAATTATTTCTCCTGAGTTTCTTGCCAGTCTATGAGGGGAATGTTGATGTCAGCCATAGTGCAGTTCTGGTGAGGATAAGTCTCATTGCAGTAAGCTCTTACATGAAGCAGCCCTGACTTGAGTGGAATGTTTTGGCTGACAGCGGACCTCCCCACTTTTAAACTCTCAAAATCTTACTTCTCCTTCTTCCACAAGATTCCTTCCCTGAGCCTTAGAGTGAGAAAAGATTTAGTTGGCCTGATTCTGACTGAGCACTTTTAGGGACTCTGTCCTCTGGCTGGATGTTGTTGTTGTCTATTTCACTGCTCTTTCATTGCACTAGGCTGTGTCTTGTTTGGGCTATCTTTAGATAAAATGAGAAATGTTCAAATGGAGACTTACTATTGAGTCGTTGTGGTTAGTATTGAAGCATCTGATCCTGTCTGCTATTGGTTTTCTCTCCATCCACTGTTGTTCAGACTTGTTTACATTGCTGGACATATGTTCCCTGTCATTAAAGGAGAGAGTTGGGGATAGTAAGTGGGTGATTGATTACCTGGAGGATAAACCTACTCCCTGCTATGTTGTTTTCCTGTTCTTCCCTTGCTTTAAGACTTTTCTTGTCCCTGTTCTTTTGTTTCTGCTCTTCTAGAATCTTTTACCAGCTCCCATGGCTTGTATTCCTTTGAGTTTGTGGTTGTGTATGAGTTTGCATCAAACTGCATCGATTGCATCAAACTGAATGTTTAATGTTAACTAAAATCTACTTATAAGGGAAAACATACAGCATCTGTCTTTTTGTCTGGGATATTTCACTCAGTATGATTTCTTCCAATTCCACCCATTTACTGGCAAATTTCATTAGTTCATATTTTCTGAAAACTGAATAGTATTCCATTGTATATATGTATAACATTCTCACTAACCATTCATCAGCTGTTGGACATCTAAGTTTGTTCCATTTCTTTGCTATTATGAAAAGAATTGCTGTGAACATGATTGTACATGCAACTCTGTTGCAGAATGTAGGGTTCTTTGGGAATATATCCATGGGTAGAACAGCTGGATGGTGTGGAATTTCAATTTTTAACATTTTTAGGAACCTACAAATTGATCTCCAAAGGGGTTGTATGAGTTTACAATTCCATCAGCAATGTAGGAACATCCCCTTTTCCCAGAATCCATGCCATCATTTGCTTTTGTTTGTGTTTTGTAGCTTATCATTATGATTGGAGTGAGACGAAATATAAGGTTGGTTTCAATTGCATTTCCCTAATGACTAGGGAGATAGAACTTTTTAAGATGTTTGTTATACATTTGAATTTCATCTTGTAAGAAGTTTCTTTTTAGTTCTACAGCCCATTTTTGAATGGGGTTGTTTACTTCTTTGGTATTTATTTTTACAAGTTCTTTATGTACACTGGATATAAGCCTTCTATCAGCTGTGCAGTCAATGAAGATGCTCTCCCATTCTATATGTTTCCTTTTTGCTCACCTACCAGTCTCTTTTGCTGAACAAAAGATTTTGAAATTTAATTTTATTTATTCTTTTTTTGTGTGTATGTATGTATATGTATGAAAGGGCACTGTGCATCCCTGTAGAAGACCATCAGTGACTTGGAAGCAAGTCCTGGATTACTTATATCTCCTTTTTGCTTTGTTCTGGGATTTCCCATACTCTGCTTTCCATAGTCAGAAATATAGGCTGTTGCTATTTCTTCCTGGCACTTTTACGTGGGATGTGGTATCCAAACAGGTCCTTCTGCTAGCAAGGTATAATCTTAACCAATGATTCATCTCTCCAGGCCAAATATATTCCCACTTGTTTGGTTTTGAACTTATTCTCTGTGCCTTCAGGATCCTATTGAGGAAATGCAGGTGAGGCCAATCAATTCAAGGGTATTGCCTATTTTTTTTCTTCTAAGAATTTTATAGTCTTTTGTCTAAATTTAAGGTTTTTGATCAATTTGGAGTTAATTTTCATTCAAGGAGATAAGTAAGGGTCCATTTTCATTCTTCTGCATGAAGATATGCAATTTTTTCAGCACTATTTGTTGAAGATGCTGACCTTTCTCCAATAATTTTTGGCACCTGTGTCAAAGATCATTTCATTATAGGTGAGTATACTTATATTTGGGCCTTCAATTCTAATCCACTGGTCTGTATTCATTCCTACAACTTTGTAGTATGGTTTAAGATCTGTCGATTTTATTACTCAGGGCTGTTTTTACTATCCTAGGTCCTTTGTGTTTCCATAAGAAATTTGAGAATGTTTTACCAACTTCTGTGAATTAGTTGGTTGGAATTTTGGTTGGTATTTTATAGAATCTGTATATTGCTTTTGGTAGAATGGTCATTTTTAACACTATTTCTGCTGATCCAGGAGCATGGGAGATCTTCTCATGTTTATTTTTTTAACATGTTTTATTATTATTTCCGCTCATACAAACTTAATAGGTACACCACTTCCCTCCCTCCCTCCTCCTCCACCCCTGCTTCCACTCCCCTGACCACTCCTTCCCCATCCCCCAGTGCCTCCCCCCCAATCACCAGAGAGTCCTTTAATGTGCATGCCAGACTCTCCTCTGGACCCTCCTCTCCGATGACATACAAGGACCCAGTGGCATTTCCCTGAACCCTTTCCCGTGTTCCCCGTTAGCATAGGAACACTACTGTGGCTGTCAATCATTTGTCTCCAAAGATCTTGGTGCCTTTACCAGATGTTAGACTTTGTGAGGTCAGTAGTGTGTTGGAAATTATGCCGGGCATGCAAAGTCCAATTATGATTGCTTCGGCCCTAACTTGTGTGGAGTATCTTGCAAATCATTGCTCCTCCCATCCTTTTGCTCTTACACTCTTACCGCCCCCTCTTCCACAAATTTCCTTGAGCTTCAGGACGGGGAGAGATTAGTCTGGCCTAGTTCTAGGTGGTTGATATAGAGTCTCTGAAGTTCTGGATTTTGGTTTGTTGATTTTCTTTTGCAATTTTGCTGCTCCTGCAATGCCCTTCACTCCATCCTGCTGGGCATTGTATGTCACCCCCTGGCCAGAGACAAAAAGCTGTTAAACTGGAGTCTTGTTATAAGAGCACATTCAAGGGTAGATGTAATAAAAGTAGGAAACCACAGTGAAGGAGGGGTAAATCACCCATTTGCAAAATGGTTACTTTTTTACTGCCAGACTATATGCCCTCCCCTTCTGGTGAGATCATACCCCTCAGTTGTAAATGATCAGGAACGAACATCTGTGAACTTAACCAGGTGTCTCATTACTTACTTACAGTCCTTGATGGAGGCCTATTTTCTCTGCTGTAACATGGTCCCCTCTCTCCTTGTTTCTGTTATGACCCTCCTACTCCATCCCTCCTGTTCATAATCCTTGTAAATCCTGTAGGTATTACAGAGATTTATCGTGGAGTGTCTCTAGGTGGGCTGGGTGGGTTTGGTACTAGGAGCCACCCATTAGGGAGTACATACGGCACTTAATTTTCTGGGTTTGGGATACTTCACTTAATATAATAGTTTCTAATGACACCCATTTCCTGGCAAATTCCAGTAATTCATCATTTTTGATGGTTGAGTAGTACTCCATTGTATAGATGTACCACCTTTTCCTTATCCACTTGTCAACTGTTGGACATTTGGGTTGATTCCATGACTTTGCTATTGTAAACAGTGCTGCTATGAACATGCTCATGCTTGTGCTATCGAGGTGAACCTCTGCTGCATGGGAGGTTATTCCCAAAAGTGGAATAGCAGAGTCATATGGCATTTCAATCTTTAATTTCTTTAGGAATCTCCAGATGGCTCGCCAGAGTGGCTGTATGAGCCTGCATTCCCACCAGCAATGTAGGAGAGTTCCCCTCTCTCCACATCCTCTCCAGCATTTGTTGTTGTTTGTATTGTGGATTTTTGCCATCCTGACCGGGGTGAGATGATATCTCAGGGAAGTTTTGACTTGCATTTCCCTGATGGCTAAAGAAGTGGAGCATCTTTTAAGATATTTGTTAAACATTGTAATTTCATCCCTGGTCAAGTTTCTTTTAAGTTCCAGGGCCCATGTTTTAATCGGGCCATTAATTTCCTTAGGGTTTAGTTTTCTAAGTTCTTTGTGCACTCTGGATAGTAGAGCTCCATCAGATGTGCGGTTAGTGAAGATTTTCTCCTATTCTGTGGGTTGCCTTTGAGCTCGTGTTACAATCTATCTGAACAGAAGTTCTTTAATTTCACAAGATCCCAACTGTTGAGAGTTGGTAGCAGTGACTGTACCATTGGATGTCTGTTTAGGAAATGTTGGACTCACCCATTCAGCTCGAGGGAGTTCCCTACACTTTCAACTATGGTTTTTTATAGTCTCTGGCCTTATATCAAGGTCCTTGATCCATCTGGAATTAAGTCTTGTACATGGTGACAAGTATGGGTCCAGTTTTAATCTTCTGCATGTGGAGATCTAGTTTTGCCAGCACCATTTGTTGAAGATACTGTTTTTTTTCCATTGGATTTTTTGGGCCCCTTTGTCAAAGACCAAATGGCTGTAGTTGTGTGGGCTTATATCTGGGTCTTCAGCCCTTATCCATTGATCTGTGTGTCTATTTTGGAGCCAGTTCCAGGCTGTTTTTATAACTATGGATTTGTAGTATAGACTAAGGTTTGGTATGGTAACACCTCCAGCAGTGTTGTTGTTACTCAAGATTGTTTTTGCTATACTGGGTCTTTTGTGCCTCCATATGAATTTTGAGATTGTTTGATCAACCTCTTTAAAGAATTGCTTTGGGATTTTAATTGGTATAGCATTGAATTTATATATTGCCTTTGGTAGGATGGTCATTTTTATGATGTTGATTCTGTCAATCCAGGAACATGGGAGGTCTTTCCACCTTCTGGTGTCTTCTGCAATTTCTTTCTTTAGGGTTTTAAAGTTTTCATTGTAAAGGTCTTTTGCCTCCTTGGTTAGGTTTATACCAAGGTATTCCATTTTTTTAGGGGCTATAGTAAATTGGATTGTTTCGCACAGGGTTTTTTCACTACTTTCATTCTGGGCATATAGGAGGGCCACTGATTTTTGTACAGTTATTTTATATCCTGCCACCCTGCTGAACTTCTCAGTTAGTTTCAGGAACTTCCTGTTGGAATTTTTGGGATCCCTCAGGTATAAGATCATGTCATCTGCAAATAGGGATAGCTTGACTTCTTCCTTGCCGATTTAAATCCCTCTTATATCCCTTTCTTGTCTTATGGCTTCAGCTAAGACTTCAAGTACAATATTGAAGAGAAGTGGTGAGAGTGGATGGACAGCCTTGTCTAGTTCCTGATCAAAGTGGGAATGTTTCCAATTTTTCCCCATTGAGCATAATCCTTGCTGTGGGCATGTTGTATACAGCTTTTATTATATTGATAAAGGTTCCTTCCATTCCTACTGTCTCCAGCGTTTTGATCATAAAAGACTGTTGGATCTCGTCAAAAGCTTGTTCTGCATGTATTGAGAGTATCATGTGGTCTTGGACGTTGGACTGGTTTATATGATGAATTACATTTATTGATTTGTGTATGTTGAACCAACCTTGTGTGCCTGGGATAAAGCCCATGGATGATCTTTTTGATATGTTTTTGAGTCGGATTTGCTAAGACTTTGTTGAGAATCTTTGCATCTGTGTTCATCAGACAGATTGGCCTATAGTTTTCTTTTCTAAGTGAATCTTTATTAGGTTTTGGGATTAAAACGATATTAGTTTCATAGAAGGAATTTGGTAGTGTTCCTTCCTTTGCTATTTGATGGAACAATTTAAGGAGTATTGGTGTTATTAACTCTTTAAATGTCTGGTAGAACTCTGTACTGAATCCATGTGGTCCAGGACATTTTTTGGTGGGAAGATTCAAGATTACTTCTTCAATTTCCTCATATATTATAGGACTATTTAAGTTATTCACAACTTTCTGATTCAATTTAGGTAAGTTGTGTTTACTTAGAAATTCATCCATCTCTTCTGTGTTGTCAAACTTCACAGAGTATAAGTTTCTGAAATATGATGTTATAATTCTCTGGATTTCTTGGGTATCAGTAGTGATAACTCCATGTTCATTTCTAATTTTGTTAATTTGGGTTTTCTCTCTCTTGCTTTTGGTCAATTTAGCTAGGGGTATATCAATCTTACTGATTTTTTCAAAGAACCAGCTTTTTGACTGGCTGATTTTTTCTATCATTTTCTTAATCTCGATTTCAGATATTTCTCCCCTTATTTTGCTAATCTCCTCTCTTCTACTACTTTTGGGATCAGATTGCTCTAGTCTCTCTAAAGCTTTAAGCTGTACTGTTAAGTTATTTATTTCTGATGTTTCCATTTTTTTGATGTAGGCATTAAGAGCTATCAACTTACCTCTTAGGACAGCTTTCATTGTGTCCCAGAGATTTTGGTAAGTTGTATTTTCATTATCGTTTGTTTTCAGGAAATCTTGAATTTCCTTTTTAAATTTCTTCCTGAATCCAGTTCTCATTCAGCATCATAGTGTTAAGTTTCCAGGAGTTAGTGTATTTTCTGTTGTTCGTTGTGTTGTAGATTCATTTTGTGGCCCAATATGTGATCTATTTTAGAGAACCTTCCATGTGCTGCTGAGAAAAATGTGTATTCTTTGGTGCGTGGATGAAAAGTTTGATAAAGATCTGTACGGTCCATTTCTTTAAGGGTTTGATTAAGTTCCAAAGTGTCTCTGTTAAGCTTTTGACCTGTTGATCTATCCCATGTTGAGAGGGTGGTGTTGAAGTCCCCAGGAATTATCGTTTGGGGGTTGATTTCTAGGTTTAGACGCTGTAAGGTTTTCTTAATGAATGTGGAGGGGCCCATATTGGGTGCATATATGTTCAGTATTGTGAAGTCTTCCTGATGAATTGTACCTGTGACTAAAATGTAATATCCATCTGTGTCTCTTATGATTTTCTTTGGTTTGAAGTCCATTTTGTCCGAAAGCATAATTGCTACCCCTGCCTTTTTCCTCGTTCCATTAGCTTGCAAGATTTTGGACCAGCTTTCTTTCTTAGGATGTGCCTATCTTTTGTGGTGCAATGAGTTTCCTGAAGGCAGCAGATTGTTTGATTATGGTTTTTAATCCAAGTTTGTAATCTGTGTCTCTTAATTGGCGAATTAATACCTTTGACATTAAATGTTATAATGGAGAAATAATTTTTAATTCTGGACATTTTTTAATGTTTAGTGGATTTTGTAAGCGTATTGTTTGATATTTATGTTTTGGTGGTATTATACTTTCCTTCTGTCCTCCTGGATATGCTTGTTCTTTTCTTCAAGCTTGAGTATCATTTCTAGCATTTTTTGAAGACCTGGTTTGGTAGGCATGTATCCCTTCAAGTTGTCTTTGTGCTGGAAAACTTTTCTTTCTCTCTCAATCATGACAGATAGTATTGCTGGGTATATCAGTCTGGGTTGGCATTTTTGCTCATTTAATACTTGAAGTACGTCTCTCCAAGCTCTTCTTGCTCTTATTGTTTCCATTGAGAAGTCATTTGTTATTCTAATAGGTTTACCTTAAAAGCGACTTGCTTTTTTTCTCTTGAAGCTCTCAGCACCTTTTCTTTGTCTTGAATGTGGAGTGTTTTGACTATTATTTGCCGTGGCAATCTTCTATTTTGGTCATATTTGTTTGGAGTGCAAAATGCCTCTTGTATTTGGATGGGCCTCTCATTCTTTAGTTGTGGGAAGTTTTCATTTATGATGAATTGAAATATTTCCTCAGGTGTGGTATTTTGGGATTCTTGTTCTGGTATTCCATGAATGCGCATGTTTGGCTTCTTCAGGGTGTCCCATATCTCTTGAATGTTCCTCTCAAGTATCTTTTTGGCTTTAACAGTCTCTTCCATTGAGCTGGTTAATTCTCCCACTTTGTCTTCAAGATCTGAAATTCTATTTTCTGCTTCATTTGTTCTGATGATAAGACTCTCTGTTGAGTTTTGGGTTGAAGATAATTTGTCTTTTAGTTCAATTTTAAACTCTGCCTGAGACTGTTTTAACTGCTCTATGCTTATTTTTGTTTCTTGAACTGTTTTTCTGAACTCCTCCAAGTGCCTGTTGTGTTCCTGTTCAAAGTGGTTGATTCGGTTGTTTAAATCTTCTCGGATTTCCTCTTTCATAGTATTAATTATGGTAATGATCATACTCTGAAAGTCATTGTGTTGGGTCTGGCTTTCTTGGCTATTTTCTGTGAATTTGTTCTGGTCAAAATCCATCATTATGGGGTTAATTCTTTCTGTGGGAGATTGGTCTTCTTGGGTTTTGTTTCTCATGGATCTGCACTTTGACTTGGGCATTGTTGTTTTGTTTCTTAGGACCTTTCAGTTTCTGTGTGTTTTTCACTGAACTAATTTAGTTGGTGTTATTACCCTTGCCAGTTATTACTAGTGCTTACCTTGGATTGGGTATGTTTGTCTATTGTTATTGTGATTTCCTAGATGAGGCTATTAGGCTGCTAATACATCAGTTAAGTCAGGTTAAGTAGACAAGGGGTGAATATTAGTATGGTAGTGCACTTTACAATTTAGTATCCTGGTGATATGTGAGGGTGAGTGGTGTATTCCCTGGAGTTGTATATGTTTTGGGGGTAGCTGTATGGAGAAGTTGATCTACAGCAATTGATACTAGAAAGGATCAGTAAGGTGAAAAAAAAGAGGGTTACTTATCTTTGGGCTGCATATGAAGAATCTCTCCCACGTGATTGGATGATTGTAGAGGACTCCAGATGAATGGCCTTTGTCCCTTAGTGTTTTGCTTGAGTTTCTTTTGGACTCTATTGAATTCTGAGTAGTAGTGTGTCTTCCCTGGACCACGTGCGTAGATCCCTAGTGGGCCGGAGAAGCAGAGGGTCTGCTATTGATGACAGAATTCTTCACCTGGGACCTGAGACTTGGCTTAGGGCCCAACCAAGCTCCAGGGATGGAGGAATGTGAGCAGGTCCTGTGTGGCGGAGGCACAGGCCTTAGGAAGAAAGGGGTTGGGGACCGGGGTGGGGTCCAGGCAAAGCCGGAGTCTGCCTGGATGAGGATGGGAGACGGGGGTACCTGCCTGGGGGCCAGGCTGGGCGGACGGACTCACCTGGGGACCTGGGACCTGGCGGGCGGGAGTCAGCGGCCCACGGGTGGGACTGGAGGCGAGGGGCTGCGGTCTGGGGCGAGGCCCAGGAAACCCAGAGGCCGCCTGGGTGCGGCTGGGAGACGGGGTCCTTCTCATCTTCTTGATGCTTTATGTAATCTCTTTTTTAGGGGTTTTGAAGATTTTATTTCAGGTATTTTATTTTTTAGGAGCAATGGTAACTAATATTGTTTCTCTTGGGTCTTTCTCACTATGCTTATCCTTGGTGTAGAACAAAATTTCTCATTTTGTACATTAGTTTTATATCCTAACCACTTTACAGAACTTATTTATTAGTTCCAGGAATTTTCTAACAGAACCTTTTAGGGTCCCTGAGGTATAGGATTATATCATCTGCAAATAAAGATAACTTGATTTCTTCTTTTCCAACTATTATCTAATTATCTTCCTCTCTTGTCTTATGGGTCTAGCTAAGACTTAAAGCATAATGTTGAATAAAAATGGTGAGAGTGGACAGCCTTGTCTAGTTCCCAATATGAGCTGATATGCTTCTGGTTTTTCACCATTTAGGATGATTTTTGCCATTGGCTTATTGTATATGACTTTTATTATGTTGATAAAAGTTCCTTCCAACCCCATTTTCTCTATGGTCTTTATCATAAAAGGGGTATTGAATTTTATTTAAAGATTTTTCAGTATAAATTGAGAGAATCATGTGATTTTTGTTTTGTATTTGTTTATATGGTGAATTATATTTATAGATTTGTGTGTATTGAACCAACCTTATATTTCTGGAATAAACTTAGCATGGTCAGAGTGGATTATCTTTTTGATGTTTTTGGATGTGGTTTGCTAGAATTTCATTAAGGACCTTTGAGTCTATGTTCATCAAGGAGATTGGCCTATAGTTTTCTTTTTTGATGTGTCTTTATTTGATTTGAGATCATTGAAATGTTGGCATTCATTTGAAAGAGTTTCCTTTTTTAGAAGACAAAAGAATAACTTCAATAGAGAAATTAGGCCATGGTCATCTACTACAAGTAAGTAGGGAGACATCTGATGCAGCTCACTCTCACTTCTCTTCCTGTTCACTTGAAACTGAACAGGTTTGATCTCCCTATTTAGGGAGAGTATAGGGAATGGCAATTAGATGGTAACCAACCAGCAAACAGGAGACTGATCTCTCTCACTGCTGTGTCCTACTCCTAATTTTCCATCTACCATTGAATCTCTTCTTATATTAAGAAGTCTTATCTTTGGTTAGATGACCTCAACAGCCAATCAGGGTGCAGCCAAGGGCAGTGCAGGCAATAAAGGACTCTCTGGGAATTGGGGGGGAGGCACTGGGGGATGGGGAAGGAGGGGTGAGGGGAGGGAAAGCAGGGGGCTCAAGGGGGAGGAGGAGGGAGGGAAGGAACTGGTGTACCTATTAAGTTTGTATGAGCGGAAATAATAATAAAAAATCTATAAAAAAAAAAGGGCAGTGCAGGAACAGCAAAACTGAAAATAACAACAAACCATAATTCAGAACAACAAAGACCCTACAATATTCACCAGGAACCAGACCAGCCAAATCTCTCCCTATCCTAAAGCTCAGGGAACCCTGTGGAAGAGGGGGCAGCAACATTTTGAGAGCCTAAAGATTGGGAGGACCAATGATATGTAAGATACTTTACACAAGTGACTTTGTATTTGTCACTTGCCTGACCTGCACAATGCTGACATGTCAACAACCCCCCAAAAATCTAGCAAGGATCATAGGGGAGAAGGCTTCAGGCAATAAGATCCTTAGAGGAAAGGGATTAAACAGTAATAATAGAGTTCCCATACTACCGGGCAGCCCAAGAAGGGGCCCCAAGATATGGCACTGAGTCCTGAGCCCTCAGTTTGGGGGGTGGGGGAAAACAGGAAGCACCAAGAAAGGAGGAAGGAAGGAAAAGGAGTGAGAGAGAGGAAAAGGAGAGTGGGAAGAGAGGGAGAGTGTAATGGGGACAATGGGGAAGGGAGGGGAGGGAGAAGAAAGGAGGTACCTATTGAGCTTGTATAATTAGGCAAAATGTAACAAAAATAAAATAAAATTTTTTAAAAGAACAAGTTTCCTTTTTTATTTTGTGGAATAATTTAAGAAGTATTGGTCGTATTTGTTCTTTAAATATTTGGTAGAATTCTGAACTGAATCTATCTGGTCCTGGGCTTTTCTTGGTAGGAAGATTCATTATGTCTGTTTCAACTGTACCCTTTATTATAGGACTATTTAGATAATTCAATTCATGGTGGATTTCCTTTGGCTGTTTTAGGGAAAGTGTCTTTGGATTTGGATAGGATCTTCTGTTGTGTGATATGACTGTTTTCTATGGCCAGGATCTGTCTGGTGGTGGTGGGAGGAACTGGGCTATGTGGTGTGTCTTCCCCTGGCTCCAGTGGCAATTACCTGTTACAGGGATGGTCCAGGGCATCTGGGGTGAGTGGGTGGTCCTTCTCATGGCTCCCCATGACTCCTGGCACAGGTTTTCTCTAAAAAAGTGATTTATAAGAAAGGAAAAAATATAATAAATATTGGAGAACATGCTCAAAACTACACACTGTTCTTGTCACATCTTTGTGTGTGTGTGTGTGTGTGTGTGTGTGTGTGTGTTGCTACTATGTGCAAGTGCAGGAATATGTGAACCAAAGCATACAAGACTAAGTCACGTGTTGTCCCCCCCTTCCACATTGTTTGTGATAGTCTCTTGCTTACTCCTACATACAGCAAACTGTCTGGCTCTCAGGTTTCCTCAAGATCTCTCAGTTCTTTAAGGAGAGAGGGGATCATGCTTCGGCAGAGAAAATAGATCACCATTAAGTATTGTATGTAAGCAGCAAGACATCTGGTGAAGCTTATTCTTACTTCCCTTCCTGATCACTTGCGACTAAGAAAATTTGATCTCATCAATCAGGGAGGATATGGGGAATGGCAGGTAGATAGTAACCATCATGTAAATAGGACACTGACACCCCCACACACACTGTGGTGTCCTACTCCTTTTCCATCTACTTTTGAATCTCCTCTTATAACAAGATCTTTATTTAAACAGACTTTTATCTTTGATTAGGAGGTGACCTTCGATATCAATCAGGAGGCAGCCAAGGGCAGTGCAAGAACAACAAAAATGAAAGCAACTACAAACCATAATTCATAACACCAAAGACTTTACATTAATCATCTGGAACCAGACCAGCCAAATCTCTCCCCATCCTAAAGCTCAGGGAAACTTGCAGAAAAGGGGGCAGGAAGGTTGTAAGAGCCTAAAGATGGGGAAGACCAACGATATGCAAGATACTCCACAAAAATTAGGGCTGCACAAATAATCCACCCAAATAATCAGACTTTACATGACCTGCATGTAAATAATCAGACTTTTCTGACCTGCATGGTAACTGACATGTCGATGACCTCCCAGGATCTAGCATTGATCATGGACAGTGAGGTAGGTCCTTAGAGGCAATGGATTAACAGTCATGGTGGTGTTCCCATGCGGGCGAGGAGTCCAGGAAAGGGCTCTGGGTTATGCCTCTGAGTCCTTACACCTCACTAAGGTGGAGACTCAGAGAGAAGTTTGGCATTCACACAAGGAGATGCTCCAGGGGGTAGGAGGAAGGGAGGCAGCACTGAGAGAAGGGGCAAAGGGGAAGGGGAGGGGGAAAGGAGGAAAGGGAAGGGGAGGAGGAGGGGGGAGAGTGAAGGTGGGATGGGAGGGGGATGAAGGGAGGGGGAAGACTGGGGTATCTACTGAGCTTGTTATGATTGGAGAAAAAAATAAAATAAGATCTCTCATTTCTGCCCCCATTTTCCCTGATAAGGCCAAAACCATCATTTCCACCCTTAAATTAATCCAATTGAGTCTGTCAATCACTTGGCCAGGAATTTGCACCCCTACCCTCCAGGAAATGTGATCCACCTTGAGGTGTGCCAAAGATGAGAGAAGTCTTGAACTCCATGTTCTTTTTTGTTCAGTCCTTCTCTCTGAGTAAGACACAAAGAGCAAAACAGAAGACAGAGTTTCCATCACATAAGCCACATGTACTTGAGCTCAAAGAGCAAAATTTTTGTCTTTGTTATGTGCTGCTTTTGTATAAACATCTAATATCCAAACCCGCTTTTCTTAATATTTGGGGGTCTTTCTGCTCTTTTTCTGAAGACTCTACCTTCTTTACCCTATGACTGCATAGCTAAGAGATGTCTGAAAGGCACATCAGAGAGGTATCCAAAGGCCTGACTTTTGTCCTTGTTTACAATCCCCCTCTTCCCCATGGCTACCAAAATGAGCTGCTTGCATCCCCATGGTCTCTGATCCTGTCGCTTTCTGTTTTTAAATAAAAGTGGCTCAGGGTTTTAACCTCTTCTTCACAAGCAGAAAGACCTAAGTTTGGATCCCAGATCCCACATAATGGCGGCAGTCTGTACTTTCAGTCCTAGAAAGTGGAGTCTGGGAGCAGCATAAATAGGAGGTAGAACAATCCAGGATGATTCCCATATTCATCTTTGGGTCTCCACAGGCACACACAGTGCCTTCTTATACACACACGTACACAAACACATACACATGATCACACACAAGCATGCACACGATCACACATATACATGCACATGATCACACATACATAGAAACACATACATACCCAAAGTAAACATAGCCAACTCTTTCCCTACTTGATAGCTCACAATTTGTGGAGAAAATGAACCTGTGCTGTTAACCTGTATTACATATGGTTTTATGTAGCTTCTGGAGATTTAAACTCAAGTTCACATGTTTTCACACTCAGTGACTTATGCACTGAGACATTTTAACTCCCATGCCTTTTGACATTAAGAATAAATATACTGAATATAAATAATGATCACAAGTGGTCTGTATGTTTGATCTCTCCTGATTTTTGTAATCATTTTCTTAGTCAGATACAGTTATCTTTCTTATTTTCCATAAAAATGAATCCAGAGAACTCAAGCATCTTGCCAAATATGGAATGACTTATCAGTAAAACTAGATTGTAGGACATATTTCAAGATATGAAGAGCATATACTCTGAACTATTCTAACCTTTGCCTCTGCAGAGCCTGTAAATTAAGGTCAAAGGAAATTCAAAACAGATAACCAAAAATGATATTTAAATAGCTTTAAGTATATACAGTGAATTTTCCAGCATTTTATTAATAATGTTTTCAAGTATATGAAACATGTACATCACATTTATAGATTCAAATTTGGAAGGAACATGATGACAGAATCAAAATTCAAATCAATTCAAAAATGAATATTTGATTATCATTTTACTAACAATGTGACACCTTGATGTTGATGAAAACTAAAATTTTACAAAGAATTTTCTGTATTTCAGATTTCTACATTAAAGATTATTAAAACAAGAATTTAGGAAGTAATCCAGAAACCATAACATAACACTGATAAGAGAGTGATTATTTTGTACCAGCAGGTCATGAACAGAGGAATAAGCAGTCTGGCAGTGCCTCTCCTGGTAAGATGACAACCAGAACATTATAACTGGCTCTTAAGAGTTCCTTCCCAAGAAAGACAAGCAGAAAAGTGAGATCAAGATCAGAGGATTGGCAATGAAGAGGGGAAAGCACTGTCCGTGGATATTTTAAGAGCTGGTGAAAGAAAGAGAGGAGTTCAGATAGCATTTTTCCAATTTTAAAATGGATTCAAGTAAATAAAAAATTAAAATGTGATTGCCTTTGGAAAAATCCTAATTAAAAAACAACTATAAATACAAAAATGACAGCTGTCTTCAAAATACTGAGATAAAGTGTCTGTACAGCTTTTTCTAACTTTAATATGATTCTCTTATATGTAGCAACCAAAAAGTGATAAAGATGTTTCAGTAACTTTAATATCCAATGTTATTAGACACTTGTTAGTTATTCTCAATGAAAACATTTTAACATTAAATTTGTACAATTTTTTCTGTGGAAAAGGAATGGCTGATAGTTGGGAAAGAAAACAGTGAAAGCAGCCACGTCTTCCAAGAGCACACTTTATTCCAAAGCATATATCAAAAGCCACTCTACTACCTTGGAAATATTTTTAAAGTAGCAATTTGTAAAAAAAAAAAAAAAACTGTCCAGAACTTAGAAAATCAAAGGAAAAGGCTAACTTTTAATAAAACCAATTCTTCCTGTGAGATAAAAAGGGACCATATGAGCTTGTTTGAAGAAAAAAAAAGCATTATGATGCTTCAGTGACATTTTCATTGATGTGATATTTTTACCTTGTTATTAAGTCTAAGTTATGCTGTCTTATGCAATACTTAGTAGTTAAGATAACACTCCCATTCTGAAGCCAACTTTTCATTTAAATTAAGGAAATAAAAAACTCACCACTGACATCTCAAAGATTTTATAAAGAAGTATATTTTATAGCATTCAATGAGTGAATTACATGAAGAAAAATGCAAAGCAGAATGCAAGTAAGGCATTAAAAAAAGCAATGGCCCTACTCCTGAGTATCTTTTCATAATCTGTTGAGGACTCTATCATGGGACAAAAGCAAGCATTCAAATATGTTCAGATATCCAGATACAATGTCAATGTCATACTCTTCTTTCAAATTTAATGCACAGGTTTTCTTGGATTTTCATTTCAAAAGCCAGTAAAATTAGTAAATAGACCCTAAAGTGGATATCACTAAGATTTCTATAATGTATGTAGATTTTTCATGGGATAAATGATGGACTGGCCACCTGGCTTTAACAAAATAAGATAAGGTAGTTTACCAAACTATCAATTAAAAATTCTTTGTTATGGTACTTATTTGTGGAGATGAGCATTGATTTAAGCTTAGATACCCTAGAAAACACCAGAAAAAGTGTGCTACTTATTTTTATATGAATTCCAATCATTAATCATGTTCATCTTTCCAGGTCCTACAGCATGTTTGGGTCATGGCATTCTTCTTCTTTCAATACATCAATAGTTGTTTTCTTTGTGTCTTTATGTATTGAGTGTAAGATAAAAAGCCTGAACATGCCATGGGCAAGGGATGAAAAAAAAAAAGCTTATTGATTACATAGTAACAGTGGGCTAATTTTCAGAAGGGAGAAGAAGCATTTGAAGTGGGAGTGGAATTTTTTATAGTCCCTGAATTTGTGGGAGGGGTAAGGTACAGAATGGAGTGAGTTATCTCCTGTCCCCAAGAGGCACATGACTAAGGACAGGTTTTATAAGTGCCAGCTTCCCATTAGTGGGGAGGAGTTACGAGCAAGCAGTTTTTGTTATGATGTGGTGGTTAGAAGAAAAGGAATCTATCATTTGAGCCTTTCATTGATGATAAGGGGTGACACATTCATTCTTTACTACTTCCTGCTAGAGAAGTCAGTATGGGCATGTTTACAGGCCGTAGGAATAGACTCCCATCTTAGCGACCCATGGTGAAGAAGAGCATTAAGAACTTAGAGCCTGATGGGTCTTAACCTAGGAAAGATAAGACTGATAAGGAGGTTAAGAAGATGGTGTCTACACATAAGGACTGAAAACATTATAATCAAGAGTTTGATCAAGGTTTGATCAGGAAGGTAGGGAATGGCTACATTGAACTTATATGTTATCTAGTTTAGCTTGTCAATTATCTAGTTTAGCTTATCTAATAACATATAATAGTCATCAGCATGTTGTTACATATAGAGGATGGCAATAAGTGGCAATTAGGGACTAAAATGGGCCCAAGATGATCTGCCTTTGGATTTGCAACATTTCAGGTCCCTCGCATTCATTGGAGGCTCCAAGCAAGTCAATCAGCCTTACAAGTGTAGCAGCGTCTTTCCAGGAACTTACTTTCAGTTTCCCATTGGCCAAATGTCACAGTTTTGTGCATTCAGAGCCCACATGCAGCCAGTGTCCTACATAGCTAGAAAGGCTTATTCCTAATGTTTCATGTTGATGAGGCTGGGTAGCAGGCAGGGGAATAGTCTTAAGGAGGAAGATGAAAGACAGGACCATTAATAAAGAAACTTGTGGATCACATTAAATTTACTAGCTATAATGATCCACATCTGCTATATATTATTTTTCCATCCTTTGTATTTGACATAACAATTGCATGTGAACTGTGATTAGATATATTATATATAATTAAAGTAAACAGTTGCTAACCATGATACAGATCAGACAAAACATAAAAGGAGATTCAGGATATCTTAGAAACACTTTAGAAGTGCATCAACCCATTATTAATTCATTACACAGTACAAAGAATTAGTTTTGGAAATAAACTTTTAAAAAATATTATCAAAAGTAGATTAGCATTTAAGAAAGTCTTATCTTTGAAACCAGAATCTGGTATTGGTTATGTAACAAAGTAAATTTTTTAAAAATCTGGTGACCTGGAAAGAAATTGTTTTATTATAAAGTAAATAATTGTCTAGGGCTTATATATGTGTCGCAAAAATAAGCCAAGTTAGAGATCACATTACAGATCATAAATGTTTTCCTTTAAGGGAAAGTCAAGCTATCTTTCATTAGAGCAAGTTGAAAATCCGTAATTATCATATGAAAAGTCAGTTGAAATACCTAGAAACAATCTATAAACACTTCCTCTTCCTTTGAAATCAGAGAAGTTTCAGAAAACAACATATCAGACAAACACAAAAATGCTCTATGGCAAGCAACATGAATACTTCCAACCAGAAAGAACCCAGAAAAATCCATCTGAGGAGATCACACAACACAGAGAAAGAGACGCAGTACTTCACAACTTTTAACAGGTAAACATGTGAAGCAAACCAGGGATACACGGAGGGATACACGTAGTCATGTTGATTCCTGTGAGGATTAGTAAAGAAGCCACAGCAGCCATCTTTGAAAAGTTAAGTATTCCTTCCTTATGCCTTGGTGAGCCTTAGTAGTCAGGGCAGAATCATAGGGAAGGATGAATGTGCTGAGGCAGACTAGCAAGAAGGAAAAAGGTTGAGCTTGAAGCTCCCATCTCAGAGAAGGAGCAGAGAGGAAGAAGTGGAGGAGTAGGGATGGAAACAAGATGAAGGATCAACAGAACAGAAAACCAAGTGTATAAAGACCTCTGGGAAGCTTGTCCTATTAAATATTCTAATTAGAAGAGACCGAAGGTACTGTTCCCAGACATCAAATCTGGTCCACGTGAGAACACAAGGAAAGTGTTTAGCACACAGTCCCAACTTTGCAGATAGAAGTGGAGGTGACCATTCCGATGAGGCTGCTGTGAGAGGAGTGGAATACATGAAGGTCCAACTTGTCTCCAATGACAGAAGTTCACTTTGGTCCCTCTCACTCCTCTTCCTGAATTAGGTCACCCTCTTATGATGATTTGCCTTCCGTGGAGCCTGTGCTACTGACCATTTCATCCCCCTAAGGAGAAGGGGGGCAGGGGTGATGGAAGAAGGATACTCTTTAAGGGTAGAAAATATGATAATGTCAAACAGCATTAAACAGCACTGTTTCTGTGGCTCCTTTTCATTTTCTGCAGGCATTTTTCTTGCCACCACCTACCCTGCCCAGGTCATGTATAGCCTCTCAAATCCACATTTCTGTTTTGTCATTCCATTTCCCTATTGATCTTGTTCATACTCTCACACTCCAGGTGTTTAATATTTTTTTAGTTTATTTGTTTGTTTTGTGTGTGCATGTGTGTGTGTGTGTGTGTGTGTGTGTGTGTGTGTGCATGTGTGTGTGTGTCTGTGTGTGTGTGTGTGTGTGTGTGTGTGTGTGTTTGTGCATCAGAGAGCACTGTATGTCCCTGTGGAGGCCCAAGGGTGACTTCAGGAATCATCCTGAATTGCTTCTACCTCCTTTTTTGCTTTACTGTGGGATTTCCCAGGCCCCACCCACCAGGCCAGAAATGCAGGTCGCCACCATTTCTGCCTGGTGTTTTGACATGGGATGTGGGATCTGAACTCAGGACCTTCTGCTTGTGAGACAGATTCTTAACCCCTGAACCATCTCTCCAACTCACAGTGCTTTAGTTTTATATGCAACTTTATTTTCTCTCCTGCAGCTCCAAGCCATCAATATGAGAATTCTGGTCCTATTTTCCTAAACAAGAGAGAGTTTAAAGTATTTACAACACCTAGAAAATATCTACTGTTTATCTTTAACAATGAGAAAGTGTATCTTTTAAGAGTTGATCCTTCCTGTATGCAAGATACTCCACACAAGTTAGGGCAGAAGTAATCAAAATAGGACTTTGCATGACCTGCACAATGACCGACATAGCATTGACCTCCCAAAGTCTAGCATGGATCACAGGCACTAGGATCCTTAGAAGCAAGGGATTAACAGCCACAATAGTGTTCCTATACTAAAGGGGAACACAAGAAAGGGCTCTAGTGTGATCTCACCAGAAGAGGAGGGCATATAGTCTGGCAGATAAAAAGCAACCATTTTGCAAATGGGTGATAGACCCCTCCCTTAATATGGTTTCTCACTTTTATTACATCTACCTTTGAATGTGCTTTTATCACAAGACTCTAACAGCTTTTTGTCTCTGGCCAGGGGGTAACATACAATGCCCACCAGGATGGAGTGAAGGGCATTGCAGGAGCAGCAAAACTGCAAAAGAAAATCAACAAACCACAATCCAGAACTTCAGAGACTCTATATCAACCACCTAGAACTAGGCCAGCTTAGTCTCTCCCCATCTTGAAGCTCAGGGAAATTTGCGGAAGAGGGGGCAGTAGGAGTGTAAGAGCAACAGGATGGGAGGAGCAATGATATATAAGATACTCTATACTAGTTAGGGCTGAAGCAATCATAATTAGACTTTGCATGCCCTGCGCATTGTCCAACCCACTGTGGACCTCACAAAGTCTAGCATCTGCTAAAGGCACCAAGAGCTTTGGAGGTAAAGGATTGGCAGCCACAGCACTGTTCCTATACCTAAGGGGAACACGGGAAAGGGTTCAGGGAAAGGCCACTGGGTCCTTGTACGTCATCGGAGAGGAGGGCCCAGAGGAAAATCAGACATGCACAAGAAAGGACTCTCTGGGAATTGGGGCGGGAGGCACTGGGGGATGGGGAGGGAGAAGGGTGGGGAGGGGGAGCAGAGGGTCCGGGGGGAGGAGGAGGAAGGGAGGGAACTGGTGTACCTAATAAGTTTGTATGAGCTGAAATTAAAAAAAAAAAAAAAAAACATCAGGCTGAAAAAAGAAAGGGCTCTAGGCAATGCTACTGAGTCCTTATACCTCATTAGAGTGGAGGACCCGGAGGGAAGCTTGATATTCACACTAAAGGATGCTACAGGGATGGGGGGAGAGGGAGAAATGGGAGAAAGCGAGAGAGGGGAGGAAAGGGAAAGGAAAAGGAGGAGGGAACAAGGGGGTCTGTGGAGGGGTGGTGGGAGGGAAGGGACCAGGGTACCTATTAAGTTTGTATGAGTGGAAATAATTAATTAAGGATTAATTAAGGAATAATTAATTAAGGAAGAAGGATAATGCTATTTCGTACCAAATGGGAATTGCTGAGATACTACTTTCGCTCTCAAACCATGGAAATCCAAAGCTCATTGACATGTTGGTATATGTGTGTTTGTGTATTAAATACTAATTCTCTTCAGGATGAAGGAAGGAGGGAAGGAAGAATGAAGGAAAGGAGGAATGGAGAGAAGAAAGAAAGGAAGGAAGAAAGAAAAGGAAGGAACAGGGAAAGAGGGAGGGAAGGACAGAGGGAGGGAAGAAATAATAAAAATCATTTTTAATTAATTTATTTTTTTCCACTCATACAAACTTGATAGGTACCCCATTCCCCTCCTTCTCTTCACCCTCCCTGGATCACCTTGCTTCCTCCCCTCTTTTCCCCTTCCTTTCCCCCCTCCCTCCCTTTCTCCCACTGCCCACCCCCCACATCCCTGGAGCATCCTTTAGTGTGCACGTCAAACTTCCCTCTGGGTCCTCCTCTCTGATGAGGTGTAAGGACTCAGTAGCATTACCTAGAGCTCTTTTTTGTGTTCCCCTTTAGTACAGGAACACTATTGTGGCTGTTAATCCCTTGCTTCTAAGAATCCTAGTGCCTGTGATCCATGCTGGACTTTGAGGACTCAATGATATGTTGGTCATTGCACAGGTCTTGCAAAGTCCTATTTTGATTACTTCAGCCCTAACTTGTGTGAAGTATCTTGCATGTCATTGCTCCTCCCCATCTTTAGGCTCTTACAATCTTAACACCCTCTCTTCCGCAAATTTCCCTGAGCTTTAGGATGGGGAAAGAGTAGGCTGGCCTGGTTCCAGGTGGTTGATATAGAGTGTCCGATGTTCTGAATTATGGTTTGTTGATTTTGAGATAATGAAAATCTAAAGGAAACAGGTAACAGGGATAGAAGGAAGGAAGGAGGAAAGGATGGAGGGAAGGAAGAGGGGTGAGACAGAGGAGAAAATAAAAAGAAACACACAGCCAGCATGTCACATTCTGCTAAAGGTTCCTGCACTCAAACAAACAAACAAAGAAAAAAACACTCAGGGAACCCAAAGAAGTCTGAAATATCATGAAAAAGTCACTAGATTATTCCAATGGATTCATTCTGAGATCTCTGTGTAATACACAGGACCACTTATATATCATAAGCATTTAAATTACAAAGTGTACCCACTCTGTAGCCCAAAGAAGTGCTGTCTTCATGACATGCCAACTAAACCAGCACACCTACAATGTCTTGTCCCAATCATGTAGTTGTCTCTGTGAATCTTCTTTGATTTCTACTTAGCAGCTAGCAATCAGATTTTCTTCTCCTTTTTCTTTGGTAGGAAATGGGGATAGAACAGTATTGTTTCACTTTTGAAAAAGTATAACAAGGTGAGTAGGGCAAAATACACCTTGATGAACTACACCTTCTTGCCATGATAAGCAAACTTGCCAGAATCAGAACTTTTTCTTTCATTTTCTACAAAGTAACTCATGAGCCTGCTAACTCATGCTAATTGCTGTAATAAATAAATGGAACTGAAAAATGGTTACCAAGTCATTTTTACTGTGTAAAAACACTATTTACAGGGAAGGTTAGACTATCACAGTAAAATGTGTAGAGTTATGCTGCAGTTATCCCTAAGGAACATGTAATAGGCCAGATAATCCAGATAATTAATATATATAATATAGTATAGGTTATTAATGCCTGACAAAAGATATCTCCTTTCTGAATCTTAAAGTGAGTTAGGGAGGAGAAGTCCAAACAAATGCAACACATGGACAAAAGCAAAAATTGAGATGAAAGCTCTGTATGTTGTAGAGACCAGTGAAGCAATGTGTACGACTAGAGTATAAAACATTTTTTTAAAAAAAGGTCTTTTTTTTTAATTCAATTGTGCGTGTATACATGTGTGCATGTGTGTGTGTGCATGCGCACGTGTGTAGTATGTGTGTGTATGCGTGTGTGTATGTATGTGTGTGTGTGTGTGTGTGTGTGTGTGTGTGTGTGTGTGTAGAACCAGGGACGAATTCGGGAACCACCATGGACGCCTCCACCTCCTCCTTGTTTACTCTGCCCTGGGATTCACAGACTCTGCCCTACCAGAACCGGAAATGCAGGTCACCCCTGCTTCTGCTGGTGTCTATACGTGGGGTTTAGGATCCGAACTCAGGACCTTCCGCCTGCAAGGCAGAGGCGTAACCCTTGAGCCACCTCTCCAGCCCCTAGAGTATAAAACTTGAGGGTGTGAGTGCTGCTACAAAGAAGAACCCCATGGGCCAGCAAGAGGGCTCTTTGCTGGAAGGCTGGAAGCTCAAGTTCAAGTTCCAGAAACAATAAGGTGGAAGGAGAAAACTGACTCTGCCCTCACCCACATGCACACCTTGGCACCCATGAACTAACTGTGGGAGCTCTCTGAATGTTCTCTCTCTCTCTCTCTCTCTCTCTCTCTCTCTCTCTCTCTCTCGCCCCTCCTCCCCTCTCTGTTGCTTTTGCTCAGAAATAAACAAAACACTGAAACATAAAAGACATAAAAGTCAAGGGGCTGGGGAGGTGGCTCAGGTATTAAGCCTCTGCCTTGCAGGCAGAAAGTCCTGAGTTCGGATCCTAGACGCCATGTACAGACGCCAGGCAGAAGCGGGGGAGCGGGGGGGGGGGGGGCGTCCCCTGCGTTACTGGCCCTGGTAGAGGGGAGCCTGTGAATCCCAGGGCAGAGTAAACAAGGAGGAGGTGGAGGAGGTCCATAGTGGTTCCCGAATTCACTCGTGGTTCTACACACATACATACATACGTACACACATGCACAATTGAATAAATTTAAACAAAAAAGGTTAAAAAAACAAAAGACTGCAGTCAAGAAAACTGAACTAAAATCTGACCTGATAGCTTGGGGAGATAATGAAAATCTAAAGGGAACAGGTAACACATGAAAGGAGTCACTTTAGAAATAAAAATAATGTGTTTACTTATGATATGTTTTGAATATGCATTATGTTTAGATACTAAGGCACAAGCAGAACATTGAAAGAAGCAAACAAATATCCTCTGGGATTTCACAGTTCTACATGTCATGAATAATGCTGATTTACTCCTACAATTGAAAGCTGATCATCTGAAATTTTTTATCCAGTCCTGAAATATAGGCTGTAGAAAGGGAAATGTGGCACTAAGTCTCCCAAAAGCCTGATCTTGGAGAGTGTGAAATAAAGCCCCCTTACTGGAACTCCTATTCCGGTGATTACAAACTCCACAGATCTCTGAAACACTTTGACATTATTCCATGGGGAAATACAGCTTCTATGTCAGCTTGCTTTTCTTGAGTATCTTTGATAGTGTGGTACTGTCAGGATGTGACCTAGCACACTGTGCATTAAGGTTCTTTTTTTCCCAAACCATTAGTTCTTTTCATTAGTAACTTTCAGGGACCAATTCAAAATTCTTGACTGTCTCTCTGCAATTGACTTGACCATCAGCTCTTCAATTGACCTATCAGCTCTGCAGTTTCTGAGCCATCTGTTGCCCTCAGCTCAAAATCAAAAGGCAAACCTTCAGAACATATTTATACTAACTTAGGAAGTTCTTAAAGGTGATTTTACAAGTCTTACTCCTTACTTTGTTTTGAAGTAGAGTATATGTAAGCAATAAAAGGGATTCAATGTCCTTAACCTTGTTAACTAAGATTAGTTATGAAGTACATGTGGTTAGTGCAACTTTCCTTTCATCCAATACCTAGCAAAGTCATTTACTACCCTTCCTACTCTAGACAGCTACATCAGTGTTTCTGAGTGCCTGCTCTGTCACCATGTTGCCTGCAGATCAGATCGCATCATGGGTGTATTTTCCAAGTTACAAATAAATGGAATTGAACAATAAGTGTACTTTGCAATTAAACAATTTTCAAATTAGACACTGTGTTCCATACAGGCTGTGCAATTTTTCTTTGGCCCCAGTTTTAGCTGCGAGTATACCAAAGAAATGCATGCAAAATGAAGTGTTTCCAGTACTCCCTATGGAATTCATTTCATCTGTCATCTTGACACTCAAAGGAGAAAGAAATATTTAGAATTCTTCAACTCACTAGAGTGCAAATGGCTGAGCATGTGGTTTTGGCCCATGGTGCAATTATTATTTGAGCTACAAATATTTTGATATTTCATTGCTCCCCCGGTTTTGCGATATTGTAATTACAAAATATCTCTCCTAATTTTAACACAGAGGTTTTTTTTGCCATTCAATTCCTTTCTCAGGATCTTGAGAAGCTTCACCTTGTTTGATTATCCTGGTAAAGGATTAGAAATTACATTTATGAAGGAAAAAGATCACTTGTTATTTCAGAAACAATAGAAAAGATATAAATAAGTGCATATCTCACAGTGATTGCTTTTTGTCCCCTCAATCACTCTAAGCTCCAAGTAGAGAAGAACTAGCATCCTGTTTTCAGTTGTCATTTTTCTTTGTAGATGGTATCTTAGTGGACCTGCCAGGCTGTTCTCAAAGCCAACATTTTTCTCTCCTTTGAAGTAAAAAATGTAAGAGTCAAACTCAACCATTTATTTCTTGGAGCTGGGCATCAGTGGGAGATATCCCTTACCCTACACTTGAGAGGCTCACACAGGACTGTGAGCTCAAATCCTGGCTGGCTAAATGGTGAAACCCTGTCTCAAGAACAAACAAAAAATTAATTGCCTCATTTTATATTTCATTATTTATAACTATTATGACACAAGAAAAACTTACATTAATATTATGACCTTGACCCACATTTCATATTAGAAAGAGAGCTTCTTGACTTGGGCTAGCAAAAAGTCATTCATTCTAATGCTGATGACAGTGGATGGTTCTCACTTGGGATCAATACCCTCCACTTCTTTTTTTTTTTTTTTTCCTCCACTTCTTTTTTGGTCCTTTCTGCCTCCAGAAAGGGCACATGACCTTAAATGGGCTCCTTGTAAAAATATCTTGGGAGGAATAATTTGGACCTGATGCATTCCTTTAAATTTTATATATTGCAGTCCTGGAACCTATGGTCTGAAAGTATAACTGTGCAAAACTTGGAGGTGGAATTTAAGTGTATCATTGGGGTAGACATTGATCTGATACAACTGGAAATAAAAAATACAGACAAAAGAAAGGATGTCTGAAGACCCAGCAAGGAAACAATAAAGCTCTTAGCCATTACCACATTGACCTTGTACTTAATGTATTTTAAAAGTACAAATTTTAAAGAGTATTTAATATTAGAATAAATAGATTGACACTCTAACTTAACTGACAAATGAAAAGACTGGATGATAACTATAAATCTCCATTTCCTCCCTTAAGTTGTTTGAGCCTCAGTGGTGTCAGCAACACAAAGAGTAATCTATACCATCCTTTAGACTAATATGAGTCTGATTTGCCTTATGTCCACAGAGCCAGTGGGGAATGTGATAAGGCAACAAAGTTGCCTTTTGCAAGTGAGGCTCAACCCTCATTGAGGTTGTGTTTTTTTTTAAACCCTGTCTTCACAAGAGAACTTACAAGGGGATGTGAGTCTAAAAGTCAGGGATTAATAACTTTCCCTGGAACTACCCTCAGTAAACACCAAATGTCTCCATGGCACTCTCGTTATCTTAAATTCTTAGTTCCATAGTAAAAAATTGTCAAAAAGGACTTTTGATGTAAAAAGCTATAGCAACCCACTCAAACATGGTTCAACACTCTTCACTTGTGTACTTCTTTCCTTTTAGCAGAGAGTCCATTGGTCAGTGAATAACATCAGCTCTGAATAGCTGGAGTTCCATTCTGGCTGGTACACTGTAACAGATTAATCATGTCATTAGAGTTTTCAGAATGTCCATGTCCTCTAATTCTAAGAATGACACAACTCACAAGCTGCTTCTCTTAGGCTTTATTCAACTAAGTGCTACTGAACTTAACCATCTCAAGGAATTTTCCTCCTAAGACACTAAAGAATCTTTTATTTCTATCTGTCCAGTTTCTACAAAAATTTTGTCTTTACTATTCAATCAATCAGTAAGACACTGAAGTTTAGGAGTCCACCTCTTCAAAAGTAGCACCTCCTTATACCATGTAACCTTGTTCTTTCTTTTTTCTTCTTTTTATTGAGAATTTTAATTTTTCATTTATAAACGAAATGGGTTTTATGTCTTTGTTCTATACTTTTCTACCATATGGAGGCAGCGCTCTCTCAGGCTGGTCTGTCTTTCATTTCTATACCTTGTTACTGCCTCCCTGCCTTTTCCTGTCAGCTCAACAAAAACTTGTCCTGAGATGCTCCTCAAAAGTCTTTGTGAATTGCTTGTTTGTTTTGTTTGCTTTTTTTTTTCTTAACTTGTAGACCTCTTCCACTCCCACATGAATGTGTGAGATTTTGAGCTCTGAAAATCAGGAAGCTTCAAGTTTCTCAGGCATCAGATGCTAAAGGTGTGTTGTAAGGGATGGTCTCAAACAAAAGGGAAAGAGTGCAGAACTGAGAAAGAATACCACTGTCACAGCTGACCTAATGGATTCACATGACTCTTCAGAGATACCCCCAAGTGAAAGTCAAGCCTGAGTCTTGGGATCCCTTTCTGATAAATGACTGGATAAGTTGCTGTCCTGGAGAAAAACACAGACTCAAATGAGGCAGTTTCTTTCAGTCATGAGCAGCTCCCAGAGCAATGAGAAAATAATGAACATGTCAGTCGTGAGGTGGGTAACTCAGTGAAGAGTATACCATCTATACATCAGAGAGTCTCAGTCTTAGCCACATCAGAATCACGTGCAGGGCTTGTTGAAACCCAGAGCTGGGCTCACTCCCCGAGGCTAACACATTAGGTATGAGTTCAAGCAAGCTCCCTGATGCTGCCCTTTTTGGACCACTCTCTGGGATTTAATATATTACATTGTTCTGGGCTTATTTTACCCAGGACCCTCAAAACAGTGAAAAGTAACTTGAATATGAGGAAGAAATATAAAATAAGGGCAAGTTAGTTGTTTTATTCATTATTATGACCTGACAAGAAGGAACTTCAGAGAGCAAGGATTGATTTACTATTTTCTCACAGTTTGGGAACATAGTCCTATCTGGTGAGGAAGACATAGTGCATGTCTGAGTCATGCCAGTGGCAGCAGGAGTATAAAGGTGCTTCCTTAAATCTCATCAGGCTTGGGAACAGAAAGAGTGGCAGAGAGAGATCACATCAAATTGGGGTGTCCTCTGTCATCTAACATCTCCCCTTAGAGATCATCTCCACCTAGTCCCCATCTCTGAGAGGCTCCATAGCCGCCAAAAATAGTGGCACCACATGGGAACCACATGCCTGTGGCAGACATTTCACACTCATCAGAGGTGCACTGGTGGACCATAATCTATCATTTTTCTTTGATTATATTATGTTAGCACAGTTAAATAGTACAAGATCTTTGGTTTTCTCATTGGATTTCTTTATTATGTACCGCATTCCTTTCTTTTCTCGTTTTCTATTAATGAATTGGAATAACTGTTCTATGATGATTTCTTGTACATGCATGCATTTGTGTGTGTGTGTGTGTGTGTGTGTGTGTGTGTGTGTGTGTGTTTGTGTAGAAAAGAGCATTTGAATATGTGTGCCTATGGAAGCCAAAAGATCATTCTGGATTGCTCTACCTTCTTATTATTTTGCTCTGGGGTTACCCAGGCTCTGCCTTCCAGGGTGAGCATTGTAGGTTATCACCAAATCTGCCTGGCACTTTTGCATGGAATCTGAGGATGAACTTGGTTTTACTTGTTTGCAAGGCAAAGACTAACCCTCAGCCCTCTATGATTATTTCTAATATCTCTCTTGACTTATTCCTACCCTGTCAACAATAACACCACTTTGCTCCGTTCTGATTACTCAATCAAATATCAGTCTGCATCAATATTTTATGTACTATAAGCATGAATAGGTATCAAGAAAAGTTTTAGGCAATTTTGCTAGTATTTTCTGAATATGAGTGATAGCTTTGTCCAAAGATAGGAAAAGGTGCCCATAAATCTTGTATTGAGGCCAAATGACCTTCAAGTCAGCTACACATGGAGGGGGCAAACAAACAAGGTTCACAGGCAAACATAAATCCATGGTGTTCAGATAGAAACAGAGAACAAATTGATACATGACATAAACTTCTCAATACACACAAAAATTAATGGAGAATTATAATTTAATTTTTTTTAATTTTTTTATTATTATTTATTCAACTGTGTACATGTGTGTGTGTATGTGCTCTCGCACGCGTGTGTGTCTGTGTGTAGAACCACGGACGAATTCGCGAACCACCATGGACGCCTCCACCTCCTTCTGCCCCGGGATTCACAGGCTCCGCCCTACCAGGACCAGAAGCGCAGGCCGCCCCCGCTTCCGCCTGGCGTCTATACGTGGGATCTGGGATCCGAACTCGGGACCTTCCGCCTGCAAAGCCGAGGCTTAACCCCTGAGCCACCTCTCCAGCCCTATAATTTAATTTTTTGAAGGCAGAAGAGACTTCTTGAAGAAGGCACTACCACTTTCTGTGCTAAATCACACAATACAGTAAAACTAAGGCGGTCCCTGAGGAGCCTGAATCAATAACCATCCTTTCTCTCCTCACCCCAGGTCACTCTGCATAGTAGTGCATGATGCTTCACTTTATCTCTCACAAATGACTTTAGATGTTCTATTTCCCACAGTTCTAAAATTGTAACTTATTTGCTTAAAAATTATGTTTATTAAACATACAAGATTTCTCAGCAGTTAAGACACCTAATCGCAAACCTGGAGTCCTGAGTTCAATCCCCAGAAGCCCACAGGTAGAAGAACAGAGCTGACTTTTGAACGTTGTTCTCTGACCTCTACCTGTGCCACACATGCACTTTTCCACTCTTTCAAATATTTTTAAATGTAGGTACACAAACCATTTATGTATATTGTTATTTCTTTTTCTCTGTAAAGACCCCAAACTTTGCATATGATCCACTCAGGTACAGAAGGATGCACTATTATGGGTTTCACAGTGAATGAAAAATGCTTAAAGTTTGGAAATTATTTATTTCAAATTCAAGTAGTTTTTAAAGAACATCTTAAAAACCTCTCTAAGAAAATATTAGACACATAGGATTATTTAGATGAGAAATGAAAGTTTTAGAGCAAATTTAATAAACTTCTTTAAAGATATTAAGAGATATTAGGGACATTTGTCTTGTTCTGCTATATCTGGTTGCTATAACAAACTATTCTGGATGCCTTTAAAAACAAAAAAATTATTTTTTATAGTATCAGTGGCTAGAGTTCTGAATTTAGAGTTTGCAGCATGATCATGTTCTGATAAGTACTTGTCCAAGTTGCAGACTGACTTTTTTGTTATGTCCTCACTTGAAGGAGAGAGAGCTGTAGTGCATTTGGGGGAGTCCATATTATTACAGCACTGTTTCCTTCCTGTTAACTGTGATTAAATGACTGACAAAAGCAGCTTAGTAGGGAACAGGTTTATTTGTCTCACATTTCCAGGTTACAGTCTATCCTAGCAGGAGCCTGAGGGAACTGGTACATCACATCCTCAGTCAAGATCAGAAAACAACAACGATGAATGCATGCACGCTTGCCTGTATTCAGTTTGCCTTCTCTATTTCATATAGTCCAAGACCTCAACCCCAGGAAATGGTGCTGCCCACTTTCAAGCTGTCCACATTAAGGCAATCAAGACAAGCCTAGCCAACCAATTTAGATAATGCTTTTCCATGCGCCTGGAGATTGACAATTAATATTAGCCACCAGGAACACAAATTTTTTTCATGAGGACTCCAACCTAGTCACCTTCTAATACTGCCTCACAGTATATTAGGACTTTTATGTAAGAGCTAGGAAAGGGAAAAGAAGTAAGGATAAACTAAATATCTGCTGCTTCTGCCCCACACCAGGACCCAGGGCAGAGCAGACTAGCTGCTCCTCAGGAAGTGACCTTCAATACCAATCATGATACAGCCAAGGGCAGTGCAGGAAAAGCAAAACTGAAAACAACAACAAATCATAATTCAGAACACCAAAGACCCTACAATAATCACCTGGAAATAGACCAGCCAAATCTCTCCCCATCCTAAGCTCAGGGAACCTTGCAATAGAGGTGCGGCAAGATTTTAAGAGCCTAAAGATGGGGAGGACCAACGATACATAAGATATTCCACACGAGTTAGGGCTGCAGCAGCCACAATTGGACTTTGCCTGACCTGCACAAGGGCTGACATGTCAATGACCCCCTCTCATAGTTAGGCACAGATGTCAACTTGAAGGTTGAGGGTTTGAGCTCTGGGCACATTTGTGGAGAATTAGTGGTTGGGTTAAGCACAGAGCAAACCTGCAGGAGATTGTCTAGCTGATGGGGAAGGTCCAGCCTATGGTGGATGGGACTAGGTCTTGAACAGGTGAATAAAATACTGAGATCTGGTTGAGGAAGGCGGCATCCTTCTGTTCACTTGGGCAGACATGCTGTTCTGGCAAGTAAGGATTGTCCCTCTCCTAGCCATTATGTCGTGGTGCGGCCAGTTCCCTCGGCCCTGGTGTTGGTGTATGCTCTCCCATCAGGCTGGACTGAGAACTATAACCAGGAATCATAAGAGAGAATAAACCCTTGTTCCCTTAAGCCCTTTGATGGTCATTTATCAGCAACCATGCAGGCGAACTGCAACACCCTTCCAAAGTCTAGCATGGATCACAGGGGAGAAGCCTCCAAGCAGAAGGTTCCTTAGGGGCAAGGGATTAACAGTCATAATAGAATTCCTATACTAATGGGGAGCCCAAGAAAGGGTTCTGGGCTATGCCACTGAGTCCTCCACTAGGGTGGAGGACTCAGAGGGAAGCATGACATTCACACAAAAGGATTCTCCAGGGGATGGGAGGGAGGAAGGGGGAAGCACTGGGAGAAGGGGAGGGAGGAGAGGTGTGAAATGAAGGGGGGAAGGAGGAAGAGTGGAAGGGGGGACTGGGAAGGGGAGGAGGGAGGGAGAGGACAGGGTACCTATTGAGCTTATATGATTAGGGCAAAAATGTGGGAGAAAAAAAACTAAATATCTGCAAAGAACCAAGAGACAATATAAACTAGGGTGAAAGGTTTTGCTTCCTAACAGACAGTTCCAACATTTATAGGTCACTCTAAAAGCATTCTATCTTATCTTCTCTTGGAAGTCTTAAAAAACAAAATGATATCATATTTCAAAATCAGATTAGATGTGATTCTATCAACAAACAGGTTAGTAGAATAGATGGCCTCCTATATTCTCTTCTTCTCCTAGTATTTTATCTTTTATAATAGGATTCAGAGGCATTTTGTGGGACAAAATTGATTTCTGGCAAAACGTGTATTTCCAAAGAACTATTTGTCATGGCCTTGTACACAGTTTTTATAGATAAACTAATCTTGAAAGCCTTCAGTAAAAACTCATTTGTAATAAAAATCCTTCAGCTACTCTAGCCATTTACTTGGAAAGATTTATATTCCTGTCATGTCTTAAAGTTCTTAATTCCTTGTCATCTCAAATCTAATGGTATGTGAAATTAAGTTGGCAATTAGAGTATTAAGTGTAGTAATACAAACTTGGTGTATGATAATATCTAAAAATGTTATGTCCGTGATGTACAGCTTTTTAGCATTTTGGTACATTGTCTTTCAGAAGGCTTTATAGGCATTGAAAAAGCCCATAGAGTAAAAAAAAAAAGAAAGCTAGATTTACTCTTGGATATCACTTGTATGATTTCACCATCATAAAAACATAGCCACCAAAATATGGAAAATAAGAATAAGGAAGTGAAACTTGATGAAAGAAAGAGATGAGGATACAAATTTTCCTGTGTGGAAATTCCCTTGAACTCTATTCTACACATAAAAATTCTTCTGAATTTTGTGCAGCTGAAATATGACCTTCTCTTAAAAACCCTATTATCTCCATGGTTGTGTGGTAAAACCAGTACATAGTGGGTTTATGTCATAATTTTTAAACTATATAAATATTTTTTTCTCAGAGTAAAGTGTGAATGTAATTTGCCAAAACATACAGCACAGTGTCAGATACTAAACAAGCATTTATCAAGCATAGTCTCCTCCCACAAACACAATGGGTTATCGTTTTCACTTATGAGGGCAGTTATTTCATTCTCCCTGACAAAACCACTATCACTTATATATCTCTCCATATATTATATGCTTATAATTCTCTAAGATCAAATACTTTGCCTTTATGCTTACAAATACTTGATGTCTAATGTAGTGTAATCACAAGGCATATAAATTAGGTACTGTGGAACTCACTCCTAAACCCCAGATTTGGGGAGGTGAAGGCAGAATGAGGAGGTCAAGGTAATCTTAGCTACAAAATGAGTTCAGGGGCATCCAAGGGTACATGAGCCCTTGTCTCCAAAATATGTTCTTAAATAACAATTTTTTATATTTAATAATTGCTGAGACTTTAATACTGTCAGCATAAAAATGAAAAGTATATAAGGTAATATAGATGTTACTTAACTCACTTTAGTCACTTTACAATGTATGTGTATTTCAGAGAAATTAATAAATTTAAAAGTAAGGCTATTTTATAGACAAAATATGGAACTACAAATTTAAAATTATGCTTTTTATTATGACCCAAATTATTTTTCCATATGGTAAACCAGAAGGAGCCAAAAAGGCACAAAGAGATGTAGGAATACAGACAATCTGTTCTAATGCTTTTCTTTTAAAAACTTTGAAATGTATTATAAATTTAGAGAAACAAAGACAATAGGTGAATGAATGTTTATCTTGCCCACTAGAACTGCATGGTAAGATCCCATTTCTGAAGACACCACACACCTGGCTATGTAAAGTCAAGTTGTAACTGTTAGCAGTGTCCTCTCTGAGGCCAAGCCCTTATAATGATGAAAAGTATTCAATATAATGCCCACAGCTGGGGGAAACTTGTCAATAGTCTCAGCTATCTGTGGGCCCTGAATGCAACTCTACTGAGAGCCAGAAAATATATTCCTGATGAAGCTATGTCAAATACGTTACAGGGATAACAAGCCATTTTTTCCCCTTGGATTTGAGGCCTGCTCCACAGAGAGAATTAACATATGATGCTACAACCTGTGAAGTGCAGTTGCTATATAGAAGGCAAAGCCACACCATAACATAGATTCTGGACAAGCAAAACTGCATCAAGAGACTGACCTGACAGAACTACCTTGCTCCAAAACTGTAGCAGAGAAGTATGACCTTGGTAAAGTCAACCTGCTTCTGAGCAGGAGAGAGACAGACTTGGACAAGCCTAGTATGTCTTATCTCTTCCAGATAAGACTGATTGTATTTGGTTTAAACTTCAGAGTACTTTGTAGCTGCACAGAAACCCATAGCCTCCCTGCTTTCCCATGCTCTTAGTACCTGCTGATGCAGTATTTAATTTGACTCTAAATAATAAATGTTTGAGAGAGCAGATTGTCAGACCCCCATCAGGGATTGTGCAGACCACCCCATTCTGGGTTTGGGGGTTTTTTTTCTGTATTTTGTGTTTTCTTCTTCATTCTTACATTGCCTTACCAGAGCAACACCACGTGGCTCATGGCAATAAACCTAGACAAAATTCTGCTACTGGAAAAGACATAGGCCCTGGTGTGGTATTTTGCTAAATAGACTCAATGTGCCCACCAAATTGTTTTCAACATAACTATATTTATGCCTGCTGTTGGCTTTGGTAAGAAAAGCTTCTTTTGCAGGGATATCAGCATAGATTCCTAAATGAGCAAGTACTGACAGCATAAGTAACTACTGAATGCTCAGCCATAAATGGAACATCCATTTCATCCCTTCCAAGGTTCAGAGACTATCACAGAAGAAGAGATTAAAAGAATGTAGGAGCTGCAGGAGGTGGCTGTAGAACACTGGCCTCTGGACATCATGTGGTTTGTTACTTTCTTGAACTCACAGAATATGTGATTACTTGCACAGGGCTTGCATAAGGTGGGTCCATCCACATCCTGTTGAAAAGAGGGTGGAGCTGATGAACCCCGCCCTTCTCCATGGACTCATTCTCAGTTCATGGTTTTAATGGGGGGGGGGGCATTTTCTTCAATAGTATAACCACTGGTAAATGTAAGTTATAAATTAAGGTAGTTACCTCCGAAATGCACCGCAACATGATCTAGATAGAAGTTTTTTTTTTTTTTTCTAGTTAAATCGATGTTATTTAATTAGTGGATAATCTAATGGAGTTACAAAAACGCTGGACGTCGACCCATCGTAGGAAGAAAGAGAGAAGAAAAAGAAAAGAAAAAAGAGAGTGAAGAGAAGGGAATGGAGGATTTTGTACCCTCAGAGGTGGTGGGTGGGCTGAGGGGGCAGGGTCTGGATGTGATTTCCCAGACCTTTGCCCAGCCTAGGAAGTGTGTTCAGGATCAGTCTTTGATCTTGACCCTGCATTAAGCACATGCTCTTAAAAGCACCAACTGTTAGGGAAACAGCAGCCATCAACCAGAAGCTCTGCCCTAAAAGTGAGGGGAGTGAAGAGCAGGATTCCTGTCAGTAAGATGTCTTACTTCTCTAAGCAACACTAATGAAGCTTCTTGGGTTATTTTTTAAAAGTGCAGAAAGTATATAGAGACTTGATATATAGAAAAAAGGAATCATACTTACCTGGCAGGGGAGATACCATGATCACGAAGGTGGTTTTCCCAGGGCGAGGCTTATCCATTGCACTCCGGATGTGCTGACCCCTGTGATTTCCCCAAATGTGGGAAACTCGACTGCATAATTTCTAGTAGTGGGGGACTGCATTCGCGCTCTCCCCTAAAAAAAAAAAAAAAAAAAAAAAAAAGAAAAAAGGAATCAACGGAAGTGGGACAGATACAGAGGCAGCAAAGACTGGAATAAACATATTTTTAAATATATTAAAAACATGTATGGACATGCCATAATGAATCCATTATTATGTATACTTAATATATGCTAATTAAAACAATTGAAATCATAAACAGTCTCCCTGGAAACCAAGTTAAAGATTTTTTCCTCAGTTTGGTATTCAAGGCCCACCAATATATGTCCATGACATTTTCTCTAGTTTTATATTTCCCATATGACAAACTCATGCCTTTCCTTCAATGACAAGAAATTATTTCACATTTCCTGTAGGAAATTCCCATTTATTTTACCATGGTGAAACTTTATTTTTATATTCTATCAAGGCCTGCTACAAGGTTCATTATATCATAAAGTTCTTTGTGATCTCTCAATAAATGTAGTTTTTCCTTTCCTTTCTGTGAGCTCTCACCAAACATGTGTTCTCTCTAATTTTTTCCGTTCTTTTATATCTTTTGCCTTCATGTTAAGAAATTCTCTCCTTAGATGGGTTAGGAGGGCCACACCAGAAACAAGGAGAGAGGAGACCATGTTACAGCAGAGAAAATAGGCCTCCATCAAGGTCTGCAAGTAAGTAATGAGAAACCTGGTTAAGTTCACAGACGTTCTTTCCTGATCTCACCAGAAGGGGAGGGCATATAGTCTAGCAGATAAAAAGTAATCATTTTGCAAATGGGTGATGGACCCCTCCCTCATTGAGGTTTCCTACTCTTATTACATCTACCCTTGAATGTGCTATTACAACAAGACTCCAGTTTAACAGCTTTTTGTCTCTGGCCAGGGGGTGACATACAGTGCCCAGCAGAATGGAGTGAAGGGAATTGCAGGAGCAGCAAAACTGCAAAAGAAAATCAACAAACCACAATCCAGAACTTCAGAGACTCTATATCAATCACATAGAACTAGGCCAGCCTAATCTCTCCCCATCCTGGAGCTCAGGGACATTTGCGGAAGAGGGGGCGGTAAGATTGTAAGAGCAAAAGGATGGGAGGAGCAACGATTTGCAAGATTCTCAACAATAGTTGGGGCCAAAGCAATCATAATGGGACTTTGCATGCCCTGCGCAATGTCCAGCGCACTGTTGCCCTCATAAAGTCTAGCATCTGTTAAGGGCACCGAGACCCCTGGAGGCAAGGGATTGACAGCCATAGTAGTGATCTTATGCTTAAGGGGAACAAGAGAAAGGGCTTATGGAAACGCCACTGGGTCCTTATATGTCATCGGAGAGGAGGACCCAGTGGAGAGTTAGGCGTACACAATAAAGGACTCTCTGGGAATTGGGGGGAGGCACTGGGGGAAGGGGAGGGGGAGGAGGGGGGAGGGAGGGAACTGGTAAAAAATTTTAAAATGTATAATTAAATTTTTAATAAAAAAAAAAGAATGTAAGAGCTTGAAGATAGTGATGGGCACAACCAGATGGTATCTTCAGGGCATGTCAGGGTCTCTGAAACCACTAACTTATTGCAACAGGGTCTGCTTCCATGCAACCACAAAATTTGGCCTATAAAAAAAAAAAAGAAATTCTCTCCTTTTTCCTTTGTATTCTGCATTACATTGCAGAAGAACTTTAATAACAGTCATTGCTTATTGAGGAAGTCTTTGAAGTATTTTCTTCCTGAACAAATCTACTCAAGAGGAGGAGGCAAAATTATACATATTTTGTTACATATAAAGTGTATACCTTTATGAGTGGTGCTTAAAGGGGCTTAATGAATATTTCAATGCTGCAGAAAACATTTGCCAAAAAAGAGAGTATGCCTTCCTCAAAAAGGGAAAGCAAAGATTTAGCATATTAAACAAAAAAAATACAAAAAGTTTCCACTGCATTCAAGATTATCATGTTATTCTTTCTCTCTCACTCTTTCTCCTCTCTCTCTCTCTCTCTCTCTCTCTCTCTCTCTCTCTCTCTCCCTTTGTCTGTGCATGTGTATGTATGATATTGAATGCATCTATGCTGCAGGAAGACTAGATTTTGCTGTCAGCACATTTTACTTTTTAAAACATTCCTCGAAAATGAGAATATGCTAATTTTTATATGGTGCTGAAAATACTTATTTTAGATATATTGAATACTTTTATAAATGATAAATAAAATAAATAAACACATGCACATATTTTAGGAAATAAGCTGATGCTTTAGATTTTTCTACAAGCATTGATAGCAATACCATCCCTGCTTAAGAAATTATAGTGACCTTAGAATAAAGCCTAATCTCCTTATTCTTGTTCATTAATCTCCCGGCATATTGCCTGCCTATAAGTTGATTTTCACAGCCTTAGTTATGAAGAATAACTCTAGTTATAGTTATATATACCAAATATTAATGATAAGAACTAGCGGGATCATGAGATCATCAAAAAATTAGCCGAGACCAATCTCACTGAGGAACACAGATGCAAAAAAATCCTCAACAAAATGCTTATAAACAGAATACAAAAATATACCCAAAAGATGACCTCTTGGATTCATTCCAGATATGAATAGATGGTTCAATGTATGTAAATCAACAAAGCAATTAAGCATATAAATGCATTTAAAGACTGGAATTATATGTTCCTTTCAACAAATGCAGAAAAATCTTTTGACAAAACCCAATACAATATCATGATAAAGACCCTGAAGAAAACAAGAATAGGAGACATATCTTAACATAATAAAGAATATGAAATGCCTATAGCAAATATAATGGTGAAAAAAATTAGATGTCTTCCCACTCAGATTTGGAACAGATAAGGAAGGTTCCCTAATGTCACCATTCCTATTTAATGTTTGAAGTCTTAGATGAGAGAAAGAGAGAGCAAGAAAGAGAAAGAGAGAGACAGAGAGAGACAGAGGGACAGAGAGACAGAAAGAAGAGTTACAAATAGAAAAGAAATGAATATATTCTTATTTTCATATGGTATTATTCTATGCCCTGGAAGAACCCCGAAGCTCTCCCTGGAAATGCTTAAAATTAATAAAAGTTTGTAATTCAGCAGGTCACAAAATTAACATTCAAAAAACACCAGACTTCCCATAAGCCAAGAATGAAGAAATGGGAAAAAAAAATGAAGAAAACAATCCAATTCACCATATCTTCAAAAAAATAATTAGGAATAAACTTACCCAATGGAGTGAAATACCTATATAATAAAATCTTCAAAACACTAAAAAAGGAAATCAAAGAACAGAAAAGTGAAAGATATAACATGTCTATGGATTGGTATTTTGATATTATAAAAGTAATCCTTCTACCAAAAGCAATACACAGATTTAATGCAATCCTGATCAAAATATCATGCAATTCTTCAAAGAAATTAAAGAACAGCATTATTAAAATTCATATGGAAGTGCAAAAAATGGCTTGTCAAAACAGTTCTGAGCAATAAAAACATAACTAGAGCAATGACTTCAAACAATCCTACAGACATTGTAATAAAAACAGCATGACACTGACATAAAAAGACACAATGAACAATGATTAAAATTGAGGACCCAGACATAAACCAATGTAACTAAGTCATCTGATTTTTGACAGTGGTGGCAAAAATAAAACTGCATAAAAGACCACTTGGAGTGAAAGAGTAACAGATCTTTTAAGATAGTATTATAGATGTTATGTTCAAGTGTCTTGTAAAAAATAATAGATTTCTAGGGAAATTGAGCAAATATATGCAGAAGAAAGTAACTTGACCCTTATCTTTCAACTTGCACAAAAATCTATTCCAAGTTGATTAAAAACCTCAACATCACCCTTTCTTCCGCCCGCCTGTCCGCCGACTGCCCTCCCAGTCCTCCATCCCAGGAGAGTTCGCCCAGCTCCCCAGGTGGCCCCCTGTCCCAAGGTACAACCAAGCTGCCTCCAGTTTTGCCTGGGCCACGCCCCGGGCCCCAGCCCATTTCTTACTCCCACCCACCTGTCCAACTGACCGGACAGGACTTGCTCACATTCCTCCATCCCTGGAGCTTGGGTGGGCCACTAAGCCAAGTTCCAGGTCCCAGGTGCAGAATTCTGCCATCAACATCAGCCCCTCTGCCTCTCCCGCCCACTGGGGACCCACGCACGTGATCCATGGAAGACACACTGCTACTCAGAATTCAATAGAGACCAAAGAAAACTCAAGCAAAGGTCTAAGAGTCAAAGGCCATACATCTGAGGACCTCTACAATCATCCTATCACATGGGAGAGATTCTTCACATCCAGCCCAAAGATAAGTAAACCTCTTTTTTTTTAACCTTACTGTTCCTTTTTAGTATTAATCATTATAGATTAACTTTTCCATACAGCCACCCCCAAAACATATAAAACTCCAAGGAGTACACCACTCACCCTTACATATCACCAAGATACTAAATCATAAAAGTGCACTAGCATACTAATATTCACCCCCTGTCTACTTAACCTGACTTAATTGATGTACTAATAGCCTAATAGCCTCATCTAGGAAATAACAAAAGACAAACATACACAACTCCCAAGGCAAGCACTAGTTATAACTGCCCAAGTGTAGTAATATCAACTAAATCAGTCCAGTCAAAAACACACAGAAACTGAAAGGTCTTAAAAGACAAAACAACAATGCCCAAGTCAAAGTGCAGATCCATGAGAAACAAAACCCAAGAAGATCAATCTCTCACCAAAAGAATTAACCCCATAATGATGGATTCCAACCAGAACAAATTCAAAGAAAATAGCCAAGAAAGCCAGATCCAAGATAACAACTTTCAAAGTATGATCATTACCATGATTAATACTATGAAAGAGGAAATCCAAGAGGAGTTAAACAACTGAATCAACCACTTGGAACAGGAATGCAACAGGCACTTGGAGGGGTTGAGAAAAACAGTTCAAGAAACAAAAATAGGCATAGAGCAGTTAAAACAGTCACAGGCAGAGTTTAAAATTGAACTAAAAAACAAGTTATCTTCAACCCAGAACTCAACAGAGAGTCTTATCGGCAGAACTAAGGAAGCAGAAAATATAATTTCAGATCTTGAAGACAAAGTGGGAGAACTAACCAACTCAATGGAAGACATTGGTAAAGCCAAAAGAATACTTGAGAGGACCATTCAAGAGATATGGGACAACCTCAAGAAGACTAACATGAGCATTTATGGAATACCAGAGCAAGAATCCCAAAATAACACATCTGAGGAAATTTTTCAAAATATCATAAATGAAAACATCCCTCAACTAAAGAATGACAGGCCCATCCAAATTCAAGAGGCATTTCACACTCCAAACAGATATGACCAAAATAGAAACTCACCATGGCAAATAATAGTCAAAACACTCCACATTCAAGACAAAGAAAAGGTGTTGAGAGCTTCAAGAGAAAAAAAGCAAGTCACTTTTAAAGGTAAACCTATTAAAATAATAAATGACTTCTCAATGGAAACAGTAAAAGCAAGAAGAGCTTGGAGAGATGTATTTCAAGTATTAAATGAGCAAAAATGCCAACCCAGACTAATATACCCGACAAAACTATCTGTCTCGAGGGAGAAAGAAAAATTTTCCAGCACACAGACAACTTGAAGGGATACATGTCTACCAAACCAGGCCTTCAAAAAATGCTAGAAATGATACTCAAACTTGAAGGAAAAAACAAGTGTATCTGGGAGGACAGAAGGGAAGTATAATACCCCCAAAACATAAATGTCAAACAATATGCTTACAAAATCCACTAAACATAAAAAATGTCCAGAATTGGGGCTGGAGAGGTGGCTCAGGGGTTAAGCCTCTGCCTTACAGGCCGAAGGTCCTGAGTTCGGATCCCAGACTCCACATATAGGCGCCGGGCGGAAGCAGGGGCGGCCTGCACTGCTGGTCCTGGTAAGGCAGAGTCTGTGAATCCCAGGGCAGAGTAACCAAGGAGATGGAGGCGTCCATGGTGGTTTCCAAATTCGCCCGTGGTTCTACACACACACACACACACACACACACACACACACACACACACACACACTTGAATAAATAATAAAAAAATTTTTTAAAAAGTCCAGAATTAAAAATAATTTCTCCATTATAACATTAAATGTTAATGGTATTAACTCACTGATTAAGAGACACAGATTACAAACTTGGATTAAAAAGCACAACCCATCAATCTGCTGCCTTCGGGAAACTCATCTCACAACAAAAGATAGCCATATCCTAAAAATGAAAGGCTGGTCCAAAATCCTGCAAGGTAATGGAACCAGGAAACAGGCAGGGGTAGCCATTATGCTGTCGGACAAAGTGGACTTCAAACCAAAAAAAAATCATAAGAGACACAGATGGATACTACATTTTAGTCACAGGTACAATTCACCAGGAAGACTTCACAATACTGAACATATATGCACTCAATACGGGCCCCTCCACATTCATTAAGAAAACCCTACAGCGTCTAAAGCGAGAAATCAACCCGCAAACGATAATTCTTGGGGATTTCAACACTGCCCTCTCAGCATGGGATAGATGAACAGGTCGAAAGCCTAATAGAGACACTTTGGAACTTAATCAAACTCTTAAAGAAATGGACCTTACAGATCTCTATCGAAATTTTCATCCACGCACCAAAGAATACACATTTTTCTCGGCAGCACACAGAACTTTCTCCAAAATAGATCACATATTGGGCCACAAAACAAATCTCCACATATACAAGAAAGTTGAAATTATAGCCTGTGCCCTATCATACCACCACATTCACAACACAACAAAAGCTGGACATTCACAACACAACAAAAGACAGAAAATACACTAACTCCTGGAAACTTAACACTATGATGCTGAATGAGAACTGGATTCAGGAAGAAATTAAAAAAGGAAATTCAAGATTTCCTGATAGCAAACGATAATGAAAATACAACTTACCAAAATCTCTGGTGAACAATGAAAGCTGTCCGAAGAGGTAAGCTCTTAATGCCTACATCAAAAAATGGAAACATCAGAAATAAATAACTTCACAATGCAGCTTAAAGCGTTAGAGAAAATAGAGAAATCTGATCCCAAAAGCAGTAGAAGAGAGGAGATTACCGAAATAATGGGAGAAATATCTGAAATCGAGATTAGGAAAACGATAGAGAAAATCAACCAGTCAAAAAGCTGGTTTTTTGAAAAAATCAATAAGATTCATACAGCCCTAGCTAAATTAACCAAAAGCAAGAAAGAGAAAACCCAAATTAACAAAATTAGAAATGAACATGGAGTTATCACTACTGATACCCAAGAAATCCAGAAAATTATAACGTCATATTTCAAAAACCTATACTCTGTTAAATTTGACAACACAAAAGAGATGGATGAATTCCTCAGTAAACACAAGTTACCTAAATTTAATCAGGAAATTGTGAATTATTTAAATAGTCCTATAACATATGAAGAAATTGAGGAAGTAATCTGGAATCTTCCCACCAAAAAATATCCTAGACCAGATGGATTCAGCACAGAGTTCTACCAGACATTTAAGGAGCTAATAACACCAATACTCCTTAAACTGTTGCATCAAATAGCAAAGGAAGGAACACTACCAAATTCCTTCTATGAAGCTAATATCGTCTTAATCCTAAAAACCTAATAAAGATTCACTTAAAAAAGAAAACTATAGGCCAATCTCTCTGATGAATACAGATGCAAAGATTCTCAACAATCAAAAAGATCATTCACAGGGATCAAGTAGGCTTTATCCCCGGCACACAAGGTTGGTTCAACATATGCAAATCAATTAATGTAATTCATCATATAAACCAGTCCAAAGTCCAAGACCACATGATACTCTCGATAGATGCAGAAAAAGCTTTGACAAGATCCAATGGCCCTTAATGATCAAAAGGCTAGAGTCAGTAGGAATGGAAGGAACCTTTATCAATATAATAAAAGCTGTATACAACAAGCCCACCAGCAAGGATTATGCTCAATGGGGAACAATTGGAAGCATTCCCACTTCGATCAGGAACTAGACAAGGCTGTCCACTCTCACCACTTCTATTCAATATTGTACTTGAAGTCTTAGCTGAAGCCATAAGACAAGAAAGGGACATAAGAGGGATTCAAATCGGCAAGGAAGAAGTTAAGCTATCCCTATTTGCAGATGACATGATCTTATACCTGAGGGATCCCAAAAACTTCACCAGGAAGCTCCTGGAACTAATACAGAAGTTCAGCAGGGTGGCAGGATACAAAATAAATGTGCAAAAATCAGAGGCCTTCCTATATGCCCAGAATGAAAGACGTGAAAAAGCCCTGAGAGAAACAATCCGATTTACTATAGCCCCTAAAAAAATGAAATACCTTGGTATAAACCTAACCAAGGAGGTAAAAGACCTTTACAATGAAAACTTCAAAACCCTAAAGAAAGAAATTTCAGAAGACACCAGAAGGTGGAAAGACCTCCCATGTTCCTGGATTGGCAGAATCAACATCATAAAAATGACCATCCTACCAAAGGCAATATACAAATTCAATGCCATACTAATTAAAATCCCAAAGCAATTCTTTAAAGTTGACCAAACAATCTCAAAATTGAGAAGGGGGTGGGGGGGTGGGAGGAAGGAGGGTGGGGGGGTGGGGGATGGGGGTGGGCGGTGGGGGTGGGGGTGGGGGGAGGAGGGGTGGGCAGGTGGGGAGGCGGGGTGGGAGGTGGGCGGGAGGGGGGGGTTGGAGCTTACCTAGGTTGTGGTGAGGCCCGGCTGGACCCGCGGAATGGGGGAAGGGAGTGTTTTGTGGATTTTTGCCATCCTGACTGGAGTGAGATGATATCTCAGGGAGGTTTTGATTTGCATTTCCCTGATGGTTAAGGATGTGGAGCATTTTTTAAGATATTTGTTAGACATTTTAATTTGTCCTTGGTAAAGTTTCTTTTAAGTTCCAGGGCCCATTTTTAATAGGGCCATTTGTTTCCTTGGTGTTTTGTTTTCTAAGTTCTTTGTGTACTCTGGACATTGGCAAAGACTTTTTATAGAGCCCCATTTGTGTAAGAAATAAAGCCATCAAAGTGGGACTTTATGAAATTAAAAATCTTCCATTCTGCATAAGAAAAAAATAAGAACCATGAAGCTAATAGTGATCTGGGGAGATGGCTCCATCAGTAAGATGACTGCTGCGTAAGCATGAAGATCTGAGTTCTGATCTCCAACACCCACATAGAAACTACAGCATTGCTGATGGAGGTAGGTTAGTCTTTGTGGCTCACTGGCCAGTCTGTTGTCTCAGAGAGATACTGGTGAGAGTGATAGAGGAAGAGGCCCAATGCTTTCTTCTACACACACACACACACACACACACACACACACACTACACATAAAATAAAAGAAAAATATGAGTAAGTTAATAGGGACATGAAAGAAGCAATAAAATTCAAATTTTTGAGAATAAGCCAGGGATGGTAGCTCATGGCTATCATCTCAATACTTGAGGAAGACAGAGGCCTTTTAAGGCCAGCCTGAGCTACATAGTGAAACCCTGCTTGAAAAAAGGGAGGGAAAGAGTATTGGTTGTGGTTCAGTATCAAAGTGCCTGCTACTTGCAAATGTTATTTCTAGTATACCCCACACACACATATACAAAAGAAAAAAAAAAAAACTACAGAAAAAAAATATTCAATGCCTAAAAAGAAAGCTATAGGTTTTGATGAACACTATTTAAAAAAGATTAATTAATATGAGGAAATAGGTGTACAAACCATGCAAAAATAATATACAGACAAAAAGAATGTCTTAAAAAGCCTAGAATTGATGTGCTATGGAACAATTTTCAAATCACCAAATATTCATGTAATTGAAATGCCAATGGAGCAGGGGGAAAAAAATCAAAGCGGCCCAAAGTCTTCCAAATTTATTAAAAATTATAAATACCTGTTAGGTTGCAGTTACTCTTCTTTTTTCTGTAAGATAATACTCATATTCAGGCAGAAAAGGAGAAAGGGAGATTTATTCGACTTATAGTTTCAGAGGGTATACAGTGTATTATGGTGGACACTGAAAGCAAAAGGCATGGCTGGAAGCAGAAGCAGGAGTTTGGTGCAGGTCGTCACAGTCATCAGGACAGAAAGTGCAAGAAAGAAATGCGAGGAAGCACAGAAGGGTTAATTTCCACCAGCAAGGTTCCACCTTCCCAAACATCAGTACCAGCTAAAAAACTAACACATGAGCCTAGGATGGAGCAACTCACATTCAAACCATGATAGCCTGTATCCAAGAAATTGACACATTCTGGAGAGGTGCCTCAGGGGTTAAACCTCTGCCTTGCAGGCGGAAGATCCTGAGTTCGGATCCTAGACCCTACGTATAGACGCCAGATGGAAGCGGGGGCGGCCTGCGTTTCCGGTCCTGGTAGGGCGGAGCCTGTGAATCCCGGGGCAGCGTAAACAAGGAGTAGGTGGAGGCGGTCCACGGTGGTTCCCGAATTCCTCCGGGAACACACACACACATACATCACACACACACAATTTAATAAATAATAAAAAAATTAAAAAATAAAAAAGTGCACATAATTCAAGGACTAGAAACATGGAGAACATTGTGCTAATCATCATTATAATCAATTGGCTCAAAACTAGTGATAGGAGAACAATCTTAAAACATAAAATTGTTATTATACGGGAAAGAACAAGGTTTTGGGAAAGGACATAAGCTCATTTGTTTGTTTCAAAGAATAAAGAGCAAAAAAAAAAAATAACAATGACACATTACTTCAGAGACGATGAAACCATTAAAAACCTGAAGAGACAATAAAAAAGTATAGTCATGTAAGTATTGCAAAAGACGTCTTATAAAATAAAACACAGAACAAAAGACAATAGATTCTTCAGGTCAAGTCATATGTCATTTAACGAAAGGGATCCAATCTGAAAAAAATGCATTGTTGGGCAATTTTATTCTATAAACAGCAGCATGTACTACACAAACCTAGATGCTATGACCTGTTACATACCTAGGCCTGTTACTCCTAGGTCACAAATCTGTTTAGCATGTTACTACATGATTAAACCCTGCAGGTAATACTATTTGTATATCTAAATATACATACTATAAAAATATGCAATTAGTAGTACATTTAAAAGTGAATGGACATTAAAGGATGCTCCAGGGATGAGGGGGAGGAGGCACTGGGAGATAGGGAGGGAGGGGGGAAAGGAAGAGGAAAAGGGGGGAAGGAGCAAAGGGGTCCAGAAAAGGGTAGAGAGAGGGAAGGGACCGGGGTACCTACTAAGTTCGTATGAGCGGAAATAAATAAACAAAAAAATAACTTTTAAAAAAAGTGAATGAAGTGGAATTTATAGGTATGAAAATGATTCTAGATTAGCCAGGATGTGACTGGAGAGTGATTATGAAGGCCAAGGGCAATAATATGCATGCTGTAGATTTTCTAATTGCCATACACCTCAGCTATAATAAATTTACAGAAAAAAATCTCTTATGTTTAAAATCCCAGATAGTTGTATTTTAAACTGTTAAACATTTATCCCTATTTATATATCTTGACTGTCATAATAAGTCAAAACTTGGTGCTAAGTATACTCACTGCTACTAGCATGTATTTCCTTTTGGGATTATGTTAATAGTAAAATTGAGGAGAAAGTGTTCAATTTTTCTCTTAGCTCCAAATATTCAAAGTCTCCCACATTATCAACACCCTGCATCTAAGTGGGATATAGTTACAATCAATAATATTATTATAACCCAAAGTTAATGTCTTTTGTCAGCAATCATTCTTGGCATTGTGTATTTTATGGATTATGACAAATGCATAATGATATACAGCCATGTCAGAGTCTACATTGATTCTTTGTGTTCTGCCTATTTATTTCTCTCTATCTCTGAACTCATGGCAATTATTGATCATTTTATTATCTCCATGAATTTACATTTTCCAGGGTACTATATACTTATAAACATATCATTGGGAGAAAGTGAGTAGACTGAGGAAGCAGGGCACCAGAACTCACGATGTGAAGTTTGTTTGATTAGCCAAAACTCAAGAAGACTTTTCACCAAAGTACAAGTGCCTTGTTTTATCTTGAATTTTATCATCTTTAGTTATAAGATTGATTACAGAACATTTGAGTGATATATAATTAATCACAGGATTATAGACAATCATAGATCCAAAGTGTGATGGTTACAGGCAAAAAAAAATGGTCGGGAAGGAAGATTGAAATGCAGCAAATAATTTTAGATGCAGAAGAGTGAACGCAGACCAAGAGTCATAATTACGGACTCGTCTTGGCCCCTTTCATAATGGCTATGAAATGAGATAAGCATGAATAGGCTTCTCTTAATTTTTCATCAGCCTTTTATACCAAAGAGGAATCGCTGTTTGTTTTCTAGAGGCGGGAGGGGGCATTAGGTTGCACAATTCCCCTACAACACAATATGTTCATGGCATTTCTAAATTAGCTTCTTCCCATAGCCAAATATATTTAAGATATATATATTCTTTCCTTAACCATATATATTTAAGAAGTCCTCCAAGACTTCTCATGTTTTAATAGCTCATTTCGTTTTAGTCCTGAGAAATATCCTTTATCCAGAGGGACCACTATTTACTAATTCATTCAAGAAATAAAAGACCAATATCTTTCTGAATGGATTTAAGACTTACTTTTTGGCAGGAATCACATTACTAGTATTGTAAACCATGAGAAGAACATACGAAAGGGGAGAGAAAAGGTCCCTTGGGGAATGAAATCATTAAGATTAAGCTATAAAAACATTGTATCAAACTGCCTTTTAAGTATTTATCATTATACCTTTAGATTGCAGGAGCACTTAGCAGTCAACTAAGATGTTCCCTTCTGCAATGGAAGGTGTTTCATTAAATAAAATCACAACTGGCAAAAACACAAGGAAGAAAAATATGGCAGACAGTTCATCCAAACCACTTATCCACCCAAAGGCTCAGGGAACACTGCAAAAGAGGGAGCAGTAAGATTATAAGAGACTGAAGGATGGAAAGAGCATAGCCAAACATTATCTTATGCACATGAATGCAAATCCATGAATACACAGTAGCTATATGAATTTTCATAAGACCTGACCAGAATATGTCCTATCAATGTCATCAGGAAAGGGCAAACAGTGACTCCATACCTCCCTGAGAGACTGCTATCTTCACTGGTCTACCCAATAATAAGTTATTCATGTTCCTGTGCGTGAACAGGCGCATGTCATTAAAGGCAACCCAAATGAAACCCAGTGAACCACATGCAAAATTAAAAAAAAATGGTAATAGGGGGAAAGACTGGCAAAGAAGAAAGGTTGTAGTGGGAAGGAGAAGGAAGACAGGACTGGTTATTAAACATGAAATAATAATGAATTTACTATATTCGTGTATGAAAGAATAAAATAGTATTTAAAAAAAAGAAATAAAGGACATCCTGTTTTTTTCTGTGAAAATAAGATCCTGAGAGGAAGCTTCACTCACAGAACTACACAGGTTGATCCAACAGTTCAGAACTTCAATGGCTGTGGAGAGGATTGGAATGTTACAAACTGTGTTCCTGGACTGTGATCACTCATATTTGATTCCAGCATAAACTATATCTCATCCCTTGAAGGTGAGAGCAGTGATTTTTCAGTTTGTTTCCAACTTTAAGAAATCATCAATAAATCTGCTATGTAATTATACAGATTTTTAGGCAATGTTGGTTAATAATCCATTTGGATAATTAACAAAGACAGTGATTGCTTTTGTACTGAACATGCTAAAGAAGATGCTAAAATGTCTTCCAAAGTGACTGTACCATTTTGCATTTCCACAACCCATAAATAATAAACTGCTCCACACTTTTGCCTTCATTTTAACATGTTATTGTTTTAATTTCTTTTCTTTTGAAATGCAATATTAATAATCTTTTGTATATCTTCTTATGGTAAGTGTTATATGACTTTTTCTAGAGAGGCATGAACAAATATCTATTCACCCAAGACAAGTCATCATTGACAAAGTAATGTAATGATTTCCATCAAAGTCCAATTTAGCAAGTTAATGAGCTTATTTTGATTAGTTTTGGAAGTATAGGTGAGGGGTCACTTACAGGAACGTGGATAACTTAAAGACAACATCACCAAAAAGTTCATCCCAGCATGGATGGTCACTTATGAGCTGCAACCTTGGAGATCTCTCATAATTTGAAAATAGTCTGGCTGACTGTTCGGAAGTGTGGGTTGTTTTTTTTTTTGTTTTGTTTTTTACTTAATCTTAAGTAGTACCTTGTCATTCTTATTAGCTTCAAGAACTTCCTGAGCATTATGAGTTTGTTTACTTCCTGAATCTCATGAGCTTCCCACTCCTGAAGGGGATATTTCAAATCATGGAAATTACTTCATAACACTTCAGCTCTTACATTCTTTCTGCAGTGTTCCTTGAGCCTTGGAGGATGTAATAAAGATTCCCACCCATGGCTAAGAAATGGTCATTGTCAGGATTGAAGAGGAGAGGAGAGAGTGAGAAGGGAGTGTTGATAGGGAACATGGTGGGTGGGGAGGGATGAGGGCAAGGACATAAATCCATTTTGCTTGTACATGAAAAATGAAAATTCTCAATAAAAAAAGAAAAGAAAAAAATTAGGCCATTGTGCCACTTCAACAGTTACTTGATATTGTCAGTATACACTGCCCATTAAAAACAAGTTTCTGTTTATGTCTGAATTATGTTGGTCCCAATAGTCATCAATGGACGTAAGAAAAAATATTTAGAAGACAGTTTTACAGGTACATAACAAAACAGCAGTGACACTATATCTGGCATGTTTTATCTCCCTAGATATGGGTTTTGACTAGGCTTAGATTACCAGACATGAATTCTCCTCTATGGTATGTATCTTAAATCTAATTGGAGAAGTATTGGTTATACCCATGATAATCACTGATACATCAGAACCAGACCACAAACTGGAGAAACTAAATTTCCCCACCATAAAAATATTAGTAGAACCTGATAAGGTAAATAGATCTGACAACCTGAGGAAAGTAACAAGAACAAGCTAATAGACCAAACAAACCAGTCAAACAGAACCCCTTCCACGTGTTTCAACTATTAAAATCTTGCATCTCTGTCCCCAAAAGGACAGCGGTAGTGATTCCTATCCCAAGGGACACTGCTACTCCCACAATGGAGTTCCCTGAATAAACTCAGTCCTCATGGATGAAGCCTGAGCCTGGTTTGTTTCTTCTTTCCTCTCCTCTTTTCTAAGAATCATTTCACTATTTCAGCAAGCGAGTATATCTTACCTGGAACTTCTATAATGTGTCATGCAAAGTCCGTACACTGAGTAGGACTGACTGAGGGCACCAACTCTCCCCCAGAACCTCCATAGTACCTTTTGTCACTATGAAATCTAGTCAGCAAATCAAAACTTATAATCAAAGTATGTGATGTTTTGAACAATAGTATTTTATCATGTACCAGCTTTCATAAGTAAATGTGGACATGTAACTAACAGCATCAACAATTGTCTTTATCAGTTTCATGGTCACTGGGGCATCGGGTGCCAACAATTGAAAGGGAGATAACAGTCTTAGGGGGTCTAACACTGGAAATCATATTTAACAAATCTATGGCTTCTTCATATGGAGTGTTTTTTTCCCACCTGTATTGGGCAACTTTGTTTACTCTCAACCATTATTTTAGTATTTATAAGCACAGACTATTATAGATTTTTTTAAAAATCACTATGATGTGTGTCATCTGTGCCTTAACCAACAATAAAGCTGTTGAAGATTTTACACTTGTGCCTGACCCTTGTGCTCTTTTTGAACTGATTTCCCATCTTTGGTGCTTTGTGTGTATTTGTATGTCTCTCAGATGGGATTGCAACTCTATAAATCACTGAGAGGTTACCATTATTTCATTTATATAATTTAATCTTTTTTTTTACAGAAAATAGGCAAGATAATGTAGAAAGTCCTTAGCCTGTGATCTCATGGCAAATGGCAGACTGAGAAGATGTGAAGATGACTGTTTCAAGTATTGTCAGCAATTCTCAGTGTTCAGCAGCTAAGGAAATACTAAATAAAAATGACTCTAACCATTACCCAAGTCCACTGTTGCATGAAAAGGCTTCATAAAGCATACTAGTTTTCTAATATAATTTCCAATAGTGTTTTTGTTAGAAGAGCAGTGTTTGGTGCAGAAGCATGAATGAGAAGGTGCTACTTCATTTAGTTCTCTATAATCCAAGTTCATTCTCCCTGATCCACTCCTTCTTTATCCCATATCTCCCTTTCCCTGATGGGCTTGGTGGAGCCAAGTCAAACTGTTCTACTAAGGCCATGGCCAAGGAGGAACTGGGTATTCAGCTGCACCTGTTTTTTGAGCTGTATTCACCTCCTGTGATGCACACATCACTTAATAGGACAGATTCTCAGTCTATACTGTACTACAGCTAAATCCACAGTCGATGCTCTTCATTGACTATAACTGGCTGCTGGGGGGGAGGGGGAGATGGGTTGGATGAGTAATGTACATTCTATTTATTCTAGTACAGCATTTGCAGAAGAGAAATGAATACTGCTTATTCACAACTAAAGAGCAGGAGAAGTCATTTTCCACCATTGGACGAAACTTACTATTATTCACTGAATTGTTTTATCACACAAGTCTTCTCTCTTATGAACACAATCATGCTCAGACAAGTGACTAGGCATCACACTTTGTCTCTCTCATGCATAGTTCTCTTAATTGTGCCTATCTCTCATCTATTGTCTTTTAGTCCTTGAGAGCTCTAGAGCCCTCAGTGGCAGATAACCAAATGCCAATAATGCTCCTTATAACCAAATCCATCAGGAACTGATTTCCCCCTGTCGCTTCAGGTTATGCTGCATTTGTGCCAAGGGGTGAGGAGTACTCTGCACTCAGACTGTTCAGTCTCAGTCCCACGCCTTGATATCTATTGTCAGAAACAAGAAATCACTCCTTCCAAACTCATCCTTGGTTCTGTTGGCCCCTTTCAAGCACCATTTGTGTTTTTCAGAACAATCCCTGAGTATACATAAACAAACATCTATTTACTGCAGATGGGGAACCAACAATGTCAGAACAAAGCAATTCTACCAACTTTGAAAATCAATGAGTTTATTTGGGTTATTTGCTTAATTTGGGGGTGGGGGCTATATGTTTGTGTGTACCAAATGGCACTTGAGTGTGTGTATGCCTGTGGAGGTCCAAAGGTGACATCAGGAATCACACTGGATTGCTCTGGGATCTCCCAGGCTCTGCCTTCCAGGGATGGAATCACAGGGTGCCACCATATCTGGCTGGCATATTTATATGGCATCTTGATCTGAACGTAAGTGCTTTTGACTTCAAGCTATCTCCCAGTCTTCACTGGAGTTATTTACTGAACACTGAAGATTCAAATGCAGCTACATCACAAAGGAGTCTACCCCAGTATGAGTGATAACTCATGAAAACTTTATCTTTAGAATTCTCTAAGCAATGTGCAGGAAACCTCACAAGTTGGAGAGACTCCCCGGACAGTTTAAAGGATATTCCCTGGGACCTCCCACACACACATCCACATACAGTTGTTTGTTGTTAACATAACCTTGAAGGGGGGGCTTGGAAACTTGTTAGATTCTAGGATGCCCTAATATTTGTGAGATATTTACTTTGTAATTCTCAGGAAACTCCTTAGTCTCTTCAGAAGGAATGCATCAATTCAGGAGAAATTACTATGTAACAGGTTTTAAACTTAGGAGCTTCTTAACTGTTAAGTTTTAAGCATTTTTGTATATTTTTGGTATGATTCTTTTATGAGATATTTATTTTCTGAATATTTTCACTCTATCCTATGGCTTATTTCCTCATTCTACACCTTACTAGGGTAGAGGACTCAGAGGTTTGGCATTCACACAAAAGGATGCTCCACAGAATGGGAGGGGATAAGGGGGAGGCACTGGGAGAAAGCAAGGAAGGGGGGTGAAAGGAAGAGGAAAAGGGGGGAGAGGGCAAGGAGGAACTGGGAAGGGATGGAGGGAGGGAGAGGACTGGGGTAGGGAGAGGACTGGGGTATCTATCTATTGAGCTTGTGTGATTGGGAAAAACAATAATAATAAAAAAGAATATTTTCTCCTTTTTAAAAATATTTATTTATTTAGCACACACACATGTGAGGAGGGAGGAGGGCACTGTGTGTCCCAGTGGAGGACCAAGGATGACTTCCAGAATCATCCTGGATTGCTTCTACCTCCTTTTTGCTTCACTCTGGGATTTTCCAGGCTCCACCCACCAGGGTCTGTAGTGCAGGCTACTGCCTTTGACTGGTGTTTTTATGTGGGACCAGGGATTCGTACTAAAGATCTTCTACTTGTGAGGCAGAGTCTTAACCCCTGATCCATCTCTCCAGCCCAAAAATACTTTCTCTTAAGCACACCAACTTATTTGAATACTATTTTTATCTCATATTTCAGGAAACTTGTGAGATCATAAAAGACAAAACTCAAAAAAGCAAAGACTTTCATAACGAGTTCCTGTACTTTCATTTCTTTCCTGAGCTTCTAGTTTTATTAGTTTGTTTTTTTAATACCAAACATTCTTATTTGGGAATCATCCCATTTGCCATTATTGAAGCTGTTTTACCTATAATTTCAGGAGATTATCAGTAACAATATTAATTGAACTGTCTAATCTGCCACACTGGAAATTACAACCTAACACTATTTTCTTCTTGCTAGTCACCTAGAATCAAGAGAAAAGTCTAGAAAATACAGTACTGTTGAATTTTCAGAAACAGTGAGCTAATGGTTTGGGTATAAATAGTCTCATTTATCCCTTCTAAGAATTTTTTGTTCCCTTAATTTCTCCAGCAAAAATGATCACCATTTGGTTCATAGAATCTGTAAAATGCAATGTTTTTCCATAACCTGCTCTTTTTATATTATAGTCGTTGCATTGTTTTATACTACATCATATTTATATATTATATCATATTTATTATATTATAAAATGTTCTTTAGCTAATATATGAAGTAATTTATTCATAGCACTAAAAGTGTTACTGAAAGGAAACTTTAACAGAGTAAATGATTGCTCAGTGCTGTTATGTAAAGAAGTGTGGGGGAGGCTGAGAGGATGGCTCAGTGGGTAAACCGTTTTCTATGAAACCCTGATGACCTGAGGTCAGATCCATTGTAAAAGTTGATACAGTGCTGTAAGCATCTGTAATCCTAGTACAACAATGAGAAATGGAGGGTGGAGAGCCAAGAATCTTCAGAAGATCATGAGCCCACCCAGTCTGGTTTATGTGGCATGGTGAAGAGATTGTGTATCAAACAAAATGGAAAAGTAAGCACTTACAACTGAAGATTTTCCTCTGGCTTCAAATGCATATCTGCAACCCCACATCTGCACATACACTTCTCTCTCTCTCTCTCTCTCTCTCTCTCTCTCTCTCTCTCTCTCTCTGTCTCTCTCTCTGTCTCTCTCTCTTCTCTCTCTCTCTCTCTCTCTCTCTCTCTCACACACACACACACACACACACGCCACAGTATTTTTTTAATCCATCAGTTTTTACAGGCATGATGGTGCACACCTTTAATTATATGGAGGCAAGAGTCTCAATAATTCAAGGTCATCCTTAGCTCACAGTAATGTCAAGACCAAGATGGGCTTCTTGAGACCTTGTCTCAAAAAAATGAAACAAAAACACTTATGACATGTTTCTTTCTTCTTATTTGTAATTTCTAAAATGGAAATCTGTATCATCACTCTTCTTTTCTGTTTTTTAAAGTGATACTGATTTCTTTTCAGACTGTATAAATATTTTGCCTTTGTTATTTTTGTTATGCCTTTTTAATACTTTTTAATTTATACAGTTGTGTATTGATCAAAATTCATTAGTATTCTTTTTAACATATATTAATTATGCATAATAATGGGTATTCATTATATGTACATAACATTATTAAAACATGTTCACTTCCCTTAACCACTCATTAAATTCTCTTCTGTTTTCCCATTCGTGCCAATACCACTTTCTCTTCCTCATTAACCTGGTTTCAATTTTAAGAACTTACATTTTTAGGAGTAATTCAATGGGCTTCATTAGGGCCATTTAATAGAAGTACAGGTGAGGATTTGTTTGTAGGAATACAAGCAACTTACCAATTGTTACACCATGTCTCTCCCTCCCCATAAACCATTAATTATGAATAAATCCTTGGTTCAGGTAGGACTCCAGGAGCCATGACAGGATGCTGGTAGTCGCAATCTTGTGCAGATAATTATGAATGCTATAAATTCGAGATTGTAGCAGCCATGTCATGCCCAGGAGTCAGTGATCCACTTGATTCTCCACACATCCTCTGGTTCTTACATTATTTCCATCCTTTCTCTCACAATGTTCTGAGGGCCTTGGACAGGGTAATATAGATCATCTATTTGTGGCTGGGAACTCAACAATCACTTATTCTCAGCACTTTGATCATTTATGAGAATATACAGCTAATAGCAAAAAGAAGATCCTCTAACCAAAGCTGACAGCAGTTCTGATCTAAGAACATTAGCATAATTACTTAGAGGGCAATTTGGTGAGCACACCATGGGCCAGGGCTGTAAGCTACTGCCATTTCCACTGGTGTTTTATACATGAGATCTGTGATTTGAATTGAGGTCTTTCTGCTTGAAAAGCAGAGGTTTAATCACTGAGCCATCTCTCCAGCCTTATAGTATATATTTTATATATAAAAGATTATAGTTATGACTTTCCTCATGACAGAAAAATGTCCTTTAAAGGCAAAATAAGAAGCAAACAACTACAGATCTAGGCAGGGGGTCCTGCATGCTCTTTTGAATCCTCGTAAGAGGCCAGATACAGTCATAACGTTGTTCCGCTAATGATAATGATTCATCAGCTATTCTAGAAATTGTTACATTACATTAGCATTCCTTAGCCAAATTAACAAGAATAGTATTAAAAACAGAGATTATTTTTAAATCTTTAATCACCAATACACCACTAATTTCAAAATTTTGTATGTGAAAACTTAAAATCAAATTTGCATGTGACATTTTCTCATCTATTCACCTCAGATAGGAATTCAATAACAAGTCAAAGTATAATTATACCTAAGTCCAATGTGGTGAACCAATGTTTTTATTGGGGTTACTTAGAAAAGGAAGAATGACTCAAACACATCTATTTCACAAGAAAGTACACCCCAGTATGGGGAGAGTCATAGAAGCTATAAGTTTATGGTGCTTATAGGAAAGTCTCCTCCAAACTTCTGACCTGGTCAGAGTTTCTTTTAGACTGAATGGCCATGGATTTACTGTTTTCTTTACTAAAATCTTGTTAGTTTCAGGAAACTCCTAAGACTTAGAGGCTGTGTAAATTTCTACATAGCATCTTGGAGAAAAATCCAAGATGTCATTATGTGAGGAACAACACCATACAGCAATGAAGAGCATTCCATCATAGTCTAGGTTCCATTCATTGGCAAGAACTCACTCTATGCAAGAAGTTAAAGCATCTAGGATGAGGAAACTGGTCAGAATATACTCAGATAAGGAGCTGTAGCCAACTGGAAGAAAGAGAATTGTGAGAAATCAACGTGAAGCAAAGGACTTCAAGTCAACTGCAGCAAAAAAAAAAAAAATGAATTCAATTAGTTGCTTTTTCTTTTTCATTTTTTTTCTCTTCTCTGGCTTTGCCTACAACCAACCATCTAAATTTTCATTGACCTTGAGAAGTAAGATAAACAAAGCAGCTGGAAAGAACTCTTGGCATTTTCTCTAAAAGCATGTCCTTTTAGAATACAGAAAAAAGTGCTAAATATAAAAGAAAGTTGTGGTTGAAACCTTCCTCAGAGCAGAAAAGCATACCTTAAAAGAAAAAGTTCATCCTGTAACATGAGAAGCAAAAAAGTTAACAGTTACTCTTAACTATTGCTGTGAGAGAGCACCCAAAGTCAATCAACTTAATGGAGAAAGGGAGATTTATTTAGCTTAAGGTTCCAGAGAGTAAAGACAGTCTTTCATGGCAGAGGTGGCATAACTTGTGCCTGAAGTTGGAGGCAGGCTAAGTCACAGCAGATATCCAGTAGGCTAGTGAGTGACTGCTGAAGGCTGGAGGATTCCTGGAGAGTCTCTCTACTTTAGTCACACTGAAGAGTTGGAGGGTTGGAGAGCTGGAGGGTCAAAGAAATGAAGAAACTGGGTGGGAGGAGGGAAGATCATTTCCAAGCACAGCTTCAGAGTCTCTCTCCTCTTCCCAGTATGTCTATGTGTCTCTGTGTCCGTGTATCCATGTGTATCACAGCACACTGTGTGCCTGTGGTGGCCCAAGAGTGACTTCGGGAATGATGCTGGATTGTGTTACCACCCTTTTTGTTTTGCTCTGGAGTTTTCCAGGCTCCACCAGAAGTATAGGATGCCAATTATGCCTGGTGTTTTTACATGGGATCCATGATCAGAACTTAGAATCTTCTGTTTGTGAGGCAGAGGCCTAACCCCGGAATCATTTCTCCATCCCCAAGAAGAGAATCTTAAATTCATACACATTAACTTTTACATGCACCATATCAGAATATGACGTGAAAGAAATTAATTTAATGTTTGAATAAAAGTATATATCCATTTTCATATGTGAGATAATAAAAGATATGCTCAGTGAATAATAAGGATAACAAATAAGGATGCTCAATGCGTTAAAAACTATTATCGAAAAACAGATTTTTGTATCTGGACAATACTGGTTTTTCTGATATTCCATCCATTTCTATGATATGTATTTATTAGCACTTCATTAATTAATAAATATTAATTGAGAACTCACTGTGTCTGAGGAAATTCTCTAGGCCTGAAGATACACAAGGAGTGAGGAAGAAATATCTCAATAGCTTCAACATTAGGTGCATTTACAAAAGGCTAATCAATCCTAATAAATGAAAATTAAAATTTACACAAACACTTAGGTATTAAAATATTGGTGTCTCTGTTAACTTCTAGTAATTTATTTTTCTATTTTTACAAGCATATTGATTTATGAATCTTAGCTTCCTTCCCTCCCCCTCCCTCCCATCCTCTCCCTTTCTTTCACCAATCCCTCCCACTCTGTTGCCGAATCCCCACTGAACCAGTCGGGGGAAGAAGGGAAGGAGGAAGAGGGAAAACAGCAGGGGCCTCATGGGTGTGACGAGAATGGGAGAGCTGATGATGGGGTCACCACCAGACCCCAGGAATCAGGTGAGAAGCAGCAGACACAGGACAAGTTTGCTGCAGACTGAGCTTTATTCAGGAAGTGTTTTGGCTTATATAGGGTCGGGGTTCAATCAAGTGTGGCCATCCCTCTGCTCAGGGGAAGGGGGAGCAGCCACCAATCATTTAGCTGTTTACTAGGTGTCCAGGTTAGATGGCCACTTCCCATTGGTTGTTCATCCCTCTGTCCATTGGTTGTCCATCCCTCTGCCTGTATGTTTCCTTGTTCAGGCTTGTCTGTAGCCAGACCTTCTGGATTTGGGAGCCCGGGTTAGGGCCTCCCTGAATCAGTAGTGCCACATTTTCACCCTTTTATTTATAAAATTTTTTCAGTGGGGACCATGATAGCTGAGGTGACCCCAAGCCTCTTCAGCTGCGTGGAATATAGGTGACTGTGCCTGTCTTAAGTTAGACACCACCCTCGTGTGGAGCCTTACCTGTCATTGACTACCAGTCATAAGACCATTGCAGAGAAGGAATCATGTTCCCAAAGAGGAACTCAAGCAGTGGCAGAGAAAAGGAGGTTTTGTCAGAACAGGAGCAGGTGGAGGGTCTGTAAGCAGCACAGGCACAGAAATGATATAGAAGGGCTGGGGAGATATAAATCAGAACCTAACAAGTATGAATTAGTAAGTCATAGCTTCAATAGAGGACAGCCACGCTTACAACATGCCTTTGGTGATCTTAGGAATGTCCAAGGCCGGAATGGATGTCCTCAGGATATGGAAAGCAAGCTTTGGGAATATATGAAAAAAAAACTGTAAAAAAACTTGTATGAAAGAAAACTTACAATCTATTAGAAAAAGAATTGTGATCACTATAAAACATAAGTAGTTAAGACCTTAAATGTTACCAAAATTATTTGTTCTTGTTACTAAGTATGCATACATGTATTTATTTTTTTATTTCCACTCATACAAAGTTAACAGGTACACCAGCCCCCCCTCCTTCCAACCCCCAATTCCCCTGTGCCCCCCTCCCCTCAGCCTTCTCTCCCCATCCTCCAGTGCCTCCCCCTCCCATCTCCAGAGCATCCTTTAATGTGCATGCCAAACTCTCCTCTGAGTCCTCCTCTCTGATGATGTACAAGGACCCAGTGGCATTTCCCAGAACCCTTTGCTGTGTTCCCATTAAGCATAGGAACACTACTGTGGCTGTCAATCCCTTGCCTCCAAAGATCCTAGTGCCTTTAGCAAATGCTAGACTTTGTGAGGTCAATAGTGTGTTGGACATTGCACAGGGCATGCAAAGTCCAAATATGATGGCTTTGGCTCTAACTTGTGTGGAGTATCTTGCATACCATTGCCCCTCCCATCCTTGTGCTCTTACACTCTTACCGCTCCCTCTTCCGCAAATTTCCCTGAGATTCAGGATGGGGAGAGATTAGACTGGCCTAGTTCCAGGTGATTGATATAGAGTCTCTGATGTTCTGGATTATGGTTTGTTGATTTTGTTTTTCAGTTTTTCTGCTCCTGCAATGCCCTTCACTCCACCCTGATGGGTATTGGATGTCACCCCCTGGCCAGAGACAAAAACCTGTTAAATTAGAGTCTTATTATAAGAGTATATTCAAAGGTAGATGTAATAAAAGTAGGAAACCACAGTGAGGGAGGGGTCAATCACCCATCTGCAAAATGGTTACTTTCTATCTGCCAAACTATATGCCCTCCCCTTCTGGTAAGATCATACCCCATCAGTTGTAAATGATCAGGAAGGAAAGTTTGTGAACTAAACCAGATGTGTCATTACTTACTTGCAGTCCTTGATAGTGGCCTATTTTCTCTGCTGTAACATGGTCTCCTCTCTTGTTACTGGTGTGGCCTTCCTTCCCCATCCCTCCTGTTCATAATCTTAGCAATTACTATATTTATTACAGAGATTTATCTTTGAGTGTCTTTAAGTGGGCTTTGTACTAGGAGCCACCTACTGGGGAGTACATACAGTGCTTAATTTTCTGTGTCTGGAATACTTCACTTAAAATAATTGTTTCTAATTCCATCCATTTCCCGGAAAATTCCATTAATTCATCATTCTTTATGGCTGACTAGTATTCCACTGTATAAATGTACCACATTTTCCTTATCCACTCGTTAACTGTTGGACATTGGGGTTGATTCAATGACTTTGCTATTGTAAACAGTGCTGCTATGAACATGGTCCTGCTTGTGCTATCGAGGTGAATTTTTGCTGTATGTGGGGTTATTCCCAAAAGTGGAATAGCAGGGTCATATGGCATTTCAATCTTTAATTTCTTTAAGAATCTCCAGATGGCTCGCCAGAGTGGCTGTATGACCCTGCATTTCCACCAGCAATGTAGGAGAGTTCCCCTCTCTCCACATCCTCTCCAGCATTTGGTGTTGTTTGTATTGTGGATTTTTGCCATCCTGACTGGGGTGAGATGATATCTCAGGGCTGTTTTGATTTGCGTTTACCTGATGGCTAAGGATGTGGAGCATTTTTTAAGATATTCATTAGACATTTTAATTTCATCCCTGGTAAGGTTTCTTTAAAGTTCCAGGGCCATTTTTTAATTGGGCCATTTGTTTCCTTAGTGTTTAGTTTTCTAAGTTCTTTGTGCACTCTGGATAATAGAGCTCTATCAGATATGTGGTTAGTGAAGATTTTCTTCCATTCTGTGGGGTGCCTTTGAGCTCGTGTTACAACCTCTTTATCTGAAAAGAAGCTCTTTAATTTCACCAGATCCCAACTGTTGAGAGTTGGTAGCAGTGACTTGGCTATTGGATGTCTGTTTAGGAACTATTAGCCTAGCCCAATCAGCTCAAGGGAGTTTCCTACCCTTTCAACTATGGTTTTTATAGTCTCTGGCCTTATATCAAGGTCCTTGATCCATTTGGAATTAAGTCTTGTACATGGTGACAAGTACGGGTCCAGTTTTAATCTTCTCCTGCATGTGCAGATCCAGTTTTGCCACCACCATTTGTTGAAGATGCTGTTCTTTTTCCATTGGATTTTTTAGGCCCCTTTGTCAAAGATCAAATGGATATAGTTGTGTGGGCTTATATCTGGGTCTTCAAACCTTTTATCCATTGATCTGTGTGTCTATGTTGGAGCCAGTACCAGGCTATTTTTATAACTATGGATTTGTAGTACAGACTAAGGTTTGGTATGGTGATACCTCCAGCAGTGTTTTTGTTACTCAGGATTGTCTTTGCTATCCTGGGTCTTTTGTGCCTCCATATGAATTTTGAGATTGTTTGGTCAACCTCTTTAAAAAATTGCTTTGGGATTTTAATTGATATGGCACTGAATTTGTATATTGCCTTTGGTAGGATGGTCATTTTTATGATGTTGATTCTGTCAATCCAGGAACATGGAAGGTCTTTCCACCTTCTGGCATCTTCTGCAATTTCTTTCTTTAGGGTTTTAAAGTTTTCATTTTGAAGGTCTTTTACCTCCTTGGTTAGGTTTATACCAAGGTATTTCCTTTTTTTAGGGGATATAGTAAATGGGATTTTTTCTCTCAAGGCTTTTTCACTTCTTTCATTCTGGGCATATAGGAAGGTCACTGATTTTTGTACATTTAATTTGTATCCTGCCACCCTGCTGAACTTCTGTATTAGTTCCAGGAGCTTCCTGGTGGAGTTTTTGGGATCACTCAGGTATAGGATCATGTCATCTGCAAATAGAGATAACTTGACTTCTTCCTTGCCGATTTGAATCCCTTTTATGTCCCTTTCTTGTCTTATGGCTTCAGCTAAGACTTCAAGTAAAATATTGAAAAGAATTGGTGACAGTGGACAGCCTTGTCTAGTTCCTCATCAAAGCAGGAATGCTTCAAGTTTTTCCCCATTGAGTGTAATCCTTGCTGTTGGGTTGTTGTATACAGCTTTTATTATATATTTATTGTTTTGCTAATCTAGGGTTTTGATCATAAAGGACTGTTGGATCTTCTCGAAAGCTTTTTCTGCATCTATCCAGAGTATTATGTGGTCTTGAACTTTGGACTGGTTTATATGCTGAATTACATTTGTTGATTTGCGTATGTTGAACCAACCTTGTGTGCCTGGGATAAAGCCTACTTGATCCCCGTGGATGATCTTTTTGATATGTTTTTGAATCCAATTTGCTAAAACTTTATTGAGAATCTTTGCATCTGTGTTCATCAGAGAGATTGGCCTATAGTTTTCTTTTTTAAGTGTATCTTTATTAGGTTTTGGGATTAAGATGATATTAGCTTCATAGAAGGAATTTGGTAGTGTTCCTTCCTTCGCTATTTGATGGAACAGTTTAAGGAGTATTGGTGTTAGTAACTCCTTAAATGTCTGGTAGAACTCTGTGCTGAATCCATCGGGTCCAGGACATTTTTTGGTGTTAAGATTTGAGATTACTTCTTCAATTTCCTCATATGTTATAAGACTATTTAAATAACTCAAAACTTCCTGATTCAATTTATGTAAGTTGTGTTTACTTAGGAATTCATCCATCTCTTTTGTGTTGTCAAATTTCACAGAGTGTAAATTTTTAAAATATGACATTATAATTCTCTGGATTTCTTGGGTATCAGTAGTGATAACTCCATTTTCATTTCCAATTTTATTAACTTGGGTTTTGTCTCTCTTGCTTTTGATTAATTTGGCTAGGGATGTATCAATCTTATTGATTTTTTCAAAAAAACCAGCTTTTTGACTGGTTGATTTTCTGTATCGTTTTTCCTAATCTCGATTTCAGATATTTCTCCCCTTATTTTGCTAATCTACTCCCTTCACTGCTTTTGGGATCAGATTGCTCTAGTGTTTCTAAAGCTTTTAGCTCCATTGTTAAGTTATTTCTTTCTGATGTTTCCATTTTTTTGATGTAGGCATTAAGAGCTATGAACTTACCTCTTAGGACAGCTTTCATTGTGTCCCAGAGATTTTGGTAAGTTGTATTTTCATTATCGTTCACTTCCAGGAAATCTTGAATTTCCTTTGTAATTTCTTCCTGAATCCAATTCTCATTCAGCATCATAGTGTTAAATTTCCAGGAGTTAGTGTATTTTCTGTTGCTTGTTGTGTTGTGGATGTCCAGCTTTAAGCTGTTGTGGTCTGATAGAGCACAGGATAGAATTTCAACTTTCCTGTATATGTGGAGATTCGTTTTGTGGCCCAATATGTGATCTATTTTGGAGAAAGTTCTGTGTGCTGCTGAGAAAAATGTGTATTTTTTGGTGCGTGGATGAAAAGTTCGATAGAGATCTGTACGGTCCATTTCAGTTAGGTTTTGATTAAGCTCCCAAGTGTCTCTGTTAAGTTTTTGACCTGTTGACCTATCCCATGTTGAGAGGGCAGTATTGAAATCCCCAAGAATTATCGTTTTGGGATTGATTTCTCCCTTTAGACATTGTAGGGTTTGCCTAATGAATGTGGGGGGGGGCGTATTGGGTGCATATATGTTCAGTATTGTGAAGTCTTCCTGGTGCATTGTACCTGTGACTAAAATGTAGTATCTATCTGTGTCTCTTATGATTTTTTTTGGTTGGAAATCCACTTTGTCCAATAGCATAATGGCTACCCCTGCCTGTTTTCTGCTTCCATTAGCTTGTAGAATTGTTGACCAGCCTTTTATTTTTAGGATGTGCTTATCTTTTGTGGTGAGATGGGTTTCCTGTAGGCAGCAGAATGATGGATTGTGATTTTTAATCCAAGTTTGTAATCTGTGTCTCTTGATCAGAGAGTTAATTCCATTAACGTTTAGTGTTATAATGGAGAAACTATTTTTAATTCCAGACATTTATTATGTTTAGTAGTTTTAATAAGTATATTGCTTCGCTTTTAGTGTTGTTATACTTCCCTTCTGTTCTCCCGGATATGCCTGTTTTTTCTTCACGCTTGAGTGTCATTTCTAGCATTTTTTTGAAGGCCTTGTTTGGTGGACATGTATCCCTTCAAGTTGTCTTTGTGCTGGAAGATTTTTTCTTCTCTGTCGATCATGACAAATAGTTTTGCAGGGTATATCAGCCTGAATTGACATTTTTGCTCATTCAATACTTGAAGTATGTCTCTCCAAGCTCTTCTTGCTTTTACTGTTTCAATGGAGAAGTCATTTGTTATTTTAATAGGTTTACCTTTAAAAGTTACTTGTTTTTTTTTTTTAACTTGAAGCTCTCAGCACCTTTTCTTTATCTTGAATGTGGACTGTTTTAACTATTATTTGCTGTGGAGAGTTTCTATTTTGATCATAACTGTTTGGGGTGCAGAATGCCTCTTGTATATGGATGGACCTCTCTTTTTTTATATGAGGAAAGTTTTCCTTGATGATCATTTGAAAGTTTCCTCAGATGTGTTATTTTGAGATTCTTGCTCTGGTATTCCATGAATACGCATGTTAAGCTTCTTCAGGGTGTCCCATAACTCTTGAATGTTTCTCTCGAGTATCTTTTTGGCTTTAACAACCTCTTCCATTGGGCTGGTTAATACTCCCACTTGTCTTCAACGTCTGAAATTCTGTTTTCCGCTTCATTAGTTCTGCTGATAAGAATCTCTGTTGAGTTCTGGGTTGAAGATAACTTGTCTTTTAGTTCAGTTTTGAACTCTGCTTGAGACTCTTTTAACTGCTCTATGCCTTTTTTTGTTTCTTGAACTGTTTTTCTCAACTCCTCCAAGTGTCTGTTGTTTTCCTCTTCAAAGTGATTGATGCAGTCATTTAAGTCCTCCTGGATTTCCTCTTTCATAGTATTTAACATGGTAATGATCATGTTTTGAAAGTTGTTATCCTGGGTCAGGCTTTCTTGGCCATTTTCCATGGGTTTATTCTGGTTGGAGTCTATCATATGGGGTTAATTCCTTCAATGGGAGATTTGTTTACTTTGGTGTTGTTTCTCATGGATTTGCACTTTGACTTGGGCATCATCATTTTAACTCTTAAGACCTTCTTTCAAATTCTGTGCGTTTTTCACTGAACTGAATTATTTGGCCTGGGGCTTGGGATGGGCAAGGGCGGATCTTACCTGGTTGCGGTGAGTCCTGGCTGGACTGCACGCATCCCCAAGGGCGGCAGAGTGGGGAAAGGGAGGATGTGGCAGCTGCGGTGTGCTATTTAACCTGGGCGAGCTAGGGTGTGGCCCAGGATGGGTGTCCTCCCCGGCTCTGCATGGCTCTGTCTCCGGCAGGCTGGTAGGAGAAGCTGGGTCCCTTGGGCTGCTTGGGGGCAGGCGGGGGCAGAGCTTACCTGGGTGATGGTGAGTCCCACGCTTCCTGGGGACAGCGGAGTGGGAAAAGGGGCATACACGTATTTAAAAATGCCATGCCAAAATTTTAAATTAGCGTGCATAGAAATGAAAAAAATTTGAAGTGGCCACAGATTTTTCATGTTGAAACACAAGGCACACAACCTAAAAACACAGAACATATAAACATACAAGCACATGAACAACATTTTACTGACAACTGTACAGTTTAACAGTAACTTACTTAAAATTACCCTCGAAAGCTTTATCAAAGGCAGATTAACATTTAGGAAAACCTTATTTAAAACGAGACCTCATATTAGTTTAGTTTAATTATGAAAAACATATAGCAAGGAAAAGCATCCTTATCCATAGGTCCAGTTCCCACATTTTCTCTGGGCAGTATTGGGAGACCAGTATCGTCTGAAGCAGAAAATACAACCAGGAAAATGGGGAAGTCAAGAGCTACAGGAAGAAGAGGAGGGAAGAGGATGTTGGCAGGGGGTGGAATGCTCCTACCATAGACTTGTGAGCCCTCTGCAGAGTCCTTAACTGGGAAGCGAAAGGGGAAGGATCCAGAGGAAGAACAAAAAGCCATTTTGGGTTCTTTCTACAAGTTTCATTATAGCAACTAATCACTTCCTCAGTGGAGGATCCTTTAAGGCTGTTATGATGCCCAGAAGGATGGGAACAAAGGGGGCTGGAATCATATAGCCTTCCTGGACTTCCCCCTTGCAGGCCAGGAAAAGCACTCCCATCCAAATCTGTGGGTCCCAGACATTTTCTGGGGAAATCCAAGGAGCTAAGATTAAAGCTTCTTCCAAAAAATCTTCTAAGTCTTCCAGGACTCACTTTTATCCTACGTAAGTCTAGGGCAGCCAGCTGGGGTGTCTTCTGATGGCATGGTAAATTACCCATTATGGAAAGGAAAGGTTCCCTAATGGAGCAGAGATGACTAGGAGGCAAGCAAACAAGGCGAAAAAGTGCAGAAAATAAAAAGCAAAGACTAGAACCAAGGTCAAAGTGAAAATAACTCCTAAAAGGGTAACCAACATCCAAGGAGAGACCTAGTACAGGACATACACAGAGGCATTTTGGATCTAAGTGTCCTGTGCTTACTGAGGGACTTCAGGGGTTCGTTACTCCCCAGGACCGTAGGCCCCCCAGTCAGGCCAATTCAATATAATCGAACCTGGGCTCCGAGTTCTTTTTTAATTTTTTTATTATTATTATTATTATTTATTCAACTGTGTGCATATGCGTGTATATGTGCGCACAGCGCGTGTGTGTGTGTGTGTGTGTGTGTGTGTGTGTAGAACCACGGACGAATTCGCGAACCACCATGGACGCCTCTACCTCCTTCTGCCCCGGGATTCACAGGCTCTGCCCTACCAGGACCAGAAGCGCAGGCCGCCCCCGCTTCCGCCTGGGCGTCTATACGTGGGATCTGGGATCCGAACTCAGGACCTTCCGCCTGCAAGGCGGAGGCTTAACCCCTGAGCCACCTCTCCAGCCTCTGGGCTCCGAGTTCTGAGGGGACTAGTTTCTCATGTGAACTCGCCAGACAGAGCCTTAATTTAGAGGGGCTCTTTGATCATGGGGATATCAAATGAGCGATTGGGGCTCCTTGATTATAACCAAATCAAAGGAGCAATTGCATTCCTAATCTTAAGAGGGGCTCCTTGATCATCAGTAAATCAAGTGAGCAATTGTGTTCCTAAGGACAAATAGGGAAAGAGGAAGAGGAGGGGGCACCTGCTCACCTTCAGGCACTGTACACAAAACTAAAGGGGCTGCTCACCAAACTTTACCAGAATGGGTGTCTCGTCTACACCGAAGGCAGCTCCACCCCACTTTGTGCGCCAGATGTTGCCTAATCCCCGCTGGGCCAGCCAGGGGGAAGAGGAAATGTCAGGGGCCTCGTGGGCTCAAGGTGAATGGGTGAGCTGGTGACGGGGTCACTACCCAGACCCCGGGAGTCAGGCGAGAAGCAGCAGGCAGAGGATGAGTTTGCTGCAGACTCAGCTTTATTCAGGAAGTGTTTGGGCTTATATAGAGTCAGGGATCCAATCAGGTGTGGCCATCCCTCTGCTCAGGAGTGGAGGGAGAGCTGCCATTGATCATTTAGCTGTTTACTAGGTGTCCAGGTTAGATGGCCACTTTCCATTGGTTGTTCATCCCTCCTTCCCATTGGTTGTCCATCCCTCTGCCTGTATGGTTCCTTGTTCAGCCTTGTCTGTAGCCAGACCACCTGGATTTAGGAGCCTGGGCCTCCCTGAATAAGTAGTGCCACACCACTCCATCCCCACCATCCCACCTATGTGCTTCTTCTGTGGACCCCAGGGTTCACTCTGATTTGTCTACTCTTGGAGGGCTCAAGCCTCCATGGTATATTAAGTTACCTCTCTTCAGGCCACCTCACTGATATGTGCATTCTCCTTCATTCATCCAGCTTTACACCTAATGGTATCCACTGTAAGTTCCCATTCTATGGGTATAAAAATAGCTACCTACAGAACAGTTTAATGTACTGACTTCCTACCGATAGGTTTATTGGCTGTCTTGCCTATTGATCTATTTTCATTTCTAAGTTATTGTTCTAATTTGCAGTGACAGGGATGTACACCATTCTGACAAGTGGGTCTTGAATCCAATAAAAAAATCTGTTGGTTGTCTCCTTGATGTTCATTCCACTATTACACTGGTGGCCACATTTCAACTTAAAGATCTTGTGATGTTGATGAGATTTGTGATTATTTCTCTCCCCTAGGAACTTCCTTGGTACCGTGTAAATATCCAGCAAGGAGAAAGTCCTCAGACTAGTTGATATATTTTGCCCATGTTCTGTGATCCATTTGTGTTACAGCTTCAGTAATAGGGTCTTATTGATAGTTTTTGCAGAGCAACCAAAAGCAATAGCAAAAGCCTGTAATGTTTGAAGATCTTTAAGACTTCTCTAATCAACATTTTATCAGGAAGTGACACATTCTCATTACTTCTAGTAAAATTTTGTCCCTGGGTTATAAGTGGGCCATCTCAAGGCTTTTTTCCGCATTTTCCTCACTCTACACTCCTCTGCATAGGAACTGCCCATTTTTGTTCCTTTCTTTAATAGACTTTTTTGATACAGTACTAGCATAGAATTTCTTTAAGGTTATTTCCCACAATCTTAGGGTTTTTCTATAAGTTCCTCTGTCTCTCCCATCTCCCATGTCCCTCCTATCTCCTCTCCCCTCATTCACTGCTATTTATTTTCCCCAATTATTCTCTCCCTCACTGTTGTCCTGATATCCTAAATCTCCCCTTTAAAAGGTTTCACCCTAACCATCCCTTCACACTATCCCACTCTTGGGTCTTTTTTGAGTTTTCTGGCTCTTAAAGTGCTTCCAATTCAAGTACATTGACAATGATATAAGTTAAGTTATCCACATATTAGAGAGAGCAGGCAGTACTTAATTTTCTGTATCTTAGACACCTCACTCAATATTAAAGATTCCAATTTCATCCATTTATAAGAAAATTGCATAATCTCATCCTTTCTGATGGCTGAGTAATATTCCATTGTATAGATTCTGTACCACATTTTCATTATCCATTCTTCTGTTGATGGGATGTTGGCTGATTCCATTTTTTGTTATTTTGAATAGTAATAAAAACAGTCTCAAAATTCATATGGAAGAATAAAAAAGCACAATTAGCTAAAACAATTTTGGCCAATAAGAAGACCGCTGAAGACATCACCATACCAGATTTCAAACTGTACTACAGAGCTTATAATAAAAACAGCTTGGTACTGGCACAAAAACAGACACATTGACCAGTGGATCAGAACAAAGAACCCAGATATAAACTCTCACACATATAGCCAGTTAATTTTTAACAAAGGTGCCAAACAGGTATGATGGGGAAAAGACAGAATCTTCAACAAGTGGCATTAGGAAAATTGGACATCTACATGTAGTAGAATAAAAAATTGACTATGGCCTCTCTCTTTACACAAAAGTCAACTCCAGGTGGATCAAAGATCTTGATATTAAACCCAAAACTCTGAAATTATTAGAAGAAAGAGTAGGAAGTACACTTGAAATGATAGGCCTAGGTAAAGTTTTTCTAAGCAGACCAACAAATGCACAGGAACTAAGACCAATAATCAACAAACGGAACATCATGAAACTAAAATGCTTCTATAAAAAAACTGTTAATTGGGAAAAAAGACAACCCACAGAATGAAATAAAATCTTTGCTATCTATGAATCTGACAAAAGATTAATCTCCAGAGTATACAAGGAGCTCAGAAAATTAACACCAGGACAGCAAACATTTCAATTAAAAAAAAATGGGCCCTGGAACTAAATAGGGACTTCACTCAAAAAGAAACTGAAATGTCAAACAAATATCTTAAAAGATGTTCAACTTCCCTGACTATCAGAGAAATGCAAATCAAAATAACCCTGCAATAACATAAGAGCAACAACAACAAAAAAGAACACAAACAGCAGAGATTGCTGGCAAGGTTGTGAAGAAAAAGGAACACTTATTCACTGCTGGTGGGAGTGTAAACTGTACAGCCTCTATGGAGATCAGTGTGGAGTGCGGAGATTCCCAGAAAAATAAAAATGGAACTGACACATGACCCAGCTATACAACTTGGAACATTTTCAAAAGACTCTACATCTTTTTACAACTTCTACTAATTTTTGCACCAAACATTTTTAGATATTATAACTACTCTTGGAAACGCCAGCAGCAATTCTGACTGCAAGTTAGGATGTTATCTTCCAGAATTAACACACAATCACAATGTGGCATAAGGTACTTACTACTACAATTGTATGCTCACTCTGTAAAGAGAAAAAGTCTGCATACTTCACATAGCCTGTTTATAAGGCTCCTTGATTTCTTCAAATGGATTTAAATTAAAACGTCTTCAATTACAACTTCATTAGCCTTAAATATGAATTCAATTCATGAGAATAAATATGCACACTATTCCCACAGTTGTGCAATTGTTTCATGACACAATCATCTACAGAAATAAGAATAACATGCTTTGAAAACACTTACTGAAATTTGATCTCCATTTGGAAATCCTAGAAAGTTGATTCAAAAGGGATGTTTAAGAGATACTTAGGAGGGTGTTTTGATCAATTCATGTGACAAATAAATCCATGCATTAGCAGATTATCTCAAGTGTGTGTCTGCTATAAAAGTTAATGTGATTAGGACTCCTGTGATCCCTCTGTGACATCTTGTGCCAGCAAGAAGATCGAATGATGTGACCCCTGATCTTGAACCAGGACAGCTGCACTCTTTCTTGTCTATTCTTTTCAGGCACTTCTTTCCTCCCCTCTGTACCTCACTTCAAACTATAACAACGTTAAATAGTGGGTTTCATACTGTGCAGTTTGTAGTTTCACATTTTGCTGTGTTCTCTTTTCCTCCTCAGCCTGGATTCAAAATGTATCCCTTTCCCACTACTTTTCAGCTTTATTCATTGTTCGAGTCTCCTCTCAGACTTGGCCAGGATGCTTGTGTTACCCACAACCCACTTATCGAGAGTATTCTGTACTCAATATCATTATGTTTCTCACAATGCACTCCACATACTAGTAGTAGCATAAGGTTGATACCTAGTAATTTACTCAAAATCAAGCATTTCCTACAAAAAATAAGGGGGAGGTTCTCGACACTCAGGAAGTAAGCAGCTTATAAGTTGTGCTGGAACCATCTCTTTGGTCTGTCATACAAGGCCCATCTAGGGTGAGTAGATATTTGTCTTTATTTCCCCAGGGAAAGTCTTGTATTGTGTTGGGTGCCAATCAGACATGAAACTCTAGTGACAAATGCTGAATAAAAGGCAACTTATTATTTACTGGCCAAGGAACTCCCTATGGATCATGAATGCAAAATGAAGAATGCTGCACAGCATTACAAATGGGTTATGATAAGATTCTCATCTTTATTGGAAAAAAAAGAAAAAAATAGAAGAATCCTTTCTGACTATCTATCTTAAGGAATGTAACAGCCTTTCTGGCAACTATTAGTTAAGGAATTAAACTCAGAATAACCAGTGCTATGGGGACACATGATTTTGCTAAGAGAAGTTCAAGAGACTGCCATTTTGCCCTGACCATTAGACTCTCATCCCTTTGTAACTTCCTGAAAGAATTCTTGTAAGAATTTCCTATCTCCATCTCAGAAGGGATGGAGGAAGGGTTGATCCTGGCTTGAAGGTTGGACTTCCTACAGTTGGCATGCTACATTCCCCACTGGCTCTGTGAATATTAGTCAAATTGTGGACTCATCATCATCTAATGTACTACACTGTTCTCTCAAAACAATGAGCATAATTGAGCTTATCTGTTTCTTGATGTAGCTTAGTAGATAATTTTTAATGCATGGTCCTAGGTAAGGGCTAATAAGAATAAAATCAAAGGGCCTGCTATGGCCAAAATTAGGGTAAGTAGCCAAGGTGACCAGGAGAATAGGGACTGATACCTGTTGGCAACCTTTTTCTTTCTTTCTCCTGTAAATTATTTTTCACTAATTATAAACTCTGACAAATCAAACCAGAGTTGTTAGCATAGAAACAGCTAACATTACCCAGTGCCATAAAGAGTCCCCCTTTATCATAAAATGATTGACAGGAGTCTCTTATTTTGCAGAAGTTCTTCAACTAGGAAGTCAACTTGGTTTTCCAGTCTAGACAAAGAATTTTCTAAATATCCCAAGTCTACATCTATCTGAGCACTAAGTTCCTCAAAGTTCTGGTCCCCAGTTGTCAATGGTTGATGTCCTGATGGCAGCTGATCTTGCAATGTCAACCCCTACCAGAAATGGAATTTATATAGGAACTGCCCTCCTTTCTCTATAGAGCACTGAGTCCAATCAAAGTGAGCTCATTTTTCTTCCCCACTCTAATATAGACCTGAGCAAAACATAAACTAACATACACAGGACCCCTTGTTTTTCTGCTTCTAATTTGTCTGAGGCCATGCATTTATCTAGACCATCCATGCAGGCTAAGCAGGCAGTTTCTGTAGATTTAAAAATGACTCTCAGATTCTGGATATAGTTGCTTCACTGAATGTTACTACATCTATTCCTGTAGGGAGAGCTATCTAAATTATAGTTAGAGGACAAGATATAGGCTCCTTGACTTTGGATATCTCCTAAAGTAATTTGGGACTGCCCCATTTATATCCTTCTTGATCCAAGGAGGGGATCCCCATGTAATAAGGAAGATGGGTGTCAAGGCATAACCAACAAAGTTGACTTAATTTTGGTAAGGTAGAGTTTAAAAATCTGTGAACTTTAGTTAGGGTTTCTATCATCAAGAGAACAGATTTCACTAGGGTCTAATGTAGTTAGGGGATTAAAAGGAGAAGCATGATTTGGGGCGACCTTACAGGTGCCTGAATGTTGTTGGGTGCCTGTTTAGGAATTTCCTTGAGGACTGGCAGGTATAGATGAGTATTTGAGCCAATAGGTTGGAATATTCAAAGAAACTGTTTCTTTTGTATAGTAAATTTGTCTTCTAGGTCCTTTCAAAGTGTTTAATTCCCCAAGTTCACTTATCCTGCCAAGGTTCAGGCTTTAATTTTAATGGTTATGGGTTGTAAGCTCCTGTGGAAAAGGACTTAGGGTCTCTTTTCTGGAGATAGTGATATATGGGTCTACATGTTTCTAAAAAGTTTCAGTTTCACATCCCCATGTAGTACAATGATAGTGGCACTCCCTGGCACTCATTTCCCCATTTACAGGGCAAGCATAGAACTGGGTACTGGAGTCATTCTTCCAAAGAAATACTCCCATTCCCACACAATCTTGTCCCTGACATACTTTACATCCCAACATATATAGAGAATGACATCAAAGAACAAAGATCTAATCTAAAGATGACCTGTTCATCATTAGTGATATTAGCAATTACTTTTCCATTTTTAGTTTTTCTTAATTCTCATATCCAACTTTGGGGCTGGTGAGGGAGGTGGCGCAGGGGGGAGACGGGGAGGGGGATCCCCACACTTGAGTCAAGGCTAGATTCATCCTTAGGAATAAGATAACAATTAGAGGGCTTGCCTCAATCTTATCTTCAGTGGATCCTGAATCTGGGTGAAGGTACATGTTTCCTTCCTTCTGTCTCCAGCAGTTGACTTCAATAGGGTATGGTATATCCAAAAAGTGATCATAGCCACTTTCACCACCGTTGGGTGTTGTCAGGATCATGGGGTACATCCCTTTTCAGGAAGGCTATAAAATCCATGAAGAGATTCTCTTGACCCAGAGTGTCACCAGGCTGAAACTGGTACAGTGGTTCAGAGTTGGACCATGGTTCTGCCTTGCAAATAGTGTGCTGGATGGCTCTCTGGATCTGCTGCAGCATCTGCTGCAACTTTACGAGGGAATGATTAGCTATTTCAGCCTGTGGGATATTCCTCAGTTTGGGGAGGGATAAGTGGAGGCCTTCCAAACATAATTTCATAGGAAGTAAAATATTCCCTGTACAGGATATTCATGGCCCTTAAGAGGGTAAAGGGAAGGAGGTTGGTCCAACTTTCATTTGTTTCAAAAACTAATTTTAGTTAGGTTTCCTTTAGGGTCCAGTTCATTTGTTCTACCTGCCCTGAACTCTCTGGTCACTAAGCACAATTCAGTTTCCAATTTACATTTAATGCCCTTGTCACAATTTGAAAGATCTTAGCTATGAAGACTTGGTCATTGTCAGACCCCCAAAGAAAAAGGCAGTCTGAATCTGGGTATTAGTTCTTCTAAAAAAAACTGTTGCCATGGAAGTTGTTTCTGACCGTGTGGGGAAGCCTTCTACCCATCCTGAGAAAGTCTCCATTAACACCAACAAGCATTTATAGCCAAATGCAGTCAGTTTCACCTCAGTAAAGTCCAATTCCCAATGTACCTTAGACAACAAGCAAGGGGTTTGGATCCCCTCTGAGGCCCTCACTCTTCGGTTCACTCGTGTGCAAGTCACACACCTGGACCAAATCTCTAGTCACCTTATCTAGCCTTAGAATAGAATATCAAGCCCAGAGAAGTACAGTTATTTTTGTGGTCCCTTGGTAAGTAACTTGGTGGAGTTGATTTACCATTTCTCTCCCTAACCCATGATGATTGTCCTCCTATCTGGTACCCTTCATCCTTTACCTTTTACACTTTCTTCACATTTTGCCAACCTTCCTTGTCACTTGCATAGACTGGATTTGTTGGCAGATTTGCTTCTGGAACAGTCATTAAAATCAGGAGTGGATTCCACTCATTCTTAGGCAACTTCTTGGGCTGATTGTTCTAAAATCTAATTTCCCCTGAGCTTCAGGGAATCTCCTTTCTGGTGTCCTTTGTAGTGAACAAAAGCTACCTTCCTTGGTAACCAAGTGACTCCTAGAATAGATAGGATTTCTGTCTTGTTTTTAATTTCTCTTCCAGCTATAGTTAGGCTGCATTTTCTATATAGTGCCCCATATACATGAACAGTGGCAAATGCAAATCAGCTGTATGTGTACATTGTGATTTCTTTTCCTTTTCCTCATCTAAAGACCTATGCTAGGACTATGAGTTCAATTTATTGGGCAGAAGTTCCTCAACTGAGGGATTGGGCCCAGAGAATATCCTCTGAAATTATGACTGCTTCCACATACCTGACTCTGTCCTAGATATAACTGTTTCTGTCCTTGAATGGCACAGCATCTGCATTTTCAGACAGTTACTATGTTCAACAACTCCTAGTTTTGCCTCCAAATCCACAGAATACTGCTTTACTCTCACTGGAGTGGCTGCACTCAACAGTTGTACTATTATTGGAGGACAGTGGACTGTCAACCCAGGCCAGTTATTTTCAACCAAAATAGAAACTTCTTTCACAGTTCCCTCAATAATTGTCCAACTAGTTGAGATTGCTCCTCTGAGCTTAGAAGATACTCCTCTAATAGTGAACACATGGCCTGAATCCTTGAGGGAAATGAGTCTGAGGTCAAGGTGAGTTGGGCCTCTGTTTCTCCAAAGCTGATAATTGCTCCCAGTTTTTAGAGCAGATGTCTGCCTAGTAGGGAGTATGGACAATCTGGCATAACAAGAAAAGAGGGAATCACAATATCTTGGTCCAGGTTTCTGCCCAAGAAGTTGTCCATGGTTCGGAAACAATTTTTCCTGTTGCTCCTTCTATTGATGTCTATTGGGATGTCAGGGGTCCCAAAAGCTTCTTTAACAATGACTATACATCAGCTTTATAAGAAACTGAATGCATTTGCCCCCCCCCTACTTCCATTGTTACCACAAGCTCCCAGGGACTGATCAAGATGGAGCCCCGGCCTTGTCATTCTTCTTCCAGCAAGAAAATGGAAAAATTTTCTTTTCTTGGTTTGGATGTTCATTCTTCCACTGTCCTTTCTGTTTGAAATATGCGCACTGACTCTTGTCCAATTTTTTTCTCCATCCTTTTATTCCTTCTTCCCTGTCTTTCAAGTCCCTTGGCCTCTTGATTTCTAGATTTTCTTAATGCTGTTACCATTACCTTTCCTAGTTTCTTATTCTGTGTTTTCTCTATGGTGTCGCAGCTATTACAAACTTTGTGAACAATTTCTAACTGCTGAGATCTTTTCATTCCTTCAAACCTCTTTAACTTTTGTAATTTTCTCCTTGTATCAGGGGCTGACTGAGAGACAAAGGCAATGTTTATAGCTTTCTGGTTTTCAGGCAAATCTGGATCTATGGGAATTAAAACCCAGATATGAATCTTACAGATGTGCCAAGAAGCCAGTAGGTGATTCTTGAAGTCATTGAACCACCTTGCTTACCTTGAAGAGGTTAGTGGGATTCCTAGCAGCTTCTCTAATTCCTCCTAACAGGACCTGATGAAAGTTGCCCAGATCCTCCTTATCTCAGTCTGTGTTAGGGTGCCAATATGGTCTCTCAGGTGGGAAGACTCAATCTACATGGGCATTGCTATCTGGAAAAGAATGTGCAACTGGTCTAAGAGCCTTATCCTGTCATGTTCTTCAGCCATGAACAGGGCAGCCAGAAATTTCTGACTATCATGCCAATGGGTTGGTGAGTATAAAAGACATATCAAGAAGCCTGATGAACACTTGGGGCTTCTCTGACAATGGGGAGTTCTGGTCTTCCAATTTACAAGTCACCAGTGGAGAAGGGGACATAAACCAAAAGAGGGCACTGAATATGCTGGTGGGCACCTACCCCTCCAACAGATTCTACTAGCAGAGCTAACCGATGGATCCTCTCACAATGGGAGAACAGATGCTGCAGTTGTCTCTGCTAAAGCCTACCTAGCCTCAGTATAGGCTGTTCTTCCCCCAGTATAGGGCAAGGAGAGGGGTCCAAAGTATAGGTAACTGAATTTTCCCGGTTCTTACTCTCATCTGATCTGCTTGGAACATGAGGTCAGGGAAGATCACAGTCTTCAGCTGGAGCCTGAAGGACAAGTGGGGATTTTGACCTTTCCCTAGTACAAGGTCTGATAATGAAGACCCCAGAGCCTAGGTAAAGAACACTGGTCTTCAACCTTGGTGGGGGTTGGCAAAGGATGCTAAGCTATCTGTTAAAATGGGTGAATTGGTCAGGATGACAAGGGTCACCTGTGACCATATTACAAACTTACTTGAGCTGTTTGCGTGTCCATTGAGCCCTCACTCAGCCAGCCTACATTGAAAGATGGTCAGTCACTCTCACAAAGGTCTGGAGTTTTCTAGATGAGAGAGAAAAACCTCCTCTGAAATGAATTATTTTGGTCTCTTAAAAACATTTTACTTTTTTTGGGGGGGAGGCTGGAGAGGTGGCTCAGGGGTTCAGCCTCTGCCTTGCAGGAGGAAGGTCCTGAGTTCAGATCCTAGACCCCACGTATAGACACTGGGCTGAAGCTGGGGCAGCCTGCGTTTTTGGTCCTGGTAGGTCGGAGCCTGTGAATCCTGGGCAGAGTAAATAAGGAGGAGGTGGAGGCGGTCCATGGTGGTTCCCGAATTCACCCATGGTTCTACACACACACACACACACACACACACACACACACACACACACGCACACACATACAATTAAATAAATAATAAAAAAATTAAAAAAAATAAAACATTTTATTTTTTTCCTAATCATACAAGCTCAATAGGTACCCCCATTCTCTCCCTCCCTTCTTCCCTCCCCAGTCATCCCACCTTGAATTCTCCCCCTTCCTTTTACCCCATCCCTCTCTCTCAGTGCCTCCTCCTTCCTCCCTCCCATCCCCTGGAGCATACATCTGAGTCCTCCATCCTAGTGAGTGGTAAGGACTCAGTGGCATAGCCTGGAGCCATTTCTTGGGCTCTCCTGTTAGTATGGGAACTCTATTATGTCTGCTAATCCCTTGCCTCTAAGGATCCTATTGCCTGGAGCCTTCTCCCCGCACACCCCCCCCCTCCCGTGATCCATGCTAGACTTTGGGGGGAGGGATCGTTGACATATCAGTCATGCAAGTCAGGCAAAGTCCAATCCTGCCTGCTGCAACCCTAACTTGTGTGGAGTATCTTGCATATCCTTGGTCCTCCCCATCTTTAGGCTCTTACAATTTTGCCGCCCCCTCTGCCACAAGGTTCCCTGAGCTTTAGGATGGGGAGAGATTTGGCTAGTCTGGTTCCAGGTGATTAATGTAGGGTCTATGGTGTTCTGAATTATGGTTTGTTGTTGGTTTTCAGTTTTACTTTTCCTGCACTGCCCTTGGCTGCATCCTGATTGGTATCGAAGGTCACTTCCTAACCAAAGATAAAAGATCATAATACGAGAGGATACTCAAAGATGGAAGAATAAAAGTAGCACACAGTTGTTCCATTGTCTTATGGTTACCGTCTATCTACCAGCCCTATACCTTCCCTGATTGGTGAGATCAAGTCCCAATACTTACATGCAATATGAACATGGCCTATTTTCTCTACTGAAGTGTGATCCCCTATCTCCTTTCTTTTGAGGTCTCCCTTCTCCTTCCTTCCTGTTTATAATCCTTTTTGATTACAGTAGGTATTACAGCTTCGCTGAAATTCTTAAGTAAACACTTTGGGGGTGTTCTTGGACAACTTGACCCTCCTCCCATGTTTACAGACAACAGAACACAAAGATTTACAGTGAACTGACAGATGGACAGAGACAGTACATGGTGCTCACCACTCTCTCACATTGATTTACTGAATTACAGAAACCAGAATGTCAGGGGCATCTCACCAGAAAACCTCAGACACTGGATTTAGCAACTGCATCCAACCTCACCACATGTCCTGAGATAGCGCCTTTCCAGATCTACCTCAGAGATGACAGAACCAGATGGCTTTTTCTGGGGTATCACAGGGTTTCAGAGGGCTGCATTCCCAGGAGTCCTTGAACTTCCAGATGATCAATCTCCTAGGAGTGGGTCCGTCCCTCACCTGTCTTCTCCCAGGCTGATGGTACAATCTAAGGTCCCTTCCTCCCAGCCATCAGCATCTGAATTGCATACTGGCAATTCCCTAATGTTATAGGGCACCAACTGGACATGAAACTCCAGACACAAATGCCTAATAAAACCTGATTTATTATTCACTGGCCAGTGAACTCTCTGCTAAGGAAAAGAAAAGAGGAGAGAAGAGGGGAGGGGAGGGGAGGAAAGGGGAAGGGGAGAAAGGAATCCTTTCTAACAATTATCTACCTTAAGGAATATAAAACACTTTTTCTGGGAACTATTTGTTAAGGGACTAAAATTTTAGGCTAACCAGTGCCATGGGCACACTTGGTATATGCTAAGGGCAATTCAGAAACTGCTATTATGCCCTGACCTTTAGATTCTCATTCTCTCATGACTTCCAGTAAAAATTCCTGTGAGAATTCCCTATTTCCTACTTGGTGGAAAGGGCAGGGGGTTGAGCAGGATAGCCTTCCTATAGTTGCCCTTCTGCAGCATAACATAGGTGAAAAACAAAAATTAAAATTGACATTTGATTGATTTACAAAAGTGAATCAATCTCTAATGCCAGATTGCAAATTCCTTTTATGAGAGGATTTTCTATCTACCCACTTCCTGTTTAAAATGGATCTGATATCTACCTCAATGACTGAGTAAATTAGGAAATCACAAACATTGCAAAATGTTCTTTATACCAGCATAAGCCGTAAATCAAATCTGGTTTCAGGATCACTGAAATTAGTTCCCTTCACTGGAATTAATTCACAACTGAGCTGAATCATGTTATGCTTTATGATAGTCTGTATTTTTTATACTGAAACAAAATTGTGTATTTTTTACTGTTTTTACCAATTTTATGGCTGCTGATTAGATTTTCAAAAGAAATCTGAAAATATCTGTCCCCTAGCAACAGCTCTATGTAGGCTACTCTCACAAATCAGTACAAAAAGGAATGACAGATGTGGGTAAAATTTGTGATGTCTTTCTGTGGCATAATTTTAACTTGACACAAGACTCAATTGATTTAAAACTGGTTTTGTGCTGAATTTTCATTGCTTTTGTTCTTTATGCCTCCCCTTTCCACTACAAAGAGCCTATGAACATTATATTGTCTATACTTTCCTGGAACAATTCAGTGATACTAAACAAATGAATTGTGAATGAAAAACAAGTACATAATTTATCTCTTACCACTAGTTTAACAAATATCTGCCATGTTCCAATATTTACATGCCCCATGGAAAGGAAATCTAATTGATTCAAACATAGTTAGAGATAAAAAAGAAAAGAAAAAGTATAGGCTATTTTTAATGTGTTTGCCTGACTGCTATAAATTATATTACTATTAACACTGAAATAAAATAAATGGAGTTAAAGAAAGAAGAGGGTATAATGTGCCTAGAAATATCACATATTGTATTGATATACGTAGTCTTATGTATCAGATTCATTGTCTACCTCTCACAAAGAAATTAATAAACTCAATTAGAGCTTCAAGAATAAAGTCATCATTGGTTTGTCTTTTTTCTATTGAATCAATTTTCTATTGTTCACATAGATTCTACCAGTCAAAGTGCTTTCACAGCCGATAGTCTCATACAAATGAAAAGGGCATTTACAAATAAAGGAATGAGACAAAGATTAATTATCTGTTCAAAGTCATATGGCTCCAAATCTCTTTATCTGATGCAGCACTTTTATATCCCCAAAGAAAAATTTTCAGTCCTCCAATTTTTAAATTAATATTTTGTCTATGTGAATAGTATCTGACTGACAGCACAATACCAGAACTTCAAAACAAGTTGTTGAATTTCCCATACTCAATGGGCCTTGCCTGCTCTTTTCTTTTCTTCCATCAGTCATTTTAAGGCAAAATAGAATAATGAGCAAGAGGCAAAACTCTAGAGCCAAAATTCTTCCATTAAAATGCAAGCCTTGAAGGCTGGAGAGATAGACTATCAAGGAAAGTGCTTGTCACACAGCATAGGCTGACTTTGATTCTCAGAGATTATGAAAAATAAAAATAAATAAAATAAAATAAATAGTGGTGAGAAGTGGGGTCGTAGTATTGTGGCACATACTTGTAATCCTAAGACTTGGAAGTAAAGATGAAAACTCCAAGGTTACTTAATTAGCCTACCTAGGACCAGTGAGAGACCTTGTCTCAAAAAAACAAGGTTAATACTGCCTGAGTAGAAACAACACCAACGAGTGCTCTCTGGCCTCCACATGAGCACCCATACACACATGCAGATACATACACACAAAAAAATTTAAAAATCCAGGACTCAGTCCTTATATTCTGATATGGTAAAATTATCTCATCTGTAAAATGGAAATGACATAGTACCAATGACATAGGAGGATGAGAGAAATTAAATGTTTTAACATAAGGGAAGCAATCTGAACAGTGTGACTAATCAGAGTACACCATATCCAAGGAGGCCAAAATGACAAAAACATTCCATCTAATCGTGATTACTCATGAAATCAGTCATTCCATTGAGACAGAGAAGTTTCAATCCTTGGTTCAAAAATAAGAGAGAGATTCTGCTTCTAACAAAGAACATAATGGATGTATTTCACTGAAGCAAAATGAATCCTTTCAAATATTCTTGTATACACATGTCTTTTCTAATATTACCCCTAATATCAAAAAATTGTTTTGAAGCTTAATTTATACATTAACCTCTGGAAAATAACTTGTACCTTTCTTTGGTCTTATACCTCAGCTCAATACTCTCCTGTTCACTTTCTTAGTGTCACAATACAGTCAAAGTAGAAAGAGATAGTAAAATGTCAAGGTAGCAAGAACAATAAATGAAGTTATCCAAAGCAAATTGCAGACTGACATCCATTTGAATGTGGTAGCATCTCACTTAACTTCTATATCTCTAGAGAAAATGAAAAGCTCCTTCAAATTATTCCTCTTGAATATGAAGCTGTATTTTTCGGAGAAAAATTTAGACCTCACACATTTACCAATATGCATTTCACATGATTAAACCAAATGATGTTATAAAAACCACAAGGTTTTAAATAAAATGTAGAATATGAAGAATAAAATGCAGAATATACTAATTCAGGAAATGAGTAAACATTATATGAGTTCACTTCATGAAGGAGAATCCAAAATACTAAATACTTATTATGCAAGTACCTAAGAAGTTGTGGATAATTAGAGACATCTGGTTAAGCTCACTCTCACTTTCCTTCCTGGTCACTTAGGACTGAGGGCTTTGATTTCACCAATCAGGAAGGGTGTAGGGACTGGCAGATAGATGGTAACTATCCTGACCTCCCCCCTCACTTCCGTCTCCTACTTACTCCATCTACCTTTGACTCTCCTCTGAGAGTAAGATCTTCATTTAAACATCCTTTTATCTTTGGTTAGGAGATGATCTCCAATACCAATCAGAATAGAGCCAAGAGCAGTGCAGGAACAGCAAAACTGAAAACCAACAAACCATAATTCAGAACACCATAGACCCTACATTAATCACCTGGAACCAGACTAGCCTAATCTCTCTCCATCCTAAAGTTCTGGAAAAATTGTGGAAGAGGGGGCAGCAAGATTATAAGAGCCTAAAGATGGGAAGGACCAATGACATGCAAAATACTCCACACAAGTTAGGGCTGCAGTAGCCATAATCAGACTTTGCATTACCCGTGCAATGACTGATATGTCAACGACCCCCCAAAGTTTAGAATGGATCACAGGCACTAGGATAGTTAGAGGCAAGGGATTAATAGTCATACTAGTGTTTCCATACTAGAGGGGAGCCCAAGAAATGGCTCTGTGGAATGCCACTGAGTCCTTACACCTCACTAGAGTGGAAGAAGACTCAGAGGGAAGTTTGGCATTTACACAAAAGGATGCTCCAGGGAATGGAAGGGAGGAAGAGGGAGACACTGGGAGAAGGGGAGGGAGAGGGGTAAAAGGAAGAGAAAAAAGGGGGGAGGGTGCAAGGGGGACTGGGGAAGGATAGAGGGAGAAAGGGGACGGGGGTACCTATTGAGCTTGTATGATTGGGGAAAAATAAATAAATATATATTAAAATAATAATAATAATGATGTCATTGTTAAAAAGAAAAACTTCAACTGAATCTAGGAATAGTGGGGTCTCATGATCCCTCTCAGATCTCTATGACAAAATGTTAATAGGCCAAATCATCTTTTACTTTATTATTTTATTCTTTGAAACTTTTATCCACAAATACAATGAATTTACGTATTTGTACCCCTTATGACTCAATTCTATTCCCCATCCTTTTCCACTTTATACTTCTCCTTTCCAAACAATCTTTTTCCTACTTTCACTTTTTTTTTTCATTTATGACCCTACTGGGTTCCATTTGGGATGCCTATAGTGGCAATTGAATGGGCTTAATGCTACATAATCCTCCTGTATGTAATTATGACTGGTGAAAGCTGAAGAGGGCAAAGAGAGATCTTCCACAATACTCCACATGCTTCTGCTCTTTCACCCTTTCATCCCTTCTTCCACAATATTCCCTAATTTTGCAAGAGACAGCAATAGTTGTGCCCCCTGCAAAAAGAAGCATCTCTGACTCAAGATAATATCAGCACTAATTTATAGGTACAAACATAAATACAGGAGGATATTTAATAAGCATATTATATTAATTTAGGAAAACAACAGTAGCTTTCCCACTAAAGCCTATGATTTCCCAGGACATAATGTTTTGACAGGGCTTACAATACCAGGTGTGAATTTTCTGCTTCAAAGTGAGCCTCAAATCCAGTAAGTAGTTGATTTTATTCCTAACAACTGTGTCATTACTGCAGGGATGGCTTTCCTAGAGTGTCACAGAGAAACATTCAAAGTTCATAGTCACATGGTGACTATTTTCTCTTGGTAACCTTTAATAGCATCTTCTGGAATGCTAACTAATAGGGATGAGATTCCCAATTCAGTCCTTGCTTGATTCTCAATATCTTGCCCCTTAAGGCATGCCATATCTTCAACAATAGTGTCTTGCCATCTCATTCTGGTTAGTGAATAAGAGCAACAACAATAACGGGTCTTGTTTTGGAAGCCTTGGAAATCTCCTGATAAACAACTCATGTGAAAATATCTGCTTATAGCACTGGCATTTTGTTTAATAACTTTATTGCTTCTGAGAGCATCTTTTTTTATCCTTACAGGGTACCTTTCATCAAATTCTTTAACTGCTATTTTAGCAATCCATTTTTCTTCTCAATCAACCCTGCCCTTGTATAGTTATAAGGAAGATGGAACAATTGTACTTTATGCTGTTAGTCCTGGTCTATACATAAGTATTTGTAAAGTAATTACCACTGTCACTGTCAATTCTCCATAGGTGTTCTTGAGTGAGGCCTTTGGTGGTAACCTTGCCTCTTCTTCACTTACATGGAATGCTTGAAAAGAATCTATAGTTATGTCCACATAGGAAAAAGCATATTTGTAACCTTGACTGACAGGTATGGCCCTTATGTAATCGGCTTGCCAATTCTATACACAATAGATGGATTGATGTACTTGCTCCATCGTAGCAACCATCTTCCATGGCTGTAATTTAGAATGGGCTTCACATCTTTGGACAGCATGTTATGTACAGAACATTCTACAGGAATTTAAATGTGGCTTGAATTACTTTGTGGCCTATGCTGGCTCCTCCATGTAGATTGTTTATGACCCCAGGAAGTAGCATCCAGAGACACTAAAAGGAAGATGCCCTACGTTTGAGTTAGGACATCTGCTTCTTGATTTGCAGGAGGACTAAATGGAATATGGACGACCATCTGGGAAACTATCAGGGGTTCTGATTCTTGTTAACTTTGCTATATATTTTCTTCAACGTCTGTTGTCCTCACGGTGACAACTCAGCACTTGCCAATTGCCTTTTTCCCACTGAGTCACCAATGAAGTCAGGAATCTGAATACAACAGTTAGCAGAATAGATTGTAACAGACCAAGTTTCATGAGCTACTTTTCTTAACACAGCCCACTGGATACTCTTTTCCTCTCCTCTCTCCAATCATATGATATTTGTATTCATTTGTATTCCTACACACATCTCTTACTGCCTGGTGCCCTACCATGTGTCATTAGTGTAACAGGAATTTAGTATAACAGTAATGTAACAGGTAGCATCTCTTCTAAGAATTTGACTGGTTTGTTTGTTGTTACTGGAAAAGATTCAGGGGCTTAAAAAGACACCAATTCCAGCACAGCTGCATAGTCTTGGGCAATAGATCTTCCAGATACCACATCTCATTGTTGTCAGATGTGCAAGTCATTTTTGTAGATTTTGATTCTACACCTTCCCCAAAAGAGGTTTGATTAAAAGGCCTTCAGGGCAACACATTATTTGCTAAACTATTTTCACTGTTATTGAGGCAGAACCGGTGATGAATTCCAACTGTTGCAATGCTTTATATACAGCTAGAAATTGCTGTTCTTCTGCTACATATATTCTATAGTTTTCCAAAACTTGGGACAAAACCTTATTGGAACCTTTTGCTCAGGTTATTTTTACCAGTCTTCAGTTATAGCCCTCTGAGCTATTCATCTTGTTCTTTAAGGATCTTAGTCTGTTCAAAAGCCTCTTGAGCCTTTTCATACCTATCCTACATGGCATCCTTTTTAAACAAGTTATTTAAAAAAAAAAACAAGCAACTTGGATAAGAAGGATGCACTAGTTAGTTCTATAGGACAACTTGACAGCTGAAGACCAAGCCTTTGAACATATCTGTGAAGAATTAGTAACTCAGGAAAGCCTTGAATAAGCTTTTGGGAGATTATCTGCTTGACATGAGAGGACACATTCCATAGTTGGTAAGATAACTCCCTGGGCAGGTAGATATGATGGAGCAAACTACTTCACTATTTTGCCATATAGGCAAGCTGGCAAGCGAGAAAGCATGTCACTCTTTTAGCTCTTTGTCTAGAAATCTGTGGCCAGTTCACAGTGTTGGTATGAGCTCTTCTGCCATGCTCATGAAGTGTAACTGAGAACCAGAAAAGCAAACCTCTCGTTTCTCTAAGTTTTTTATATGCTGTATCCATATCAGCAACAGAAAAGACACTGGAACAGTGGGGTTTGGAAATTCACCAAAATCCCTAAGGCTTCCTAAACAGCTGCAGCTGTTTTATATTCATGGGCACAGACTGTTTTCAAATTTTTTCAGTAACATTCTCAGGAATTGTACATGTCTTACCAGACTAAAATACTCCCCAAAATTGTGCTTTTGTGCCTGGCCCTTGTATCTTGTATAGATTTATTTCTGTCTTTATTATTTTAGCTGCACCTGTGGATGTTTCTATGCTTTTCTAAATTTGAAAAACACTGAAAGGTGGACACTACATGATCTATGGGATGAAATCATTTTCTTGAGGTTGGGTAGAATAACAAATCAAGATCCTGAACTGTGTCATTACATGGCAAGTATCAAAGCTATAATGGTAACCTTGAGGAAGTACTCTGAAGGTCTGCTGCCATCCATGCCATGAATTTGTCTTGTGGTACATAAAAGAAAGCATTTTAGCAAGGTCAAATAGAGCATGGAAAGATACCATCACTTGTATTACTATTCTATTAAAAGGCAATATTGGGTACAATGACATGAATAGGCCATGATTATTATACTTCAATATCTTCTAAGAGTCATTTTCACATACCACAGAGGGCTATGAAAAACTATTGGCTTTCTAACATTTTCTTTAATCTTATGATAGGCCCAGGCAACTGTGCTGTTTGTAGTCACAGTCCTACTGAGAGTAGGCAACTTTATAGACTTTTGTCTCACCTATCTGTGCATGACTAGCTTTATAGGGCATTCTGTTATGTGAACATATCCAAGGGATAACTGAGACTGTCCCTGCCGTCTATCAATATTTAGATTATTCTCTTGCAGTGGAGAAATGCATGGAGTATACTCCTGGAGCAATCATTACCATCCCAAGGACAAGCTCAATTATTTTTGCCTGCAATTCTATCCTTATATCTGTCTATTGTTCCATTGTCCCTTGTATTTTAATAGGGAAGGTTGCCCAAGTTAAGGTACACTCAGATACACTATCCAATAAAACCTAAGTTTTTATCATATTGCTAAAGAACCAAAAAAATCACACTTCATTGGCGAGCCTTGGAGAATCTTATCACTAAGTAAATCCTTCTTGGAGTTTCTTATCTTTGAACTTGTGGGAAAATTAAATAGTCAATCAGGAAACTGTGGGGTAGATTTGATAAGATACCTCTCAAATCTGACCTTCAATGTGTTTTTTTTTAGATAACAACCTTAATTTTATATTTTACACTTAGCACAGCTCAAATTTTACTTTTTCCTTTACACACTCCATCACTCACTGAGTCATACTTCTATTTTAGTTTCATTATATGTTGCAGCAACAAAATACTCTCTGAGCAATTTAATGGGGAAAGGGTTGCATTGGTTCTTGATTCCTGGCTGCAGGTCATCAATGTGAGGAAGTTACAGTGGCAAGAATTTGAAGTAGCTGGTCACATCACATCGCAAGAGGAGAAAACACCAAATCAGTATACATGTGCTTATTTACTTGATAGTGCTTAGCTTACTCTCTTCATCTTTATATAGTCCTGACCACCTGCACAGAATATGTCTCTGCCTACATTTGGTTAGGTCTTCCTACATCAGTTAATGCATCCCTCACAGATATGTCCAGAGGCTAGTTTTAATCTAGATAACATCTTTTTGGATGACTGTCTCCAAGTTATCATGTTAAAAATAAATAGTAGTCAAAACAACTTTGCCCCTTTTCAACTTGACACTAAAACATGTCACCTCTTTGATATAACCTACCACTCCTAGTCCCCAAGGCCTTATGTTCATTTTGTAACATAAGATGTATCCACTCCAATTTCAAAAGTCCAACTTTAAAGGTTCTCAGAGTCACTTACAGTTCTCTCACACTTTATAAGTCCAAAGCTTCTTAACTTTGAGCTTCTCAATCATAATTGGACTTTGCATGCCCTGTGCATTGTCCAACACACTGTTAACCTCACAAAGTCTAGCATCTGCTAAAGGCACCAAGATCCTTGGAGGCAAAGGATTGGCAGCCACAGCAGTGTTCCTATACCTAAGGGGACCACGGGAAAGAGTTTAGGGAAAGGCCACTGGGTCCTTGTACGTCATCGGAGAGGAGGGCCCAGAGGAAAATCAGGCATACACAAGAAAGGACTCTCTGGGAATTGGGGCGGGAGGCACTGGGGGATGGGGAAGGATGGGTGAGGGGAGGGGGAGCAGGGGGTATGGGGGGAGGAGGAGGGAGGGAACTGGTGTACCTATTAAGTTTGTATGAGCTGAAATAATAATAAAAAATGTATTAATAATAAAAAACTTTGAGCTTCTATAAAAATCAAAAGTAGGGCTGTAGAGATGGCTCAGGGGTTAAGCCTCTGCTGTGTAAGCCAAAGGTCCTGAGTTTGGATCTGGGATCTCACATAAAAATGCCAGGCATGGCAGCAGCCTGTACTGCCAACCTTGGAAGACAAAGCCTGGGAAACTCTAGAGCTAAACAAAGAGGAAGTAGAGCAATCCAGGGTCATTCCCAAGGTCGCCTATAGACCTCCACAGGCACACACATTGCCCTCTGATACACATATGCAAAAATTTTTAAAAAATCAAAACCAAGTCATGCAGTTCCAGCATAGAGAAGAGAATAGATATTTCTTTTCCAGAATGGATGAGTCTGAGCACAAGAAGAAACAACCAAATCAAAACAATACCAAAATCCAGCAGAGTAAATCCTAAATCTTGAACCTCAATGTCTACAATCTGTGACTTGTAATATAACCGAGTAGGCTTCAAAAGACTGGACAGCTCCACACCTTCATTTCTGCTGCCTATAGAACACACACCTTCTCTCTGGGTCAACACCATTCTGTTTCTGTAGCCTTCGTCAGTAGCCTGACATCTCCACTACAACTGTAGACTTGACCATAGACTTGACTTTTATGTCTTCACACAATGGTTACTTAAGACTGCTTTGCAGGAACTCTGATCACCCAGAACCAGGTCTCAAGTACCCTTCATGACCCCCTCAGTCTTTCATCTTACATGATTGCAGAACAAGTACAACCCAAACAATATGGACAGCTCAAGCAGCAACTTGGGATGCAGCATGGCCCACCTCTATAACAGCTGCATTAACTTTAAGTATTGACTCTTGAGAAATATTTTCATGATTAACTGTTTTTGAGGATCAGGAAACTCTTTCCACTTAAGCTTTCTTCCTTTAAATGAATTCAAGTCTTTACGAAATGAATTTTCCAAGTGGCGAAGGTCTCCCACACAGGACACCTCTATATCCCATTGCAGCACAGGAGAGACTTCTCTTTGGTGAAGCTGATCTCATTAACACTTACAGCTGCTCTCTCTGCACCACCCTGAATGCTCTCCTATCTGAACATTTCTTATGTCAAACAAACTAGCTCATTATCATCAAATTCCACTTTACTCAAATTTTCAAGATATGGGCAGAATAAAATCAGTTTCATGACCAAAATATTCCACAAAAGTCCTTTTAGCATAGTTGCTGACAGTCTTTGTTCCTTCTGAACAAGAGCCAGGCCTTATCTATCCACATTTATTAGCATTCTCATCTTCCAAGCTCTCACTGTAATGGCCTATTATGCTTTGTTTTGAGCATTCAGAAGCTTTTCTAGACCAAAGTTCTAAACTCTTCCAAATTCCTTCCACACAACAGTACTAAAGCTTAAAATCCACATGTCTGGGTTCATCATGGCAATGACTCTAGCATCATAGTACCAATTTCTTTTTCATTTTTATGACAATGTTGTTCCAAAAAAATACTTGGCCCAAGCAATTTGGGCTTTTTTAATATTTATTTATTTTTTCCACTCATACAAACTTGATAGGTACCCTATTCCCCTCCCTCCCTCCACCTCTCCCTGAATCCCCTTGCTCCCTCCTCCCTTTTCCCCTTCTTTTCCCCTCTCCCTTTCTCCCATTGGCCCCCCATACCTAGAGCATCTTTTAGTGTGCAGGTCAAACTTCCCTCTGGGTCCTCCTCTCTGATGAGGTATAAGGATTGAGTACCATTGCCTAAAGTACTTTTTTGTGTTCCCCTTTAGTATGGGAACACTATTGTGGCTGTTAATCCCTTGCCTCTAAGGATCCTAGTGCCTGTGATCCATGCTAGACTTTGGGGGGGGCAATGATATGTACGCAAAATACTCCACACAAGTTATGGTTGAAGTAATCATAATAGGACTTTGCATGACCTGTGCAATTTGGGTTTTAATTGGCTCACAATTCCAGATTGTAGACCATCTTATGAAGAGCTTGAAGCAGCTGTTCATATCATATCCAGAATCAAGAATCAGAAAGAGATATTTGCTTATTCACTTTCCCCAGCTTTATACAGTTCTAGATCATCTACCTATGGCATGGTCTCACATATCTAAGGAATGGTCCCATCTACAATATGCATTACCATACCTAATTTCAAATTACCATACCCGATTTCAAATTATACTACAGAACCATAGTATTGCACAGAGCAGAACACTGGCAAAAAGACAGACATATAGATCAACAGAATACAATAGAAGACCCTGATAGAAATCCATGCAAAAACAGCTGCATGGTTTTTGACAAGAAGTAAAAAAGAAAAAGAAAAAAAATACACTAGAGGAAAAAGCAGCATCTTCAAAAGAAGGAGTTAAGAAACCTGTATGTCAACATAATGAAGCATGAAACTAGATCCTTACATTTGTCTTGCACGAAATACAACTCCGATTCTGAAACTCCTAAAGGAAATAGTAGGGAGTATACTTCAACATACATATATACGTAACACACACACAGACTTTCTGAATAGGATTCTAATAGCATGTGATGAATGACAAATGGAATCTCACAAAATTTAAAAACCCTGTACTGCAAAGGAAACTGTCTATTATGTGAAGAAAGCCCAGGGAATGGGAGATGATTGTCAGCTATCTACCTGACAGAGAATTAAAGTCTAGAATATACAAAGAATTCAAAAGTTAATATCGAGCAAACTAGCAAACCAATCAAAAATGGGTCATGGATCTGATCAAAAAGTTCTAAAAATAAGAAATAAAAAATGTCTACTAAACATTAATTTGTTATTTCAGTGTTTAATTTTAGCTATCATAAAAATATAACTGAAAACGACCTTGATATTTCATTTCCCCCAGTCAGAATGAGTGTCATCAAGAAACTAAATGATATCTAATGTAGCAAAAATATGGGGAAATAGGAACTATTATTCACTACTGTGAATATAAATTGACTCTAGAGCTGCTTTGGAAATCAGTATGGATATTTCTCAAAAATGAAACTACCATATGACCTTTGACATATTCCCCAAAGACTTTATATCTTACTACCAAGATTCTTACTCATCTGTTTACATTGCTGATCTATTCACAATAGCTAAGAAATGAATCAGCCAGGATAACAACCAACTGATGCAAAAATAAGAAAGCGTGATATATAAAAAGAATTTTATTCAAATGAAAAAAAAACGAAATTTTTCAGGAAAATTGATGGAACTGGAAAATATTTTGCTGAGTGATACAATTTAGGCTCAGAAAGACAAATACTGCATATGTGGTTCCTGGATTTGAATTTTTAGTGTTAGCGCTCAAATTGCAATATCAGAAAGCTAGAAGGTTGTCATTGGGGGATCCTTTAAAAAAGAAAGGGAGATAATAGAACATAGGTCACATGATATTACAGGGAAGAAATCCTGAGTATGGAAAGTTTGACTAACGATGGGTGGGAAATATGGAAGACAAGAGAGATTAGTAAGATGAAGGATGTGACCAACCTGGTCCCAAGTGAGCAGTGGTCCCAGCTGAGTGACATCCTTGCCTTTTCAGTCAAGATGAATGACAAACCAGACTCACAGAGTGCGCTCAGCCATCAAAATGATCATCTCCTTTCACGAGCAAACTTAAGCATTACTTGATTGTCTTGTTAAAAGTTTGTTTTTTGTAAACCTGTGTTTGTAGAAATTTAAGGCCCCCAGTGATAACTTCCCCCATACCCACTGGTTAAGTTACCAGGAGCCAATGCACCTTTCAGTTTGTTTCAAAGTTCCTCACTGTTTGCAAATTCCAAATGGCTGAAGTTCCTGTCTATTGTCCTTGTGTCCCTAGAAGGAAAACCTATTTTAACCTGTAGTAATTGCCTTTCTGGATCATATTTCTGAAGTTGCATGCTTGCAACTTTTCACAGTTTATTAGAGTTCATTGTCAATGTAACCCTAAAATAATAAACAGTTGTTATCATGAAAAAAAAGAGTGAAGGACCCACAGGAAAAGTCACATAGAAATCTATCTCGCAAGGCACTTAAAAAAAAAGTTGAAAAATAGAGTCAGAATGGAGATATCTTGTATGACTGGATAACATTGCTCCCAACAGTCATTTATTAGTAAACAATAATCCCAGTGACTTATGAATAGCTGTTGGGAAAATGTGAAAATGTGAGGAGGTTTCTTTTCTTTCTTTTTAACTTTAAGAGAATCTTTTGAATATTTTTTGGCTATATACACTTTTATTTTATTTTATTTTATTTTTTTCCTATTTATAAAAGCTCAGTGAATAGGTAACCTTGCCACCCTCTTTTTGCCTTCCCTCCCTCCTTTTCTTCTCTCTTCCAACCTTCTCTATCATCCCTTGGTCAATCCAACATGCTCACTGTTCCGAGAACGCACACAGCATACACACATACCTTCAGAGATGAGTAGACAGAACGGATTGGAATTTTAAGGCAGTGCCATTCAGTACCTCTGGGGGCCGTGGGAGTGGGGGCAGTCCCCGGTCGCTGAGAGAGCGGAGCACGTGGAATGGGAGAATCCCAGGGCTATGGTCACTCTACTTGATGGTCATGGAGAGTCTGACATCTGGAACACCGGGCAGTGCATCAAACTGGCTCTCAGGCCTGGTGCACAGCATGTCCCAAATAGCGGTGGGAAGTCAGATCTGATGAGTTCTCTCAGATCCCCAGTTTTTATCCCCCTTCGGTCTAAGCATATGCCATTTTGATCAACCAATCACATCACTCAGAGAATACATATGTTCACACTGATAAGGTGTCTGAGGTTACAAGCTCAGTTGCCATGGTTCCAATCAATGCAAAGGTTCTGTGGACATAAAAATGTGTGGACATGAACATGAAATCCTGTTTGTGAACTGACCTTAGTCATGCTAACTCTTGATGAACTGCCCTGTATCTTACCCCTTAGTCATACTGACTTGTACTTCACCCCTTGAGCCATCCTTATCACCAATAACCAGATGTTTCATCCCATTTGCTGGGTTTGCTCTGTTTGAAATTTGTTCCCTGCCTTATAAAAAAACCCAAGTCCTAAGTGCTCGGGGCCACTCTTGCTCCCAAAAAGCAGGGTGACCCCAGCGCACTGGTGATTAAAGCCTCTTGCCTTTGCATCGATTCTGGCGTCTCCGTGTCTTTAGTTGAGGGGCTCGATCAGGTGCAGGAACTTTGGTTCCAACAGTTCCTCACACACCAATATATTAATCACTGCAAGTCTCTCAGCACACCCAAAGTTACTTGTTTACTTCAACTTCTCTGTTCCTATGCTATGCTTTCTCTGCACCCTCCAAGACAATAGTCTTGTTTATATTCCAAACATTTGCATCCTTCTGTCCCACAGCTTATATGGGCCCCAGGATTCCCTCTGGTTCATCTGCTCTAGTGGGCTTTCAGGCCTCTGTGACAGACCAAGAGACCCTCCCTTGGGCATTTAGTTAGGCATTTAGATTGATTCTATGACTTTGTTACTGTGAATAGTGTTGTAATGAACATGGATATACACATGTTATTATAGTAAAATTATGCATTTTTGTGGGAATATTCCAGGTAGTGGCACAGTTATATGGTATTTCAATTCTTTTTTTTCCCCACTCACATAAACTTAATAAGAAACCCCAGTTCCCTCCCTCTCTCCACCCCTCCTTTTCCCCTTTTCCCCTTCCTTTCACCCCCCCCCCCTTTCAAATCTTAACTTTTTTAGAAACCACCATACTGATCTCCAGATTGGTTGTACAAGCTTGCATTCTTGCCAGTAAAGTATGAGGGCTCCCTATATCCTCTTCAGCATGTGTTGTTGTATTGTTGTATGCATTTTGGATTTTCATTACTCTGATCAGGGTGAGACGATATCTCAGGGTAGTTTCAATTTGTATTTCCCTGATGGCTAGAGAAATGGAGCATTTTTTTAAGGTTTTTCTTGGACATTTCAATTTCTTCTTGGGAAAAGTTTCTTTTAAGTTCCATTGCCCACTTTCTAATTTGGCTGCTAATCTCCTCAGTGTTTTGTTTTTGTTTTTTTTAGTTCTTCGTACATACTGGATATTAATCCTCTCATGCAGTTAGTGAAAATTTTCTCCCATTCGGTGGGTTGTCTTTTTGCTTGGTTAATAGTATCTTTAGCTGAACAGAAATTCTTTAATTTCATGTGATTGCACTTGTGGAGTGTTAATTCTATTTCTTATGCTATTGAGATCCTGCTTAGAAAATGTTGGCCTAGTCCAATCAGTTTAAGGGAATTGTCTATTCTTTCTTCTAGGGTTTTTGTAATCTTTGGTCTAATATTAAGGTCCTTGATTTATTTGGAGTTGGTTTTTGTGCATGGTGACAAGTGCAGGTCCAGTTTTAATCTTCTGCATGTGGATATCCAGTTTTGCCAGCACCATTTACTGAAGATGCTGTTCTTTTTCCATTGGATTTTATGGGCCCTTTTATCAAAGATCAAACAGCTGTAATGTGTGGGCTTATATCTGGGTCTCCAACCCTTATCCAATTGATCTACATGTCTATTTTGGAGCCAGTACCAGGCTGTTTTGATTACTATGAATTTGTAGTATAAATTAAGGTTTGGGATGATGATACTTCCAGCAGTGTTTTTGTTACTCAGGATTGTTTTTGCTATCCTGGGTCTTTTGTGCTTCCATATGAATTTTGAGATTGTTTAGCCAATTTCTTTAAAGAATAACATTGAATCTGTATATTGCTTTTGGTAGGATGGTCATTTTTATGATGTTGATTCTGCTGATCCAGGAGTATGGGAGATCTTTATACTTTCTGGTGTCTTCTGTAATTTCTTTCTTTAGGGTATTAAAATTTTCATTGTAAAGGTCTCCCACTTCCTTGTTTATTTATTAAGGTATAGTATTTTTAAGGGGCCATAGTAAATGGAATTGTTTCTCTTAAGATTTTTCTCACTTTTTTCACCCTCTATGTATAAAAAAGCTACTGATTTTTGAACATTAATTTTGTAACCTGCTATTCACCTGAACGTAAGTATTAGTTTCAAGAGTTTCCTGGTGGAAATTTTGAATCTCTTAGTTATAGGACCATGTCTTCTGCAAATAAGGATAACTTGACTTTTTTTCCTATTTGTATCTCTTTTATCTTCTTCTCTTGTCTTATGACTCTAGCTAAAACTTTCAATACAATATTGAATAGAAATGGTGGGAGTGGACAGCCTTGCCTAGTTCCTTATTAAATTGAGAATGCTTCAAGCTTTTCACTTGTGATCACCTTTTCCAGCAAGGCTCCACCTCTCAAAGTGCCATGACCTTGCCAAACATATGAAACTGTTGGGAACACATTTCAGACCATGACAGATTCTTTGGTGCCATTTTATAGATAAGGTTCCTATACTACTGAAAAATTGTGTAAGTTCTGTTCTGGTATGGAGATGTCAGATTTATGTCTGGATGTGACTGAGAAGTTTAAGACTGGGTGCCAAGTTTTGTTATATTGTTTGGATTAAGTATCAAATCAACTTTTAGATTATAAATTAAATGGGTTTAGCAGCTAGGGGTTAAAAATAAGTGTGTTATGGCAGCTTTTAGTTCCTTATAGCTGTGTGTGGGTGAATAGTTAAGGCCATGAAGGGCGGCTGAATATGGCTTTGAGTGAGCTACACAGAAATCTTAAACTATAGTGACTATTACTTGAGATTAAAAGGAAAGTTAAAAAGATTACTTATCTAAGGGTTGAGGGTGAAAATTCTTTTCTGTTTGATGGGAAGATTTTTGGGATCCTCAGTTGTATGGTATTAGTCCACTAGCCCCTAGGCTTATGCTTTCTGTGGACTCTGTTATATTCTCAAAGAGTTTTTTCAATGACTAGCCATGTAGGGGTTGGTATAGGTTGCATGCTTGTGGACTTAGGAAGAGTGGCCACAAGGACAACACCTCATCCAATGACAAAGAGACAGGAGCCACTTACCTGTGCCTGTGTAAAAAGGGCTTTGAAATACTTTAACCTCTGTGGAATATTTCAACTATATTGAAATGATTTGTTTCTCTGTATTTTAATGTCATGTTTCTTTCTATAAAACAATTTTATCATTTATTACCATATTGAATTCAGTCTGTGACAGCAGATAATCTATTAGACAATGAAATAAAATATTTTGAGAAACGAGATTTGAAATCCTCTAAAAAGAAGGGAAAATCCGCTCTACTGTCAGAGTGCACAAAGAACTTAGAAAACTGAACACCAAGGAAACCAATGGCCCAATTAAAAAATGGGCCCTGGAACTTAAAAGAAATTTTACCAAGGATGACATTAAAATGTCTAACAAATATCTTAAAAAATGCTCCACTTCTTTAGCCATCAGGGAAATGCAAATCAAAACTTCCCTGAGATATCATCTCACCCCGGTCAGGATGGCAAAAATCCACAATACAAACAACACCAAATGCTGGAGAGGATGTGGAGAGAGGGGAACTCTCCTACATTGCTGGTGGGAATGCAGGCTCATACAGCCACTCTGGTGAGCCATCTGGAGATTCTTAAAGAAATTAAAGATGGTAATGCCATATGACCCTGCGATTCCACTTTTGGGTATAACCCCCCATACAGCAGAGGTTCACCTCGATAGCACAAGCACAACCATGTTCATAGCACTGTTTACAATAGCAAAGACATGGAATCAACCCAAATGTCCAACAGTTGACGAGTGGATAAGGAAAAGGTAGTACATCTATACAATGGAGTACTACTCAGCCATCAAAAATGATGAATTATTGGAATTTGCCAGGAAATGGATGTCATTAGAAACAATTATATTAAATGAAGTATCCAGACCCAGAAAATTAAGTGCCGTATGTACTCCCTAATAGGTAGCTCCTAGTACCAAACCCACCCGGCCCACCTTGAGACACTCATAGGTAAATCTATGTATTACCTACAGTAATTGCAAGGATTATGAACAGGAGGGATGGGGTTGGAGGGCCACACCAGAAACAAGAAGAGAAGTGACCATGTTACAGTAGAGAAAATAGGCCTCCATCAAGGACTGCAAGAAAGTAATGTGACACCTGGTTAAGTTCACAGACATTCGTTCCTGATCATTTACAACTGAGGGGGTATGAACTCACCAGAAGGGGAGGGCATATAGTCCAGCAGATTAAAAAGTAACCATTTTGCAAATGGGTGATTGACCCATCCCATTGCCAAATGCCATATGACCCTGTGATTCCACTTTTGGGTATAAGTATTACATCTACCCTTGAATGTGCTCTTATAATAAGATTCCAGTTTAACAGCTTTTTGTCTCTGGCCAGGAGGGGGTGACATACAGTGCCCATCACGATGGAGTGAAGGGCATTGCAGGAGCAACAAACCACTATCCAGAACTTCAGAGACTCTATATCAACCACATAGAACTAGGCCAGACTAATCTCTCCCCATCCTGAAGCTCAGGGAAATTTGCGGAAGAGGGGGCGGTAAGAGTGTAAGAGCAAAAGGATGGGAGGAGCGATGATTTGCAAGATACTCCACACAAGTTAGGGCCGAAGCAATCATAATTGGACTTTGCATGCCCGGCGCAATGTCCAACACACTACTGACCTCACAAAGTCTAGCATCTGCTAAAGGCACCAAGATTCTTGGAGGCAAGGGATTGACAGCCACAGCAGTGTTCCTATGCTTAAGGGGAACACAGGAAAGGGTTCAGGGAAATGCCACTGGGTCCTTGTAGGTCATCGGAGAGGAGGTCCAGAGGAGAGTCAGGCATGCACAAGAAAGGACTCTGGGAATTGGAATTGGGGTGGGAGGCACGGGGTGGGGGGGGGATGGGAAGGGAGGGGTGAGGGGAGGGGGAGCAGGGGGTTCGGGGGGAGGAGGAGGGAAGGAGGGAACTGGTGTACCTATTAAGTTTGTATGAGCTGAAATAATAATAAAAAATGTATTATAAAAAAAAAGTAAAAATGAGGAATTAAAAAAAAACAAAAAAAAAGGGAAAATCCTAGAGAAAAAGATTAGGATGCTAATTTTCTCAACTTCTGTTAATTTTAGAGTCAATACTGACTAGTCTCTTTTCTATTATATGAATAAATTACAAATACTGAAAATGAAATAATAATTACAGTTCATTTCAAAGACAAGCCCAATGAGAAAATAGACAAGGATTTTCACTTCACCCAAATTACAAAAGGGAGAGACTGCAAGAGCCTGCTATGTCACTGTAGAGAATCTAATTTCCTAACACAGCCTCAAAGGATCCATGCTATTGTTTATGAAGCTGACAAGTAAAACTTATCCATGTGGAATAGCTCATTACTCATAGCATGATCAGCAACTTTCTCCAGGCATGAAACTCTACCCCACCAGAGTAAAATAATGCATAAAAACTTAATCATCACATCTTCTGAATTAGTATAAAGACCACTGACTTTAGAATCAAACCTGGCTCCAAATCCAATCTTAACTTTGATTGCTTGCACAAACATAACGGGTTTTTCTACCACTCTATCTTTCTTCGATGTGAGTTAAATTAATATTTCTTAAAAACCTGGATTTTGCATGTTAATTGATGTGGGGGTCACCGGGGATCACAGCTCGGCCCGTCCCACAGATCCTCCACAAGGGGGATCCGGGAAAGGTGAGGGCACTGTCTGCCCGCTCCCAGCCCTCCTTCCCGAGGACAATCAGATGCGACAGGGAGTCTAGTCAAGCAGGAACTCCTTTATTGTAAGTCCACAGCCATCTTATAAAGGCAGAAACAGTAAAGGGAATTCCAAGGCAGGGGAAACGGGCAACCAGTCATCTTAAGGGTCAAGCCAGCACACAGGTGTATGCAACGAAATTTCTTCAGAACATCCTGAGCTTAGGTCCTCCTGACTTCCTCCATCCTGAGCTGTTCAACACATCCTGAACCACGCCCTCCTGACTTCCTCCATCAAATCATCTTTGACTAAACTTGCCAGATTATTGAGGTCACCTAGACTGAGGCCCCCACAAATTGCAACACCATTTACAACAGCAAAGTCATGGAATCAACCCAAATGTCCAACAGTTGATGAATGGATAATGAAAATGTCTTAAATTTATACAAGAGAATATTTCTCAGGCATCAAAAAAATAAATTAATGAAATTTGCCAGTAAATGGGTAGAATTAGAAGAAATTACACTGATTGAAGTATCCCAGGCACAAAAAGTTTAGATGCTGATATGTTCTCTCTTATAAGTGGATCCTAGTTCCAAACCCTCTTAATGACATACTTAATCTCTATAACACCAATTATAACCACAAAGGATTACAGCTAGGAGGGAAGGAGAAAGAAGACCTAATGAGAAAGGAGACAAAAAAAGCATAGTTCAATAAAGAAGTTAAGCCACAGTCATGAACAGCCAATAAGTAACAGGATATGTGACACAGCTCACTCTCACTTCCCTTCCTGCTCACTTGTGGTTAGACAGGTTTGAAGATCTGGGCATATCTCCACAGTCATGGAGGAGACAGGGGCTGGCAATTATATGGTAGCCAACTAGCAACTGGGAAACTGACCCCGCTCACTACTGTGCCCTATTCCTATTCTTCCCTCTACCTTTAAGCCTCTTCTTATATTAAGACCTTATTTTAAACAGTTTTTTATCTTTGGTTGGGAGAAGACCACAACACGCAGACAGGATTCAGTCAAGTGCAGTGCAGGAACCACAAAGCTGAAAACAACAACCAACCTTAATTCAGATCACCAATGAATCTACAATGTTCACCTTAAACCAGTCCAGCCAAATTTCTCCCCATCCTAAAGTTCAGGGAACCTTGAGAAGAGGAGCCAGCAAAATCATAAGAGCTTAAAGATGGGGAGGTCCACCAATGGACAAGATAGTCCACTCAAGTCTGGGCTGTAGCTGTCAAGATCTCATTGCAATGTGATTGGACCTTACCTGACCTGCACAATGGCTGTCATGTCAACAAGTCCCCATAGACTAATGTGAATATCAGGGAAATGGCTTCAGGCAATAGGATCCTTAGAGGCAAGATGTTAAACAGATATAATGGAGTTCCTATACTAAGGGGTTAAACAGATATAATGGATTTCCTATACTAGTGGGCAGCCCAAAAAGGGACCCCAAGGTATTCCACAGAGTTCTAAACCTTTACTAATGTAGATAACTTAGAAGAAACTTCAGGGCCTATAGAAGCTGAAGTTCTGGAAGGTGAAAAGGAGAAGCCTAGAAACACTAAGAGGGGAAGGAGGAAGGAAAGTGAAGAAGGAGAGAGGGAGGTGTGGGAGAGAGAACAGGATGGGGGACAGAAGAGGGAGGGAAGGAAAAAGAGGAAAGGAGAAAGGGGGGTGAGGGTACATGCCCATCAAGCTTTTATAGCTAGGTAAAAAATGAATTAATTTTTAAAATATCCTGGATTTGGGTAGTGAGTCTTTATACTATCCTTGGGCCTCTACAGGCACACATACTTAAGTATTCTCTTATAAACACACACACATACACGTATGTGTGCATACACACACACCACACACATAAATTTTTTAAAAGCCTAGATTTTTATAATTCAATTTGATATGTTTCCAAAGAATACAACTTGGAGTATTATACAAAACATTTCAATCTCTTCAATTTATTTTTGTTAGGTGCACAAGCATCACGATCTGTGAGAACTATGGGTTTTTTTCATAATATAAATGACATCAAAAAAGCATAGGATCCTCAAACCACTAAAATGTTTAATATAGAGTTCAATTTTAATGTCAAAAATGTAAGTGTTTAACTTAATAAAATGCCAAATTTAGACTTCATCAATCTGAATTTCAAATTAAGTCTATCACTCATTAAATATTTAATACTTTTTCAGAATTAACTTATACTATAGTTTTAGAGTAATATCTTCATTCTTGGTAATAGCAACATGGTAAAAATCCATGTTTATTTCGAATCTTTCATGTTAAGATGAGGTCACTGAAATAAACAACAAGCTGAAACAAAAATTAAGAAGAATGAGAAAAGACTTAAAACTTGGTTGACATAACTTAAAAAGTAAAATATATGTACTTCCCATTATGTGTCAATTATAGTCACTAATTTGCTTTTCATTAATTTCTCCTTGAACTACCTGTGAACTAAGGAAGAAAGTTTTTGATCCAATGCATTAATTTTCCCCCAACCAAAGATGGATAACAACAAATACAAATACAAAGTTCTGTTAAGTGTTTAACATGCAAAAACTGTAACAAAGAGAATTCCAATTTTGACATCTATTTGGACCAAATTTCAATCATTCAAAACTTCCCAGTTTCGGGCTGGAGAGGTGGCTCAGGGGTTAAGCCTCCGCCTTGCAGGCGGAAGGTCCTGAGTTCGGATCCCAGATCCCACGTATAGACGCCAGGCAGAAGCAGGGGCGGCCTGCGCTTCTGGTCTTGGTAGGGCGGAGCCTGTGAATCCCGGGGCAGAAGGAGGTGGAGGTGGCCATGGTGGTTCGCGAATTCGTCCGTGGTTCTACACATACATAGACACACACACACACAGACACGCGCGCACATACACACACATATGCACACAGTTGAATAAATAATAATAATAAAAAATTTTTAAAAAAAACTTCCCAGTTTCACTGTAAATTTTCATAAATTCTTATATGAATCTTTAGGTTATTAATTTTGTCCCACTAATATGCAAAAATCACATTGCAAAAGCAAGAATGTTGAAAGTATTGGCACTTATTTTAAGCTATTTAAGTAGCACAGGTGCTATTTCAGTAGCACAGGTAACTGAAGTCTGGCTCACTAAAATGAAATATTCCTTATATTAGATATATGTACACTTTGAAGCATTTGAACAAGAAATGCAAAGGTTACTTGGAAAGAAGGTATTTCTGACTAAAATATGCTATGAGACATTTTCTTAACTTTTGCCTGAAAGTGTTTAAGGAAATGATAGCTAACTACCTTCCTATTTACCTCATCTTAGAATTTGGTTTATAACGTAAGGTGAACAAATTGTTCATAATAGAACTGTCCAGCCACATGATTTACAGAACTTAAGATGCTCAACTTTGTCTTCATATTGATGAAATGTCATATTGTTTACTTTAATTTAGAAAAAGGCCTAGGAAAGAAGGAAAGATGTATGGGAGAGAGAGAGAGAGAAAGAACAACCCTGGGCAAAAAAATAAAGTGAGGAACATAGGGAGCAATTATGTGCTACCTTTTCAAAATAACTCTTTTATCTTCTAAAGACAAACATGAGAGCTGTGTCTTTCTTCCCTTCTTTTGGTAGACCAGGTGCATAGAAAACATTTCCTTTTATTGTCAATGCATTTGTGTTCTGTTTGAGCTCTTTCCCATCAAACAAAATAACATTTGACCCTTCTCAGAAGTGAAGAGAGGCAGCCTAGTAAACATGCTCCCCTGTGCTTGTTGTTTAGAATAGTTAGGCTGCCTGGTGAGGCACCCACTAAAGAAGGTAAATCTTTTCCTTTCAAACATACAGAGGAACATGAGGTTTGTGATGGCCTTTGGTTTTTCCTTCAAGTAGCAAAATTGGTCGCACAAATGCTATTTTTGATTCTCTTTAGTTCGCCAAATTATGATTCTGTCATTTTCTATCTGTAGCCAACAGATTCATTATATTTTATAATGGCATTGGTGCACCAATTACTGTGTAACCCAGTTTTATCTTGAACAATATAACTGAATTGTCGATGGATTGCTTGACCTTGTACTGCCACATCTCTACAGCACTTTTCATCCACATTCAAAGAGGCCTAATGCAATTGTAATTCAATTGAAGATATTGAAGCTTCCTCTCAAAAGGAGTTCATAACAACACTCCTGTTAACCCTAAACTTGGACCACCTTCCTCTTCAGTTGTTTCTCTCCCTCATCCCCCACTCTTGCTTTCCCTCTTCACAGCAGCAGTCATTTCTGATTGTAGTGCATATCTGATGTTACACTTCCTCCTTTGAAGTGATTTCTCAAGAAACTACTTAAGACTATTAGTTGAAATTAATAAAGTATGCTTCAATCAATAATAAACAAATTAGGTGAAATTATTGGACTAGAGTACTTAAAAAAACCAAAAAACAGGACATGAACGCCAAAACCCCATACCTCCTACCTCTCTCATCAATTTCCTTTCATCTGTCCCTCTCTTCATACTTGACTTCAAGAAGCAGGTTGCTTTTGGTGCTATCTTTAGGACAGAAGATCAGCTAATATTTTTCAACCAAATAGTTTCTGGAAAATAGATATCACAGGCCCAACCTAGGTCACTTGTGTACCCCAGTTCACTGACTAATGATGAAGAATTTGTAGCAATAAGGGGTCTGTATTGAAGGCACAAGAGGAATTGGATACAAGCTAGAAGTATCACAAAATGTGTTTCTACTAAGATGTAGGTTCTATTAAATTTGCTCCATTTTACATATGTAAAAGCAAGAGCACATTTTGTGTAATTGTCTTGTCTTAAAAGACTAATTTAGGCCTTTTCAATGCCACTAACAAAATTTCTGACAAGTCAAAATTGCTTCAGACTATAATTTGTAAATTACAGTCTTTTCTTTCAGTATCAAAATAAATTCTATATGTTCTTCTAAGATTGGCCCTTCAAATAGTCAATGAATATGAATATGAACAATGTTTCATAACTTTAAAAAAGCTAGCTTTCCCTACAAGTTATTCTGTCCCAATCACTCTCTAAATTGTTGCATAGCTACTATACGATTCTGACAATTACTATTCAGAGTTATGTCAAAATTCACATGTGAAGGTATACTTTCCAACAAAAATTCCCTCACTTCAAATACCAGCTACAAATTCAAGGGTCTTGAGATAATCTGCACTTCTGACTCAGACAGAACCCCCTCTATTTTGCTAATTTTCTAAAACAACTGAAAGGAGAACTTACTTTCCTATTATTACAGTTTTATAATCAGGACCCACCACAGAAAGAAACATGCATCTCAAGGTCTGTGTTATAAGAGAGTTCTAAATTCCACATTGAAAAATTGTCCTGGCACCATGTTACAGCAGAGAAAATAGGCCACCATCAAGGACTGCAAGTAAGTAATGAGACATCTGGCTAAGTTTACAGACTTTCCTTCCTCATCATTTACAGCTGATGGGGTATGATCTTACCAGAAGGGGAGGGAATATAATCTGGCAGACAGAAAGTAACCATTTTGCAAATGGGTGATTGACCCCTCCCTCACTGTGGTTTCCTACTTTTATTACATCTACCTTTGAATATACTCTTATAACAAGACTCTAATTTAACAGCTTTTTATCTCTGGCCACGGGGTGATATCCAATACCCACCAGGATGGAGTGAAGGGCATTGCAGGAGCAGCAAAACTTAAAAACAAAATCAACAAACCATAATCCAGAACATCAGAGACTCTATATCAACCACCAGGAACTAGGCCAGCTTAATCTCTCCCCATCCTGAAGCTCAGGGAAATTTGCAGAAGAGGGGGCGGTAAGATTGTAAGAGCACAAGGATGGGAGGAGCAATGATATGCAAGATACTCCAAACAAGTTAGGGCCAAAGCAATCATATTTGGACTTTGCATGCCCTGCGCAATGTCCAACACATTATTGACCCCACAAAGTCTAGCATTTGCTAAAGGCACTAAGATCCTTGGAGGCAAGGGATTGACAGCCACAGTAGTGTTCCTATGCTTAACGGGAACACAGGAAAGGGTTCTGGGAAATGCCCCTGGGTCCTTGCCCCTCATTGGAGAGGAGGACCCAGAGGAGAGTTTGGCATGCACATTATAAAGGATGCTCTGGGGATGGGAGGGGGAGACACTGGGGGATGGGGAGGGAAGGGGGAGGAGAGGGGAGGGGGGAACAGGGGGATGGGGGTTGAGGGGGACTGGTGTACCTGTTAAGTTTGTATGAGTGGAGCCGCCATGCCGCAGTTCCAGACCTGGGAGGAGTTCAGCCGCGCGGCCGAGAAGCTCTACCTCACCGACCAGATGAAGTGTATAGAACAGACCAAGCTCAAGATGTAAAGAAGATTGAGAAATTCCACAGTCAGCTCATGTGACTCATGGTGTCCAAGGAGTCCCGCAGTGTCGCTATGGAAGTGGAGTGAACGGCTTGAGATGTGATTGTTGGGTTCTTCAGAAGCAAATCGCTTTTGGACTCGGAGAAAGTATTGGGAAGAAAACACTGTAACTGAGCCGTTCATAAGTGAGAGATCTGGTTTTGTATTCTTTTTAATACTGCTTTCGAGATTAAGAATGTAAATGCTTTCAGTTAGAAAAACATTTTTAGAAATCGAATAAGAAATACCTTAGAAACTTGCAGATTATTTGGTATTAGGCAAATGCATAATGCATAATTTCTCTGGTAAATTCACGTCAGTAATTTGAAGATGAAAGACCAAGAAAAGCAAATTTTCCTTAAACTTAGTTCATTTGTTTAAAGGAAATAAATGTAGCCATTTGCTGGATCAATATATTTCTTTTGGAGCATAAAATTTGTGCTGTTACTAACCAATAAATATTTGGTGACTGTAATTACCTGTGCACTGCAGCGCCTGACTCAGAGTAATAAGTACGCTTTTCTTTTCTTTTTAGATTTAAACTATATTTTTTTTTAACATACAGCATTTCTTGTGTTAGCAGCTTGTTGAGCAGTGAAGGATTTAAAATTTGCCTTTCAGAGCTCAAAATCAAGTGCATTTACTTGAATCTATGAGCAGGTGACCTGAGATTACTCCATGAGAGAATACTTATTACATATTTGCTCCCGAAGTTTCTCAGAAGTGCTAGGAATTATTCCGACGTTAAAGCACTGAGTGTAGCAAGCCTGCCATACCTTGTTTTTCAGTAAGCCAGAAGTATGATACTGCTGCATTTAATCTGATTTTACAACTCAACATGATGTTCCCCATTGACTGCTCCGCCAGAAGTGAAGGCCCTGTATTAAGTTTGTCATTTAACGTGGAAATTCTGAGTCATAGAGGTCAGAGAGATCAGAGCAATAAAAGATACAGTTTTTGAAATTTAAAAAATAAAATAAAATAAAATAAAAAAGATGACAAATGAAGAAGCATCAGGTTTTGTACAAATATTATTACCAGGTGTTTGCAGTGATTTTCCACAGTTTTAGAAAGCGTATTTCCCGAGGCAGTGATAATGAATATTGAATATCTTCACTCTCAAAAGCTATAGATATATTTTTGCTAGATGATTCAGTTACGTACTAGACAATTGAGGTGGACCAAGAAATACCTATTAATGCAGACTTGGGTATCAAGCAGAGTCTTGAGGTATTCTATCAAGTTCTTCCATGAAAAGTAATTTTAGTACTTATAAGCTTAAATAAAAGTATGACTTGATTGTTAAAACCTTTTAAGAAAATTGTTTAAAACGTAAGAATTCTAATGATTGTAGAGAATTTTTTATGTTTTTTTGTAAGAATGACAAATGGAAACAAAGTTCTGTCTTTAGAAACAGTGGTTTGTAGACATTAAAAAACTAATTTGCAAGTGTTATTCTGCATTAATTTTTATCTTCTTGTATAAAGTATTTTTTGTTATACCTTGGTAAAAAATCTGATGAATTCGCTTCATTTTCAAAATCTTTATTTAAAAGTAAGGATGTTACTTTTGTGATTTGTAAGTGTATTTAGATATCTTTTATGATTTGTAAGTGTACCTGAAGGTAGCAATACGTGTGTTTATAAAACTGGCTTGTATATTTGCATTTCTGGACCACACTGTAGTAATTGTTTTCATTCAATCTTAAGATAATTTAAATATATAAAATAAGTATCTCAGTTGTGCTGTCAATAAAGAACTGAAAATATTTTAAAAATAAAAAAAAGTTTGTATGAGTGGAAATAAATAAATAAATAAATAGATTTTTTAAAAAAGGTCCTGGCAATCAAAAATGAGGTATATGTTTTGCCTTGTTTTCCTCTCGCTGTGTTCTTCTGCATAGAAACTGTCCATTCTTTTTGCTTTTTTTTTAAGAAATGCTTTTTTGATATATTACTAATATAGGAGATTCCTATAGGGTACATCCCACAATTTTAGGGTTTTTCTATATGTCCTTCTGTCCTTTTATATCCCCAAAATGTCCTGAGCTGGTCCACTTAGAACAAAGTAACAGTGAAAACTATGCTACAAATAACATCAATATGATACTTCCTTATAAGTTGTTGGTTAGAGAAGTCTCAAAGATCCCTAAACATTAAAGCCTTTCTCCATTGTTCTTGGTTGCCCTCCAAAAATATAATTGTATGACCCTATTATTGAACATGCAACACATATGAATCACATGGGCAAAATACACTAACTAGTTTGAGAGCTAACTCTTTGTTGGATAGTTTACCAGGGAATACTGTAGAAGCTACTGGGGGAGAAAAATAATCAAAGGCCTCATCAAGCTGTGAGACTTTCAAGTTGCATTAAAAAGTGACAACAAGTGACTACCAATGGAATAGTGGCATGAGTACCAAGGAGACAACCAACAGCTTTCCGATTGGCCTCAAGGCCTGTTGTTACAACAGAACACATTCCTGTTACTGTTAACTAAAACAAGAACCTATAAAACTGAAGGAAATAGAACACTAGAGAAGAACAGACTATGAACCTATAGGTAGGAAGACAGCACACTGAAAAGGATCTCAACACCTTGACAGGAGAGTGAAGTAGACAACAGTAGCCAACCAGAATGCAGAATGCTGGCCTGAAACCAGGTCAGCTATATCTCTCGTCATTCAAAGGCTCAAGGAATCTTGCAGGAGATGGGGCAGTAAAACTGTAAGAACCTAAATAAAGATGGGAAGGTCCACTTATGGACAAGACATTCCACTCAAGGCAGGGCTTCTGTATCCAGGAACTCAATGAGACTTGTCCTCATCAGACCTACATAATGGCTGACATATCAACATATCCCCATAGACTAGCAAGGATCTCAAAAGAGACAATTACATACAGTGAAAGGGCTGGACAGATGAAGTGGAGTGCCCCTATCAGTGGGGCAGCCTGAAGTGGGGCCACTTGGTCTACCACAGAAGCCTGAACCTCTACTATAGCAGACAGTCCAGAGAAAACCCTGGGATCCATAGAAGCAGACAGGTAGGAGGAGAAAGTGGATGGATTGAAAAAGAGAGGAAAGGGAAGGAAAGAAGAAGGAAAGGAAAAAGATGGAACGGGATAAGTACTCAAAGTGCTTGTAAAACTGGGGGGAAATTAAAAATTATTTTAAGAATTAAGGTATATGACTAAATATTCATTTTAAACACAAAAAAGTCAACAATTTGACCCTAGGTACATCACAAAGATGGAATGTTGTAGCCAAGTTAAAGAAAAATAGCTGTCACTGTTTATAATAGCAAAGTCACAGAATCAACCCAAATGTCCAACAGTTGACGAGTGGATAAGGAAAAGGTAGTACATCTCTACAATGGAGTACTACTCAGCCATCAAAAATGATGAATTACTGGAATTTGCCGGGAAATGGATGTCATTAGAAACAATTATATTAAAGAAGTATCCCAGACCCAGAAAATTAAGCACCAGTATGTACTCCCTAATAGGTAGCTCCTAGTACCAAACCCACCCAGCCCACCTTGAGACACTCATAGGTAAATCTATGTATTACCTACAGTAATTGCAAGGATTATGAACAGGAGGGATGGGGTTGGAGGGCCACACCAGAAACAAGAAGAGAAGTGACCATGTTACAGTAGAGAAAATAGGCCTCCATCAAGGACTGCAAGAAAGTAATGTGACACCTGGTTAAGTTCACAGACTTTCATTCCTGATCATTTACAACTGAGGGGGTATGATCTCACCAGAAGGGGAGGGCATATAGTCTGGCAGATAAAAAGTAACCATCACAGTGAGTAAACTTCACTGTGGTTTCCTACTTTTATTACACCTACCTTTGAATATACTCTTATAACAAGACTCTAGTTTAACAGCTTTTTAATCTCTGGCCATGGGGTGATATCCAATACCCATCAGGATGGAGTGAAGGGCATTGCAGGAGCAGCAAAACTGCAAAAGAAAATCAACAAACCACAATCCAGAACTTCAGAGACTCTATATCAACCACATAGAACTAGGCCAGCCTAATCTCTCCCCATCCTGAAGCTCAGGGACATTTGCGGAAGAGGGGGCGGTAAGAGTGTAAGAGCAAAAGGATGGGAGGAGCAATGATTTGCAAGATACTCCCACACAAGTTAGGGCCGAAGCAATCATATTTGGACTTTGCATGCCCTGCGCAATGTCCCACACACTATTGACCCCATAAAGTCTAGCATTTGCTAAAGGCACCAAGATCCTTGGAGGCAAGGGATTGACAGCCATAGTAGTGTTCCTATGCTTAAGGGGAACACAGGAAAGGGTTCAAGGAAATGCCACTGGGTCCTTGTATGTCATCAGAGAAGAGGGCCCAGAGGAGAGTCTGGCATGCACATTAAAGGATTCTCTGGGGATTGGGGGAGGAAGGCACTGGGGGATGGGAAGGGAGGGGTGAGGGGAGGGGGAGCAGGGGAGTAGGGGGGAGGAGGAGGGAAGGAGGGAACCAGTGTACCTATTAAGTTTGTATGAGCGGAAATAATGATAAAAAATGTTAAAAAAATAGCTGTCAACCTACTAACTTAAACAGGAAAGATACTGGCTGACTGGTTTATGCACCTGCCCCTGCCTTACTGCAATTCAGGGAAAAATGATTATGGATGGGTCTCTCTGAAACATTCGTATGATCACAATTTAATCAATCATGGTTTAATCAAATATCCAAGGTTAAGAAAGTCGTGTTTACATATAATTGCTAAAGTCTGTCTTCTGTAAAAGTTTTTTACTTGCATTTTACTGGTTTCTGCCTCTTTAAAAACCCTATCAATCTACTCCTCAACAATACACACTGAAATCCCAGCTCTCTAGTGTGTGGTCATTGCTCAGCTTCAATAAAGCCTCTCCATTTGATAAAGTGTCAGTGTGGTGAAGTCCTGAGTGACCCTAGGCCCATAACAGTGTGACTCCTAAATGGTGCATTACTCATTAGCTTCATCAGTCTAAGCATGCCAGTCAGAAAAGTCAAGCTTCTGAATCCAGAGTTTCTAGTGGAGTTTCTATACATAAGCACAGTTAATTGGGATCATCAGTCTCATAAAGGAGCTCGAACTTTAGGCTTCCTTCTTTCACTATAGGTCAGAAAGTCAGAATGAGTCATACATTAGTTGTTTATTGGTAGGACCAGCCCTTTCTTGAAATTAGCCATGGAACCAACATGTATCACTGTGTTCATTATATTTGACTCCAGGTGACCACTCTGAAAAACTGTTAAATAGGAAATTCCAAGTGTTTGGTAACATGCTAGGAAGCAAGGGACAAAGCAAACTAAATAATTATCTATATAATATTAGCTCATTTAATTCTCATAATAATCTTCCAAGATAAAAAATTTTGACAATTTTATAGACCAAAGAAAGTAAGTTCCACAGCTATTTTATTTATTTATTTATTTATTCATTCATTCATTCATTCATTTATATATTTATTTTCCTGATTATACAAACTTAATAGATACCCTGGTCCCCTCCCTCTCTTCACCCCTCCCCGGTCCCCCTTGCTCCATTCCCCCTTTTCCCCTTCCTTTCACCTCTCCTCCCTTTCTCCCAGTGCCCCCCCCCCCTTTTTCCCTCTCAATCTCTGGAGCATCCTTTAGTGTGAATGTCAAACTTCCCTCTGCATCCTCCACTCTAATGAGGTGTAAGGACTCAGTAGCTTTGTCCAAAGCCCTTTCTTTCCACAGCTATTCTTTAATGGAAAGAGTCTAACATTAGGCTGTTTTTCAAATTGCTAGTATATATTTCTTTAGTAATTTAGCCTTTGTTCAGAATTCCAATTTAAAAAATTATGCACCTCAAATACTGTCATCCTCTGATTTATTACATCCTATTCCAACTTGAAGACAATACGTTCAAATTTTCTGTTTAAAGAATGTAATAATATAAATCAATGCTTGTCAAAGTTTCTATGAATGCTGCTGATAAATTCACAGTGAAAGTGCTTATGGGAATAATGGGCTTCATTCTGACTTATGATTTTCTGTTTGCAGTTATTAGTCCAGCTTGGCAGGAGAGTTTCTATGAACACTACAGGTCATGAGGAAACTGGTAACACCATCCCCACAGGACTGTTGAGAGAGGGACAATCCTCACTTGCCAGATGAGCAAGCCTGGCCAAGTATACTGAAGAACGTCAACTTACTTAATTAGCTCCCTCCATTTGATCCACCTGCCCAGGTAATGGTCTATTCATCATGGACTGGGTTTCTTCCTATCAATTGGACAATCTCCTGCAAGTTTGTTCAGGGCTTAACTACAAATTCTTTGCAAATGTGTCCAGATCTCAAACCTTCAGTTTTCAAGTTGACACAGCTAACTGTAACAGTGTTTTTTTTTCTTTCAGATTTTTGCCTTTGAAAACAAAAATGATCAAATTTGATAATTCTTTGGAGAATGTGAGACTTGATAGTTTCACAGTCAGTGTCTTCTAAGTGACTTAGAAGAATGCAAAAAATGTGACAGCATTTTTATCTAATTACTGCAGGATCGACTGGTCATGATCATCCATCCTACTCACTACAATAAATGACCTTAAACCTCAGTGGCATAACACAACAGCAATTGCATTATCTGCTCATATAAATTCAATTAAAAAGGTAGATGTAGTGGTACACACCTGTAATCTCAGCTCTAGGGAAGCAAAGCAGGAAGGGTATGACATATTCAGAGCCATGTGGTATCCACAGTGAGTTTTAGGAAAGCCAAAGCACTCAATAAGACTCTGTCTTTAAAAAAATACAAAATATATAAAAACTCAAATACACAAAATTCAGTGAAAGCTACTAAGCTCTTCTCAAAGTGGGTAGGGAGAGAGGAGAAGGAAAGGGAAAGGGGAAGATATAAAAAGAGAGGAAAAGAAAAAGATAAACAGAAAGAGAAGGGGTATACCACATAGCTAATCTGTTTAGTCCAGAATTGGAAATTGTCACTTTGGTCATATTCTTTTGTTCAGTACTTCTCAAGTAGCCAAACTACCTAGAATTGACGCTAGAAACTGGAGTTAAATACAGAGAAATAATGGGGATCTACTAATAATCTTTATCACCATTATAAGGTTTTTGTCCCCAAAACATGCCACACCACAAACTAGATGGTGTCTAATGACATTCCACACTGCTGGACCAATTGTAGAAAAAGGGGGCAAAGATGCGGACGAGGGGAGCAGGGACAGGTTTACAACCTCAGGGTTGGTAGATAAGATGAGGGGGGCAGAGGGAAGGTGATATCCTAATATGTTGCCCAGACTAGGAAGTTTTGTCAGTCCCTCATCTTCACCCAACTGCCACTGAGGTTCAGGTAAGCGGGGGCTTCTGTTAATGCTAAGTGTCCATTAGAGGACAGTGGCCATCAAGCAGAGGTTTTGCTCTGAACATGGGGATTGGGAGTTGGAGGAAAGCAAATCTATCAACCAGCCATCTGTGCTTTTGTTTCCGAATGTTTGTTTTGTCTCTTCTTGTCATTTTCACTGTGCAAAGATCCAGACAGCTGGAATAAGCTTCCAGTGTCCATTTATTATGCGGACATTGAGCTCACTGCTCTTACCTACACAAAAAATCAAAAATGAAAAACTCATTCCTATTTCAGTAAAGGGTCATGAGAAGTCAATCTCAGAGTCCGATCCATTTGCCTCAGATTTAGTGCTTGCTGTTGCTTCCTGGGAACTGTTGCTTCAGACACATTCTTGGTGTAAAGAGTCATGCACAAAAGAGTATTTCCAAAATTAAAAGAACAGAAAATAGTGAGTATGCACTCACTTATAGCTACTCTGGATTTGGAAAATGTGCAGAATTCTCCTTCCCCTCACAGAAAAGGAACTGTCACTCTTTGCAAGGATCTGCTCTATCCATGGTTCAGGACTTTAGCATCCAGGAGTTTCCCCACACTCTCCTCAGACATGTCTGGAGAAAATCTTGAAGACTATATTTTTCTTTGGAGCTTCAAAGATGATCAAAGTTTTCTGCTGTTTTTGAAAAGTTGGGGCATATTCATGCAGCCTTAAACATGAAAGGGTTTGCTGTTCCAAGCCTATGTCTTTTTTGGCAATATGATCCCTGTTTTAAAAAACTAGTAGGCTTCACAGTTCTGATTGTAAATAGGACCATTATCTGTGAATACAGGTCTGTGTCAGTAGAGACATGCCTAGTGGCTATCAGCCCTTTTTGTTTTGTTTAGCCATCTTTCCTGAATCGCTGTATCTCACTTACCAATTTCATGCGATTACATAACACTTCATAGCACAGTGAATAAGAAAACCGTGATCCTAGTTTCCACTTTGCAGAGTCACATTATCCAAATGAAAAGTTTGAAAACTTAGTTTCTCTGACTGATGAGGTCTAAAAACTATTAGATTTCAGTACCTGAATGAATTTAATTGCTAGCATAAGTATTCCCCTCCACTTTTTAAATGTGTTTGTCTGTGCATATTTGTGCATGCACATATGTGCATATACACATTAAGCATTGGGTATAATCATCAGAAACCAAGCAAGGATGAAGCTCAGGTAGAGAGCATTTGCATAAATTGCATAAATTGGGTTCATTCCCCAGTACCAAAACAATATATGATTTTTAATTTTGTTTAGGAAATGTAACCATGAAAATTTAAAAGGCTTATATCAGGAAAGACCCCAAGCCAATAAAAGCCAGAACCATTTAGCTGCTCACTCACCCCTGCTCCCCACCAGGCCACTAAGCACCAGGTCTGCATCTGCAAGATAAGAGATAATAAATCAGGGCTGCTGGAGACTGGGTCTGGTTATCTATCACTGAATATTGGGTGCAGATTTTATAAATTATCCCTATCTGTTATGTTCCTATGTGTCAATGACTGTATAAGAACCCACTGTGCCCTATGAAAAGTGCTAATTTGCTTTGCAGAAATGAGTTCCATGTCAGCTGGAACCTATAAAACTTCTTCACTTTTACCTTACAAAGGTGGCTTGGTGTCTCATTCCGAAAAATAGGCTTGTGCCTCAATATTGGGGGATCTGTACCCAAACATTTTCAGATATTTTGTGAATACAGAATACTTGAAAATACAATTTAGCTTTAAATGGCAATCTTGTGATTCTTGGGATTTTTACCAAACATAGTATTCCTCCCTCAAAGTGCTATTAATTGGAATTTGGTGAGTAGATTTCATTTCGTTTTATCTGTCATTTTAATTCTTACTAATTACTACAGCAGATAAATTCCACTCAGAATTTATTCTATGAAATTATCTATTCTGCAGAAATACATAACAAAAATAATCTGATTAAGAGTTCTATGGATACCCCTCTCTGTCTTCTCTGCAGTGGGAGCAGCTCTCCTGCCTCAGCCCCTCACCCCTGAAAATGTATACCTGCTCCAAGTTTGTCTCCACCTGCTCCTTGGTCAGGAGCGCTTCTCAGCTTCTGAGCCGACCGCTTTCTGCAGTGGTAGTAAACCCACCAGAGAGGGTGACAGATGAGGTGCCTTTCAAGAGCCTCAACAGCTTGGCAGCCCCGCATTCCCTCACCTCACTTGTCCCTAGTCGAAGCTTCCAAACCAGCGCCATTTCAAGAGACATCGACACAGCAGCCAAGTTCATTGGAGCTGAAGCTGCCACAGTTGGGGTAGCAGGCTCTGGGGCTGGGATCAGGACTGTGTTTGGAAGCCTCATCATTGGTTATGCCAGGAACCCTTCTCTGAAGCAACAACTCTTCTCCTACGCGATTCTGGGCTTTGCCCTCTCGGAGACCATGGGGCTCTTTTGCCTGATGGTGGCCTTTCTCATCCTCTTTGCCATGTGAAGCAGCTGTCTCCACCTCCCATAATTCTTTCTCCCATGTCTCATCTGCCCTGTATGTTCCTTTTCCTGTACCTCCCCAGGAAGTCTGGGGAAACTGGTTGGCTCAGGGTCTGACAGAGGAAAGACAAATAAATACTGTATTAATAAGAAAAAAAGGGCTGGAGAGGTGGCTCAGAGGTTAAGCCTCCGCCTTGCAGGCGGAAGGTCCCAAGTTCGGATCCCAGATCCCACGTATAGACGACAGGCGGAAGCGGGGGTGGCCTGCGCTTCTGGTCCTGGTAGGGCGGAGCCTGTGAATCCCGGGGCAGAAGGAGGTGGAGGCACCCATGGTGGTTCGCAAATTTGTCCGTGGTTCTACACATACACAGACACACACACACACACACACACACACACCCATGCACACAGTTGAATAAATAATAATAATTTAAAAAAAATATTTAAAAAAAATAAGAAAAAAAAGAGTTCTATGGATACAATCCCATTTACAATAACCCCTAAAAAAATTAAATACCTTGGTATAAACCTAACCAAGGAGGTAAAAGACCTTTACAATGAAAACTTTAAAACCCTAAAGAAAGAAATTGCAGAAGACACCAGAAGGTGGAAAGACCTCCGATGTTCCTGGATTGGCAGAATCAACATTATAAAAATGACCATCCTACCAAAGGCAATACATAAATTCAATGCTATACCAATCAAAATCCCAAAGCAATTCTTTAAAGAAGTTGACCAAATAATCTCAAAATTCATATGGAGGCACAAAAGACCCAGGATAGCAAAGACAATCCTGAGTAACAAAAACACTGCTGGAGGTATTACCATACCAAACCTTAGTTTATACTACAAATCCATAGTTATAAAAACTGCCTGGTACTGGCTCCAAAATAGACACACAGATCAATGGATAAGTGTTGAAGACCCAGATATAAGCCCACAAATTTACAGCTATTTGGTCTTTGACAAAGGGGCCCAAAAAATCCAATGGAAAAAGAACAGTATCTTCAACAAATGATGCTGGCAAAACTGGATCTCCACATGCAGAAGATTAAAACTGGACCCGTACTTGTCACCTTAATTCCAAATGGATCAAGGACCTTGATTTAAGGCCAGAGACTATAAAAACCATAGTTGAAAGGATAGGGAACTCTCTGGAGCTGATTGGGCTAGCCCAACAGTTCCTTAACAGACATCCAATGGCACAGTCACTGCTACCAACTCTCAACAGGTGGGATCTTGTGAAGTTAAAGAGCTTCTGTTCAGATAAAGAGATTGTGATAGGAGCTCAAAGGCAACCCACAGAATGGGAGAAAATCTTCACTAACCACATATCTGATAGAGCTCTACTATCCAGAGTGCACAAAGAACTTAGAAAACTAAACATCAAGGAAACCAATGGCCCAATTAAAAAATGGGCCCTGAAACGTAAAAGAAACTTTACCAGGGATGAAATTAAAATGTCTAACAAATATCTTAAAAAATGCTCCACTTCTTTAGCCATCAGGGAAATGCAAATCAAAACTTCCCTGAGACATCATCTCACCCCGGTCAGGATGGCAAAAATCCACAATACAAACAACAACAAATGCTGGAGAGGATGTGGAGAGAGGGGAACTCTCCTACATTGCTGGTGGGAATGCAAGTTCATACAACCACTCTGGCAAGCAGTTTGGCAATTCTTAACAAAGTTAAAAATTGAAATGCCATATGACCCTGCTATTCCACTTTTGGGAATAACCCCAACAGCAAAAATTCACCTTGATAGCACAACACAACCATGTTCATAGCAGCACTGTTTACAATAGCAAAGTCATGGAATCAACCCAAATGTCCAACAGTTGACGAGTGGATAAAGAAAAGGTGGTAGGTACATCTATACAATGGAGTACTACTAAGCCATCAAAAAGGATGAATTACTGAGAGTCTGGCATGCACATTAAAGGATTCTCTGGGGATTGGGGGGGAGGCACTGGGGGATGGGGGAAATCTTCACACTGGATGGGAAGGGAGGGGTGAGGGGAGGGGGAGCAGGGGGTTTGGGTGGAAGAGGAAGGCGGGAGGGAACTGGTGTACCTATTAAGTTTGTATGAGCAGAAATAATAATAAAAAATGTATAAAAATAAAATAAAATAAAATATTTTAAAGTCATCATAGTCATGTACACAATATTTAAAAAAAAAAAGAGTTCTATGGATTAACAGAGCAGAGGTCCCACTTACATTCTGGCCCTGAGCATGCAACTATGGGCTCTTGGAGTTTCCTTTATGATTGGATGAATGAGGAAAAGAATAGCTGAATATGATTTACAGATATTTCTGCATGTCATATAGGCAAACAAAAGCAGACAACCATTTTCTGAGACAATGCTAAAGGACGGTGGTTCAGGGACATCATAGATACAGATACTAATTTGATAGTTGAGGGTTCAAGTTCTGGACACATTTGTAATTTGTAGAAAATTAGTAGTTTAGTTAAGTCTTGAGTGAGCCTGCAAGCAGATTGTCTACTTGATGGGGAGATTGGGGAGATTGGTTTGGATAGTCCCTGGGCAGGTGGAAATGATAGAGGAAACTGGTTAAGAAAGTTGGCATCTTTTGGTACACTTGCCAGACAGGCTGGTCTGACAGGTGGGGATTGTCCCAGTCTGTGGATATATGGATATGGTATGGGCAGTTCACTCAGCCCCTGGTGTTGGTGTGCCAACAACACTCTCCTGTCAAGCTGGATTAAGAATTGTGATTGAACTATCATAAGAAAGAATAAAATCACTTGTTCCCTTAAAGTCTGTGGTCACATAGTTATAGGCATCATGCAGAGTAATTACAACAAGGGAAATCTTCACACTGGGCAGAACTTTGGGCAGTGCATATTGTCCTACAGTTTGCTTGGAAAAGAACATGACCAGGTATATAATTTCATACTGATTCATTTTTGTCAGCTGACAATTTGAATGAATGATGAGGAATTTAGAAGGAGCTTGATTGGAAAATTGGGGAGAAAGGTATTTGGGGAAGATGTTTTTGGATGTATCTTCCCAAATGGGCAAAGGATGTAAAGGTATGTGTCCCATGTAAATGCTCATCAAGAGGTGTCCTCAGTAGAGCAAGGGTTCAATAAGCAAGCACATAAAATGATCTATTCTGCAGAAAGAAAAATCAACCATTTTCCCCAACCATCCCAAACATGGTCCAATATGCCACAATACCGACCAGCTTTTTTTTTTTAATTGAGATCTTGGGATTCAAATGGGAATGCTTTTGCTTGCACTTTAATGACTGGTGCTCAGAATAGCAAAGAAAATGGTAAACAAAAAACAAAGAGGAGGGCAAAAGAGAAAGAGAGAGAGAATATTCCATAAATTTCAGTCCACTAATGCACTTCTTTGACTGTGTAATGAGTTCCTTAGTCACAAGGACTACTGTGTGGAATACCATGATGGTGGAGAAGGTGGATAAGGCATTGTGTAAATCCATGACTGGGAATGATAGTCTTTGCATGAAGGAAAGGAAAATCCAATGCCAGAATAATTTCCATTCAGTAAGGATAAAATATTGTCCTTTCAATAATGGAAGTATTCTGATGTAATCAACCTGCCACCAGGTCTCTGACTGATCATCCTGGTATATGGCCATTTTGAACACTGAGTATTGGTTTCTGGTGCTAGCAGATTTAGTACTCAACAGTCACAATAGTCAGGCCAGCATTGGTGAGTGTAAGTACATGTGGTCAAGCCAAAACACAACCTCCATCTCTTCCTGGTTAGGGTTCTCCAGAAGGCCATAAAAACAAATAATTGCAATACACCTGAAAATCTTCTGCTAAATTAGAAATTTAAAAATATGAGATTATAAAAGAATAAAAATTAAAACAAAATTAATTTAAAAAGAAACAACAAAAGCATGTTGAGGGAAGGAAAAAAAGGAAAGTTTAAAAATGGATGTACTTATAGATATATATGACCTACCACAATTAAACCAGAATGAGATAAAAAAAAAATGTAAACTTGTCTATAACAAGCAAAAAGACTAAAGTAGTAATTTAAAAAATCTTCCAATTAGGAAAACTTCCAATCTAGTAAAAGTTTACACTTGAATGCATAGGACAAAATGGAAAAGGAAGCCTATTACCAAAACTCTTCTTATGAAGCCAATATTATCCTGATACCAAGACCAAGTGAAAAAGCAACACAAAGGAAAACATAGGCCAATGTTCCCATGATCATTTCCATTATCAACTTAATGACATTTCAAACCACCAGTGAGGGGAATCTCCGGGCAAACCTGTGGAGGATTATCGCCATCAAGTTAATTGAGAAAGAAAGACCTGCACAGTATACATGACACTGTGGAACCCAGGTTCCCGCTGTGAAGCCCAAGTTCCCACCGGCACAAAATTCAAATCTCCCGCCGGCGCCAACTCACTGCAGGCGTGCTGACCAGAGCCTGCCTGCATATCTCACCCTTTGGACTTCTCCCCCTGGGCGTGCCGGGAACCGCCCAGGGCGAGGTTATCGGCTAGAACATCTGTGAACCGACTCAACTTCCCTGTGTGTAGTGGAAATTTTTACAGAATGTATTTGCTCAATGCAGTTGCTTTCCTATAAAAACCTTGCCCCAAATTCAGTCGGGGCCGTTCTCTTTTGCCTGAGCAGGGAGACAGTCCTGGCGCGCTAGATTAATAAAAAGCTTGCCTCTTGTCTTTACAGCAACTCGGTGGTCCTCGTGTCTCCTTCGGGGGTCTGGGTAAGGGGACCCAAAGGGAACCTCGGTTCCAACATATGGGGGCTCAGTCCGGGATGCCCCTGACCCAACTCGGAGGAGCCGACGACCAGGGTTGGAGGTAAGTGGAGCTCCTGAATTGTCCTGTGTCGTGTGCATTGTGTCTGTGGTCTCTCGTGTCAGTTTCTTTTCCAGGCCACCTAGATGGGACGAAATTGGGGCTGTACCCGTCGAGAGGTGGGTAGACGTGCCCGAGACCTCGCAGGGGTAGAAGGACGACGGTCTGACCCCGGGGGCAGCAGGGGGTAAGCCGCAGTTGGATGGTATATTCCCAGCTGGGCTCAGTTGGACGGTATATTCCCAGCTGAACCCCCATAAGGCTTGGGCAATTGGACGGTATATTCCCAATTGAACCCAACCCTGTCGAGTAAGCTGCAGTTGGAAGAAGGATTCCCAACTGAGCTCATGGTGAAACTTTTCGGAGAAGGAGGATGTACCCGAACTGCAGCGGGCCTCCGGACTCCTCTGTTGCCGGCTTCTTTTACTTTCACTTCCTTCCCGGGAGAAAAAGTGCTCGAGCGAGCGCGTAGGGACCCGGTGCAGCAGATAATTGTTGGGTTCGTGTTTGTGTCGTTTTCTGTGTTTCTAGGGTATTTTTGTATTCAAGAAATTAGGTATATAATGGGACAGACTCAATCAACGCCCCTTGACTTGACTATCAACCATCGGACGGACGTTAGGGAAATCAGGAAAGGAAACTAGCAGGTTTTCTGCCGCTCAGGGTGGCCGGCCTTCCAGACCAGCCGGCCTCCTGGGGGATGAAGTTTACCACCCTCTGTTCTGATGAATGGCCCACTTTCTAGGGCGGCAAATGTTTGTTTTAAGAAAGCCTCTGCCCCCCTGTGTTGGAGGGGCCAGAAGAACTGTCTGTTGTTTTGTGCTGTGTTTATGATGATCTCATTTTAAGAGTTACTTTAAGTGTTTTGATTTGCTCAGTTATCTGGATTTTCCATAATATGTGTGTTTTATGTTTCAAAATAACACAGCTATGGCCATTTCAAATTATTGCGTGCTTATAATTACATCTGGGTTTTTTTTTTGACTTTTTATTATTTGGCATGCTCAATTTAAATGCACGTGCACACTTAAGAACAACATAAAAGGCCTGAGTATGTACTGACTAAAATATTTTGTTTTATCTTGATTTCTATGAAGCTTCACAAAAGATGATATTGTGTTTTTACCTAGGATCTAATAACATCACTTTTGTAATTCCTTTAAAAGTTTGTTTTTCCATATGTAATACCAACATATCTAGCAACCAGAAAGGAAAACTGATTTCTGAGAAATTCATTGGAATTTCTTCATTCTCCTGGTATGTATGCTAATTTCCTGTTTCCAGGTGTACTCCTGTTCTGTTACAATCTTGATAACTTAATTGGGATATAATGATTTTTAAGATGAGGTCTACTGTTATTGCCTCTTTTAAAGGGTAAACAACAGAAAACCATCAAGTATGAAAGAAAATATGTATGGTAGTTAGATGTGCAGGAGGTTTATGAGTTGGTTACTTAAAAAAAATGTTAAAATATGTGGTAAAGGTTTATGGAATGTTGTGAAGGCTTGTGGAATGTTAGGTTTATGAGAAGACTAAAAATTAGAGATGATGGTTAAAGGAAATGTCCTAAAACAAAAGATATTGAGCCTCAAAAATTAGAAATTAAGAATTAAGCTTCATGTATTTAAATGTATTTCAATTGTTTGTTTTGACTAAATAAGACAGCAGCCCTAACCGGGCCCTCATCTGCTCCCTGGGAAGTGGGTTGCCAGAGAGCAGGGTTCTGCTCAGCATCAGACCAACAGGAGGAACCGAGGCCCCGCCTCAGCTGCAGCTTAGAACAGACTCAAGGCCAACTAGGGAGTTTCTCTAAATCTTGGACTTTACGGTAAAAGAGACTGTGCTAGATCAACCTCTGCTCACCTTTTGGAACAGGTCTCTCCGGGAGGGGGAGGAAAAGGGCACCTGCAAAATGAGGGAGGGAATGTTTTAACCTCTGTATGAATGTGTGAGTGAATGTCGGCCTGAGGTGGGAAACCTGTAACACCTCTGTGCTCGAGTTTGTAGTCCCACGGCGAGATCCCTAAGATCTCTTAAAGCCACGGGATTCGATTGGGCCAGTTCTGCATTTCCATGGTGATAACATACGGTCTAGGGTGGGATCGGATTAGAATCCGATCGCAAGTCACGAAACAGCTGAACCCACTATGGCTAAGTTATCACCCATGACTCTGCAAAGAGTGTGGCCAGACTGGTACTTGAATGATCTCTCCTGGAGGGATTCCCAACCTTTGTCTGTCTGCGTCGTGTGGTGGGGATCAATGTGACTCTAGCTCTTGGTCTACGTAGTACAGTGGGGATCAATGTAACTTTAGCTTTTGTTAGTCAATGGAAGGGAATTCCTAAAAATGTTTGCCCTGAAGGAAACTGTTTCAAGTCTGAGACAATGACTATGCTGTTTAAATAGCATAGGGAATACAGGAAGCTTCAGGCATGTGTGGACCATGGACTCTCCCCTTTTAGTGTCATCGGGTGGGGCTCTGATGGCGTTGGGTGGAGTGCTGGCCTCCCCGGACCACACCACGGGCTGTGTCAGTGGATGTCTTTGCTGACAACACTGTGTATAGTGATTATCAGAACTCTGCTAAGCCACGCGTCCTTTCCTCAAGTCCAGGTTCACTAATTGAAGCCAAAAGAGAGAGATTTCCCCTTCCTGTGTCCAGGGACTATCTAGAAATTGTGAATGCTTAGTTCTACCAACCTAAAAGAGGGTCAAGTCATAGCATATTCTCAGACATGCCCTGTATACATCTTAGACAAGAGATGATCCCAGGAAGATCTTTAAATTATAATACCATCCAACTAGAAAGTTAAGAGGCTATAAACATTTGTACCAAAAGTACCAGCTAGTAACTCAGGAAAAGCTTTGCCTCTCAATGCCCTCAAGACTAAGGTGAAACAGACAGGAATTTCATTTAGCTTCCATGTCAGCCAAAGTCCTCACCTGTCGGGGGAAGTAAACTCTCATGTGGAGGACAACAGGGCTCTCATCTGTTGAGGGAAATAGGTCCCCATCATCTGTAAGGGAGAGGTTGGCACCATCAGGAAGCTTTCATTTCTGTCTTGGAGGTAGAATCCTTTGCTTCTGTTTGTCCTAGGACTTTACAGGTGACCTAGGACTTAGTATTAAAAAAAAAAAAAAAAAAAAAAGAGAGAAAAGAAAGAGAAAGAACCAGAAAGCAAAGAAATCAGAACTTGACATTTGCCTTAGGGGATAGGTTAAACAGGCACCCCAAGCAGATCAACCCAGGACCCCTCCCAACAGGGGAAAGGTGGAAAAAGATGCTTCGAATATGACCAGACTGGGCGCTTTGAGACTGTTGTGAGCACAGAAAGCTTTTATATGGCCTATGTCCCAAACATGGGAATTTCACTGGAGGAAAGATTGCCCCCTGAACCCCAGGGCCCAGGGGTCGAACACCCCGGTGGAGATCAATGTAATGGCCTGAAGCTTATAGCTTCTCTCCGATGGAAAAGGAGTTTGCCACTGATATCCAGCAAAAGGAAGCCCAAAAGTGCCAGGTTGAGCATCTCGTGAGAACCTTGGGTTTAACGTGCAAATGGGAAGCCTCTTTGTTTCTATGTTAATAGACAAGGGAGCACAAATTTCTAGTGCTCAACTGCCTTCCTAGGCTTTTGTCAACTTTTGATTTTACTAAAATGTTTAAGATCAAGAAAATGACAGGCTCATTGCACTCACAAGGTAACTACTGAGACATGCCTTAGTGCCCGAATATTCAAGGTTTAGGCTTAATAGAATAAAATATTTTAGCTCTGTTATAAAATTGGTTTTAGACGCACCAAAGGTATTAGAAGAGAAAATCATGGATTACAGAAAATGCCAGATAGCATGTAACAAAAGTCTGCAGTTTAAAGACCCTAAATGCCGCATCCTTATCCAACCATTCTGATGGAAAAGATTCCAACCTGATAAGATATTATTCCAAGGAAACATTTTCTGGAGAAAAGACATGGCTTTAAGAGAAATAAAAAATGTAAAAATTGTCAGGTCTTGGTGTTCCTTCCCAGTTCAGGCCTAAAGCCTGTTCCCTGGGGAAGGTCACTGTAACCCCATGGGCAGGTGCTAGGAATTTCTTGGTATGTCACAATAACGCCCAGGGACAGGTGCTAAACATTCTTTCCTAGGTAATTTACGTTTTGCCCCGGGCTGGCGTGAGCCCCCAGGCCGAGCCCGCCTGGACCCCTTCTGCCCCTGCCGCACCCCTCTCCACCCTGGCCACAGGGGTTTGGGCTCCGTGGTTGTTGACCTCCTCTACTAGAGAGATTAAGAAGACTGGAGTGGTGTTTGACGCCAGCTTGTTCCTGCTGCTTTCCTTGACAGTATTCAGCATCGTGAGTGTGAAAGTTTTTCCCATGTCCTAAAAGGTTGCCTAAAGTTAAACTCAGTGCTTGACAGAGAGAAAAAGCAATGGCAAACTTAAGAAGTAAACTAAGAAAAACAGCAAAACTCCAGGTGTAGCTCCAGAGCAGCTCCATTAGCTAATCAATGCTGGCTTTTCATTTAGATTAGAGAAATGGTGCTACATCCCTTTGGTCCCCCAAAAGAAAAAGACTTATGTTGCTTTATTTTTCAGAATAAAAAAGGAGGATAATTTAGATTGCTCTGTACAAAGAATCAGTTCGCATTGTTTTGGACAGGTTTTAAAATATGATCTACAGTAGCCAGAGGAAAAAGGTCTCCTTGGCTTTTACACCTTGTAAATGTGTTCTTTTACTAACCACGGCAAGACTGCTGAGCTTGTTTGGTTTATCTCATGTGCCTTCCCAATTACAATGGTCTAATCCTTGTGTAGATCTTGAAAGTTTAACCTATGTTTTGTCTCTTTTAGATGGACCTTAAAGTAATAGGGCCATCTATAAAAGACCTCTAGACCATCCCAGCATTTCATAGATGAGGATATCAGACTGCACTTATTTCCTTCGCCCTGAGTCAGCAGGAAGCAGCCAGATCGAATCATCGCCCCTTATCCCCAGAGCAGTCTGAATTCTCAAATAGGTTTATGGGAAAATGAGGCAGGATTAGAGCAGCAATGCTGGGATGGGTCTCTCAAGGTCTTTAAAATTCTGAAGAGACATCCCCTACTGCTGGAATCACCTGTAAGGAACACCCCTCCCAGAAATTTACCACAAGAACTGTAACTGACACTCCATGATTGGAGTGTGCCTAAAGAAAAGGGGGGAATGTGGAACCCAGGTTCCCGCTGTGAAGCCCAAGTTCCCGCCGGCGCAAAATTCAAATCTCCCGCCGGTGCCAACTCACTGCAGGCGTGCTGACCAGAGCCTGCCTGCTTATCTCACCCTTTGGACTTCTCCCCCTGGGCGTGCCGGGAACCGCCCAGGGCGAGGTTATCGGCTAGAACATCTGTGAACCGACTCAACTTCCCTGTGTGTAGTGGAAATTTTTACAGAATGTATTTGCTCAATGCAGTTGCTTTCCTATAAAAACCTTGCCCCAAATTCAGTCAGGGCCGTTCTCTTTTGCCTGAGCAGGGAGACGGTCCTGGCGCGCTAGATTAATAAAAAGCTTGCCTCTTGTCTTTACAGCAACTCGGTGGTCCTCGTGTCTCCTTCGGGGGTCTGGGTAAGGGGACCCAAAGGGAACCTCGGTTCCAACAACACCATTCCCTGAGAAGGAGAGTCATGGTTTAATTTTTTTTTTGAAAAGTATAAAACAAGCTGTTATAGCATGCACACATAAATTTGATGATCTCTGTTTTTAGATGAGGATGCAATGTGATCAAGCTTAGACTCATACCATTCTGACTTCCCTACCATGATGGACTAGGAACTGGGAACCAAATAAGCCCTTTCTCCTTTAAATTACTTTGGTCAGAGTCATAATATTTGTCAGAAAAACAGAATAGAAACTAAGACACTCCTTGATGAATATATATGCAAAATTAATCAATATAAACTTGCAAATGAAAATCAATAGTACATCAAAATTTCAGATACTAAGAAGCTCTTTATTAAAGTCAATTTCCTCTAGAGAAGTGCGCAAGAATTAACATTTGTAAGTCAATAAATGCAAATATATCACACATATAAATGAACACAGAGATTTGAATCACAAGATCGTCTCAATAAATGTACAGAAAGCTTTTTAACAAAACCTAATATCCCTCATGATAAAAGGCCTGAAGAGACTAGGAATAGAGGAACATACATCAAGAAAATAAGATACTATTGACAACAAACCTGTAACTAACACCATAATAATGAGGAAAATTCAAAACATTTCCACTGAAATTGGGATCAACACCAAGATATCTGCATTCTGCATTCTTTTTCTTTCATTTCTTTTTTCATATTTATTTTATTTTTATTTATTTATAAACTGGGTTTATGTCATTACCCTGACCACTTCCCTAACCAACTCCCTCCTCTCCCCTCTCCATCCGTACACCCGTCCTCCACCCTCTCTTCTTTCATCAATATTGCCCTGTCCCACCCCACCCCACTCCTGATTTTCTGCATGTGTGTATCACAGGACTCACCTTGGAGTGCTTGTGTTGGCATACGACTCTTTTCTGTTGAACTTTACATGGCTCTGCTATTCAGTGGGCAAAGTCATAAGTGAGGAGATTCCTCTTCCCTTGTCCAGCACCTGCACCTGAGACACTCTCAATTGTTTGGACTAAGATCCTAGTTTGTCCTGGAGGAAATGTTAATAAGTAGGCCACTGTGTACACATAGTGCTAACATGTCTTATCACAGTGACTGTGGGGGTTGCTAGGCCCAGAAGCCTGCAGTCTGAATGATACATTAGCAACTGAACAGGCCATTGAGTGACTCCTCCCTTGGGTGGTTGAGTTTGCCTCTTGTCTGCAAGACAATGATAGGCTGAATTCCCTCCTTGGAAGTTGAGAAAACTCCCAGGTCCTTTGGAACGCTTTTGTCTCTCTAAGAAACTGGCTGGACTGTTCCTCCCCCAACAGTTCTGTCCTGCTTACCTGTGAGATGTTAATGCATGCGCCAAGTAACTCTGTTTTGGGGCTTACATACGTTGTCCATTCTCTTCTGGCAACAAGGTGACATGCCTGTTTACTCTACCTGGCGACATCATGTCTGGTCCCACAGCAGCTAGATGTCACTCCTGACTTCTCTTTGTTAACTAGAATGCATATGTTTTACATAATCCTGTAAAGAATTTGGTTCTGCTCCTCTTTGATGTTTTCCTGAATTTGGCCCTGTTTCTTGATTATAAAACCCCTGTAATGTTACAATAAAGTTGGCTTGGATGATAAGGGACATCCAAGACCCCCTCTGACCCAAGCCTGAAACTTTTAATTCCTACCGCTCCCACTTCAGATTCCCAGGTTTGTAGGTTCAGGTTCGGGTTCCTGCTGGTTCATGGGCCGGGACAAGTGACCTTTTGGGTACACCAACCCTTATTGTGACTAGAGTGTGACTGGAGTCCCTCAGCACACCTTTAGATGCTTACTATCTTATCATCCCCTATTCTGCAAAGTTTACTGAGCCTTGGTCTGAGATAAGATTTTGATGGACTGATAAAAGCTGAATATGCCAGGTTTGCAATTACTCTGTACTCTGGCCTGATGCGGTTTTCTGCCCATTAGTCTTTCATTGTAATAGGGTGCAATATGTTTGAGTTCTGAGAATGAGTTCTTATTTAAGGGTTAAAAAATAGTGTTATATGCCTAGGATTGAGATCACTGGCTCATGTTGTAGTTTAATTTTTATATTTTTTGAGAAATGTCCACACGGATGTCTATAGCATATACAAGTTTCTGCTCCCACCAACTGTGAATACAGGTTCCTCTTCCCCATAACCTCACCAACATTTCTTGTCCTTTGTGGTTTTGGTGGCCATCTGACATGCATGTGATGGATTCTCAGAGTTCTTTTCATTTTCAATTCTTTGATGATTAGTGATGATGAACAGTTCAACAAAATTTGTGCTCTCCATTTGTGTTCTTTCCTTTGAGAATTCTCTGTTCAATTCTGTAAACCAGTTGCCTGCCCAGGATGCTCACGGTCCAGGGAGGACACATTGCTTCTCAGGTAAATCCCACCAGCCCCCAAGTCACCTCCTCATCCAGTTCCTCCCACCAGCCAGCCTGAGCAGCACCCAGGCTGCCCCGGGATAGGGTGGGCCACTGGGCCACACCCCAGGTACCAGGGAAGTGCTCCATGATCAACATCAACCCCTCTGCCCTTTCAGCCTGACAGGATGCTCAGGGTCCATGGAGGACACACTGCTCCTCAGAATTCAACAGAGTCCAAAGGAAACCCAATCAAAGCTCTATGGGACAAAGAGCTTCTGTTCAGATAAAGAGACTGTAACCTGAGCAAAAAGACAACCCACAGAATGGGAGAAAATCTTCACTAACCACATATCTGATACAGCTCTATTATCCAGAGTGTACAAAGAACTTAGAAAACTAAACACCAAGGAAACAACTGGCCCAATTAAAAATGGGCCTTAGAACTTAAAAGAAACTTTCCCAGGGACAAAATTAAAATGTCTAACAAATACCTTAAAAAATGCTCCACATCTTTAGCCATCAGGAAGATGCAAATCAAAACTTTCCTGAGACATCATCTCATCCCAGTGAGGATGGCAAAAATCCACAATACAAGCAACAACAAATGCTGGAGAGGCTGTGGAGAGAGGGGAACTCTCCCACATTGCTGGTGGGAATGCAGGTTCATACAACCACTCTGGCAAGCAGTTTGGCGATTCTTAACAAAGTTAAAGATTGAAATGCCATATGATCCTGCTATTCCACTTTTGGGAATAACCCCAACAGCAAAAATTCACCTTGATAGCACAAGCACAAGCACAACATAGCAGCACTGTTTACAATAGCAAAGTCATGGAATCAACCCAAATGTCCAACAGTTGACGAATAGATAAGGAAAAGGTGGTACATCTATACAATGGAGTACTACTCAGCCATCAAAAATGATGAATTACTGGAATTTGCCGGAAATGGATGTCATTAGAGACAATTATATTGAGTGAAGTATCCCAGTCCCAGAAAATTAAGTGCCGTATGTACTCCCTAATAGGTAGCTCCTAGTACCAAACCCACCCAGCCCACCTACAGACACTCGACGATAAATCTCTGTAATACAGTAATTGCAAGGAGTATGAACAGACAGGATGGGGTAGGAGGGCCACACCAGAAACAAGGAGAGAGGGGACCATGTAACAGCAGAGAAAATAAGCCTTCATCAAGGACTGCAAGTAAGCAATGAGACACCTGGTTAAGTTCACAGACTTTCCTTCCTGATCATTTACAACTGAGGGGGTATGATCTCACCAGAAGGGGAGGGCATATAGTCTGGCAGATAACAAGTAACCATTTTGCAAATGGGTGATTGACCCCCTCCCTCACTGTGGTTTCCTACTTTTATTGCATCTACCTTTGAATATACTCTTATAACAAGACTCTAGTTTAACAGTTTTTTATCTCTGGCCAGGGGGTGACATCCAATACCCTTCAGGATGGAGTGAAGAGCATTGCAGGAGCAGCAAAACCGCAAAAGAAAATCAACAAACCATAATCCAGAACTTCAGAGTTATGCCTATATCTTAAAGTGTACTTTCTGCATATTCCTGGGGAAGATTCAGAATTTCAGGTCTTACAAGTGACTTTAACTGTTCAGACTTATGGTACATGTTTTGTTCCACTGAGCTTCACACTTGTTTTTGAAAGCATCTTACTGTTTATATATAACTATAGTTATACAGTATAATTTCAAATGAAATACTGTGATTCCTCCAGCATTTATTCTTTTTGATTGGGGTTGCCTTGACTATCTGAGATGTTTTGTGTTATGTGAATTTTAAGTTTTGTTCTATTTCTTACAGGTTAATTGCAAAACAGACATGGGCAACTAGGAAATTTGACTTTCAATTCACTTAGTCACATGAATATCAAATTTCAAGATACTTGGGCAGTTTTATATATATATACACACACACATAGCAGTTTGTCTTTTTAAGCATATATTTATTCTCTGATAGTTTCATAAATGAAAACAATTAATTTATGTCATTTCACTCCATATTATCACATCCCTTTCTTTCATTGAAAACTTTCTTCTTTCCAACTAGTCTCCCTCCTACTTTCCTGTCTTTGTGCATGTGTTTGTGAGGTGCATCTGAGTTACTTACATTATAGTATGACTGGTCAATTATTGGAGCATGGATGATATACCGGTGATTATGCCATTGAGGAAAGTAGCTCTCCTTCCACATCAAGCACTAGCCCTCAGGAGTCCAAATCTTAGGCAGGTAGAAATAGACTGAATTGCAGTAAATTCGTGGGTGCATCAGCCTGTCATGTCCAGAAGATACTGTCTGGCAGCATCCCTCCTCCCTCTGGCTCTTACATTCTTACTGTTCCCTTTCCTGCAGTGTTCCCTGAGCCTTGGGGTTCAGAGGGCGATTTAAATTTCCTGTTTATAAAGAGTCAAGGAATCCACAGTCACTTTTCTCTGCACTTTGGCAAGAAACTTACTATTTACCTCGTTCAATAATTTTATAATTTAAAATTCAATAAGTTAAAAAATGATCAACTTCAAAAACACTAAAAAATAACATCTGTCATCTCAAAAGCCCCTTGAAAAGTCAACAAAATCTCTTTAGATACTGTGCACATGCCCCAAGTCTCCTCACACCAAAACCTCTGAACTTCTACTCCTTCCTCTTCCTTCAATCCCTGATTTCATTTTCCCTATACCTTCCTTGGATTTTAGTTGGGCATATATACACAATAACTCTTTACTTTTCTCTTTCCCCTCCATGAACAACAAAGCCAGGGACCTCCCTAATAAACTCCTTAAAACTGCATTCAATGTTGTCCAAAACTTTATACTTTAAAATTTTTAGCTTCTATTCAGGTACACACAGAAAAATGATTCTGTAGAGTTTTCTTTTCTTCTCCTGCAACTTCTCAGTTTTAGCACACTTAAGGGAATAAAAGTGGGCCTCTCCATTTTGATGTTTAAATGAATAGGGCAGAAAAACTCAGAACTCTAAGTGTGACTCACACTTTCTTCAACTATACATTATCTACCCTGAAGTATAAGTTAGAAGAATTCACTGAACCATTAATCATCAGCAACCACAGTGTTTCACAGAGAAATAGCATTTATCTTGCTTCACAAAGCTTAAAGCAGATCAGCTATTAACAATACATTCTGCAGACTTACTGTTGTGTCTAAACACCTTCAGTCAGGGAGAGAAAAAAAGAGCACTTTTCCCAAAAGCTGTAAGGATGTGTAGTCATTGACTGTGTTCAAAAGTATCTTTCCCTTTCTGTGTGAGACAGGAGTCACTGCCTATTCTTGAATACCATTTTTGCTTTTAGATGAATTCAGAGCAGTTTTACAATTGAGAAACAGGCAACTTAATCTGTATTCAAAACAGAAAGCACAGCAGTTTATTCCTAATTTTAAAATATTTTCATTCCTCACACAAAGTTCCCATCATTTTGCTTCACTGCTTTTCCCTGAAAGCAAACGTGTTCTGCTTATTGCATATTTATCGATTCCTCTAACTACAACTTTTTTTTACTTTACCATTCCTTTCTATGACAATATTCTCCATTTTTGCGCATCACTTTTCCTTGTTCCTGAATTGCAGAGGTGAAAAAAATTAAATAATGCCGTGAATTTAAACACATCTATTGCCATGAGAATGGAAGCCACTAAGTGAGAACTACTTGTAACTGCAACATTTACAGAACAGTTACAAAACCTAGAAACTTTAACTCAGTAAACAGGAATTAGAGTAGATGTAGTTACAGAAAAAAAAATTTTTTTTTTATTGGGAGGACACTGGCAAGCTAGGAGAGCTCAGGAACTGCAGGAGATGCAGCTTCAGCCTATTACCTGACAAGTAGCTATTTTCCAAAGGAGCCTGTGAAAACAATTTGTAGCTGCATGGACTACAAGAAGACAGTCATATTATCACCTGTGGAGTTTCCTTGCTAGTTCCCTGAAACCCTAGTGATGAGGCTAGATAAACAAGGTGCTACCTTTCAATTTAGCAAACCACTGCCAAATTTCCATACCCTTGACACTACAAAATTCTGAGCAATGTGCAAGTCCAGTGGGTTTTAACCATTTAATAAATAAGCAAAACCAAAACTACGCTAAATACTTGGTTCTATGGAAAGAAAGCTATAGCTATATTCTTCCTTTAAGATCTACTAGTCTTCTTATGAATTATAAGCAATGTTGTTTCTCCTTTGAGCTAGAAAGATTGGAGATTATTGTTCTCTACTTACTTTAAGAAAAAAGTTAACAGGAGAAAACAATCACACTGGATTTCTGATTTCATGAACAAGAATTGAGAGCAAGGTATATCATAAGCAGAGATGATTGTGACATAAGTACAACGTAGCTGACTAAAGCTGAAATTTTACCCCAATACCATGGAATGACTTGTCTGAAGAGCATATGGAAGGAACTACTCTCAGTACACCCTAAGGAAGGAACAACTTGGGAACAAATGAAGTCTATTGAGCCTGGCACAGTCTCAAGTATTCTCAGGCAACAACTGTGGAGCAAAAAAGTCAGACTCAATGGCAGGGAAGACGCAAAACAGCAAAAGTAATACAAACAGGCATGTGCCATCCGTACAACCTCAGAGGCTCAGGCACTGAAATCACCAATACACAGAAAACAAAGTTATGGCTAACAGATGGTTAGTGTCAGAGTGGAAACTCCCATAGAAAACTGAGTTCCACACATATACAGGTTTACCATTCTAATTAGATCAAATTAACTATCTGCAGAGCCTACTTCACAGTACAGCAGAGAAGGTGAAGAAAACCACAATCATCCTAGCAAAGAGGAAATAATGTCTGGTGATATTTTCTATTTCACTTTATTTCTTTTTTAAAATTTTATTTGTTTAATTGAGAGAAGGGGGGCACATGCATACATTCCACAGAGCATGGGTAGAAGTCAGAAGACAACTTTCAGATGTCATTTTTCTCCTTCTACCATTTGAGTTTCCAGAGATCAAATGGGTCATCAGGTTTGTGAGCTGCTACTTTACCTAAAGAACTATTTCACCAATCTTCACTTTGTTTCTTATTTTGCTATATTTTATACTTTTTCATATCTATTATTTATTTTAGCTTTCATATTTCTTTAATATAATTGTATGAATGTCCATTCTTTTACTTTTTTTCCCTACTGTTTCTACTACCTCAGACCCATATTTTTTTTCATTCATACTTTACTCCCACTTTTCTCATTCCCTATCCTCTCTTCTTTCTTCCTTGTTCTTGTTGTTCATGTTACTGCTGCTGTTGTTTTGCATTTTCTTAGCTTAGATTTATATTTTGGCTTTTTAAACAGGGTTTCATATGCAAATCAAAACCTCCCTGAGATATCATCTCACCCCAGTCAGGATGGCAAAAATCCAAAATACAAACAACACCAAATGCTGGAGAGGATGTGGAGAGAAAGGAACTCTCCTACATTGCTGGTGGGAATGCAGGCTTATACAACCACTCTGGCAAGCCGTATCTCAATTCTTAAAAAAGTTAAAGATTGAAATGCCATAGGACCCTGCTATTCCACTTTTGGGAATAATCCCCCATACAGCAGAAATTCACTATGGTGACACAAGCACAACCATGTTCATAGCAGCATTGTTTACAATAGCAAAGATATGGAATCAACCCAAATATCCAACAGTTGACAAGAGGATAAGGAAAATGTGGTACATTTATACAATGGAATACTATTCAGCCATCAAAAATGATGAATTAATGAAATTTGCCAGGAAATGGATGGAATTAGAAAAAAATTATATTAAGTGAAGTATCTCAGATACAGAAAATTAAGTGCCATATGTATTCCCTAATAGGTGGATCCTATTAACAAACCCACTTAGGGACACACTCAAAGATAAATCTTTGTAATACCTACAGTAATTGCAAAGATTATAAGCAAAGAGGAAAGGAGAAGGAGGGCCCCGCCAGAAACAAGGAGAGAGGGGATCATGCTACAGCAGAGAAAATGGGCCACCATCAAGGACTGCACAGGGCGATATCCAATACCCATCAGGATGGAGCCAAGGGTGGTTCAGGAACAGCAAAACTGAAAAAAAAAAATCAACAAACCCTAATTCGGAAAATCAGAGACCCTACATCAACCACCTGGAACCAGACCAGCCTAATCTCTCCCTATCCTAAAACTCAGTGAAATTTGCAGAAGAGGGTGTGGTAAGATTGTAAGAACCTAAAGATGGGGAGGAGCAGCAATATGCAAGATACTCCACACAAGTTAGGGCCAAAGCAATTATAATAGGACTCTGCATGATCTGCGCAATGACCAACATATCATTGACCCTTCAAAGTCTAGCATGAACTCAAGACACTAGGATCCTTAGAAGCAAGGGATTAACAGTCACAATAGTGTTCCTATACTTCAGGGGAACACAAGAAAGAGTTCTAGGAAATGCCACTGCGTCCTTTCGCCTCATCAGAGAGGATGACTCAGAGGAAAGTTTGATATACACATTAAAGGATGCTTCAGAGATGGAAGGAGGGGGCACTGGGAGAAAGGGAGGGAGGGGGGAAAGGAAGAGGAAAAGGGGGCAGGGAGGTGCAGAGAGGGGTGGAGGGAGGGAGGGGACAGGGACACCTATTATGTTTGTATGAGCAGAAAAATGAATAAAAAAAATAATTAAAATGTCATACACCACAATCAAATTGGATTCATTCCAGAAATGGTTTAACATATATACATCATGAGACTTAAAGGCAAAAACCATATAATCATCTCAATAGATTCTGAAAAAGCTTTTGGGAAAATTCTGCATCTTTTTATGACTAAATTTCTGGAAAAAACAGAAATGGAAAGGACATATCGCAAACTTATCAAAATAACAACTGACTTTTCAGCCTAGTTAAAGCAAAAGAGTTGAAGAGAGACAGTACAAGTTATCAGTGAACACAAATGCCAACCCAGGATATTATGTCCATCAAACCTGTCAGTCATAATGGAATGTGAAAGAAAAATATTCTGTGAAAGGAACAAATTAAAAGATTATATGGCCACTAGGTCAGAGATCCAGGCAGAAGGAAGTAAATACCAGCACAAAAGCTGAATGAGGGACTAAAAGTGAAAAGAACACAAGATAAAGAAATGTAGGAACCATTAAAAATCTTTTGATAATAACTTTAAATGTCAATGGGCTAAAATCCCCAATCAAGAGATACAGTCTTAAAAATTCAATCAAACATCATGACCCATTAGTTCTCTGACTCCAAGAAACATACCTTCCCATAAAAATAGACACTTTCTCAGGGTGAAAGGATGAGAAAAGGTACCCCAAGCAAATGGAAAGAAGAAACAAGAAGTCATTGCCATTTTAATGCCAGAAAAATGACTTCAAACTAAAAAGAACCATAAGAGAGACAAATAAATCCTATGTCCTAGTTGAGGAAACATTCCAGAAGGAGGATTTTGCAATCCTAAACATATATGCACCAAACACAAGATCACCCAGTTCATCAAACAAATATCACAGGAAACAGAACAAGTAATCAACCAAAACATAATGATAGTAGGAGACTTCAATAACACACTCACCCCATTGAACAGGTCAATGGGTCAAAAACTAAGCAGAGATACATTAGAGTTAAATAAAATCATAAATCAAATAGATTTTACAGATATCTGCAGAATATTTCAACTAAATACTAAAGAATATACATTCATGTCATGAAATATTCTCAAAAACAGACCATATGCTAGGACACAAATCAAGCCTCCATAAATACAGAAAAATTGAAATCATTCCCTGCATATTATCTGACTATCATGAAATAAAGGTAAACATCTGTTACAAAGGAAATAACAGAAACCACACAAACTCATGGAAGCTATATAGCACATTTTTTGAATGAGGAATTGGTTGAAAAAGAAATAAAACAAGAAATTAAAACCTTCCTTGAAGTCAATGAAAATGAAGACACAATCTACCAAAATCCATTGGATACATTGAAAACACTTTTTTTTTCATACTATAAATTCTTTTTTTATTATTAATACATTTTTATTATTAATTCAGCTCATACAAATTAATAGGTACACCAGTTCCCTCCCTCCCTCCTCCTTCCCCCAGTCCCCCTGCTCCCCCTCCCCACCCCCCTCTCTCCCCATCCCCCAGTGCCTCCCGCCCCAATTCCCAGAGAGTCCTTTCTTGTGTATGCCTGATTTTCATCTGGGCCCTCCTCTCCGATGACATACAAGGACCCAGTGGCCTTTCCCTGAACCCTTTCCCATGTTCCCCTTAGGTATAGGAACACTGCTGTGGCTGACAATACTTTGCCTCCAAGGATCTTGGTGTCTTTAGCAGATGCTAGACTTTGTGAGGTCAATAGTGTGTTGGACAATGCGCAGGGCATGCAAAGTCCAATTAAGATTGCTTCAGCCCTAACTAGTATGGAGTATCTTACATATCATTGCTCCTCCCATCCTTTTTCTCTTACACTCTTACTGTCGCCTCTTCCGCAAATTTCCCTGAGCTTCAAGATGGGGAGAGATTAAGCTGGCCTAGTTCTAGGTGGTTTATATAGAGTCTCTGAAGTTCTGGATTGTGGTTTGTTGATTTTCTTTTGCAGTTTTGCTGCTCCTGCAATGCCCTTCACTCCATCCTGGTGGGCATTGTATGTTACCCCCTGGCCAGAGACAAAAAGCTGTTAAACTAGAGTCTTGTGATAAAAGCACATTCAAAGATATATGTAATAAAAGTGGGAAACCACAGTGAGGGAGGGGTCTATCACCCATTTGCTAAATGGTTACTTTTTATTTGCCTGACTATATGCCCTCCTCTTGGGTGAGATAATACCACCTCAGTAGTAAATAATCAGGAACAAAAGTCTGTGAACTTAATCAGATGTCTCATTACTTATTTGGGTCCTTGATGGAGGCCTATTTTCTCTGCTGTAACATGGTCCCTTCTCTCCTTGTTTCTGGTATGGCCCTCCTACCCCATCCCTCCTGTTCATAATCCTTGCAATTACTGTCTCTAGGTGGGCTGGGTGGGTTTGGTACTAGGAGCCATCTATTAGGGAGTACATACGGCACTTAATTTTCTGGGTCTGGGATACTTCACTTAATATAATTGTTTCTAATGACATCCATTTCCCGGCAAATTCCAGTAATTCATCATTTTTGATGGCTGAGCAGTACTCCATTGTATAGATGTACCGCCTTTTCCTTATCCACTCGTCAACTGTTGGACATTTGGGCTGATTCCATGACTTTGCTATTGTAAACAGTGCTGCTATGAACATGGTCGTGCTTGTGCTATCGAGGTGAACCTCTGCTGTATGGGGGGTTATTCCCAAAAGTGGAATAGCAGGGTCATATGGCATTTCAATCTTTAATTTCTTTAAGAATATCCAGACGGCTCGCCAGAGTCTCCACCAGCAATGTAGGAGAGTTCCCCTCTCTCCACATACTCTCTAGCATTTGGTGTTGTTTGTATTGTGGATTTTTGCCATCCTGACCGGGGTGAGATGATATCTCAGGGAAGTTTTGATTTGCATTTCCCTAATGGCTAAGGAAGTGGAGCATTTTTTAAGATATTTGTTAGACAATTTAATTTCATCCCTGGTAAAGTTTCTTTTAAGTTCCAGGGCCCATTTTTTAATTGGGCCATTGGTTTCCTTGGTGTTTAGTTTTCTAAGTTCTTTGTGCATTCTGGAGAGCAGAGTTCTATCAGATGTGTGGTTAGTGAAGATTTTCTCCCATTCTGTGGGTTGGCTTTGAGCTCGCATTACAATCTCTTTATCTAAACAGAAGCTCTTTAATTTCATAAGATCCCAACTGTTGAGAGTTGGTAGCAGTGACTGTGCCATTGGATGTCTGTCTAGGAACTGTTGGGCTAGCCCAATCAGCTCGAGGGAGTTCCCTATCCTTTCAACTATGGTTTTTATAGTCTCTGGCCTGATATCAAGGTCCTTGATCCATTTGGAATTAAGTCTTGTACATGGTGACAAGTATGGGTCCAGCTTTAATCTTCTGCATGTGGAGATCCAGTTTTGCCAGCACCATTTGTTGAAGATGCTGTTCTTTTTCCATTGGATTCTTTGGACCCCTTTGTCAAAGACCAAATGGCTGTAACTTTGTGGGCTTATATCTGGGTCTTCAATCCTTACCCATTGATTTGTGTGTCTATTTTGGAGCCAGTACCAGGCTGTCTTTATAACTATGGATTTATAGCATAGACTTAGGTTTAGTATGGCAATACTCCAGCAGTGTTTTTGTTACTCAGGATTCTTTTTGCTATCTTGGGTCTTTTGTGCCTCCATCTGAACTTTGAGATTGTTTGGTCAACTTCTTTGAAGAATTGCTTTGGGATTTTGATTGGTATAGCATTGAATCTGTATATTGCCTTTGGTAGGATGGTCATTTTTACAATGTTGATTCTGCCAATCCAGGAACAAGGGAGGTCTTTCCAAGTTCTGGTGTCTTCTGCTATTTCTTTCTTTAGCGTTTTAAAGTTTTCATTGTAAAGGTCTTTTACCTCCTTGGTTAGGTTTATACCAAGGTATTTCATTTTTTTAGGGGCTATAGTAAATGGGATTGTTTCTCTCAAGGCATTTTCACTTCTTTCATTTTGGGCACATAGGAAGGCCACTGATTTTTGCACATTTATTTTGTATCCTGCCACCCTGCTGAACTTCTCAATTAGTTCCACGAGCTTCCTGGTGGAGTTTTTGGGATCACTCAGGTATAAGATCATGTCATCTGCAAATAGGGATAGCTTGACTTCTTCCTTGCCAATTTGAATCCCTCTTATGTCCCTTTCTTGTCTTATGGCTTCAGCTAAGATTTCAAGTACAATATTGAATAGAAGTGGTGAGAGTGGGCAGCCTTGTCTAGTTCTTGATCAAAGTCGGAATGCTTCCAATTGTTCCCCATTGAGCATAATCCTTGCTGTGGGCTTGTTGTATATAGCTTTTATTATATTGATTAAGGTTCCTTCCATTTCTATTGTGTCTAGCTTTGTGATCATAAAAGGCTGTTGGATCTTGTCAAAAGCTTTTTCTGCATCTATCGAGAGTATCATGTGGTCTTGGACTTTGGACTGGTTTACATGATGAATTACATTTATTGATTTGCGTATGTTGAACCAAACTTGTGTGCCGTGGATGAAGCCTACTTGGTCCCCGTGAATGATCTTTTTGATATGTTTTTTAATCCGGTTTGATAAGACTTTGTTGAGAATCTTTGCATCTGTGTTCATCAGAGAGATCGGCCTATAGTTTTCTTTTTTAAGTGAATCATTATTAGGTTTTGGGATTAAGATGATATTAGCTTCATAGAAGGAATTTGGTAGTGTTCCTTCCTTTGCTATTTGATGGAACAGTTTAAGGAGTATTGGTATAATTAACTCCTTAAATGTCTGGTAGAACTCTGTGCTGAATCCATGTGGTCCAGGACATTTTTTGGTGGGAAGATTCAAGATTACTTCCTCAATTTCCTTATATGTTATAGGACTATTTAAATAATTCACAACTTCCTGATTCAATTTAGGTAGTTGTGTTTACCCAGAAATTCATCCATCTCTTTTGTGTTGTCAAACTTCACTGAGTATAAGTTTTTGAAATATGATGTTATAATTCTCTGGATTTCTTGGGTATCAGTAGTGATAACTCCATATTCATTTCTGATTTTGTTAATTTGGGCTTTCTCTCTCCTGCTTTTGGTTAATTTAGCTAGGGGTGTATCAATCTTATTGATTTTTTTAAAGAACCAGATTTTTGACTGGTTGATTTTTTCTATCATTTTCTTAATCTCGATTTCAGATATTTCTCCCCTTAGTTTGCTAATCTCCTCTCTTCTACTACTTTTGGGATCAGATTGCTCTAGTTTCTCTAAAGCTTTAAGCTGGATTGTTAAGTTGTTTATTTCTGATGTTTCCATTTTTTTGATGTAGGCATTAAGAGCTTAGAACTTACCTCTTAGAACAGCTTTCATTGTGTCCCAGAGATTTTGGTAAGTTGTATGTTCGTTATCATTCACTTTCAGGAAATCTTGAATTTCCTTTTTAATTTCTTCTTGAATCCAGTTCTCATTCAGCATCATATTGTTAAGTTTCCAGGAGTTAGTGTATTTTCTCTTGTTTGATGTGTTGTGGATGTCCAGCTTTAGGCCGTGGTGGTCTGATAGGGCACAGGTTAGAATTTCAATTTTCCTGTATATGTGTAGATTCGTTTTGTGGCCCAATATGTGATCTATTTTGGAGAAAGTTCTGTGTGCTGCTGAGAAAAATGTGTATTCTTTGGTGCGTGGGTGAAAAGTTCATTAGAGATCTGTAAGGTCAATTTCTTCCCCAAGAATTATCGTTTGGAGGTTGATTTCTTGCTTTAGACGCTGTAGGGTTTTCTTAATGAATGTGGAGTGGCCCGTATTGGGTGCATATATGTTCAGTATTGTGAAGTTTTCCTGGTGAATTGTACCTGTGACTAAAATGTAGTATCCATCCGTGTCTCTTATAATTTTCTTTGGTTTGAAGTCCACTTTGTCTGATAGCATAATGGCTACCCCTGCCTGTTTTCTGCTTCCATTAGCTTGTAGAATTGTTGAGCAGCCTTTTCTTTTTAAAGCATGCCTATCTTTTGTGGTGAGATGGGTTTCCTGCAGGCAGCAGATTGATGGATTGTGATTTTTAATCCAAGTTTGTAATCTGTGTCTCTTGATCGGTGAATTAATTCCATTAACATTTAGTGTTATAATGGAGAAACTATTTTTAATTCCAGACATTTATTATGTTTAGTAGTTTTTATAAGTATATTGCTTCGCTTTTAATGGTGTTTTCCTGGATATGCCTGTTTTTTTCTTCATGCTTGAGTATCATTTCTAGCATTTTTTGAAGGCCTGGTTTGGTGGACATGTATCCCTTCAAGTTGTCTTTGTGCTAGAAAATTTTTCTTTCTCCCTCAATCATGACTGATAGTTTTGCAGGGTAAATCAGCCTGGGTTGACATTTTTGCTCATTCAATACTTGAAGTATGTCTCTCCAAGCTCTTCTTGCTTTTACTGTTTTGACTGAGAAGTCATTTGTTATTTTAATAGGTTTACCTTTAAAAGTGACTTGTTTTTTCTCCCTTGAAGCTCTCAGCACCAGTTCTTTATCTTGAGTGTGGTGTGTTTTAACTATTATTTGCCGTGGTGAGCTTCTGTTTTGGTCGTATCTGTTTGGGGTGCAGAATGCCTCTTATATATGGATGGGCCTCTCTTTTTTTAGATGAGGAAAGTTTTCCTTGATGATCGTTTGAAAAATTTCCTCAGGGATGGTATTTTGAGATTCTTGCTCTGGTATTCCATGAATACGCATGTTAGGCTTCTTCAGGGTGTCCCATATCTCTTGGATATTTCTCTCAAGTATCTTTTTGGCTTTAACAACCTCTTCCATTGAGCTGGTTAGTACTCCCACTTTATCTTCGAGGTCTGAAATTCTGTTTTCTGCTTCCTTAGTTCTGTTGATAAGACTCTCTGTGGCGTTCTGGGTTGAAGATAACCTGTCTTGTAGCTCAGTTTTAAACTCTGCTTGAGTCTGTTTTAACTGCTGTATGCCAGTTTTTGTTTCTTGCACTGTTTTTCTCAACTCCTCCAAGTTTCTGTTGTGTTCCTCTTCAAAGCGATTGATTCGATTATGTAATTCCTCCCAGATTTCCTATTTCATAGTATTGAACATGGTAATGATCATATTTTGAAAGTCGTTTTCCTGGGTCAGGCTTTCTTGGCCTTTTTCCGCGCGTTTGTTCTGTTTGAAGTCTAACATTATGGGATTAAATTTCTTCAGTGGGAAATTTGTTTACTTGAGTGTTGCTTCTCATGGATTTGCACTTTGACTTTGGCATTGTCGTTTTAACTCTTAAGATCTTTCAATTTCACTAAACTGAATTATTTGGCCTGGGGTTCTGGGGGTGGGCAGGGACAGAGCTTACCTAGGTCACGGGTAAGGCCCGGCTGGACTGCATGCTCGTCTGGACAAGCAGAGCGGGGTGGGGAATGGGAGGATGGGGGCGTCAGCATGGAGCTATTTAACCCGAGGGCAGTTGGGGCGGGGCCCATCGCAGGGGGAGGTCCTCCTCGTCCCTGGCCCTGCGCACGGCTCTGGCCGGATGGGGGGAGTTGGAGCCGGGTCCCTTTGGGCCAACCTGGGGTTCTGGTGGGCGGGCGCGGGCGGAGCTTACCTAGGTCGCCGGGTGAGGCCCGGCTGGACTGCGTGCGTGTGTCCCGACAGGCAGAGCAGGGTGGGGTGAAGGGGGAAAACACTCTTAAGAAGAAAGTTTACAGCATTAAATGCCTACATCACTAAAGAGAAATATCCCAAATAAATGGCTTAATGTTGGACCTGAAAGCTTTAGAAAGAAAAAGAATAAAAGATAGCAAACAGAAAGAAGTATCCAAAATCCAGGCATAAATCAATAAATTGAAAAGGTAAAAGACAACACAAAACATACAACAAAACAAAGAGCTAGTGTTTTGAAAAGATAAACAAGATTGGCCTTTAGCCACACTAATCAAAACAAGAAGATAGAATACTCAAATCAATAAAACCTGAAATTAAAAGGGGAAATCACAACAGATACTGGAGAAATCCAGAGAATAATAAGGACATACTTTAAAAATGTGTATTCCCTTAAAGGAAATGGATGAATTCCATTCCACATATGACTTACTAAAATTGACTTAAGATGAAATACATACTTTAAACAGACAATAACAATTTATGACATTAAAATACTAATTACAAAGCTCCTAATTTTAAAAAGTCCAGGATAAGATAAATTCTGTAAAGAACTCTACCAAACATTCATAGAAGGACTAATACCACTACTCCTCAAATCATTCTATAAAATAGAAAAAATAAATGCTAACAATCTCTTTCTACAAAGCCAGTATTACTCTGATTCCAAATACAAACTAAAATATATCAAACAAAGAATTATAGGATAATCTCACTAATGAACACAGATGAAAAATCTTCAATAAAATACTTGCAATCTGAATGCCAAAACATATCCAAAATCATGTGATCCTCTCAATAGATACAGAAAAGGACTTTGACAAAATTCAACATCCCTTCATGATAAAAGCTTTGGAGAAAACAGGAATGTGGGGGAACATATCTCAATATAATAAAGGCTATATATGGGAATGAGAAGATGGGATATTGGAGGGGTAGAGTAACTTAAAGAGCAATCCTAAGATTGGGGGATATAACCCCATAAGAACCTCCTACACTATTAGTATGATCAAAAAAACATTTTAAAAAGGAACAAGAATAGACAGTCCCTATGCAGAGGAGCTGGTCCACTTAGAACCCAGTGATAATTAAAACTACACTAAAAGTAGCAGGATTGTGGCAATTCCTCATAAATGATTGGTCAGAGAGGGTGCAATGTCCCTCCAAACATTATAGACGCTTGCCATTTCTCTTGGTTGCCCTCAAAAAACTGACAGAAGATCCTACTACAGAAGATACAATACATATGGATCACAAAACATGGGCAAAATACACCAGCTGGAACTGGTTGACAGCTTCCTCCTTGCTGGACAGTCTACACAGTACCAAGGAAAACAGTAGAAGCTACTGGGAAGAAAAATAATCAAAGGTCTCATCAACATGTAAAATCTGCAAATTACAATAAAAATCGCCATGGCAACAGATGACTAGTCACCAGTGGAATAGTGGCATGAGTATCAATGAGACAACCACAGCTTTCTGATTGGACTTAAGACCCACTTGTCAATGGAACACATTCCTATTATTGTTAACTAGAATAAGAACCTATAAAAGGGAAAGAAATAGGTCACTAGGGAAGAACAGACTATAAACCTTTAGTTAGGGTGACAGTACATCGAACTGCTCTGTTAATATCTATTGTTATACCCATAGATTGGAAAAGCATTTAGCACTCAACCTAGAAGCCTTATGCTACAACAGAAGGTGTTTATTAATGAAAAGCATGGCTTGCCAAAAATCCAGAAAATGCGGGTCTGTGGACTGTTTGTTCTTAAACAGGACATATAAGCTTCACCCACCCTTAACCCAGGGAGCATTTAGGAAGAGGGGCTGGCAAGAATGTAAGAGCCTGGAGTGGGAAGGTGGTGGGTCTTGCATTATCTCCTGACATGACATAGCTGCGATATGCAAGACTTCATGGCATATATGTATACTTCTGTAAGAATTGCATGAAAACTGTCCAATATCTCACCATAACATCACAAAAGTCTCAAGAAGCTCCACACCTCTCTAAGAGACTGATAAGGACTGATACTGATGGGGAATTAAAGAGGATGCTTTCCTGAATAGTATATGCACTGATCTAAGATATTTACTGTAATATGGATCAGGTCATAAGTGATCACATACTAGGTGCAACACAGGTCGCTACACAAGTGAAAAGATTTGAAAATAAAAGAGTCACACAGGGGAAATGAAAGGTTGTAAAGGGAAAAGAAGGGGGTATGGGATTTGAGACTAAGGAATAAAAATATTATAAAGTCACTATATTCATCTATACAATAATGAAATTAAAGGTGAAAAAGAGAATTGAGGCTATAACAACTCCCTACATATTTTCACTTGTTCATTATCTCATTTGTCTATGTAACTATATGGAAAATCATTATTACATTCAACCCAGTTAAACTTAGTTAAGACAGGGGGGAACAAAAAAAGAGAAAAGTTAATACATTCCTATTTGCAGATTTTATGATTCTATATTTGAAAGAATCATATGATTCCATCAAGAAATGATCTGAATTGATTAAAAGTTTCAGTAAAGTAAGGTTACAAAATCAACATACAAAAATCAGTAAAGCCTTCTTACATACCACAAACAAACAAGCAGAGAAAGGAATGAGAGGATCAATCTCATTCACCATAGCTTCAATACATATGCATATACATATAAATGTGTGTGTGTGTGTCTGTGTGTGTGTGTGAGTGTGTGTGTGTATTAGAATAAACTTAACCAAGGAAGTGAAAGACCTATACAATTAAAACTAAAAAATACCACTGAGGGCTGGAGAGATGACTCAGGTATTAAGACTCTGCCTTGTAAGCAGGAAGTCCTGAGTCCCATGTAAAAACACCAGGCAGAAATCCTGGTGGCCTGAACTTCTGATTCTGGTGAGCAAAGCCTGGGAAATCCCAGAGTGAAGCAAAAAGGAAATAAAAGCAAATCCAGGATGATTCCTAAAGTGTTCCTTGGTCACACACACTCCACGGGGACATACAATAGTGTCTGACACACACATGCAGAATAAATAAGTAAATAAATAGAAGTTTTTTTTTAAAAAATGCTATTGAAAGAAATTATAGAGGATACCAGAAAGTGCAAAGATCTTTCATGTTCATGGATTGATAGGATTAATACGGTGAAAATGGCAATCCTACCAAAATCAATGCAATCTCAATTAAAATCCCAGTGCAATTTTTCACAGAATTGGAAAAAAATCTCAAAATTCATGTGGAAGGATAAAAGGTTCCAAACAGTCAAAACAATCTTGAGCAAGAAAAACATTTCTGGAGATGTCACCATACCAGATTTCAAGCTATTCTACACAGCCACAGTAATAAAAGCATCATGGTACTGGCACACACACACACACACAAACACACACACACACAAAAACAGATACATTGATCAATGGATTAGAATGGGGGTCCCATGTAGAATCTCACTCAACTACAACTGCTTGATTTTTGACAAAGGTGCATCTCCTCTTCAAAGATGTAAGATAAATAAATCTCCCTTTCTCCCCTTAAGTTGCTTGAGTTTGAGTGTTGTCTCACAGCAGTACAGAGAGCAACCGATACTGCTTTAAAAAAGTCAGCATCTTCAACAAATGGTATTGGAAAAATTGTATACTTAGATGTAGAAGACTGAAAATTAACCATTGCTTTATCACCATGAACAAAAATTAACTCCAAAATTGACCAGGGACCTCAGTGTTAAGCCTGAAACTTTGAATTTTTAGAAGAATGAGGAATACGCTTCAGCTAATAGGCCTAAGTAAAGACTTCTGGACAGGACCCAGAAGCTAAGACCAATGATTACCAAGTGGAACTTCATGAAATTAAAAAGTTGTTATTCTGCAAAACAAACTCTTAATTGCACAAAAAGACAACCCAGAGAACGGGAGAAAATCTTTGCTATCTATGACTCTAACAAAGGATTAATTTCCAGAGCATACGAAGAACTCAAAAAATTAAACACCAAGAAAGCAAACAACAAAATTAAAAAAATAGATTTTAGAGATAAAAAGAGACTTCTCACAAAAAGAAAATCAAATTTCAGACAAATAAACCACAAATGTTAGTGTGAATATGGAGTAAAAGAAGTACTTTTTCTGGTGGGAATGTAAGCTGGTACAGCTACTTTGGAAATCAGTATGAAGGTTCCCCTGAAAGCTAAAACTGGAACTACCATATGACCCAACTATACCACTTCTGGTAATAATCCCAAAGGAGTCTATATTTTACTATAACAACACTTATTCATCCTTGTTCACTGCAGCTCTGTTTAGGATAACAAGAAAATGGAATAAACCAACATACTCTTCAATAGTGGAATGGGTAATGAAACCATGGTATATATATCACAATGGAGTATTATTCAGTTATCAAGAAAGATGAGATTACACAATTTTCTAGTAAGTTGATGGAACTAGAAACTATAATATTAAATATCAAGAAACAGAAAAAAACACACATTCTCTTATATGCAGAGGCTAGCAGTAAACACTCAACTGAAGGATTTGGTAAAGCATGATAATACACCTCACTGATGAGTGTTGCCTAATGTATTGTAAGATTTGTATGGTGGCCGGGTCCTTATAGCTAGGAGCTGTGGGTTTGGTTGGGTTTTTAGGCAGTATGGGGTCCCTTTGAATTTCTGTCTTTGTGTGTTGTAGAATGCTATGTGATGTTACATTTCTATTTATGGTTTGGGAATTTTGTTTCTTACACAATTTTTGTGAACTGCTTTCCTATTTTAAATTTTTTTCACATTTTTTATTATTATTTCTGCTCATACAAACTTGGTAGGTACACCACTTCTCTCCCTCCCTCCTCCTCCCCGGACCCCCCTGCTCCCCCTCCCCTCACCCCTCCGTCCTCATCCCCCAGTGCCACCCCCCCATCCCCAGAGAATCCTTTAATATGCATGCCAGGCTCTCCTCTGGACCCTCCTCTCTGATGACGTACAAGGACCAAGTGGCATTTCCCTGAACCCTTTTCTGGGTTCCCCTTAAGCATAGGAACACTACTGTGGCTGTCAATCCCTTGCCTCCAAGGATCTTGGTGCCTTTAGCAAATGCTAGACTTTGTGGGGTCAAAGGTGTGTTGGACATTGCGTGGGGAATGCAAAGTCCTATAATGATTGCTTCGGCCCTAACTTGTGTGGAGTATCTTGCATATCATTACTCCTCCCATCCTTGTGCTCTTACAATCTTACCGCCCCCCCCCTTCTGCAAATTTCCCTGAGCTTCAGGATGGGGAGAGATTAGGCTGGCCTAGTTCTAGGTGGTCGATATAGAGTCTCTGAAGTTCTGGATTATGGTTTGTTGATTTTTTTTTTCATTTTGCTGCTCCTGCAATGCCCTTCACCCCATCCTGATGGGCATTGTATGTCACCCCCTGGTCACAGGCAAAAAGTTGTTAAACAAGAGTCTTGTTATAACAGTATATTCAAAGGTAGATGCCATGAAAGTAGGAAACCACAGTGAGGGAAGGGTCAATCACCCATTTGCAAAATGGTTACTTTTTATCTGCCAGACTATATGCCCTCCCCTTCTGGTGAGATCATACCACCTCAGTTGTAAATGATCAGGAACTAACTTCTGAGAACTTAACCAGGTGTCTCATTACTTACTTGCAGTCCTTGATGGAGGCCTATTTTCTCTGCTGTAACATGGTCCCCTCTCTCCTTGTTTCTGGTGTGGCCCTCCTACCCCATCCCTCCTGTTCATAATCCTTGCAATTACTGTAGGTATTAAAGAGATTTATCCTTGAGTGTCTCTAGGTGGACTGGGTGGGTTTGGTACTAGGAGCCATCTATTAGGGAGTACATATGGTGCTTAATTTTCTGGATCTGGGATACTTCACTTAATATAATTGTTTCTAATGACATCCATTTCCTGGCAAATTCCAGTAATTCATCATTTTTGATGGCTGAGTAGTACTCCATTGTATAGATGTACCACCTTTTCCTTATCCACTCATCAACTGTTGGACATTTCAGTTGATTCCATGACTTTGCTATTGTAAACAGTGCTGCTATGAACATGGTCGTGCTTGTGCTATCGAGGTGAACCTCTGCTGTATCGGGGGTTATTCCCAAAAGTCGAACAGCAGGATCATATGGCATTTCAATCTTTAATTTCTTTAAGAATCTCCAGACGGCTTGCCAGAGTGGCTGTATGAGCCTGCATTCCCACCAGCAATGTAGGAGAGTTCCCCTCTCTCCACATCCTCTCCAGCATTTGTTGTTGTTTGTATTGTAGATTTTTGCCATCCTGACCAGGGTGAGATGATATCTCAGGGAAGTTTTGATTTGCATTTCCCTGATGGCTAAAGAAGTGGAGCATTTTTTAAGATATTTGTTAGACTGTTGGGCCTCTTTACCAGGCCTGAGGCCTGCTGGAACTTCCTGAGCCTGGCTAGAGTTTCAGGACCTGACTTTAGGTTTCGAATCTCATCTCTTTCGTTTACCTGGAATGATGTCACACCTATTCAATCACCTTCTGGTCACTTATTAACTTTCTATTGGTTACCCCATAATCACACCACCCCTCACCCTTCCCCCTGCTGCACACTCTATATAATTGACCCCCCTGTTTAATAAAGTTGAGTTCCTGCTTTGACAGACCTCCCAGCTCCATTGTGTTTGTTGGGCTGCAACACTCATCACCCGCTCAGCCCCACGGGTCGCCCGGCTGGTCCGGTCGTCCCTAGCCGCACTACCTGCAGTGGCCCCAGAGTCCTGCAGACTGGTGCCCCGTGTGAGGAAAACCTCAACTCGCTGACTGTCAAGTCAGTCTTCGGGTGAGTGTACCCCCATAAATTATGGGGCAGTCCTCCTCCCGGGCTGATCCAGCCCTGGACTCCCTATGAGTGCTTTTAAAAAGCAGAGGTTTAAACCTCACAGATAACCAAGCACAGCAATCATGGTTCTGCTTGCTCAAGGTGGATCCATGGCTACCTGAGAGCAATTTATTTGATTGGGACACTTGGGACCAGATAGAGAAGTTGATTCTAAAGGCCCAAAAACAGAAGGGGGAGATTCCCCCCTTGGGGGTCCTACCCACCATAGGAGCCCTCAAGAGTTGTTTTCCTCCACGGCCTCCTAAGGAGAAAAAGGAAACGGGTGGAGAGGGTTAATAGACCAGGAGATGAAGTGAAACCGCAGCCCGGTGAGACCCCAAGCTTGGCTAACCCGACTGCCATCAATCACTCCCCTCCTGATTCCTTTGTTCTTGTGACCTCTCGATCACCTCCCATAAACCCCTTTCTATCCCCTTCTGCTCCTCCTCCATATCCTCCCTTAGAGCCAACCGAGCTTTTCCCGGTTAACATAGCGCCGGGGGGGGGGGGGATCGCCCTGCAGCATGGTACCCCTGGACAGCTACTGAGATCAAAGACTTGAAAGAAGCTATAGCTGAGGATGGGCCCAACTCCCCTTGGGCAGAGACCATCCTTCGAGGGCTTGTTCATCAGCCCTGCACAGCCCAAGACTGGATGGGCTTAGTGGAGTGCTTTTTTTCAAGATGAATGTAGAACTCAGGGACAGAGGAATCAGGAGGCCAACCCTGTGATCCCCATCACCTATGGTATGCTTGCTGGGTTTGAAGCCCAATATTCTACCGGAGCTCAACAGGCAGCTATCCCTGACCCCTATAGAGACCAAGTGAGGACTGCAGGCACTAATGCCTGGAAAAGGCTAGATAATGGCCCAACTGAGTCCCCCATTTCTGGATTGTCCAGAAACCAAATGAGGACCTTGCCTCTTTCATTGAGAGGGTGGAGAAAAGCCTAGCCTGTAAGGTCCCCCCAGGGCCTATACAAGAGCAGTTTGAAAGATCTCTAGTCTGGGAAGTTATGAATCAGGATCACAAGCTAGCCTGTGCAGGCCTTAAGGATAAAAATATGGCTAGATGGACTGTAGCCACCAGGGACATAGGCACTACTTCCCACACTGCCCGGGCCAATGCTAGGGCCATGGCTATGGCTTTGCGCTCAGCCAAAGAAGCTGACAGGCAGGAATCAATTGACACCCTGGTGTGTGCCCTCCAGCAAGTTCTTCCTGAAAAAGGGGAACGAAACTGCTTTGGCTGTGGGCAACAGGGTCACTTTAGAAGGGAGTGCCCACTTAAGGCTAAAGCCCCACCGTGGAAGGGTCCTCGGACCCCCTGCCTGAGATGAAGAAAGGTAACTCCAAAAAATTCTGGGAGAAATTAATTGGATGAGGCCATGGATACCCATCACTACAGAGGAACTGTCTCCCCTATTTGATCATTTCAAGGGCTTGGATCTCTCCTCCCAGGTGACCCTCACTCCTTATCATCATCAAATTTTTCACAAAATTCAACGAGTAATAGATCATTCTGTCTTAAAGAGATATGATCCTGGCCTTCCCATCGTCCTTTACCTTTTTTCTAGAGAGATGTTATGTACTGCCATGTTGGCACAAGGAGGTGATCCCCTTCAATGGATCCACCTCTCAGTTGGGGGAGCCCCTAGAGTTTATTCTATGACTGATCAAGTTGCTGACTGTATTATCAAAGGCAGAGATGCTTGCATCCGGTTATTTGGGCTGGAACCTCACCTTCTTGTTCTTCCTTTTAAGCTGTCAGACTTTACCTGGCTTCAAAGAAATAATGACAGGGTTGCTTTAGCCCCTGAAGGATACTTAGGAAAGATTGATTGCCATTATGGCCCTCATAAATGGATGAGCTCATTTTTAAGACTAGATTGGAGAGCCCCTAGGCTCTTTCTCCCTCAACCTGATCCTAATTTTCTTACTGTATTTACAGATGGGGGGGGCGCCTAGGAGCCTCCTTGGTGGCTTTTTCCCCTCATAAGAAGGGGCAACCATTGTTCCCCCTTAAGAGGGTCACCCATGAGGATGAGGGTTCAGCACAATTTAAAGAATTGTTTGCAGTGGTATTAGCACTGAGCACTATACCTGAGCCTTTTAATTTGTTTTCTGATAACCTTTATGTTGTTAACCTACTGCCTAATCTACTTGATGCTTATATTAAATTAGATTCTAACCCTATAACTCCATTGATGCTACAGGCACAATTATTACTCAAACAAAGACTTAATCCCATCTTCATCCAACATCTTCAGGGTCACCAAAATCTGCCTGGGTTTCTATCTGAAGGAAATGCCCTAGCAGATAAGATGGCATCTGCTTTAACTTTTCAAGAGGCGACCAATTTACATGAGTTAACCCACATTAACTGGAGAGGCCTCCATCACAAATATCCTTTGGTGCCCATCAAAGATCTTAAAAAGATCATCCGCACTTGCAAGTCCTGCCAACCCTTTCTTCAACTCCCTTCTTTACAAAAGATGGGAGTTAACCCCCATGGACTACGACCTAACAACCTATGGCAAACAGATGTTACTCATTACCCTCCATTTGGTAAACTTAAATATATCTTTCTCACTATTGATACATTCTCTCATGCCTGCTGGGCTACAGCACATGCAGGGGAAAAATCTAAACATGCTGTCAGTCATATGTTACAATGCTTTGCCGTCCTTGGTTTGCCTGATCAACTTAAAACAGATAATGGCCCTTGCTTTATTAATAAGGCCTTTTCCAAGTTTCTCCAGACCTGGAATATTACCCATTCCATTGGCATCCCTCATAACCCTCAGGGACAGGCAATCATAGAATGTCAAAATCAAACTCTTAAGGCCCAATTACAAAAACAAAAGGGGGAGTCTCTCCCCCCCAAGATCAGCTCAAGAAGGCTCTGTTAACCCTTAACATTTTAAATTTGACTAAAACAGATTTAGAAACACCATTCCAGAAGCACTGGACTTCTAAGATCTCATACAAATCCATCCAGGTTCGCTGGAAGGACCCCCTTACCGGGGGATGGAGGGGTCCAGACTCCCTCATCACTGCGGGGAGAGGATTTGGATGCGTGTTCCCCCAAAGTGAAAAAAGGCCTATTTGGGTCCCTGTTCAGGACATCAAATACCTTCCTCCATTGGCAGAGGAAGAGGATAAAAACCTTCCCAGGGAGTCGTTTCCCCTTGAGGATTTTCTTTCTTCTCTCTCCACAGAGAAGCATGAAGGCTCCATTGATCTTACTCTACCTGACAGTGATCTTCCAACCATCGAGAGGAGGATTTGGAGATCCACATGAGGCCCGAATCATCATTGAATGACAGATGGATCGGGATTCGTGCGTGAAAAGATAAAGAAACTACAGGAGGACCTGGATCAGAGAAGGAAAGAGCTCCAGGGACACCCCTTTTGGTCCTCCTTTGGCGGCCTCCTCCCATACCTTACTCCCCTCTTGGGTCCTGTGTCCATGATACTTCTCCTTGCAGCCATTGGGCCTTGTGTGATTAATGCTCTTACTTGCTTTATTAAAAGACAGATTGAATCTATCCAGCTTCACCAGGTCCACATCAACCATCAGATGCTCGCCGCTCAGGAGTCCAGCTCTGAACATTTGGCCTTAGAGCCATTTGATGACTCCCTGTGACCATGAAAACCCAAGTCTGGCCTAGCCAGGCGCTTAAGTGAGGGCTGGTGGCCAGAGACGGGTAAGTGAGGGCCCAGCCAGAGATCAACCTAAGACAGGACTTGTAACACTCAAGGTTGCAAGCTCCCATGACGGGTAAGACTCCGGAGGGGGGCTCTCACACCTAAGACAGGCACAGTCACTCAAGGCCATATGGCCTGCTTGATCGCAGGGAGCCCCTGGATCGTCTTTTAAAAAACAGAAGGGGGAGGTGTTGGGCCTCTTTACCAGGCCTGAGGCCTGCTGGAACTTCCTGAGCCTGGCTAGAGTTTCAGGACCTGACTTTAGGTTTCGAATCTCATCTCTTTCATTTACCTGGAATGATGTCACACCTATTCAATCACCTTCTGATCACTTATTAACTTTCTATTGGTTACCCCATAATCACACCACCCCTCTCCCTTCCCCCTGCTGCACACTCTATATAATTGACCCCCCTGTTTAATAAAGTTGAGTTCCTGCTTTGACAGACCTCCCAGCTCCATTGTGTTTGTTGGGCCGCGACACTCATCACCCGCTCAGCCCCACGGGTCCGGTTGTCCCTAGCTACACTACCTGCAGTGGCCCCAGAGTCCTGCATTAGACATTTTAATTTCATCCCTGGTAAAGTTTCTTTCAAGTTCCAGGGCCCATTCTTTAATTGGGCCATTTGTTTCTGTGATGTTTAGTTTTCTAAGTTCTTTGTGCACTCTGGACAGTAGAGCTCTATCAGATATGTGGTTAGTGAAGATTTTCTCCCATTCTGTGGGTTGCCTTTGAGCTCATGTTACAATCTCTTTATCTGAACAGAAGCTCTTTAATTTCACAAGATCCCAACTGTTGAGAGTTGGTAGCAGTGACTGTGCCATTGGATGTCTGTTTAGGAAATGTTGGGCTAGCCCAATCAGCTCAAGGGAGTTCCCTATCCTTTCAACTATGGTTTTTATAGTCTCTGGCCTGATATCAAGGTCCTTGATCCATTTGGAATTAAGTCTTGTACATGGTGACAAGTACGGGTCCAGCTTTAATCTTCTGCATGTGGAGATCCAGTTTTGCCAGCACCATTTGTTGAAGATGCTGTTCTTTTTCCATTGGATTCTTTGGGCCCCTTTGTCAAAGACCAAATGGCTGTAATTTTGTGGGCTTATATCTGAGGCTTCAAGCCTTATCCATTGATCTGTGTGTCTATTTTGGCTGTTTTTATAACTATGGAATTGTAGTATAGACTGAGGTTTGGTATGGTGACACCTCCAGCAGTGTTTTTGTTACTCAGGATTGTCTTTGCTATCCTGGGTCTTTTGTGCCTCCATATGAACTTTGAGATTGTTTGGTCAACTTCTGTAAAGAATTGCTTTGGGATTTTAGTTGGTATAGCATTGAATTTATGTATCGCCTTTGGTAGGATGGTCATTTTTACGATGTTGATTCTGCCAATCCAGGAACAAGGGAGGTATTTCCACCTTCTGGTGTCTTCTGCAATTTCCTTCTTTAGGGTTTTAAAGTTTTCATTGTAAAGGTCTTTTACTTCCTTGGTTAGGTTTATACCAAGGTATTTCATTTTTTTAGGGGCTATAGTAAATGGGATTGTTTCTCTCGAGGCTTTTTCACTCCTTTCATTCTGGGCATATAGGAAGGCCACTGATTTTTGTACATTTATTTTGTATCCTGCCACCCTGCCGAACTTCTCAATTAGTTCCAGGAGCTTCCTGGTGGAGTTTTTGGGATCACTCAGGTATAAGATCATGTCATCTGCAAATAGGGATAGCTTGACTTCTTCCTTGCCAATTTGAATCCCTCTTATGTCCCTTTCTTGTCTTATGGCTTCAGCTAAGATTTCAAGTACAATTTTGAATAGAAGTGGTGAGAGTGGACAGCCTTGTCTAGTTCTTGATCAAAGTCGGAATGCTTCCAATTGTTCCCCATTGAGCATAATCCTTGCTGTGGGCTTGTTGTATACAGCTTTTATTATATTGATAAAGGTTTCTTCCATTCCTACTGTCTCTAGTGTTTTGATCATAAAAGGCTGTTGGATCTTGTCAAAAGCTTTTTCTGCATCTATCGAGAGTATCATGTGGTCTTGGACTTTGGACTGGTTTACATGATGAATTACATTTATTTATTTGTGTATGTTGAACCAAACTTGTGTGCCGGGGATAAAGCCTACTTGGTCCCCATGAATGATCTTTTTGATATGTTTTTGAATCTGATTTGCTAAGACTTTGTTGAGAATCTTTGCATCTGTGTTCATCAGAGACATCGGCCTATAGTTTTCTTTTTTAAGTGAATCTTTATTAGGTTTTGGGATTAAGACGATATTAGCTTCATAGAAGGAATTTGGTAGTGTTCCTTTCTTTGCTATTTGATGGAACAGTTTAAGGAGTATTGGTGTTATTAACTCCTTAAATGTCTGGTAGAACTCTGTGCTGAATCCATCTGGTCCAGGACATTTTTTGGTGGGAAGATCTGAGATTACTTCTTCAATTTCCTTATATGTTATAGGACTATTTAAATAATTCACAATTTCCTGATTCGATTTAGGTAAGTTGTCTTTACATAGGAATTCATCCATCTCTTTTGTGCTGTCAAACTTCACAGAGTATAAGTTTTTGAAATACGATGTTATAATTTCCTGAATTTCTTGGGTATCAGTAGTGATAACTCCATGTTCATTTCTCATTTTGTTAATTTGGGCTTTCTCTCTCTTGCTTTTGGTTAATTTAGCTAGGGGTGTATCAATCTTATTGATTTTTTTCAAAGAACCAGCTTTTTGACTGATTGATTTTTTCTATCGTTTTCTTAATCTCGATTTCATATATTTCCCTTATTTTGCTAATATCCTCTCTTCTACTATTTTTGGGATCAGATTGCTTTAGTTTCTCTAAAGCTTTAAGCTGCATTGTTAAGTTATTTATTTCTGATAATAAGAGCTATGAACTTACCTCTTAGGACAGCTTTCATTGTGTCCCAGAGATATTGGTAAGTTGTATTTTCATTATCGTTCGCTTTCAGGAAATCTTGAATTTCCTTTTAAATTTCTTCCTGAATTCAGTTCTCATTCAGCATCATATTGTTAAGTTTCCAGGAGTTAGTGTATTTTCTCTTGTTTGATGTGTTGTGAATGTCCAGTTTTAGGCCGTGGTGGTCTGATAGGGTACAGGTTAGAATTTCAACTTCTTTTACAATTCATAGTCCAGCTTGACAGGAGAGCACACACCAATACCAGGGCCGAGGGAACTGGCCACCATAAAGGCTGAGATATGGACAATCCTTATGTGCCAGACCAGCATGTCTGGCCAAGTGTACAGAAGGATGCCAACTCTCTCAACCAGCTCTCTGTGATTTATCCAGGGCCTAATCCCACCCACCATGGGCTGGGTCTTGCCCAGCAGCCAGACAATCTCCTTCAGGTTTGCTCTGGGCTTAACTCAACCATCAACTCTCTACACCTGTGCCCAGAGCTCAAACCCTCAAGAGTCAAGTTGACACCTGTGCTTAACTATGACAAATGTGGAGTGTTTTGACTATTATTTGCCGAGGAGATCTATTTTGGTCATATCTGTTTGGAATGTGAAATGCCTCTTGTATTTGGATAGGCCTCTCATTCTTTAGTTATGGGAAGTTGTCATTTATGATGAATTGAAATATTTCCTCAGGTGTGATATTTTGGGATTCTTGTTCTGGTATTCCATGAATGTGCATGTTAGGCTTCTTCAGGGTGTCCCATAAGTCTTGTATGTTCCTCTCAAGTATCTTTTAGGCTTTAACAATCTCTTCCATTGAGCTGATTAATTCTCCCACTTTGTCTTCAAGATCAGAAATTCTATTTTCTGCTTCATTTGTTCTGCTGATAAGACTCTCTGTTGAGTTTTGAGTTGAAGATAATTTGTCTTTTAGTTCAATTTTAAACTCTGCCTGAGACTGTTTTAACTGCTCTATGCCTGTTTTTGTTTCTTGAACTGTTTTTCTCAACTCCTCCAAGTGCCTGTTGTGTTCCTGTTCAAAGTGGTTGATACAGTTGTTTAACTCTTCTCGGAGTTCCTCTTTCATAGTATTAATCATGGTAATGATCATACTCTGAAGGTCATTATGTTGGGTCTGGCTTTCATGGCTATTTTCTGTGAATTTGTTCTGGATGGAATCCATCATTATGGGATTAATTCTTTCAGTGGGAGATTGGTCTTCTTGGGCTTTGTTTCTCGTGGATCTGCACTTTGACTTGGGCATTGTTGTTTTGTTTTTTAGGACCTTTCAGTTTCTGTGTGTTTTTCACTGAACTGATGTAGTTGGTATTGTTACACTTGCCAGTTATTACTAGTGCTTGCCTTGAATTGGGTATGTTTGTGTATTGTTATTGTTATATCCTAGATGAGGCTATTAGGCTGTTAAACATCAGTTAAGTCAGGTTAAGTAACCAGGGGGTGAATATTAGTATTGTAGTGCCCTTTTACGATTTAGTATCTTGGTGATATGTGAGGGTGAGTGGTGTACTCGCTGGAGTTTTATATGTTTTTGGGGGGGCTGTATGAGGAAGTTGATCTACAGCAATTGATACTAGAAAGGATCAGTAAGGTGAAAGAACAAAAAAAAAAGTTTACTTATCTTTGGGCTGGATGTGAAGAATCTCACCCACGTAATATAATGATTGTAGCGGACTCCAGATGTATGGCCTTTGTTCCCTTGTTCCTTAGAGTTTTGCTTGAGTTTCCTTTGGACTCTATTGAATTCTGAGTAGCAGCGTGTCTTCCCTGGACCACCTGCGTGGGTCCCCAGTGGGCCGGAGAGGCAGAGGGTCTGATGTTGATGGCAGAATTCTTCACCTGGGACCTGGCGGGGCGGCAGGGCAGTGAAGGCACGCGGGGGCAGGAGGACACGGAGCGGCCCAGGCAAAATGGAGGCCCAGGCCACCTGGGTGCTCGCTGGGAGGGGGGGGCTGGGTGGACTCTCTCACTCCCGTATTTTAAATTTTATTGAAGCAATAAAGTTATAAAAAGAATAACAAAATAATAATAAAAATACATAGAATCAATCAAATAAAATATAACTGTTTTTAAGTAAAAATGAAATGAATAAGTCCCAAGCCAAACTAACCAAAGGAAAGAGGAGATGCAATCTAATAAAATTAGAGATCCAAAGGGGATAAAATCAATAAGATATAAACAACTTAGATTCATAACAAGCAATAGTACAAAGCAATAATAAATAGTCTCTCAACACAGAAAAGCCCAGGACTCTTTTCTAGAGTCTTCTGAATTCTACCAAATCTGCAAGAGTTAACACCACTCCTTCTCAAACTGTTCCACAGAATAGAAAGGAATGCTGCAAAATCACTCTATGAAGCCAGAACAAACATTCCCAAAATCAGACATGGCTACAACTAAAAAAAAAAAAAAAGAGAGAGAGAGAGAGAGAAAAATGAAACTATAGACCAACTTCCCAGAAGAATATGGATGAAAACCTCAATACCATACTGGCAAGTTTAATTTCAAACACGTTAAAAGTACACACTGTGAATAAGTTGTTAGTTCCATATATGTACATAAATAAATATAACATATAACAAGTTATGATACATAAATCACATAATCAAAACAACATAGCAAAGATCTTTGACAGATTTCCATGTCCCTACATGATAAGAGGTCTGAACTAAAACTGGAAGAAAAAACTCAACAAAACAAAGGTTATTAAAAAAAAAAAAAAAAGCCTTAGCCACTACACTCGGGAATGAAACAAGGATGCCAGCCCTCTTCACTCTTATGCTTGGAGTCCTGGCTAGAAGAACACTAAGACAAAAGAAAGAAAGAAAAAGAATACAAACAGAGGTATAATTTTCCATATATGCAGAATGGAAAAATTATGTATTGAAAAGGTTCTATAGACTACAGAAAACTCTTAGATCTTCTAAACACATTTAGGAAATTATCAGGACACAAATCAACATACATATCAATTGTTTTCCTGTATACCAACAATAGGCATGCCAAGAAATAAACCTGAAAATAATCCAATTCTTAGTAGCTTCAAATCAGTAACATATCTAGAAATATAGTATCCAAGAAAAATTCTATCCAAGGTGAAAGATCTGTATAATGAAGGCTTTAAAATACTGAAGATGAAATTGAAGAAGACACTAAAAGAGTAAAAAGTTTTCACCTTCATCAAATGGTAAAATTAAAATTGGCTTCATGAAATTGGCTTCCCTACTGGAAATGATCTACAGATTATATTGGTCCCCATCAAGTTCCAATATTTTTTCACAAGAATAAAAAGGAATATTCCTAAAGTGAGAGGACAAAAGAGCCCAAATAGTCAAAGCAATCCTAAGCAGAAAAAAGCAAAATGGAAACATCACAGTACCTGATCTCAAATTGAACTACAGAACCATAATAACAAAAAAATATGGTGCTGGAACAAAAGCAGAAATGCAGATCATGGAATTAAATAGTACTGGAAATAAATCTACAGGACTATAGTCACCTAGTTTTCAGTAAAGATATCAAAACTTCAACAAAGACAATGTATTTAACAAATAGTATTGAGGAAACTGGATTCCACATATAGAAAAATAAAAGTCCATATCTCCCATTCTGAACAAAAGACAAATTAACATGTGTCCAAAATTGGAATATAAGACTTGAAACTGAAGTGCCTAGAAGAAAACACACAGAAAATACTTCTTTTTAATTTAATCATTATAAATTTATTCTTTTCATAAAAATGAATTCTTTTCATAAAAAGTATACATTAAAAGTTATGAACATAAAAAGACTTCTATGTGCTATTCATAGAGCGAAAAGTGTATTTTCAAGTTTACTTTCTTAAATATATTTTTATTATCCATTTGTTTATTTACAAATAAATTGGGTTTATGTCTTTGTCCTGATCCCTACCCTCCCTTTCATCTATCTTGTCGTCCCAGTCCCCCAAACTCCCCTACAACACCCTACATCCTCCTCCTATCCTCTGCTTGCTTGGACCACAGAACTACCTTTGAGGTACCTGTGTTGGTAAAGGGAGTCAGGTTTTTGTTGAACTGCATGTGACTCTTCATTTGGAAAGTCAAGGGAAGTTCCTCTTCCCTTATCAAGCACCTGCCCCTGAGACAACTCTCTGAGAGTAGTTGTTTCTCTAAGATCCTACTTAGTCCTTAGGGGAGGGAGTGTTGATAAGTCAGCCATTGTGCACACTTGATGGTAAAAATTTTCATCACAGTGACTTTCTTTGTACATCAGCCCTGTCTTGACTGGAGTGTGTTGGTCAGGAGCATTCCATCCAACCTTTAGGCTCTTATAATCTGACCACTCCCTTTACCTCTAGGTTTCCTGAGCCTTGGTGTAGAATAAGACTTTGATGGGATGATTCGGGCTGAATATTCCAGGTTTGTTGATATTCTGTACTCTGTCCTGATGTAATTTTCTGCCTCACTTGTCTTTCACTGTGATGGGGTGCAACTTGGTTGAGCCATGAAAGCCTTTTGTTATCTAAGTATTAAAAAAGAGCATTTAGATGGTGTTATATTATCAGTCTTTTATAGTTAACACTGTCCATTTATTCACCTTCTACCATTATTTAGATAGGCTTGTAATATCAAACATGGATTCCCTGCCAATAATAACTCATTCATAAAGTTATAATGGAACAAAGTATCCCAGACATAGAAATACAGGTGTCACACATTCTCCCTTATAATTGGGACCTAGTACTAATCCCTCATAATGTCATACTCAAAGGGAAATTTCTGTAATAGCCATCATAACCAGGAAGGAACATAACTTGAATGATAGAAAAAAAGAAGACCCAGAGAGGGGAGACAAAGGAACATAACTAAATAAATAAATAAGGCCACTATTAAGAAAAGCCTGTAAGGGAAGGGAAATAAGGTAAGAGATCTTGATAAGGGGTAAGGGAGGGGGAAAAAGGGGCAAGTGACTCAGGGGAAATAGACAGAGTAAGAGCCTATCCCAGTACTGAAGACGATAAGCAACTACAACTCTGGGAAGAAGAATCTACGGAAGCAACAACAGTTTGTAAGACCAACAGAAAATTCTTCTTTAGGTAGGCATGAGCAAAAAATTTCTAAAACTAACTCCAGGGGCTGGAGAGGTGGCTCAGGGGTTAAGCCTCCGCCTTGCAGGCGGAAGGTCCTGAGTTCGGATCCCAGATCCCACGTATAGACGCCAGGCGGAAGCGGGGGCGGCCTGCGCTTCTGGTCCTGGTAGGGCGGAGCCTGTAAATCCCGGGGCAGAAGGAGGTGGAGGCGTCCATGGTGGTTCGCGAATTCGTCCGTGGTTCTACACACACACACACACACACACACACACACACACACGCATATGCACACAGTTGAATAAATAATAATAATAATAATAAAAAAAACTAACTCCAATAACATACAAAATAATCCCAAGAACTGACAAACAGTATACATAAGATTTAAATGTTTCTCGATGAATTACTGGAATTTGCCAGGAAATGGATGTCATTAGAAACAATGATATTAAGTGAAGTATCCCAGACCCAGAAAATTAAGCACCGTATGTACTCCCTAATAGGTGGCTCCTAATACCAAACCCACCCACCCCATCTTGAGACACTCATAGGTAAATCTATGTATTACCTATAGTAATTGCAAGGATTATGAACAGAAGGGATGGGGTTGGAGGGCCACACCAGAAACAAGGAGAGAAGTGACCATGTTACAGTAGAGAAAATAGGCCTCCATCAAGGACTGCAAGAAAGAAATGTGACACCTAGTTTAGTTCACAATTCGTTCCTGATCATTTACAACTAAGGGGGTATGAACTCACCAGAAGGGGAGTGCATATAGTCCGGGAGATTAAAAAGTAACCACTTTGCAAATGGGTGATTGACCCCTCCCATTGCCAAATGCCATATGACCCTGCGATTCCACTTTTGGGCATAAGTATTACATCTACCCTTGAATGTGCTCTTATAATAAGACTCCAGTTTAACAGCTTTCTGTCTCTGGCCAGGGGGTGACATACAGTGCCCATCACGATGGAGTGAAGGGCATTACAGGAGCAACAAAACTGCAAAAGAAAATCAACAACCCATTATCCAGAACTTCAGAGACTGTATATCAACCACCTAGAACTAGGCCAGACTAATCTCTCCCCATCCTGAAGCTCAGGGACATTTGCGGAAGAGGGGGGCGGTAAGATTGTAAGAGCACAAGGATGGGAGGAGCAATGATTTGCAAGATATTCCACACAAGTTAGGGCTGAAGCAATCATAATTGGACTTTGCATGCCCTGCGCAATGTCCAACACACTATTGACCCCACAAAGTCTAGCATCTTCTAAAGGCACTAGGATCCTTGGAGACAAGGGATTGACAGCCACAGTAGTGTTCCTATGCTTAAGGGGAACACAGGAAAGGGTTCAGGGAAATGTCACTGGGTCCTTGTACGTCATCAGAGAGGAGGGCCCAGAGGAGAGTTTGGAATGCACATTAAAGGATTCTTTACCAGGGATGAAATTAAAATGTCTAACAAATATCTTAAAAAATGCTCCACTTCTTTAGCCATCAGGGAAATGCAAATCAAAACTTCCCTGAGATATCATCTCACCCCAGTCAGGATGGCAAAAATCCACAATACAAACAACAACAAATGCTGGAGAGGATGTGGAGAGAGGGGAACTCTCCTACATTGCTGGTGGGAATGCAGGCTCATTCAGCCACTCTGGCAAGCCGTCTGGAGATTCTTAAAGAAACTAAAGATTGAAATGCCATATGACCCTGCTATTCCACTTTTGGGAATAACCCCCCATGCAGCAGAGATTCACCTCGATAGCACAAGCACGACCATATTCATAGCAGCACTGTTTACAATAGCAAAGTCATGGAATCAACCTAAATGTCCAACAGTTGATGAGTGGATAAGGAAAAGGTGGTACATCTATACAATGGAGTACTGCTCAGCCATCAAAAATGATGAATTATTGGAATTTGCCGGGAAATGGATGTCATTAGAAACAATTATATTAAGTGAAGTATCCCAGACCCAGAAAATTAAGCGCCGTATGTACTCCCTAATAGGTGGCTCCTAGTACCAAACCCACCCAGCCCACCTAGAGACACTCAAAGATAAATCTCTGTAATACCTACAGTAATTGCAAGGATTATGAACAGGAGGGATGGGGTTGGAGGGCCACACCAGAAACAAGGAGAGAGGGGACCATGTTACAGCAGAGAAAATAGGCCTCCATCAAAGACTGCAAGTAAGTAATGAGACACCTGGTTAAGTTCTCAGACGTTCATTCCTGATCATTTACAACTGAGGGAATATGCTCTCACCAGAAGGGGAGGGCATATACTCTGGCAGATAAAAAGTAACCATTTTGCAAATGGGAGATTGACCCCTCCCTCACTGTGGTTTCTGACTTTTATTACATCTACCCTTGAATGTGCTCTTATAACTAGACTCCAATTTAACAGCTTTTTGTCTCTGGCCAGGGGGTGAAATACAATGCCCATCAGGATGTAGTGAAGGGCATTGCAGGAACAGCAAAACTGCAAAAGAAAATCAACAAACCACAATCCAGAACTTCAGAGACTCTATATCAACCACCTAGAACTAGACCAGCTTAATCTCTCCCCATCCTGAAGCTCAGGGAAATTTGTGGAAGAGGGGGCGGTAAGATTGTAAGAGCACAAGGATGGGAGGAGCAATGATTTGCAAGATACTCCACACAAGTTAGGGCCGAAACAATCATAATTGGACTTTGCATGCCCTGCGCAATATCCAACACACTATTGACCTCACAAAGTCTAGCATCTGCTAAAAGCATCAAATTCCTTGGAGGCAAAGGATTGGCAGCCACGGTAGTGTTCCTATGCTTAAAGGGAGCACAGGAAAGGGTTCAGGGAAATACAACTGGGTCCTTGTATGTCATCGGAGAGGAGGGCCCAGAGGAGAGCCTTGCATGCACATTAAAGGATTGGGGGGGAGGCACTGGGGGATGGGAAGGGAGGAGTGAGGGGAGGGAGAGCAGGGGGTTCGGGGGGAGGAGAAGGGAGGGAGGGAAATGGTGTACCTATTAAGTTTGTATGAGCAGAAATAATAATAAAAAATATTAAAAAAAAGGATTCTCTGGGGATGGGGGAGGCACTGGGGAATTGGGAGGGAAGGGTGAGGGGAGGGGGAGAAGGGGGGGAGGTGGGAGGAAGAGGGAGGAAGGGAACCGGTGTACATATTAAGTTTGTATGAGTGGAAATAATAATAAAAAATGAAAAAAATTAAATGCTTCTGTTCAGCCAAGAAAACAACAGGCAGAATAAACAGAACAAAATGCTCCACATCCCTAGCTATTAGATAAATGCAAATCAAAGCTACCTCTGTCAGGATGGCAAAAATCCACAATACAAACAACACCAAATGCTAAAAAGGATGTGGAGGGAAGGGAACTCTCATACATTGCTGGTGGGAATGCAGGCTTATACAACCATTCTAGCGATCAGTATGGTGATTTCTAAAAAAGTTAAAGATTGAAATGCCATATGACCCTTTGATACTACTACTAGGAATAATCCCCCATAATGCAGAAATTCACTACAATGACACAAGGACAACCATGTTCATTGCAGCCATATTTACAATAGCAAAATCATGGAATCAACCTAAATTCCCAACAGTTGATGAGTGGATAATGAAAATGTGGTACATTTATACAATGGAATAGTACTCAGTCATCAGAAAAGATGAATTAATGGAATTTTCCAGGAAATGGATGGAATTAGAAAAAATTATATTGAGCAAAGTATCCCAGACACAGAAAGTTAGACACCATGTATACCCCCTAATAAGTGGATTCTAGTTCCACTTAATGACATATTCAAAGGTAAATCTCTATAATACCCACTGTAATTGCAAAGGAATATAAACAGGAGGGAAGGGGAATGAGGACCTCAAAACAAAGGAGATAGGGGATTACACTTCAGTAGAGAAACTAGGTCACCATCAAGTATTGCTTGTAGGTAGAGAAACATCTGATGAAGCTCAATCTCACTTCCCTCCTTGGTCACTTGCAACTGAACAGGTTCAATCTCACCAATCAGAGAGAATATAGGGACCGGCAGATAGGTGGTAACCATCCTGCAAATGGGACACTGACCCTCCCCCTCACTGCTGTGTTCTACTCCTATTCTTCCATCTACATTTGAGTCTCCTCTTATATTAAAATCTCCATTTAAACAACATTTTATCTTTGGTTAGGAGGTGATTTTCAATACCAATCAGGATGCACCCAAGGGAAATGCAGGAAAAGCAAATCTGAAAACAACAAACCATTATTCAGAACAACAAAGATACTACATTATTCACTTAGAACCAAACCAGCCAAATCTCTCCCCTTTCTAAAGTTCAGGGAACCTTGAGGAAGAGGGCTGCAGCAGCTACAATTAGACTTTACCTGACCTGCACAATGGCTGACATGTCAATAATTTCCCCAAAGTCTAGCATAGATCACAGGAGAGAAGGTTCTAAGCAGTAGGACCTTAGAAGCAAGTGATTAACTATCATAATAGAATTCCAACACTAACAGGGAGTACAAGAAGGGACTCTGGCTATGCCACTGAGTCCTGAACCCTCACTAGGGTGGAAGACTCAGAGGGAAGTCTGGCATTCACACACAATGATGCTCCAGGGGATGGGAGAGAGGAAGCAGGAGGCACTGAGAGAAGGGGGAGGGAAGAAGGGGATGAAAAGAAGGGGGAAAGGGGGAAATACAATTGGGGATGACTGGGCAGGGGAGGGGAGAGGGAGAGGATGGGGGTACCTATTGAGCTCGTATGATTAGGAAAAAATAAAATGTGGGAGAAAAAAAGTTTTATCAAGTATACATCAGACAAGAAAATAACATCTAGAATACACAAAAATTACACATCAAACATCATTCAACCAATAAATGGACTAATTGACTAAATAGTTCTCAAAAGAAGAATCGCAAATAGTCAAAATTAAAATATTAATTAAATAAGATGTTGATCAATTAAATACTTGAAAATTATTTAGCATTTGTTGGAGATACAAATTGTTTTAAATTCCCTTTACCACATACAGAATGACTATCATCAACAAAACAAATGAAAACAATGCTGGTGAGAGTGTGAGGAAAGATAACTTGTTAGGAAAACAGTATGGTTTTTTCCTCAAAAACTTAAAATAGAAATACTGTATGACCCAGTCTTATTACTATCTGGTACAGACTGAAAAACTCTTAAGGCAGCATGTCACAGAGATATTTACACATCCACGTTTATTTTTGCTCAATTCACAATTGCCAGAAAATGGATCCAGGCTACAAATCCATCTGTAGATGAGTAGATGAACAAATTGCAGTACAGACACACAATGAAAGTTTGCAGTTATAAAGAAAATGAAATTATGGTATTTGCAGGAAACTGGATGAAAATGAAAAAAATAAAGCAAAATAACCCAGACTCAGACAAATACTGTATGTTTTATATAGTATGAGAGTCTTTGTGTGTATATTTGTGTCATGTGTGTACGTGTGTGCATGTGTATGCATGTGGGTGGGTATGGCTATTTCAAAGGGAACAGTGAGCCCCGTGGAGGCTTAAGGGTGACTTTGGGAATCATCCTGGATTGATCTACCTCCTACTTGCACTGTTACAGAGTTTCCCAGGGTCCACTCTCCAGGGCCAGAAGTGCAAACTGCTGCCATTTCCATCTGGCATTTCTTTTTGTGGATTCAGGATCCAAACTCAGATCCTTCTGCTTATGAGGCAGAGGGTTAACCCCTGAGCCATCTCTCCAGCCTTTAGTGTACAGAATCTTTTTTAAACTTTACTTACTTAGTGTGTGTGTGTGTGTGTGTGTGTGTGTGTGTGTATCAGACAGCACTGTGTGTGTCCCTGTGGAGAACAAAGGGTGACTTTGGGAATCATCCTAGATTGCTCCTGCCTCCTTTTTGCTTTGCTCTGGGATCCCAAGCTTCGCCCACCAGAGCTGTAAGTGCAGGCCGCTATTGTTTCTACCTGGTGTTTTTTATATGGTACCTTGAATTCCAACTCAGGACCTTCTGCTTGTAAGGAAGAGTCTTTAATCCTGGAGCCATCTCTCCAGCCATCCAGAACCTTGATGCCAATTTGTATATTACCTGAAAGTAGGCAGAAGACCATCAGATCTAATGAGATCTGAAGAAGGAAAAGAAGACAGAAAAATGGAATACATGTGTCATAGAAGCAGTAGTATTGACTCTTTGTGGGAGAAGAAGGAAGGGGCCTTAAAAGGAAAAGGAAGAATAACAGAGTGTGATAGAAAGTGTGGCAAATTAGAGCAAACCATATCAGCTAATGAAAACCATTTCTTCATGTACTAACTTAAATAATTTAAAGAACTAAGGGCATACCTCATGAGGATTCACACCTAGACAGATAATATGAAATAAAAATTATGTGTCCAGTATTCTGTCACAAGAACCAAACTCCCATAATGGGGAACTAAATGAGTGATGCTTTTTTAGCTTTATCTAATTGTTCCAACTTTTTAAAGTTTCTGTTTTTTTACAAATAGAACAGCTTTCTGCTCTCATAAATGGTTCTTAATAAAATTTATGTAATTGAATTTAAGACAAAATGAAATTTGTTAAGAACAATTAATTACACCAAATTTAGCAAATGACTATGACTCGAGTATTTTAAACATTCTTAAACACATGCAGGATTAATTAAAATACTACTGTGCTAAACTAAATTGCAGCTAAAGTGCCTAATCTTGTTTTCTCTTAATCCCTATAGAGATGTTTGGTCACAGTTTCTAGAGGCAGCATTTGTATATTTGAACCAATAGTGACCAGAACTCCTTTTATTATTGTTGAGTATCTATGCCCAGCTCAGACTATAATTGGCTGTGTAACCTTAGGAAAGTCCTTTAAGTTAAAAAGTATGAAAGTAACTCAAAAATATCATACGACGGGTTCTAAGATGGCCGCCGGGCGGCCGCTTCCTGGCCGAATAAAGGATGTGGAGTGGGCTGCTACCTCCTGGCCTAAACGAAAGTGATGTTGCGTCGTGTTCCGAAGATGAAGTCACACCGGAGGATTCCGGACATGGTTTGCAGGAAGCTGGAGGCACGGGAGCCCCGAGGAAGGCAGAAGCCTCAGAGTTCCTGTCCGATGAGCCCAGGCCTGAAGCAGAGGCTGATGTTTATGAAAGATGTCCTTCCGGGATTCCCCTGAACATGTGGAATAAATTTCAAGAATTGCATAAAAAACATTCTGAACAGAAAAATTCAGCACCAAGATTCAGACGTAAAAAGAGAAAACGCTCTAAAAAAGATAAATTAAAGAATGAAAAAGAATCTAACAGTGAACAGTCTTCAAATGAAACCCAGTGGAAGGAGCTTACTCAGTATTTTGGAGCCAATGATAGATTTGAGCCCCCTGTTAAACAGAAGAAAGTTGAAAAGTCAGGTCTTGAGAAGAGGATGGACCAGGCTGTGGAGGAGTGGGATGTGGAGAAGGCTGAAGAGCTCAGCAACCAGCTGGCTACCCGAGAGCTTGGTGTGAAGATTGCCAAAGCAATTGCCTGCCACAAGTTTGTTCAAGCCAAAAAGGAGGCTGAGAACTCACAGGCTGCTCGGAAAAAGAAGAAACTGGCATGGGGGTTTGAAGCAAAGAAAAGATGGGAAACCAAAAGCAACATGGGATACATGTGACCTGCGGAGCGTGGGACCTTTGCAGACCAGCACAGAGTTCCCACTTGGTTAGTCCGGAAATTGAGGATGGTAGAAAAAATAAACATAAACGTTGGGAGTTGAATCCAAACTCATTTCAGTCTTTTTTCTAAGAAGTTCATTCTGTTGACGTGAAGAAAATGAATGTTGTTTTCTTTGTGTAAGAAATCTGAAGCGCACATATGGACAAGAAGGGCAGCATTTTATTTATCTTGCATTATAGATGTACAGTATAAGATCACTTACCCTCTCATCCCTGCGGTGCGGCGTAGCCTGTGCGGTCCTTGTACTTTCTTGTCTGTTCTTGGCGTTACTGTCTTTGAGGAATTCTGTTTTTACAACTGGTTTTTGTTTATAATGGATTAGTCATAAATACAAAAACTTTCAGTTGCTAGAGACTTCGCAAATGATCCTAACTGCTTTAATACTGTAAAAATAATTATTGATTCTTTATCGGAAGAAATAAACTTAATATTTCATAGTCACATAAAAAAAAAAAAAAAAAAAAAAAAAAAATATCATACGAGCCATGTGATAAACTTGTCTACTTAGCAGTCATCACCACACTGCATAGTACAGAGCCTCTTCATTTGGTTGCTGTGTGTGTGAGCAAATGTATGAGCTCCACTAGAGCAGTGTATTCCCATTATTCTTCCCTAGCTCTGTGTCTATAAGCATTTTTATTATTTTTTTCCACTCATGCAAAATTAATGGGTACCCAAGTCCGCTCCCTCCCTCCAACCCATCCCGGACCCCCTTGCTCCCTCCTTCCATTTCCCCTTCCTTTCACCCCCTCCCTCCCTTTCTCCCAGAACCCCCCATTACCCCTCCCAATCCCTGGAACATACTTTAGTGTGAATATCAAACTTCCCTCTGCGTCCTCCACTCTAATGAGGTGTAAGGACTCAGCAGCATTGCCTAGAGCCCTTTCTTGTACTTCCCTTTAGTATGACAACACTATTGTGACTGTTAATCCTTTGCCTCTAAGGATCCTAGTGCTTGTGATCCATGCTGGACTTTGGGGAGTCATCGATATGTCAGTCGTTGCATAAGTCGTGCAAAGTCCTATTATGGTTACTTTGGCACTAACTTGTGTGGAGTATCTTGCATATCGTTACTCCTCCCCATCTTTAGGATATTACAATCTTTCTGCCCCCTTTTCTGCAAATTTCCCTGAGTATAGAATGGGGAAAAATTTGGCTTGTCTGGTTCCAGGTGATTAATGTAGGGTCTCTGATGTTCTGAATTATGGTTTGCTGTTTTTTTCAGTTTGCTGTTGCTGTACTGCCCTTGGCTCCATCCTGATGGGTATTGGTGTCACTTCCTAGACAGAGATAAAAGACTTAAAATAGAGTCTTACTGTAAGAGTAGATTCAAAGTAGATGGAATAAGAGTAGGAGACTGTGGTGTGGATGGGTCAGTCTCCCATTTGCAGGATAGTTACCATCTATCTGCCAGATTCTATGCCCTCCATGACTAGTGAGATCAAAGCCCATCAGTTGCAAGTAACCAGGAAGGAAAGTCTGTGAGCTTAACCAGATGTCTCATTACTTACTTGCAGTACTTGATAGTGGCCTATTTTCTCTGCTGTAGCATGATTCCCTCTCTCCTTGTTTCTAATGGGGCCCTCCTTCCCCTTCTCTCCTGTTTATAATCTTTGCAATTACTGTAGGTATTACAGTGATTTATCTTTGAGGATAATAAGTGGGTTTGGTACTGGGATCCACCTATTAGGGAGTACATACAGCGCTTAATTTTCTGTGTCTGGGATACTTCACTCAGTATAATTTTTTCTAATGCCATCCATTTCCTGGCAAATTTCATTAATTCATCTTTTTTGATGGCTGAGTAGTATTCCACTGTATAAAGGTACCACATTTTCCTTATCCACTCATCAACTGTTGGGCATTTGGGTTGATTCCATGACTTTGTTATTATACACAGTACTGCTATGAACATAGTCATGCTTGTGCTATTGAGGTGAATTTTTGCTGTACGGGAGATTATTCCCAAAAGTGTCATAGCAGGGTCATATGGAATTTCAATCTTTAACTTTTTTAAGAATCGCCAGACTGCTCACCAGAGTGGTTGTATAAGCCTGCATTCCCACCAGCAATGTAGGAGAGTTCCCTTCTCACCACATCCTCTCTAGCATTTGGTGTTGTTTGTGTTGTGGATTTTTGCCATCCTGACTGGGGTGAGATGATATCTCATGGAGGTTTTGATTTGCATTTCCCTGATGGCTAAGGATGTGGAGCGTTTTTTAGGATATTTGTTAGACAATTCAATTTCTTCTCTGATAAAGATTCTTTTTTTTTTAATATTTTGAAATATGACCTTATAATTCTCTGAATTTCTTGGGTATCAGTAGTGATAACTCCATTTTCATTTGTAATTTTGTTAATTTGGGTTTTCTCTCTCTTGTTTTTGGTTAATTTAGTTAGATGTGTATCAATCTTATTGATTTTTTTTAAAAAACCAGCGTTTTGACTGGTTGATTCTCTGTACCTTTTTCCTTATTTCAATTTCGGGTATTTCTCCCCTGATTTTGCTAATCTCCTCTCTTCTACTGCTTTTGGGATTGGACCGCTCTTGTTTTGCTAAAGCTTTAAACTGCATTGTTAAGTTATTTATCTGTGATGTTTCTATTTTTTGATGTAGGCATTAAGGGCTATAAACTAACCTCTTAGGAAAGCTTTCATTGTGTTCCACAGATTTTGATACGTTGTATTTTCATTATCATTCTCTTCTAGAAAATCTTGAATTTCCTTTATGATTTCTCCCTGAATCCAATTCTCATTCAGCATCATAGTGTATAGTTTCCAGGAGTTAGTGTATTTTCTGCTGTTTGTTGTGTTGTGGATGTCAGGCTTTAAACCATGGGTACAGGCTAGAATTGCGACTTTCCTGTATATGTGGAGATTCGTTTTGTGGCCCAATATGTGATCTATTTTGGAGAAAGTTCCACGTGCTACTGAGAAAAATGTGTATTCTTTGGTGTGTGGATGAAAAGTTCCAGAGAGATCAGTAAGGTCCACTGCAGTATGAGTTTAATTAAGTTCCAATGTGTCTCTTTTAAGTTTTTGACCTGTTGATGTATCCCATGTTAAGAGGGCAGTGTTGAAATCCCCAAGAATTATGGATTTTGTGGTTGATTTCTTACTTTAGATGCTGTAGTGTTTGCCTAATGAATGTAGAGGAGCCCATATTAGGTGCATATATGTTCAGTATTGTGAAGTCTACCTGGTGAATTGTACCTGTGACTAAAATGTAGTACCCATCTGTGTCTCTTATGATTTTTTTTTTAGTTTGAAGTCCACTTTGTCTGATATCATAATGGCTACCCCTGTCTGTTTTCTGCTTCCATTAGCTTGTAGAATTGTTGACCAGCCTTTTATTTTTAGTATGTGCCTGTCTTTTGTGGTGAGATGTGTTTCCTGAAGGCAGCAGATTGATGGGTTGTGATTTTTAATCCAAATTTGTAATCTATGCCTCTTGATTGGTGAGTTAATTCCATTGGCATTTAATGTTACAATGGAAAAATTACTTTTAATTCTGGACACTTTTTATATTTAGTGGCTTTCATAAGTGTATTATTCGGCTTTTTGGTTTTGGTGGTATTATACTTCCCTTCTGTCCTCCTGGATACACTTGTTTTTTCCTTCAAATTTGAGCATCATTTCTAGCATTTTTTGAAGGCTTGGTTTGGTAGACATGTAAGCCTTCAAGTTGTCTTTGTACTAGAAAACTTTCCTTTCTCCCTCGATCATGACAGATAGTTTCATCAGGTATATCAGCCTGGGTTGGCATTTTTGCTCATTCAATACTTGAAGTAAGTCTCTCCAAGCTCTTCTTGCTTTTACTGTTTCCATTGAGAAGTCATTTGTTATTTTAGTAGGTTTACTTTTAAAAGTGACTTGCTTTTTTTTCCCTTGAAGCTCTCAGCACTTTTTCTTTGTCTTGAATGTGGAGTGTTTTACTATTATTTGCTGTGGCAAGTTTCTATTTTGGTCATATCTGTTTGGAGTGTGGAATACCTCTTGTATTTGGATAGGCCTCTCATTCTTTAGTTATGGGAAATTTTCATTTATGATGATTTGAAATATTTCCTCAGGTGTAGAATTGTGGGATTCTTGCTCTGATATTCCATGAATGCACATGTTAGGCTTTTTCAGGGTGTCCCATAAGTCTTGAATATTTCTCTCAAGTATCTTTTTGGCTTTAACAACCTCTTCCATTGAGCTGGTTAATTCTTCCACTTTGTCTTCAGGATCTGAAATTCTATTTTCTGCTTCCTTAGTTCTGCTGATAAGACTCTGTTGAGTTTTGAGTTGAAGATAACTTGTCTTTTAGTTCAATTTTAAACTCTGCTGGAGACTGTTTTATCTGCTTTATGCCTGTTTTTGTTTCTTGAACTGTTTTTCTCAATTTCTTTAAGTGTCTGTTGTGTTCCTGTTCAAAGTGATTGATGGAGTTATTTAACTCCTCTCGGATTTCCTCTTTAGTAGTGTTGATCATGGTAATGATCATGCTTTGAAAGTCATTATCTTGGGTCTGTGGATTTGTTCTGGTCATTCTTTGGTAGGAGATTTGTTTTCTTGGGTTTTATTTCTCATAGATTTGCACTTTGACTTGGGCATTGTTGTTTTATCTCTTAAGACCTTCTTTCAGTTTCTGTGTGTTTTTGACTGAACTGAATTAGTTGGTATTACTACTCTGGAGCAGTTATTAATAGTGTTTGCCTTGGAATTGGGTATGTTTTTCTGTTGTTATTGTTATTTCCTAGCTGAGGCTATTAAACTGTTAGTATATCAATTAAGTCCAGTTTAGCGGACAGGGAGTGAATATCAGTATGGTAATGCACTTTTACGATTTAGTATCTTGGTGATATGTGAGGGTGAGTCCCTGAAGTTGTATATGTTTTGGGGGTGGCTATATGGAAAAGTTACTCAGCAGTAACTAATAATTGAGAGGAACTGGATGGTAAAAGGGGGTTTACTTATCTTTGGGCTGGATGTGAAGAATCTCTCTCATGTGATAGGATGATTTTAGAGGACTTCAGATGTGTGGCCTTTGTCCCCTAGAGCTTTGCTTGGGTTTTCTTTGGACTCTGTTGAATTCTGAGGAGCAGTGTGCCTTCCCTGGACCTAGAGCATCCCTGGCAGGCAGAAAGGGCAGAGGTGCTGGTGAAGGTGCATTTAACCTGGGGACCTGGGGTGTGGCCTAGTGGCCCTCTCTAGCCCTCTCTAGACTGGATACTGCTCTGACTGGCTGGTGGGAGGAGCTGGGTCAAGCGGGTGACCTGGGACCTGGGGGTGGGCTGGCTGGGGAGATTTACCTGGGGAGCAGTGTGTCTTCCTTCCCTGGACAGCTAGTATCCTGAGCAGGTGGAAAGGCTATAAGCATTTTTAAATATACAATGCAAAAATAAGTAATTCACTGCAAGGTCTTATGTTTGGGGATTTATGTTTCATTCATTTGCTTATAGCATTTTTGGGGGGATTGTAATTGCTTATGCTTCATATTTTTGAAATTTATTTAAAGTTTTTGAGACAGGGTCTCATTATGTAGACAAAGCTGACATCAAACTTATCCTTATCATCTTCCTACCACTACCTCCCCAGTTTCTTTATAAGAATAAAGCTCTACACGCAGCTCATTATAGATTGTTTTTATTATAATTAGTTTTTCATGTCCATCAAGGTTTTGATAATGCCTGTTAAATGTAAAAAGAAACCAGAAAAAGAGTCCATAAAGTGAAACTAGGTATGCTTACACATAATCCTAACCCCAGTACTCAAGGTCTTGATGCCCAAGGGTAGTAAGTTCAAAGCACAGTGGGCTGCATATGAGACCAATAATAACAAAAAAAAAAAAAACCTAGAGGCTTAAACAACAAAAGACATCTGAATTGCCAGTTAGAACACCAAAAAATCAGAAAGAGGATCATAAACAAGTTTCACAAACCAACCCTATCTGTCACATGCATGAGTTGCAGAATCGTTATTAGTGCAAACCATGACATTATGAGCAAGCTTCTCCAAAAGATGAAAGCACTGATGAAGTATTACAGTCTGTGCTGTTGTTAAACAGTTGGGATTTTGGTGCCTTAATATTTTGTCAGCGACATTAAGCACAGTGGGAGGAAGAGTGGCAGCTGCAACACAAACATTTGCAAGGGAATGATGAAAAGGGAGTTATGACTGATGATGCCTCTCTGCTTTCAATATATTGAAAAACCAGTCACAGACTGCAGCACAGCCTTTCTTTTCCAGAGAGGAGGGCCCTGCACATTGCCCTTTAGGGAAGTCTGAAGAGTTGAGTTACGCAAACTCAGATGTTTCAGCAAACTAAAATGTGATATTAATGTACAGTGTTCGATACAATAAAGGAACAAGTATACATATTTAAGTGAATCATAGATATGAAATAATAAAAGCTGGATTCCATGTAACCCAGCTATACTACTCATGGACATATTCCCGAAGAACTTTACATCTTACTACTGAGACACTTGAATGTCTCTATTGTAACATTATCACAATAGCCAGAAAATGGACTCAAGTTGCATCAATTGATGAATAGATAATAAAAATGTGGTGTGCATGATGAAATATTATTCAGCTATCAGGAAAAATGAAATTATAAAATTTGCTGGCAAGGGATAGAACTGAAAAATATTATACTGCATGAAGTATCCCAGATATAGAAAGACAAGAAGCACATGTTCTTTCTCATATGTGGATACTAGCACTGGCTGTTTTGAGTGCTTAATTAGGACTATCTGCAACCATCAGAAAACTAGAAAGGGAATATTACCTGGGGATTGGGAGTTGCGAGAGGACCTTAAAAGAAGGGAGGTAAAAGACCACAGGTGGTTGTGGAAAGGGGATAATGGGAGAATAGATTCAAGAGGAAGATAAGGTGATTCAGTACAGCAACCGATATGGAAGAATTAAGTAACATTAGAGATAGAATATACATCCAGAAAAATGTCTATATTATACATTTACACATATATAGATATATAATCTAAATAGATACACAAATATAGAAATGTAGATATAACCTAAAAAAAAAAAAAAAGATTGTTCCTACACAAGGGAACACAGAAGGAAAGAAAAAGGATAACAGAAATTAACCTAAGATACACCTACCAGTTAGCTATAGATAGTTAAACAAAAATTCAAGGACAAGGGCTAGAGAGATGTCTCAGGGGTTAAGACTCTGCCTCACAAGCAGAAAGTCCTGAGTTTGAAACACCAGGTAGAAAAGATGGTGGCCCAAACTTTCAGTCCTGGTAGGCAGAACATGGGAAAATCCAGAGTGAAGCAAAAAGCAGGTAAAAAAAAAAAAAACAGGATGATTCCCGAAGTCACCCTTGGTCCTCCACAAGGACAACAATGCTCTCTGAAAAACACACAAAAAAATTAATAATGATAATAATTAAGCAAATAATTTTTTAAATTTTTTAAAAATATGCCAAGAACAAGATATGTCAAACCTCTTAATGAGCTCTTAGCCAAAGAGATCTGAAAGATCCCCCAAAACAATACAGACTATGGGTGCCTTCTTATTGTGAATGCCAAAGAGCTCAATTTGAGACTTAGTGAGACCAGAGGACTCCATGCCTTCCTCCAGCACTTCCAGAGTGACTTAAATGCATCCTGAGAGTTTTTTATTGTTATTATTATTAGAGAGAATATACTGAGTTCATAATAGCTCATTGCAAAGCAAAGCAAAATCTTATCTTTAGCATTGAATTCTGCAAACAGCTAGATTTGTTCCAGGTTAAAACAAAACAAAACCAAACAAAATATGTAATAGATTTCCCTAGCCCATTTTCTGAACCATACAAAGGCAGAAGTTAACAACTCGTTCCAGTGTTCCAACAACAATGTACAGGCACTCCTTCCTTGAGTCCATCAGCCCTTCTACTCCCTGATTCAACAAAAAAAATAAAGGGGAGAATAGGACAGACTCATTGTTCTTGGTTGCCCTCCAGAACCTGATGATAAGATCCTATTGCTGAAAACACCATGCATGATGATCACAAGACATGGAGAACCTAATGAGAAAGCTTCCTCCTTGCTTATCAGTTTTCATAACACCAGAAAGTACTATGCAGACTGCTGGGGGAAAGAGCCATCAGCAGTCTTCACTTACCTGTGAATACTAGAGCTACAATATCAACCATCTTGGCAAGATGGTGACCATTGATGCAATAGTGCCAAAAGTGTCTTGGGATAAGCAACTGATTTCTGATTGTATTTAAGGTCCACTTTAGAGTAGGAAACACATGCTGGTACATTCCAGCCAAAATTCTGTGGAAGAGGAGGCATAGGTCCTAGAAACAAACTACTAATTCAATCTAAACATTTATAGTCATACCCATAGCTTAGAACAGTTTTCAGCCCCCAACCAAGAATCTTCCTTTTGCAGTGTAAAAAAAAAAAAATCACAATTGGCCAAAAGTATGATGAACAAATGACTGAACTGCTTGATCATAAATAGGATTCTAAACAGGACATATTGATTTAGATTCCAGGACATCATGGAAGATGGGGTGGTAAGAAAATAAGAGCTAGAGGGTAGGGAGGAGAGCTGCCAGACAGCATCTTCTGGACAGACACTGCTGGGAGCACCCCTCACTACCCTCTAGCTCTTAACAAAAGGAACACTGAGGCATAAAAGTCAAGGGCTATTTGTCTCTCACATGGCACAGGGTAGCTTGCATACCTATGGAAAGAAGATGTCAGAGTAGAAATTAAGGAAGTAATCAATAGCAAGTCTGGAGGAAGGGAAGGAAGAGTGGTGGACAGCCACCATGCAAGCAGTACAGATTCAGGCAGTTTCAGAGCATGAAACTTCCCAAGCTGGGATGGTCTTTGAAGGTCAACCCTACTGTTGGTATTATCCTAAAAGAACACATCTTATTAATCTGGAGGAACTGGTTCTAATCCTTCACAGAGATGAGGTCACCAACTTCCCCAAACCTCTGTTTGTGAAAGGATATGAAGATTAGTTCTCCATTGCAGATAAACTAAGTTCCTCAAAAGAAACAGCTTGACCATGAAGTTAGCCACAAAGACCAGTGAGATGTGAACAGACCAATGAGATGTAAGAAACCAAAAGCTCCAATCAGGTGTACAGAAACTGTAACTAATCAATAAGGAAAAGTCGCTTCCCCAGACCTGTATAACCCTATAAATATCCTGCCATCCATCTTTGGCTCAATTGCTCTTCACAGACTTCATGTCTGTGAGTTCTTTCCTGGCTCACATACTCCTCATGGACTCCATGCCTGGGGTCCATGAGTTCTTCTTAACTCCCTTTCCCCTCATGGATTTCATATCTGTGAATTCTTCTCATCTCTCTTGTCCTTCACAGACTCTGTGTCCATGAGTTCTGTCCTTTCTCTCCTCTAATAAAATCTGCCTTAACCTCTATATGTGTTCTGGTTTCAATCTTCAAATCCTGAACACAGACATAAACACCCCAGCAACACTATGACAGCAACCAGTTTTGTCCTGAATTCCTCTTAACAAATAGCAATGCCTCAAATTGTCACTGGCCCTATTCATATTTGTGCTAAGGGATCCAGGGGCTGATGAGAAACCAGAGTGGCCCCACTTAGCAAAATGATTCAAAAGTAGTATTTATAGCCCAGACAGTGCTAACTAAGCATAAGTAAAATTTCTCTGAAGTAGTAGTGTGTACTAGTCAAGGTTCTCTATGAAACAGAATTGATATATCCATATATATACATACATATAGATAAATAGATATGTAGAGAGAGAGAATTTACTGGATTCATTTATGAGATAATATCTAGGTAGTCCAACATGGCTGCCTACAGCAGCTGCTCAGTCCAGAAGCTGAATATTTCAGCAGTCCCAATCTGATGCTGAAGACTAGAGGATTCTTGGAGAGTCTCTGAACTTCAGTCACATTGGAGGATCAAAGGAGCTGGCTCTAATGTCAGCAAAAATTGGCAGCAGCAAGGAAGATGAGTTTGTTAGGGCTCTTTTTCTTGCACTTCCCCTTTATCTTGTCTGCTTTTGGAAGAGACCACTCACATTTTGGCTTGGTCATTGTATTTCAAATATCTTAATCCAAATCATGTTAGTCCCAGGTATAGTCCAGTTTACAACCAAGGCTAACTATCGCAAGTCCACCCCTTGTCAAGTTGATACTTATATCTGACTACCACACACTGTGATCTGGGTTTGTACTAACTAGGATACCCTGTTCAGAAAGAAGGATGTGCTGGTTACAGGGAGGATAGTTTCCATAAAGACCAATTGTGAGTGTTAAATGCTCAATGACATTCATAGTACAGGACATGGACACACTGGAAGGCACCAGTCAATCTGCACATCTTGGAAAACATTCCAGGTATCAGAAAACAAACTAATAGACAGAAGAGTCCCTCTCTGTATCAAATCCTTACTGAGGCATACTTCTCTATCCCCATAATCCTCAAAAGACAATGGCTCCAGGGTCTAGCTGGTAACCTGAAGCAGAACCCAAATAAGTATTTATACTTATACAAATAATAGGGGGCAGATGATACCCTGGACTATGACACAAACCTCTGTCCTCATTCTAGCTGACATCCCGCAAGTATGTTATAATTAATACTGCTCTCTGGAAAATGGCTTTTTATTAGTTTAAAAAAGCAGATTTCTTTATGGCCTTGTCTTGCACACTTCATTTTGGTGGAATTTTTTCACTTGAAATAGTTCCAATATTAAATGAGCAAGTCTCATTTGAGTCAACTAGATATAAACCTGTTTCCTTCTCTTCAGAGATGACTTTATAGCCAAAACACCTTCTCATGAAGGATCTGTGCATCTCTTGGTTCAGTTTACTATTTTTAAAACTCCTATAATGTCACATTCGCAAAGGGGCCATAGGAAAAGAACTAAACAGTCTGATCTTAATAAGCAAAATGAGGCTACAGACAAAACATGATAAAATAAAATCTATATCTTTCCCATGGGTCTACCACAAACAGATTTCTCAGCTCACTGGCTGCTGACAAGTTTTATGTTGTCTTAATTATATCCTAGTAAAATTTCCTGAATTATTTAATCATATGCATGCAGGAGTGCACTGCATTTAACAAACACAAGGGAAAGAAGCCTCTGTTCTTGCTAGATTGAAATATGCTGTTCTGTGGACTTCCCAAGTGACACAAATCTATGACAATTATCAATTAAGGTGTAACAATTCATATTTTTTCAATCAGGTGAATGATCAAATAAAGATCACACATGTATGCTTTTTGACAAAAAAATCACATTTGACATAAGTAAATGACTCTGATGAGCCTGGCATCAGGTGCGCAGGCATAACTGAGTTTTATGTTAAATACTAATTTTTTATATCTCTCCCTTTCCCTTGACTCTAGTCTCCTAAACAATGGGTCATAGTTAGGCACAGTGTCAACTTGACTAACTGACACTGTTTGAGCTCTGGGCACATTTGTAGAGAATTAGTGGTTGAATCAAGTTCAGAGCAAGCCTACAGATTGTCTAGCTGATGGGGAAGGCCCAGCTCATGGTGGGTGGGACTAGATCCTGGAATAAAATACAGAAAGCTGTTTGAGAGAATGGGCTTCCTTGTGTACACATGTTGGGTTGGCAAGTAAGGATTGTCCCTCTCTCAGCTGTTATGTAGAAATGGCATAGCCAGTTCCCTCATCCCTGGTGTTGGTATAAACTCTCCTGTCAAGTTGGATTGAGAACTGTAACCAGACAATCATAAGAGAAAATAAACCCTTTGTTCCCTTAAGCCACTTAATGGGGATTTTTATCAGCTACCATACAGGCTAACTGCTACACAATACAAAATGAAAATTACAGTTATATGAGAATTTAAATAGCAACCTAACCAAACCCTCATTTGTTTGTGTATACATTCCTGCTTGTTTGTTTTGTGGATATGTTCATTTGTGTGTGTGCCTGTGTGTGTGTACCTTTGTGTGTGTGTGTGTGTGTGTGTGTGTGTGTGTGTGTGCTATTCTGACCAGCCAATGAGCTTCAGAAGTATACCTGGTCTTCCCTCCTACCACCCATCCTATAATGCTAGATCCCACTACTGTATGCCTTTTATGTGAGTGCCTCACATTTGAGCATCATGTATTTTTCCATCTAAACCATCTCTCCAGCTCCCAAGCACTCATTTTAATGATGAAAATAACCCAGAATTTAGTAAAAGGAGTTTTTATGTAGCTTTAAATCTTTTTAGAATGATAGAAATATTTCATTGGAAAAATAAACATTTCTTAGTTTTTTTTTCTTTGGGAGGAGACCAGGATTCATTTTTGTTTCTGAGCCACAGGAAAAATACAATGCTAAGGCAATTCAAGCTTGCCTCACCTAAGATAGAATGAACTCTTCATGTAAGTAATAGGTAGATAGATCGACCGATAGATAAAGATAGATAGCCAATAGATAGATATTCCACTATCTCTCTGCAACAATAGCATTAAATAAGCATGTAAAGTTACCTACCCCACACGACAAATACACTAAATGTTAGTTCCGCTTACCATATTCAAGAAATATTTGTTTCTATTCAAGGACTATGTCAACCAAAGATTCAGAGATAACATATAAGTCAAATGCCATAGAAACTTTTTCTTCAAAGCACATATCAGCACAGAGTCAATGGTCTTGACTGACTACTGGCTGTTTTTGTCGGACCATTAACAAAATATGTAAAAACAGCCCTTCCCCACCCCGTTCCTCCAGCCAGGATGCGCCCGCTCGGTCCAGCCGGGCCTCATCCTGCGACCTAGGTAAGCTCCGCCCACGCCCACCCACCAGAACCCCAGGTTTACCCTAAGGGACCCAGCTCCTACCCCACCATAGCCGGAGCCGTGCGCAGGGACGAGGGACCAGGAGGACCTCCCCCTGTGCTCGGGCCTCGCCCCAGCTCCCCTCGGGTTAAATACCTCCAGGCCGACGCCCCCATCCCCCCTTTGCACCCCACCCCGCTCCGCCGGTCGGACACGCGCGCGGTATAGCCAGGCCTCACACCACGACCTAGGTAAGTCTCCGCCTGCCCGACCACCAGGACCCCAGGACAAATAATTCAGTTTAGTGAAATTGAGAGATCTTAAGAGTTAAAATGACAATGCAAAGTCAAAGTGCAAATCCATGAGAAGCAACAATCAAGTAAACAAATTTCCCACTGAAGAAATTAATCCCATAATGTTAGACTCCAACAAGAACAAACCCACGGAAAAAGGCCAAGAAAGCCCCACCGAGAATAAAGACTTTCAAAATATGATCATTACCATGTTCAATACTATGAAAGAGGAAATCAGGGAGGAATTACATAATCGAATCAATCGCTTTGAAGAGGAACACAACAGACATCTGGAGGAGTTGAGAAAAACAGTGCAAGAAACAAAAAGTGGCATAGAGCAGTTAAAACAAACTCAAGCAGAGTTTAAAACTGAGCTAAAAGACAAGTTATCTTCAACCCAGAACGCCACAGAGAGTCTTATCAATAGAACTAACGAAGCAGAAAACAGAATTTCAGACCTTGAAGATAAAGTGGGAGTACTAACCAGCTCAATGGAAGAGGTTGTTAAAGCCAAAAAGATACTTGAGAGAAATATCCAAGAGATATGGGACACCCTGAAAAAGCCTAACATGCGTATTCATGGAATACCAGAGCAAAAATCTCAAAATACCACCCTTGAGGAAATTTTTCAAACGATCATCAAGGAAAATTTTCCTCATCTAAAAAAAGAGAGGCCCATCCATACACAAGAGGCATTCCACACCCCAAACAGATACGACCAAAATAGAAGCACCCCACGGCAAATAATAGTTAAAAGACTCCACATTCAAGATAAAGAACTGGTGCTGAGAGCTTCAAGGGAGAAAAAACAAGTCACTTTTAAAGGTAAACCTATTAAAATAACAAATGACTTCTCAGTCGAAACAGAAAAAGCAAGAAGAGCTTGGAGAGACATACTTCAAGTATTGAATGAGCAAAAATGTCAACCCAGGCTGATTTACCCTGCAAAACTATCAGTCATGATCGAGGGAGAAAGAAAAATCTTCCAGCCCAAAGACAACTTTAAGGGATACATGGCCACCAAACCAGGCCTTCAAAAAATGATAGAAATGATACTCAAGCGTGAAGAAAAAAACAGGCATATCCAGGAGAACAGAAGGCAAGTATAACATCATTAAAAACGAAGCAATATACTTATAAAAGCTACGAAACATAATAAATGTCTGGAATTAACAATAGTTTCTCCATTATAACCCTAAATGTTAATGGACTTAATTCACCGATCAAGAGACACAGATTACAAACTTGGATTAAAAATCACAATCCATCAATCTGCTGCCTGCAGGAAACCCATCTCACCACAAAAGATAGGCACGCTCTAAAAATAAAAGGCTGGTCAACAATTCTACAAGCTAATGGAAGTAGAAAACAGGCAGGGGTAGCCATTATGCTATCAGACAAAGTGGGCTTCAAACCAAAGAAAACTATAAGAGACACGGATGGATACTACATTTTAGTCACAGGTACAATTCACCAGGAAGACTTCACAATACTGAACATATATGCACCCAATACGGGCCCCTCCACATTCATTAAGAAAACCCTACAGCATCTAAAGCAAGAAATCAATCCCCAAACGATAATTCTTGGGGACTTCAACACCGCCCTCTCAACATGGGATAGATCAACAGGGCAAAAGCTTAACAGAGACACTTTGGAACTTAATCAAACCCTGAAAGAAATGGATCTTACAGATCTCTATCGAAATTTTCACCCACGCACCAAAGAATACACATTTTTCTCAGCAGCACATGGAACTTTCTCCAAAATAGATCACATATTGGGCCACAAAATGAATCTACACATATACAAGAAAGTTGAAATTCTAACCTGTGCCCTATCAGACCACCACGGCCTAAAGCTGGACATCCACAACACATCAAACAAGAGAAAATACACTAACTCCTGGAAACTTCACACTATGATGCTGAATGAGAACTTGATTCAGGAAGAAATTAAAAAGGAAATTCAAGATTTCCTGAAAGTGAGTGATAACGAAAATACAACTTACCAAAATCTCTGGGACACAATGAAAGCTGTTCTAAGAGGTAACTTCATAGCTCTTAATGCCTACATCAAAAAAATGGAAACATCAGAAATAAACAACTTAACAATGCAGCTTAAAGCTTTAGAAAAACTAGAGCAATCTGATCCCAAAAGTAGTAGAAGAGAGGAGATTAGCAAAATAAGGGGAGAAATATCTGAAATCGAGATTAAGAAATGGATAGAAAAAATCAACCAGTCAAAAAGCTGGTTCTATGAAAAAATCAATAAGATTGATACACCCTTAGCTAAATTAACCAAAAGCAAAAGAGAGAAAACCCAAATTAACAAAATTAGAAATGAACATGGAGTTATCACTACTGATACCCAAGAAATCCAGAGAATTATAACATCATATTTCAAAAACTTATACTCTGTGAAGTTTGACAACACAAAAGAGATGGATGAATTTCTAAGTAAACACAACTTACATAAATTGAATCGGGAAGTTGTGAATTATTTAAATAGTCCTATAACATATAAGGAAATTGAGGAAGTAATCTCGAATTTTCCCACCAGAAAATGTCTTGGACCAGATGGATTCAGCACAGAGTTCTACCAGACATTTAAGGAGTTAATAACACCAATACTCCTTAAACTGTTCCATCAAATAGCAAAGGAAGGAACACTACCAAATTCCTTCTATGAAGCTAATATCGTTTTAATCCCAAAACCTAATAAAGATTCACTTAAAAAAGAAAACTATAGGCCGATCTCCCTGATTAACACAGACGCCAAGATTCTCAACAAAGTCTTAGCAAATCGGATTCAAAAACATATTAAAAAGATCATTCACGGGGACCAAGTAGGCTTCATCCCCGGCACACAAGTTTGGTTCAACATACACAAATCAATAAATGTAATTCATCATGTAAACCAGTCCAAAGTCCAAGACCACATGATACTCTCGATAGATGCAGAAAAAGCTTTTGACAAGATCCAACAGCCTTTTATGATCAAAACGCTAGAGACAGTAGGAATGGAAGGAACCTTTATCAATATAATAAAAGCTGTATACAACAAGCCCACAGCAAGGATTATGCTCAATGGGGAACAATTGGAAGCATTCCCACTTCGATCAGGAACTAGACAAGGCTGTCCACTCTCACCGCGTCTATTCAATATTGTACTTGAAGTCTTAGCTGAAGCCATAAGACAAGAAAGGGACATAAGAGGGATTCAAATCGGCAAGGAAGAAGTCAAGCTATCCCTATTTGCAGATGACATGATCTTATACCTGAGGGATCCCAAACACTCCACCAGGAAGCTCCTGGAACTAATTGAGAAGTTCAGCAGGGGGGCAGGATACAAAATAAATGTGCAAAAATCAGAGGCCTTCCTATATGCCCAGAATGAAAGAAGTGAAAAAGCCTTGAGAGAAACAATACCATTTACTATAGCCCCTAAAAAAATGAAATACCTTGATATAAACCTAACTAAGGAGGTAAAAGACCTTTACAATGAAAACTTTAAAACCCTAAAGAAAGAAATAGCAGAAGACACCAGAAGGTGGAAAGACCTCCCTTGTTCCTGGATTGGCAGAATCAACATCATGAAAATGACCATCCTACCAAAGGCAATATACAGATTCAATGCTATACCAATCAAAATCCCAAAGCAATTCTTCAAAGAAGTTGACCAAACAATCTCAAAGTTCATATGGAGGCACAAAAGACCCAGGATAGCAAAAACAATCCTGAGTAACAAAAACACAGCTGGAGGTATAACCATACCAAAACTTAGTCTATACTACAAATCCATAGTTGTAAAGACAGCCTGGTACTGGCTCCAAAATAGACACACAGATCAATGGATAAGGATTGAAGACCCAGATATAAGCCCACAAAGTTACAGCCATTTGGTCTTTGACAAAGGGGCCCAAAGAATCCAATGGAAAAAGAACAGCATCTTCAACAAATGGTGCTGGCAAAACTGGATCTCCAACATGCAGAAGATTAAAGCTGAACCCGTACTTGTCACTATGTACAAGACTTAATTCCAAATGGATCAAGGACCTTGATATCAGGCCAGAGACTATAAAAACCATAATTGAAAGGATAGCGAACTCCCTCGAGCTGATTGGGCTAGGCCAATAGTTCCTAAACAGACATCCAATGGCACAGTCACTGCTACCAACTCTCAACAGTTGGGATCTTGTGAAATTAAAGAGCTTCAGTTCAGATAAAGAGATTATAACGCAAGCTCAAAGGCAACCCACAGAATGGGAGAAAATCTTCACTAACCACATATCTGATAGAGCTCTATTGTCCAGAGTGCACAAAGAACTTAGAAAACTAAACATCAAGGAAACCAATGGCCCAATTAAAAAATGGGCCCTGGAACTTAAAAGAAACTTTACCAGGGATGAAATTAAAATGTCTAACAAATATCTGAAAAAATGCTCCACTTCTTTAGCCATCAGGGAAATGCAAATAAAAACTTCCCTGAGATATCATCTCACCCCAGTCAGGATGGCAAAAATCCACAATACTAACAACGACAAATGCTGGAGAGGATGTGGAGAGAGGGGAACGCTCCTACATTGCTGGTGGGAATGCAGGCTCATACAGCCACTCTGGCGAGCCGTCTGGAGATTCATAAAGAAATTAAAGATTGAAATTATATTAAGTGAAGTATCCCAGACCCAGAAAATTAAGCGCCGTATGTACTCCCTAATAGGTGGCTCCTAGTACCAAACCCACCCAGCCCACCTAGAAACAGTAATTCCAAGGATTATGAACAGGAGGGATGGGGTAGGAAGGCCACACCAGAAACAAGGAGAGAAGGGACCATGTTACAGCAGGGAAAATAGGCCTCCACCAAGGACCCAAATAAGTAATGAGACATCTGATTAAGTTCACAGACTTTTGTTCCTGATCATTTACTACTGAAGGGGTGTGATCTCACCAGAAGAGGAGGGCATATAGTCTGGCAGATAAAAAGTAACAACTTTGCAAATGGGTGATAGACCCCTCCCTCACTGTGGTTTCCCACTTTTATTACATCTACCTTTGAATGTGCTTTTATCACAAGACTTTAACAGCTTTTTGTCTCTGGCCAGGGGGTAACATACAATGCCCACCAGGATGGAGTGAAGGGCATTGCAGGAGCAGCAAAACTGCAAAAGAAAATCAACAAACCACAATCCAGAACTTCAGAGACTCTATATCAACCACCTAGAACTAGGCCAGCAGAGTCTCTCCCCATCTTGAAGCTCAGGGAAATTTGCGGAAGAGGGGGCGGTAAGAGTGTAAGGACATAAGGATAGGAGGAGCAATGATATGTAAGATACTCTATACTAGTTAGGGCTGAAGCAATCATAATTGGACTTTGCATGCCCTGCGCATTGTCCAACACACTGTTGACCTCACAAAGTCTAGCATCTCCTAAAGGCACCAAGATCCTTGGAGGCAAAGGATTGGCAGCCACAGCAGTGTTCCTATACCTAAGGGGAACACGGGAAAGGGTTCGGGAAAGGGCACTGGGTCCTTGTACGTCATCGGAGAGGAGGGCCCAGAGGAAAATCAGACATGCACAAGAAAGGACTCTCTGGGAATTGGGGTGGGAGGCACTGGGGGATGGGGAGGGAGGGGGTGGGGAGGGGGAGCAGGGAGTACGGGGAAGGAGGAGGGAGGGAGGGAACTGGTGTACCTTATAAGTTTGTATGAGCTGAAATAAAAAAAAAAAAAAGACTTATCTGAAAAAAAAAAAAAAGAAATTAAAGATTGAAATGCCATATGACCCTGCTATTCCACTTTTGGGAATAAGCCCCCATACAGCAGAGGTTCACCTCGATAGCACAAGCACGACCATGTTCATAGCAGCACTGTTTACAATGGCAAAGTCATGGAATCAGCCCAAATGTCCAACAGTTGACGAGTGGATAAGGAAAAGGTGGTACATCCATACAATGGAGTACTACTCAGCCATCAAAAATGATGAATTACTGGAATTTGCCGGGAAATGGATGTCATTAGAAACAATTATATTAAGTGAAGTATCCCAGACCCAGAAAATTAAGCGCCGTATGTACTCCCTAATAGGTGGCTCCTAGTACCAAACCCACCCAGCCCACCTAGAGACAGTAATTCCAAGGATTATGAACAGGAGGGATGGGGTAGGAGGGCCACACCAGAAACAAGGAGAGAAGGGACCATGTTACAGCAGGGAAAATAGGCCTCCACCAAGGACCCAAATAAGTAATGAGACATCTGATTAAGTTCACAGACTTTTGTTCCTGATCATTTACTACTGAAGGGGTGTGATCTCACCAGAAGAGGAGGGCATAAAGTCTGGCAGATAAAAAGTAACAATTTTGCAAATGGGTGATAGACCCCTCCCTCACTGTGGTTTCCCACTTTTATTACATCTACCTTTGAATGTGCTTTTATCACAAGACTCTAACAGCTTTTTGTCTCTGGCCAGGGGGTAACATACAATGCCCACCAGGATGGAGTGAAGGGCATTGCAGGAGCAGCAAAACTGCAAAAGAAAATCAACAAACCACAATCCAGAACTTCAGAGACTCTATATCAACCACCTAGAACTAGGCCAGCAGAGTCTCTCCCCATCTTGAAGCTCAGGGAAATTTGCGGAAGAGGGGGCGGTAAGAGTGTAAGGACATAAGGATAGGAGGAGCAATGATATGTAAGATACTCTATACTAGTTAGGGCTGAAGCAATCATAATTGGACTTTGCATGCCCTGCGCATTGTCCAACACACTGTTGACCTCACAAAGTCTAGCATCTCCTAAAGGCACCAAGATCCTTGGAGGCAAAGGATTGGCAGTCACAGCAGTGTTCCTATACCTAAGGGGAACATGGGAAAGGGTTCAGGGAAAGGCCACTGGGTCCTTGTATGTCATCGGAGAGGAGGGCCCAGAGGAAAATCAGACATGCACAAGAAAGGACTCTCTGGGAATTGGGGTGGGAGGCACTGGGGGATGGGGAGGGAGAGGGGTGGGGAGGGGGAGCAGGTAGTACGGGGGAAGGAGGAGGGAGGGAGGGAACTGGTGTACCTTATAAGTTTGTATGAGCTGAAATAAAAAAAAAAAGACTTATCTGAAAAAAAAAAAAAAGAAATTAAAGATTGAAATGCCATATGACCCTGCTATTCCACTTTTGGGAATAAGCCCCCATACAGCAGAGGTTCACCTCGATAGCACAAGCACGACCATGTTCATAGCAGCACTGTTTACAATGGCAAAGTCATGGAATCAGCCCAAATGTCCAACAGTTGACGAGTGGATAAGGAAAAGGTGGTACATCCATACAATGGAGTACTACTCAGCCATCAAAAATGATGAATTACTGGAATTTGCCGGGAAATGGATGTCATTAGAAACAATTATATTAAGTGAAGTATCCCAGACCCAGAAAATTAAGCGCCGTATGTACTCCCTAATAGGTGGCTCCTAGTACCAAACCCACCCAGCCCACCTAGAGACAGTAATTCCAAGGATTATGAACAGGAGGGATGGGGTAGGAGGGCCACACCAGAAACAAGGAGAGAAGGGACCATGTTACAGCAGGGAAAATAGGCCTCCACCAAGGACCCAAATAAGTAATGAGACATCTGATTAAGTTCACAGACTTTTGTTCCTGATCATTTACTACTGAAGGGGTGTGATCTCACCAGAAGAGGAGGGCATAAAGTCTGGCATATAAAAAGTAACAACTTTGAAAATGGGTGATAGACCCCTCCCTCACTGTGGTTTCCCACTTTTATTACATCTACCTTTGAATGTGCTTTTATCACAAGACTCTAACAGCTTTTTGTCTCTGGCCAGAGGGTAACATACAATGCCCACCAGGATGGAGTGAAGGGCATTGCAGGAGCAGCAAAACTGCAAAAGAAAATCAACAAACCACAATCCAGAACTTCAGAGACTCTATATCAACCACCTAGAACTAGGCCAGCAGAGTCTCTCCCCATCTTGAAGCTCAGGGAAATTTGCGGAAGAGGGGGCGGTAAGAGTGTAAGAGCAAAAGGATGGGAGGAGCAATGATATGTAAGATACTCTATACTAGTTAGGGCTGAAGCAATCATAATTGGACTTTGCATGCCCTGCGCATTGTCCAACACACTGTTGACCTCACAAAGTCTAGCATCTCCTAAAGGCACCAAGATCCTTGGGGGCAAAGGATTGGCAGCCACAGCAGTGTTCCTATACCTAAGGGGAACACGGGAAAAAGTTCAGGAAAGACCACTGGGTCCTTGTACGTCATCGGAGAGGAGGGCCCAGAGGAAAATCAGACATGCACAAGAAAGGACTCTCTGGGAATTGGGGTGGGAGGCACTGGGGGATGGGGAGGGAGAGGGGTGGGGAGGGGGAGCAGGGGGTAAGAGGGGAGGAGGAGAGAGGGAGGGAACTGGTGTATCTAACAAGTTTGTATGAGCTGAAATAAAAAAAAAAAACTACAATGCCAAAGTCAAAGTGCAAATCCATGAGAAGTAACACTCAAGTAAACTAATTTCCCACTGAAGGAATTAATCCCATAATGTTAGAGTCCAACAAGAACAAACCCACGGAAAATGGCCAAGAAAGTCTGACCCAGGATAACGACCTTCAAAATATGATCATTACCATGTTCAATACTATGAAAGAGGAAATCAGGGAGGAATTACATAATCGAATCAATCGCTTTGAAGAGGAACACAACAGACACTTGGAGGAGTTGAGAAAAACAGTGCAAGAAAAAAAACTGGCATAGAGCAGTTAAAACAGACTCAAGCGGAGTTTAAAAGTGAGGTACAAGGGGCTGGAGAGGTGACTCAGGGGTTAAGCCTCCGCCTTGCAGGCAGAAGTTCCTGAATTCGGATCCCAGATCCCACATATAGACGCCAGGCAGAAGCCAGGGCGGCCTGCGCTTCTGGTCCTGGTAGGGCAGAGCCTGTGAATCCCGGGGCAGAAGGAGGTGGAAGCGTCCATGGTGGTTCGCAAATTAGTCCGTTCTACACAGACACACACACAGACAGACGCGCGCGCACACGCATAGGCACACAGTGAATAAATAATAAAAAAATTATTAAAAAAAACTGAGCTACAAGACAAGTTATCTTCAACCCATAACTCCACAGAGAGTCTTATCAACAGAACTAACAAAGCAAAAAACAGAATTTCAGACCTTGAAGATAAAGTGGGAGTACTAACCAGCTCAATGGAAGAGGTTGTTAAAGCCAAAAAGATACTTGAGAGAAATATCCAAGAGATATGGGACACCCTGAAGAAGCCTAACATGCGTATTCATGGAATACCAGAGCAAGAATCTCAAAATACCACCCCTGAGGAAATTTTTCAAATGATCATCAAGGAAAATTTTCCTCATCTAAAAAAAGAGAGGCCCATCCATACACAAGAGGCATTCCACACCCCAAACAGATACGACCAAAACAGAAGCACGCCACGGCAAATAATAGTTAAAACACACAACACTCAAGATAAAGAACTGGTGCTGAGAGCTTCAAGGGAGAAAAAACAAGTCACTTTTAAAGGTAAACCTATTAAAATAACAAATGACTTCTCAGTCGAAACAGGAAAAGCAAGAAGAGCTTGGAGAGACATACTTCAAGTATTGAATGAGCAAAAATGTCAACCCAGGCTGATTTACCCTGCAAAACTATCCGTCATGATCCAGGGAGAAAGAAAAATCTTCCAGCACAAAGACACCTTGAAGGGATACATGTCCACCAAACCAGGCCTTCAAAAAATGCTAGAAATGATACTCAAGCGTGAAGAAAAAAACAGGCATATCCAGGAGAGCAGAAGGCAAGTATAACACCATTAAAAGCAAAGCAATATACTTATAAAAACTACTAAACAAAATGAATGTCTGCAATTAAAAATAGTTTCTCCATTATAACACTAAATGTTAATGAAATTAATTCACCAATCAAGAGACACAGATTACAAACTTGGATTAAAAATCACAATCCATCAATCTGCTGCCTGCAGGAAACCCATCTCACCACAAAAGATAGGCACGCTCTAAAAATAAAAGGCTGGTCAACAATTCTACAAGCTAATGGAAGCAGAAAACAGGCAGGGGTAGCCATTATGCTATCAGACAAAGTGGGCTTCAAACCAAAGAAAATTATAAGAGACACGGATGGATACTACATTTTAGTCACAGATACAATTCACCAGGAAGACTTCACAATACTGAACATATATGCACCCAATACGGGCCCCTCCACATTCATTAAGAAAACCCTATAGCGTCTAAAGCAAGAAATCAACCCCCAAACGATAATTTTTGGGGACTTCAACACCGCCCTCTCAACATGGGATAGATCAACAGGGCAAAAGCTTAACAGAGACACTTTGGAACTTAATCAAACCCTGAAAGAAATGGATCTTACAGATCTCTATCGAACTTTTCACCCACGTACCAAAGAATACCCATTTTTCTCAGCAGCACACGGAACTTTCTCCAAAATAGATCACATATTGGGCCACAAAATGAATCTACACATATACAAAAAAGTTGAAATTCTAACCTGTGCCCTATCAGACCACCACGGCCTAAAGCTAGACATCCACAACACATCAAACAAGAGAAAATACACTAACTCCTGGAAACTTAACACTATGATGCTGAATGAGAACTGGATTCAGGAAGAAATTAAAAAGGAAATTCAAGATTTCCTGAAAGTGAATGATAACAAAAAAACAACTTACCAAAATCTCTGGGACACAATGAAAGCTGTTCTAAGAGGTAACTTCATAGCTCTTAGTGCCTACATCAAAAAAATGGAAACATCAGAAATAAACAACTTAACAATGCAGCTTAAAGCTTTAGAAAAACTAGAGCAATCTGATCCCAAAAGTAGTAGAAGAGAGGAGATTAGCAAAATAAGAGGAGAAATATCTGAAATCGAGATTAAGAAAACGATAGAAAAAAATCAACCAGTCAAAAAGCTGGTTCTTTAAAAAAAATCAATAAGATTGATACACCCCTAGCTAAATTAACCAAAAGCAAGAGAGAGAAAACCCAAATTAACAAAATTAGAAATGAACATGGAGTTATCACTACTGATACCCAAGAAATCCAGAGAATTATAACATCATATCTCAAAAACTTATACTCTGTGAAGTTTGACAACACAATAGAGATGGATGAATTTCTGGGTAAACACAACTTACCTAAATTGAATCAGGAAGTTGTGAATTATTTAAATAGTCCTATAACATATAAGGAAATTGAGGAAGTAATCTTGAATCTTCCCACCAAAAAATGTCCTGGACCACATGGATTCAGCACAGAGTTCTACCAGACATTTAAGGAGTTAATAATACCAATACTCCTTAAACTGTTCCATCAAATAGCAAAGGAAGGAACACTACCAAATTCCTTCTATGAAGCTAATATCGTTTTAATCCCAAAACCTAATAAAGACTCACTTAAAAAAGAAAACTATAGGCCAATCTCCCTGATGAACACAGACGCAAAGATTCTCAACAAAGTCTTAGCAAATCGGATTCAAAAACATATTAAAAAGATCATTCACGGGGACCAAGTAGGCTTCATCCCTGGCATACAAGGTTGGTTCAACATACGCAAATTAATAAATGTAATTCATCATGTAAACCAGTCCAAAGTCCAAGACCACATGATACTCTCGATAGATGCAGAAAAAGCTTTTGACAAGATCCAACAGATTTTTATGATCAAAACTCTAGAGACAGTAGGAATGGAAGGAACCTTTATCAATATAATAAAAGCTGTATACAACAAGCCCACAGCAAGGATTATGCTCAATGGGAAACAATTAGAAGCATTCCCACTTCGATCAGGAACTAGACAAGGCTGTCCACTCTCACCACTCCTATTCAAAATTGTACTTGAAGTCTTAGCTGAAGCCATACGACAAGTAAGGGACATAAGAGGGATTCAAATCGGCAAGGAAGAAGTCAAGCTATCCCTATTTGCAGATGACATGATCTTATACCTGACTGATCCCAAAAACTCCACCAGGAAGCTCCTGGAACTAATTGAGAAGTTCGGCAGGGTGGCAAGATACAAAATAAATGTGCAAAAATCAGAGGCCTTCCTATATGCCCAGAATGAAAGAAGTGAAAAAGCCTTGAGAGAAACAATCCCATTTACTATAGCCCCTAAAAAAATGAAATACTGGGGCTGGAGAGGTGGCTCAGGGGTTAAGCCTCTGCCTTGCAGGCGGAAGGTCCTGAGTTCAGATCCCAGATCCCAGGTATAGACGCCGGGCGGAAGTGGGGTCGGCCTGCGCTTCTGGTCCTGGTAGTGCAGAGCCTATGAATCCCAGGGCAGAAGGAAGTGGAGGCGTCCATGGTGGTTCCCGAATTCGTCCATGGTTCTACACACACACAGACACACAGACACACAGACACACACACACACACACACACACACACACATGCACGTGCACACATACATATGCACAATTGAATAAATAATAATAATAAAAAAAATGAAATACCTTGGTATAAACCTAACCAAGGAGGTAAAAGACCTTTACAATGAAAACTTTAAAACCCTAAAGAAAGAAATTGCAGAAGACACCAGAAGGTGGAAAGACCTCCCATGTTCCTGGATTGGCAGAATCAACATCGTAAAAATGACCATCCTACCAAAGGCAATATACAAATTCAATGCTATACCAATTAAAATCCCAAAGCAATTCTTTAAAGAAGTTGACCAAACAATCTCAAAATTCATATGGAGGCACAAAAGACGCAGGATAGCAAAAACAATCCTGAGTAACAAAAACACTGCTGGAGGTATTACCATACCGAACCTTAGTCTATATTACAAATCCATAGTTATAAAAACAGCCTGGTACTGGCTCCAAAATAGACACACAGATCAATGGGTAAGGATTGAAGACCCAGATATAAGCCCACAAAATTACAGCCATTTGATTTTTGACAAAGGGGCCCAAAGAATCCAATGGAAAAAGAACAGCATCTTCAACAAATGGTGCTGGGAAAACTGGATCTCCACATGCAGAAGATTAAAGCTGGACCCGTACTTGTCACCATGTACAAGACTTAATTCCAAATGGATCAAGGACCTTGATATAAGGCCAGAGACTGTAAAAACCATAATTGAAAGGATAGGGAACTCCCTCGAGCTGATTGGGCTCGGCCAACATTTCCTAAACAGACATCCAATGGCACAGCCACTGCTACCAACTCTCAACAGTTGGGATCTTGTGAAATTTAAGAGCTTCTGTTCAGATAAAGAAATTGTAACATGAGCTCAAAGCCAACCCACAGAATGGGAGAAAATCTTCACTAACAACATATCTGATAGAGCTCTACTGTCCAGAGTGCACAAAGAACTTAAAAAACTAAACAGCAAGGAAACCAATGGCCCAATTAAAAAATGGGCCCTGGAACTTAAAAGAAACTTTACCAGGGATGAAATTAAAATGTCTAACAAATATCTTAAAAAATGCTCCACTTCTTTAGCCATCAGGGAAATGCAAATCAAAACTTCTCTGAGATATCATCTCACCCCAGTCAGGATGGCAAAAATCCACAATACAAAGAACAACAAATGTTGGAGAGGATGTGGAGAGAGGGGAACTCTCCTACATTGCTGGTGGGAATGCAGGCTCATACAGCCACTCTGGCGAGCCGTCTGGAGATTCTTAAAGAAATTAAAGATTGAAATGCCATATGACCCTGCGATTCCACTTTTGGGTATAACCCCCCATACAGCAGAGGTTCACCTTGATAGCACAAGCACAACCATGTTCATGGCAGCACTGTTTACAATAGCAAAGTCATGGAATCAATCCAAATGTCCAACAGTTGACAAGTGGATAAGGAAAAGGTGGTACATCTATACAATGAGTACTACTCAGCCATCAAAAATGATGAATTACTGGAATTTTCCAGGAAATGGATGTCATTAGAAACAATTATATTAAGTGAAGTATCCCAGACCCAGAAAATTAAGCGCCGTATGTACTCCCTAATAGGTGGCTCCTAGTACCAAATCCACCTAGCCCATCTTGAGACACTCATAGGTAAATCTATGTATTTCCTACAGTAATTGCAAGGATTATGAACAGGAGGGATGGCATTGGAGGGCCACACCAGAAACAAGGAGAGAAGTGACCATGTTACAGTAGAGAAAATAGGCCTCCATCAAGGACTGCAAGAAAGTAATGTGACACCTAGTTAAGTTCACAGACATTTGTTCCTGATCATTTACAACTAAGGGGGTATGAACTCACTAGAAGGGGAGGGCATATAGTCCAGCAGATTAAAAAGTAACCATTTTGCAAATGGGTGATTGACCCCTCCCATTGCCAAGTGCCATATGACCCTGTGATTCCACTCTTGGGTATAAGTACTACATCTACCCTTGAATGTGCTCTTATAATAAGACTCCAGTTTAACAGCTTTTTGTCTCTGGCCAGGGGGTGACATACAGTGCCCATCACGATGGAGTGAACGGCATTGCAGGAGCAACAAAACTGCAAAAGAAAATCAACAAACCACTATCCAGAACTTCAGAGACTGTATATCAACCACCTAGAACTAGGCCAGACTAATCTCTCCCCATCCTGAAGCTCAGGGACATTTGCAGAAGAGGGGGTGGTAAGATTGTAAGCGCAAAAGGATGGGAGGAGCAATGATATGCAAGATACTCCACACAAGTTAGGGCCGAAGCAAACATAATGGACATTGCATGCCCGGCGCAATGTCCAACACACTATTGACCCCACAAAGTCTAGCATCTTCTAAAGGCACTAGGATCCTTGGAGACAAGGGATTGACAGCCACAGTAGTGTTCCTATGCTTAAGGGGAACACAGGAAGGGGTTCAGGGAAATGCCACTGGGTCCAGAGGAGAGTCAGGCATGCACGAGAAAGGACTCTGGGAATTGGGGCGGGACGCACGGGGGGATGGGGCGGGAGGGGTGAGGGGAGGGGGAGCAAGGGGTTGGGGGGAGGAGGAGGGAGGGAGGGAACTGGTGTACCTATTAAGTTTGTATGAGCTGAAATAATAATAAAAATGTAATAAAAAAACAATATGTAAAAACAGAAAAGAACTGATGTTAGAGTTCACCTGTGAGTTGCTGAAAACGGACCATCAACTGGCTTAAGGGAACAAGGGATTTATTTTCTTACTGATAGTCCGGTTACTATCTGTAGTCCAGCTTGATGGGAGAGCATGCATCAATACCAGGCTGAGGGAACTGGCCACCGTATCTCTATATAATAGCTGAGAGAGGGATGATCTTTACTTGCCAGACCAGCATGTCTAACCAAGTATACACAAGGATGCCCACATTCCTCAACCACCTCTCTGTATTTTATTCACCTGTTCAGGGCCTAGTCCCACTCTTCCCCATCAACTGCACAATCTCCTTCAGGTTTGCTTTGGGCTTAACACAATCAGTAATTCTCCACAAATATGCCCAAAGCGCAAACCCTCAACTGTAAAGTTGACATCTGTGCCTAACTATGACAACTGATAAAGAGCCAGTCACTTCTAAGCACTCGGCTGTGTACACTGCAATAAAATAGCTCCCTTTAAAAAGAATGTTCTCTAAATGCATAAAGACCATGAAATTTGCTTATGCTAGCCCTTATTAAATCCAGCCCTTGTGCACATCATGGAAATTAATCCTAAACTGATTTGTGTAGTGTTTGAGATTTGTCATTAGGTAAGCAATGCACTATACATGTTAAGCAGGTACTACGTGACTGACTTACATTACCTAATTCTTGAATTTTCTTTTGCTTTATTTATTCACTTTATTTATTTCACTTTATTTTTCAACTATTGTATTTTTTAACATTTTTTATTATTATTTCAGCTCATACAAACTTAATAGGTACACCAGTTCCCTCCCTCCCTCCTCCTCCCCCCGACCCCCCTGCTCCCCCTCCCCTCAGCCCTCCCTTTCCATCCCCCAGTGCCTCCCCCCCAAACCCCAGAGAATCCTTTAATGTGCATGCCAGACTCTCCTCTGGGCTCTCCTCTCCGATGACATACAAGGACCCAGTGGCATTTCCCTGAACCCTTTCCTGTGTTCCCCTTAAGCATAGGAACACTACTATGGCTGTCAATTCCTTGCCTCCAAGGATCTTGGTGCCTTTAACAAATGCTAGACTTTGTGGGTCAATAGCGTGTGGGACATTGCACAGGGCATGCAAAGTCCAATTATGATTGCTTCGGATATGCAAGATACTCAACTATTGTATTTTTTGAGGGTGGGAAAGATAGGAAGATAGAGATTTATTGTCATTCAGCTAGAAATAATAGAGTTCCTTTAAACTGATTTATTTGCTTTGATTCAGGATGCTTGGTTGTTTCTTTTATCTTCTGAGGTTTTTGTAATCAGATATTCACAGTATGTAAACCAGACTGGCCTCTGACTTGTTACATCACTCATGTAGGATCTGTGCTCAAGACCCTCCTGTTTCAGGCTTCCCACTGCTGAGATGACAGGAATCTGTCACTATGCCAAGTTCATGCTAAGTTTGTTTTTAAAAGCTACTCAGATGACTGAATATGAGTATGTTATGCATGTGTGTGTACATCATATGACAGTGATAAAATTAATATTAAAATATGTTTATATTATAACTTTAATAGCTTTCTGAAAATGCCAAAGATAATTAATTTTGTCAAAGTTTAATGGGAAAGAATTTACCATAAGAACCTTAGAGAATACTTTCTCTATAGAGACTGCTAGACCATATAAAGAGGAGTCATGAGTGCTGGGAAATAAAACTCTGACTCCCTGCCTACTAGTCACACCTTCCTTGCCTCCACAACTATTACAGCACATGGAGTATGCCTCATCTAATGTGCATATAACATACAGCATGTGAAGACTTTTTGCTCAGCATACTGCACCTAGTATGCACAGACATCAAATTGGATAAAACAACGTCTGATAAGGATTTGAAATGCTTATCCTAATATAGATAAAATTCCACTAAATAAAATTCTACTATGTTAAGAACCTTAATAGATCTTGTTGACTGAAACCCATCACACACCTTCCACCCTTGTGTGAGATCTGAAGCGGTGCTGGAGAATTCCAGACATGTTAATAACTTTCCATCTAAAGTACACTTCTTGTTTTGCTACCTGCTGACCCTTTCTGCCTTCTGAGAGACTGTTCAAGAGCATTGCAGGCACAGATAACAGTATAAAAATTTAGGGACAGAGTTCAATAATAGAGTGTTTGCCTTGCAAGTACAGAGCTATTATCTCTAGCATTTGAAAAACTATTAAAATTTTGTTTATTTATTCTACTAAAGTGTATTAGATATTACTGTGCAGCATTGGGATCTAACTTTGTCCACACTACACAATCTATCTGCCACTGAGGTAAACTCTATTCTAAGATAGTTTGTATATCTGTACTCTTGTTAATATTTGAAAAGCTATTGTAAGAAGAGCTCTTCTTATTCATGCTTACAGACTTTCTCGAGGTGCTAGGAAATCAACACAAGAATCAACTACCAACAAATGAGAGAGTGGAATAGGTAGATCAATACTCCAACTTCCTGGCTTCTTTTTGGAACAATTCTAATATCATAATACAATATTTCCCACTTGAACTGTGACTCATTGTCTGCAGAGATCACATTCTAGTGGCTTTTCTCCCTCCCCTCTCTTTTATTCTCAACTCATTCCTAGGAATTCTGGGTTTCATCAGGATACATTGCCTTCACTCAAATCCTTATCCAATGTCTGCATAAACCTTCCTTCGCACAGATCTAAAATACTAGGGTTAGCTGAGAAAAAAGGGGACCAGGAAACAAGTGTCATCTTCCAATTAGCAGAAATAAGTTCCAGTGAAAATATTCACTAATGAATCATTATGCTAAGAAAACTTCATAAGTCTAGACTGCTTTAAAAATATGGCTGCTTTTTTCTATTTTTAAAATTTATTTTTATTATTTCCACTCATACAAACACCGGTCCCCTCCCTTCCTTCCAACCTCCCACTCCCCCCATCTCCCAGTGTCTCCCCCCCCCCAATCTCCGGAGAGTCCTTTAATGTGCATGCCAAACTCTCTTCTGGGTCCTCCTCTCCGATGAGGTGCAAGGACCCAGTGGCATTTCCCAGAACCCTTTCCTGTGTTCCCCTTAAACAAGAACACTACTGTGGCTGTCAATCCCTTGCCTCCAAGGATCCTAGTGCCTTTAGCAAATGCTAGACTTTGTGGGGTCAATAGTGTGTTGGACATTGAGCAGGGCATGCAAAGTCCTATTATGATTGCTTCGGTCCTAACTTGTGTGGAGTATCTTGCATATCGTTACTCCTCCCATCCTTGTGCTCTTACAATCTTACCACCCCCTCTTCCGCAAACGTCCCTGAGCTTCAGGATGGGGAGAGATTAGGCTGGCCTAGTTCCAGGTGGTTGATATAGAGTCTATGATGTTCTGGATTATGGTTTGTTGATTTTTTTTTTTTCATTTTGTTGCTCTTGCCCTTCACTCCATCCTGATGAGTATTGGATGTTACCCCTTGCAGTCCTTGATGGTGGCCTATTTTCTCTGCTGTAACATGGTCCCCTCTCTCCTTGTTTCTGGTGTGGCCCTCCTTCCCCATCCCTCTTGTTCATAATCTTTGCAATTACTGTAGGTATTACAGAGAATTATCCTTAAATGTCTCTAAGTGGGTTTGGTACTAGGAATGGCTGCATTTTTCTTAAGAAATTCTTTCTCTACTCTCCTCCAAAAGAAAAATTAAATAATAAATATTGAATTGCTTCCAAATTTTTAATTTATTCTGAACACTCTTCAAACCATGCTCTTGTGGGACAGGGCACATATGTGAGAACAGATGCTTATGTACTTACCAACAAAGGTCAGAATCAGCCTTAGATGTTGCTCCTTATTGAGTACCATCCACTTTGATTTTAGTTTTGTTTTTATTCAGGCAGAGTCTCTCAGTCTTTCAACTGGCCTGGATCTTGCCAAGTAGGCTATGTTATGTTAAAGATTCTGTTAGACACCCTCCTCCTGTTTCCCTGATAACAATAAAATCTCATTCTCCACCCTTAGGTTAATCAGCTAAGTCAGCCATTCGATTAGGATTCCCACCTGTGATCCATCTGAAGCCTGGAGATGTGCCAAAGGAATGGCAGAAGTCTGCCTTGCTCTCCAAAATTCATCTCTCGCTCTCTCTCTCTCTCTCTCTCCTCTCTCTCTCTCTCTCTCTCTCTCTTCCCTGTGCTTTTGTCTAAACTTCAAATATTTGGGGGCTTTTTGAGGTTTGTTTAAAGATGCATATTCCTTCATCATATGATCATTTGCCAATCTCTAAGCATACCTCTTCCCAACAGCTGCTCTTACCCAGAATCTCTAGTCCTATTGCTTTCTGTTTGAAAATAAATGTAAATCTTCTCAACTTCTTCCTGCTACATAACACATTATTTTGTGGAAAAAAATGAGCTGAGAAATCCCTACAGTCCTTTCATTTGGCTGGTCAGTGAGCCCCAGAGCTGTATGTACCTTTCCAGTGTCAAGATGGTAAGCTCAAATGGGCCACTACATTGAGCATTTTTCTTTCTTTTCCTTTCTTTCCTTCCTTCCTTTCTTCCTTCCTTCCTTCCTTCTTTCCTTGATTTCTTTTTTTTAATTTTTTTATTATTATTATTTCCGCTCATACAAACTTAACAGGTACACCAGTCCCCTCCCTCCCTCCACCTCCCCCCTGGTTCCCTTACTCCCCGTCCCTTCCCCCTCCCTCCCCATTCCCCAGTGCCTCCCCCCCTCAATCCCCGGAGAATCCTTTAATGTGCATGCCAAACTCTCCTCTGGGTCCTCCTCTCTGATGAGGTGCAAGGACCCAGGGGCATTTCCCAGAACCCTTTCCTGTGTTCCCCTTAAACTTAGGAACACTACTGTGACTGTCAGTCCCTAGCCTCCAAGGATCCTAGTGCCTTTAGTCCATGCTAGACTTTGTGGGGTCAATAATGTGTTGGACATAGCGCAGGTCATACAAAGTCCTATTATGATTGCTTCAGCCCTAAATTGTGATGTATCTTTATTTCTTTTAAAATGTAGTTCTAGGGATTGCACTCAAGTCTGCAAACCTACATGGCAAGTACTTCTCTGACTGGACCACGTCCTAAGCCCTGAATCATGTTTATTTTTCAAAACATGCTTGTGTTTGTATGGTTAAAATGTTTTAGATAAACGTAAACTCTAGTCTGACTTCACTGGAAAACATGTGAGCTTTTAATTCCTACCTTAAAAACATGCTCTTCTTGATTTTTCTTTGCCAGACAAGCTAGCTTTAGTTGAGTTGAAGGAACACAATAAGTAATTCCTCCAGGCTATAATTTCATACTATTGAGCTTCTGGAAATTTGCCCCGCCTCCTATTTCTTGTCATCTCCCTCTGCATCTCCGTCTCCTCCTCACTCCCACTCCTCTGGCAACCAGTCTGTGATCTCTGCGGAAGCATTGTGCCTCCAAAATGGAATGATGGGAAAGCGCTGGAGTCACTGAGGCACAATAATCTGCTTTCTGCTTTTCAAAACAGATCCACTGCTAAAATAAATTGTGTCAGGCAAAGCAACCTAATGAAATGTGGTGCCTCTTTATGAGGAACAAATAAGTTTCTTCCTCCACAGGGATAAATGTTGAGTGGAGATTAGGGCCCCACTGCACACTAAATCCTTGATCTTGAAATATCCATCATCTTGATGACAGCTGCAGATAGGACTGGCGATCCCAGAAGGCCAGACCCAAAGCAATGCCAATCACCATGAAGCGCTGCTCAGCCACAGGGACAGTGGTGACTCAGTCCATCTTCTCCACGCAGACCACACACTGAACCAATCATATTCAAAAGTTACAGCCTCAAATCCTTCCTATGCTTTCTTTCTGTATGGTTGTGCAATGGAGTTGGCAATAGAGATGACTATGGTAATGTATCCTTTCAAAATTCAAGCTACTGCTTTCCTAAATGATACACTCATTGAGATATGAGCCATGACTACCCAAGTACTCAGACACTTGATACAGGTGTCCCATATGAAACCCAGGGAGCCATGTTAGAACTACGTAGAGGTCTATTCTTTAATAAGAAGTTAACTCAGGGAAGAAGCTTAAGAAATGTTTCATTAGAGCTGGGAACCTGGGGGCCAGGGGTTTATCTTTAAGGTGGGAGAGCATTAGAACAGAAGTGATCTCATAAAGACGGGGAAACTAGAGAAAATAACCACCATGGACATGGTGGGGGAATCTATAGAGCTCACAAAATAAACAGGGCTTCTAATTCTTGTAGCTTTCAGACTGCAAGACTAAGTGGCTGGCATGGAAATAGGGCAATGGGAGTGGGGAATGAAAGAATATCAAGCAAAAGACAGTCATTTTTAGACAATTTTAGAACAGCTATGTTGGGACAGTCTCTGAAGGTCTTCAAAAGTCATCCCAGGGGCTGGGATTACCCTGAAGGAACACACCTTATTGATCTAGAGGAAATGACTCTAATCCTTCACAGAGATACAGTTGCCAACTTCCCCCAACCCTCTGTTCATGAAAGAATATGGCGATTAGTTCTCCATTATAAATAAGCCCTACCCTGAGGTTAGGCACAAGATTGACTAGGTTGAGCTTATATGAACAGACCAGTGAGATGTAGAGAACCAAAAGCTCCGATCAGACTGACCAAGGCAGTCATTCTTGGCTCTTCTACCCCTCATGGTATTCCATGTCTGGAGTCCATAAGTTAGGCCACAATGTCTGGAATCTGTGAGTTCTTTTCCATCTCCTTCATCCTCATGGATTCTATGCCTGGAGTCCATGAATTCTCCAGGGCTCTCTTGCCCCTCAGAGATTCACTTCTGTGAGTTCCATTCTTCCTCTAATAAATTCTGCCTTAATCCTCTACACATGTTTTGGCTTCAGTCTTCCACTTCTGAACACAAGAACCTGGACACATGTAGACCCCAGAGGGACCCTGTATCATTTGATAAGCCAGCCAGGAGATCAAACTCCATGTCAATCACTCAAGATCATTAGAGTGGGATGTCAAGGATCTAAGGAGATAAATGGGAGTGGTGTGATCAGTTCCAGAATTGCCCATTCCAGCCAACATGAAAGAGTTTAACAGAATGGCCTGCCTATAGCTAACAGTCCATATAAGCAAAATGGCAAGAGAGGTAGGGGGAAAAGAAGGTTTGTAGTGGAAAAAGGAAGAGGGGATGGAATTGGGTAATAAAGGGTGAAAATAACATGACTCCATTTGTATTCATGTGTGGAACTCTGAAAGAATGAAAATAATTTTAAAAAAATTCAAGCTAGCACTAGGGGAAAGGGCATTTTCACTATATACTTATAAATGTAGACTCCAAAGATACTTGAAGTATCTGTTGGAGATTGGTCACATTGATCTTATACTCCCTATTTTAAAAGGCAGATGCAGAAGTCAAGTTCTGTAGACAGTGCCTCACAGACACAAAATGCCATCAACAAAGTAATTCAAGCAAAAATTCATGTCTTATATAAATCAAAGCCAAAGATTTCTTTCATGAACAAATTCCTCTATGGCTTCTAGTAGACTAAAGTAATGTTTCTAGGGTGATCCCAGCCCCTACTTAAATGCCCCACCTGAGAAAGATTTGTGCAAGTGTAAATTTATTCTCTGCTCTTAAAATGTAAGTCTCCTAACACCTGTAACTGTCAAGAATCTGGGAGAGTTTGTTTTTATTGTTGCTGTTACTGTTTTCAAATGCAGCCATGCAAAGAGATGATTCTTGGCCCCTGTGCAAGTGGAAAGTGGAAATTACATGGTCATTTTTCTCTCGTTTGTATTAACTATCCTCGGTGTGATGATAGAAGTTTATCTTCCAGAGAAGCACCAATTAGCAAACACAGGTGACTTAGCCACATGACTCCATGGTTTCTTACCTTCAGCATATCCATGTCCAACACGTGTCTGAACATCCCTTTGCTCTACTCAAATGGAAATCATAAAGGCAAAGGACCACTTCCTTGATATTAGCTGTTTTGAATTTTTTAGTGCCAGAGGTTTATGTGCTTATTGAACTAGGTCCTAAGAACTAGAGATTTATGACTCTAGGCTTTAAAGACCAGAGACTTATAGTGCTATATGTCAGGCCGCTGTATGTTTTAAACTTGTGTCATAGTTTGTCTGCATGTTGCTGATAAATTCACAACCAAATAACAGACGGGTACACTAGGTTTATTTTGGCACATGATTGTCTAGATACAGTTTGCAATCTAGCATGGAAGGAGAGCTCATACCAAAATGAGGAACTAAGGGAACTGGTCATGCCATATCTACAGGATTGCTGAAAGAAGGGCAAACCTGACTTGCCAGAGAAAGTCTATCTAAATATGCTGAAGGACAAAAAAAAAAAAAAAAAAATGCTGAAGAATGCCAACTCCTTGGACTAGTTCCCCTATGTTATCTACCAGCCCAAGGAAAGGTCCTATCAGTATGGGCGGGGTCTTCCATATCAATTAGATACTGTCGTGAATGTTTGCTAAGTGCTTGCCTTAACTATCAGTTCTTCACAGACGTGCCCAAAGCTCAGCCTACAACTATCCAGTTGATATCTGTTTCTAATTAGCACAGCTTCCAAAACCACAAAGTTACCGCTTTAGACTTTGAAAATCATTGCTACAGACTTACTAAAGACAGAAACATTGTTCTCGGTGCTCGGGTCAGAGGCCTGTTTCTTTTTTTCTTTCTTTCTTTCTTTTTTATTTAAGATCTTTATTAATAGGTGCTTGCCGTGTGTTTACTTTTTTGAAAAAAAATTAAGTTGTAAACTTTTATTACAAATTAAAAATGAAGTTCTTAAAAATCCTAAATTGACCAGATATGAAACAATTTATAAACCTTTAAAGGTATATTGAGGAAAAAAGGAAAAAAAAATTTGTCATTACCAAAAAGAGAAATCTTTAGGTAAAAATAATAAAAACCCCATGCTTCATAGGCAATGCAGACAGTTCTGCCGTATCTGGTCATTGGACAAAAAGTGAGCACTTAAGGTCTTCCACTCCAATCTTTTGTTCATTTTTTATTGCTGGAAGCTCATATTCACTTCTTGTTGAATGACTAAACCAGGTGGTGGTAGAGTTAGTAAACCGGCATTTACTCAGTCTCTCCCTGCCCAATCTTGGGAGCCAACCAAGTCTAGCTGGTGGGTCCACTGCTTTTTTCTCTTTGCTATCTTGTGGTTTAGGGTTCTCTGGGTCTCTGCCCAAGTATTTGAAGTTGCAGCAATACCAATATTGAGGCAGCTTGCTGATCTTTGGTCTCATCTCCTTGATTTTCCTTGTCTTCTTCATTGCCCTCCTGTCTTGCTGTCTTTGACTAGGATGAAGGTCCCTGCGGAATCATGGTCTATAATGCCATACATACTCTGCCTCACTTGTGTACCTTGCTCTCCTGCGCCCTGATTGTTAGTACCCTCCATCATTTTTTCTTGCACAAGAGGGTTGAAATACTGTGGTCACTGCATATAGTAAGCTAGGAAACTCTGCCTGTGGAGGGGCAGGAGTTGTTGGGCCTGGCCTTCAGGAGCACTCTAGAACCCTCCTTCTTTTACCTACTCTCACTATTCTGGAAATTCTGATGGTAACTGCATGGAGGACCACTACAACATGGACAACGGCTACCATGCTTATGGCATGCTGAGAATTTACTCCTTGAACTGGACTCCACCAGGACCTGTATCATGTGCTGCCTCTGCACCCTTTTCTCCTTTGATAACATCAGACTCTACAGACTCTCTGTCTCTGACACTGGAAGGTACTTCCTGGGGTTAGTCTTCTTTATGGCAGGTTGGCACCTTCCTTGGTGTCATTCCTGTTGATGAAACCATATTGTCCCTTACACTGAAACATTTGACTGTTCCCAGAACCTTCCTTGGGATGATTTTCTTGTCACACGTGCAGGAACCATGTCTGTAGTATAGGGCTTGGTGTCTGCCAATAATTTGAAATTGTCTAGGTCACAGGCAGTGGGGTAGAAAGAGGTAGGCAATTGAGAGGACGAGAAGGAAAAAGGACCGTGGGAGGAGAGGCCTGATTTCTGTAAGAGACAGCTAGGTTGTCTATGATGTAATATCTGCTTCTAACAGTTCTCTGGAATGCTTCAACCTTTTCTCTGGAATGCTTCAGCCTTTTTCTCACTTTAGGAAAAACAGAGTTGAACACTGATCTGACAAGAATGCAAAGCTGCTGATTTAGCTGAAAGGAGTCATGAATGCTTATGCTCAGATTGTAATTTCACTAAGAATGATCCTTATATGGTAATCACAATCTTTGTATTGCACCAATCTGCAGGCTTTGTGCTGAGTCATCCGGGAGGTCCTCAGATCCTGAATCAGAATGGATGGGGGGTAAACAAGGTTATTTAGAGTTCATCCAACCTTGTCATGCTCAAAGCAGAGATTCCTAAAACTGATAAAGGTTGCCTGGGGCAGTGATGCCAGGAACAAGACTTCCTGCAGTTTCTTTTACATCAGTACTTTCCTCAGAGTAATTATGAAGTAGTGAAAACCAGACTATTCCAGTGAAACCCAGCTGCTTACCAAAGAGGAAGCTCCTTTGCTGAGAACTTCATACTCAGTGTATGAACTCATTTAGACATACCAGGAGGGTCTGTCAGTTGTCATGAAGGGCTAACATAGGAAATTTATATTTTAAAGTTTTGGGTTTTTTTAAATTTTTTTATTATTATTTATTCAACTGTGTGCATATGCGTGTGTATGTGCCCACGGCGTGTGTGTCTGTGTGTGTGTGTGTGTGTGTGTGTGTGTAGAACCACGGACGAATTCACGAACCACCATGGACGCCTCCACCTCCTTCTGCCCCGGGATTCACAGGCTCCGCCCTACCAGGACCAGAAGCGCAGGCCGTCCCCGCTTCCGCCTGGCGTCTATACGTGGGATCTGGGATCCAAACTCAGGACCTTCCGCCTGCAAGGCGGAGGCTTAACCTCTGAGCCACCTCTCCAGCCCGGAAATTTATATTTTAATAGTACTTAGTTATTAACTATTGTGGGTCTGGGGTCATTCAGAGATTCACCATTGACCAAGAGTTAAAAGTTTAACAAAAGAAGGGCTGGAGAGGTGGCTCAGGGGTTAAGCCACCGCCTTGCAGGCGGAAAGTCCTGAGTTCGGATCCCAGATCCCACATATAGATGCCAGGCGGAAGCGGGGGCGGCCTATGCTTCTGGTCCTGGTAGGGCAGAGCCTGTGAATCCCTAGGCAGAAGGAGGTGGAGGCGTCCATGGTGGTTCGCGAATTCGTCCGTGGTTCTACACACACACACACACACACACACACACACACACAGACACACACGCGCGCGCACATACACACACATATGCACACAGTTGAATAAATAATAATAATAATAATAAAAAGTTTAACAAAAGAAAAGGTTCATTTGAAGGGCTTACACAAGGACTTGGTCCTTACAGTGTGAATCCCTAAACTATAATTTCTCAGAGAGTTCAAAGGCAGAAGCCACAAAAAGGAATGTGCAAGTTCCCATGCAAGCAAGCAAGCAGTTACAAGGATGGGGAAAACAATTAGTGGTCTGCATGTCAACACATGTATTTTAAGCCTAATATTAGCAGATTCTCAGAACTTAGTGTCCAAAGGGTTCTTTGTGAAATTCTGACCATGGGTCATTCTAGGACACCTGTTGGAGAGGGGAGGTGTCCATACTTTCTTGTGGGTAACTATCTGTCAGCAGCTTTTCTGGCCGAAGAATTTATTATTTCTGTTCTCTTATGGGTATTCAAAATTCTCCTTCTACATTAACTCCTAAAAATGTATGCTTCAGACAAGTTGGCTCCCTATATTCTGAGCAGAATTTAATGTATGCTGCCTTCTTAAAAAATATTTTTGTTCATTTACTTGCTTGAGAGAAGGAGAGAGAGGATGCACATGGAGATCAGACAAAGGATAACTGTCGGATGTTCTCTCCTTCTACTATTTGGGCTTCCAATGATAAAACTAAGGTCACCAGCTCTCTTAGTGATGCAGGACAAGATCATTTTTGCCATGAAACAAGGAATTATTAAGGAGGAACATATTTAAATATATATATATATATATATATTTCTCCATTTATTTTTCTATTTTCTCTCCCCTTAATCCCTATTCCCATTCACCCTCCTTTTCCTCCTGACAACCCTTCATTTTCCCTGTCACATTCCTTTGTATTTTCAAGTCTTTTCACTTGTGCGACCCATTGCACTTCATCTAATCTGTCTTTGATATCATATGCTTGATTTCATCATTCTCCAGCAAGTATCATAGATCATTGGGAATACCATTGAGTGTAGCATCTTCCTTTTCTTTCCTATCAGTTTTAGATCTCATAAGTCTCTTAGGGAGGTGTGAGGCTTCTTGAGATCTTTCTCTTTTCATGGTTAGATGTTGATAGGACAGTTAGCATGCAATTCTTATGAAAGCATACATATCTGCTATGAAATCATACCTCAGTCTCACCATGTCCAGGAGATAATATCTGGCCCTGCCCACTCCAAGCTCTTAGACTCTTATCATCCCCTCTTCCACAATGGTTCCTGCGTCTTGAGGTGGCAGTGAATGTGGCTTAAATGTCCCGCTTAGAGTCAAACAGTCTACAGTCACTTATTTTCTACAATTTGAGAAGCTATGTTTTTCTGTAGAAAACATTCTGTTGCAGAAAGAGGCTTCTATATTGAGTGGTGAATGTTCTTCCAATCTGTAGGTATAATAAGAGGTGTTTAAAAGACAGTTCAGTCTAATGTCTTTAGAGTAAACTTTTGTAGTCAGCTCTTCCCCCATTTCTGTAGCAGCTACTCTTCTGTGTTGCTGGGAGACACCACTCAAACTCAAGCAACTTAAAGGGAGAAAAGATTTATTCAGCTTATGGTTCCAGAGGGGCAATACAGTCCTTCATGGCAGGAAAGGTATGGCTGGATGGAAGAAATTGGAAGTGGCCTAAGTCATATCAATCAAGGATGCTGTGAGCTACAAACTGCAAGAACAGATTAACTGAAATAGGGCAGGGATAACAAATCTCAAGGCCCACCCCTTGTGGCTATCTCCTTCCATCAAAGCTCCACCTGCTAAAAGTGACTTTACCTCAAACAACTAAAGATGCAAACACATGAACCGAAGGGAAACAACTCACATTTCAAGCCATGACACTCTAGGACCTGTGTTTCTTCCCTTTCATAGGTCATTATTCTAGTTTAGAGTAACAGGAATATGTTTCTTTCTAGCAAGAGGGCCTTAGATCCAATCAGAAAGCTGTTGGTGCTTCCTCGATATTCACGCGACCATTACACAGATGGTCGCCTCTTGCCATACCTCCACATCCTCATCAGCATTCTTGTTTGTGTGCTTGATCTTAGCCATTCCAATGGCACAGGATAGTTTTAATGTGCATTTCTCTGATGATAAAAAGAAGTTAAGCATTTTTATGAGATATTTGCTTGACACTTGAATTTCTTTTTGCAAAAGGCCCCTTTGTTAGTGCCAGGGTGCATTTTTTATTTAGATTATTTGTTTCTTTGTGTGTTTTTTTTCTGTGTTTTTTGGATACTCTGGAGATTAATCCTTTTTCTGATCCTGTAGGTTGGCTTTTGCACAACTGAGAGTTTCTTTTGCAGAACAGAAACTTGCTGATTATTGGTCTAGTTGCTGGGTATTCAGTGTCCTGTTCAAGGAAAAAATGGGTTTAACATCAAGATCTTTGATTCATTTAAAGCTGAATTTTGTGAAAGAGGAGAGGTAGTGGTCAATTTTTATTCTTTTACATCTAGACATACAATTTTCCCAAAACCACTTGTTGAAGATGTTGTTTTTTTCAAAATGTGTTTGCTTGACACTTTCATCAAAAAAATCAAATGGCTGTAGGTATGGGAACTAATATCTGGGCCCTCTGTTCTAAACCATTCTTAGATGAATTTGGTTTTGTACCAGTACCATGCTGTTTTTATTACCATAGTCTGTGATATAGCTTTAAATCCTGCAGTGTTTTACTTGTTCAAGAGTGTTTTGCTGTTCAGGCCTTTCATCCTTCTGTATTAATATTTTTTTCCAATTCTGTGAAGAATTGCATTGGTTTTTTGATTGAAATTGCATTAAATCTGTATATTATGTGTGGTATGATGGTCATTTTCACAATTTTAACCATACAAAAGCAAGAGCATTGGAGGTTTTATCACTTTCAAGTGTCATCACAAATTTCTTCCAGCAAATTTCACAAATTTCACAAATTTCTTCGTAGTTTTCATTATGCAAGTCTTTCACTTCCTTGGTTAAGTTTATTCCAAAGTACTTTTTTTTAGGCTATGGTAGATAGGATTGTTTCCCTCATTTTTCCTCTACATGTTTATCTCTGATCTATAAGACAGCTACTGGTTTTTGTATGTTGATTTTGTATCCTGCCACTTTACTGTAGGTGTTTATTAATTCAAGTCATTTCTTGATGGAACCATATAGAACTTTCAAGTACTGAATTATATAATCTGCAAATAGGATACTTTAACTTCTTTCTTTCCTCTGTGTAACCCTTTTATCTCCCTTTCTTGTCTTGTTTCTCTGGCTATGCCCGCAAGTACAATATACTGAACAGGTGTGGTGAGAATGGACATTCTTGTTTCATTCCTGATGTAAGTGGCCATGTGTTAAGTATTTCCCCATTTATAATTATGTCTTTCTTAGCTTGTTGCATATAGTCTTCATTATTGTTTGAGATATGCCCTTCCATTCCTGTTTTCCCCCAGAACTTTTATTATGAAGGGATTTTAAATTTTGTCAAAAAGCCTTTTCTGTATTTATTGAGAGGATCATGTTTTTGTTTTGAGTTTCTTAATATGATGAATAATATTTATTTATTTATGAAACTTAATCCATTGTTGAATTTTTGGGAGGAATTCGGCCTGAGCATGGTTCATGGTACAGTTTGTATATGTTTTTGGATTCAGTTTGTAAATATTTTTTGAGGATTTTTTCATTTGTGATCACTAGTGAGATTGGCCTATAATTCCCTTTTCTTTTCTTTGTTTGGAATCAGAGTAATATTAGCCTCATAGAAAGACACTGGGAGCTCTAGGCCACGCCCCAGATCCCAGGTGAATTGCACCACCAGCACACTACTAGCCCCTCTGCCCGTCTGCATGCCCACCCAACCCAGACTCTCCCAGTCACCCTGCGTCTCAGGTAAATCCCACCAACCCACCCTAGCTCCTCCCACCGGCCAGACTGAGCAGCATCCAGGCTGCCCTGGACTGGGGTGGGCTGCTAGCCTATGCCCCAGGTCCCAGGTGAAGTGTGCCACCAGCTTGCCACCAACTCCTTTGCCTTTTCCTGCCCACCTGGGACACTCACGGTGCAGGGAGGACACACTGCTCTTCAGAACTGAACAGAGTCCAAAGAAAACCCAAACAAAGCTCTAGGAGACAGGGTCATACTTCTGACATCCTCTAAAATCATCCTATCACATGGGAGAACTCTTCACATCCAGCCCAAAGATAAGTAAACACTTTTTTACCATCATGCTCCTTTCGATTATTAATCACTGTAGATTAACTTTTCCATATAGCCACCCCCAAACCATATAAAACTTCAGGGATTATACCACTCACTCTCACATATCACCAAAGTACTAAATCATAAAAGTGTACTACCATACTAATATTCACTTCCTGTCTATTAAACCTGTCTTAATTGATGTGCTAACAGTATAATAACCCAGTCTAGGAAATAACAATAACAACAGACAAACGTACCCAACTCCAAGGAAAACACTAATAATAACTGCTCGAGAGTAGTAATACCAACTAATTCAGTTCAGTCAAAAACACACAGAAACTGAAAGATCTTAAGAAACAAAAAGAAAAGAAAAAAAGAAAAGAAAAGAAAGAAAAAAGAAAAGAAAAGAACAATGCCCAAGTCAAAGTATAGATCCATGAGAAACAAAACCCAAGAAAACAAATCTCCCACCAAAAGAATTAACCCAAAATGACAGATTCCAACCAGAACAAATTTACAGAAAATAGCCATGAAAGCCAGACCCAATATAACGACTTTCAGAGTATGATCATTACTATGATCAATGCTATGAAAGAGGAAATCTGGGAAGAGTAAAATAACCACATCAACCACTGTGAACAAGAACACAACAGACACTTGGAGGAGTTGAGAAAAAAAAGTGCAAAAAGCAAAAATAGGCATAGATCTGTTAAGACAGTCTCAAGCAGTGTTTAAAATTGAACTAAAAGACAAGTTATCTTCAACCGAGAACTCAACAGAGAGTCTTATCAGCAGAACTAAGGAAGCAGAAAATAGAATTTCAGATCTTGAAGACAAAGTGGAAGTATTAACCCACTCAATGGAAGAGGTTGTTAAAGCCAAAAAGATACTTGAGAGGAATATTCAACACTTATGGGACACCCTGAAGAAGCCTAACATGTGCATTCATGGAATACTACAGCAAGAATCCCAAAATACCATACCTGAGGAACTTTTTCAAATTATCATAAATGAAAATTTCCCTCACATAAAGAATGAGAGGCTCATCCAAATACAAGAAGCATTCCACACTCCAAGCAGATATGACCAAAATAGAAACTCCCCACAGCAGATAATAGTAAAAACACTCCACACTCAAGACAAAGAAAAGGTGCTGAGAGCTACAAGGGGAAAAAAAACAAGTTACTTTTAAAGGTAAAAATTTGTTATTAAAATAACAAATGACTTCTCAATGGAAACAGTAAAAGCAAGAAGAGCTTGGAGAGATGTACTTCAAGTATTAAATGAGCAAAAATGTCAACCCAGGGTGATATACCTGGCAAAACTATCTGTCATGATCAAGGGAGAAAGAAAAGTTTTCCAGTAAAAAGGCAACTTGAATGCTTATATGTCTACCAAACCAGGCCTTCAAAAAAAGCTAGAAATGATACTCAAGCTTGAAGAAAAAAAAACAAGTGTATCCAGGAGGACAGAAGGGAAGTCTAATACCACCAAAACCTAAAAGCCACTAAACAAAAAAATGTGTGAAATTAACAATAATTTCTCCATTATAACATTAAATGTCAATGGAATTAATGCACTAATGAAGAGACACAGATTACAAACTTGTATTAAAAATCACAACCCATCAATCTGCTGCCTTTAGGAAACACATCTCACCACAAAAGACAGGCAGGCACATCCTAAATATAAAAGGCTGGTCCAAAATTCTGTCATCTAATGGAACCGGGAAACAGGCAGGGGTAGATATTATGCTATCAGACAAAGTAGACTTCAAACAAACAAACAAAAAATCATAAGAGACATAGATGGATACTATATTTTAGTCACAGGTACAATTCATCAGGAAGACTTCATAATTCTGAACATATATGCCCTAATACAGGCTCCTCCACATTCATTAGGCAAACACTACAGCATCTAAAGCAAGAAATCAACCACAAAATGAAAATTATTGGGGATTTCAACACCATCCTCTCAACACGGGATAGATCAACAGGTCAAAAACTTCACAGAAACACATTAGAAATTAATCAAACTCTTACTAAAAGACACTTTACTGATCTCTCTCGAACTTTTCATCCACGCACCAAAGAATACACATGTTTCTTAGGAGCACAAGGAACTTTCTCCAAAATGGACCACATATTGGGCCACAAAACGAATCTCCACATATACAGGAAAGTTGAAATTCTAGCCTGTACCATATCAGACCACCATGATCTAAAGCTTGACATTCACAACACAACAAACAACAGAAAATACACTAACTCTGGAAACTCAACACTATGATCCTGAATGAGAATTGGATTCAAGAAGAAATTACAAAGGAAATTCAAGATTTCTGGAAAATGAACGATAATGAAAATACAACTTACCAAAATCTCTGGGACACAATGAAAGCTGTCCTAAGAGGTAACTTCATAGCTCTTAATGCCATAAAAAAAGGAAACATCACAAATAAATAACTTAACAATGCAGCTTAAAGCTTTGGAGACACTAGAGCAATCTAACTCAAAAGCAGTAGAAGAGAGGAGATTAGCAAAATCAGGGGAGAAATATCTGAAATCGAGATTAGGAAAGCGATACAGAAAATCAACCAGTCAAAAAGCTGGTTCTTTGAAAAAATCAAAACCCGAGAGACAGTTGGAATCAATATAATAAAAGCTGTATAAAACAAGCCTACAGCAAGGATTGCAATCAATGGGGAAAAACTTGAATCATTCCTGCTTCAATCAGGAACTAGACAACACTGTCCATTCTCACCATTTCTATTCAATATTATACTTGAAGCCTTGTCTGGAGCCATAAGACAAGAAAAGGAAATAAAGGGAATTCAAATCGACAAGGAAGAAGTCAAGCTATCCCTATTTGCAGATGACATATCTTATACCTGAGTGATCCCAAAAACTCCACCAGGAAGCTCCTGGAACTAATTGAGAAGTTCAGCAGGGTAGCAGGATACAAAATAAATGTACAAAAATTAGGGGCCTTCCTGTATGCCCAGAATGAAAGAAGTGAAAAAGCCCTGAGAGAAGCAATCCCATTTACTATATCCCCTAAAAAAATGAAATACCTTGGCATAAACCTAACCAAGGACGTAAAAGACCTTTATAATGAAAACTTTAAAACCCTAAAAAAGAAATTGCAGAAGAAATCAGAAGGTGGAAATACCTCCCATGTTCCTGGATTGGCAGAATCAACATCATAAAAATAACCATCCTACCAAAGGCAATATACAGATTCAATGCTATACCAATTAAAATCCCAAGGCAAGTCTTTAAAGAGGCTGACCAAACAATCTCAAAAATCATATGGAGGCACAAAAGACCCAGGATAGCAAAAACAGTCCTGAGTAACAAAAACACTGCTGGAGGTATCACCATACCAAACCTTTATCTACACTACAAATCCATAGTTATAAAAACAGCCTGATACTGGCTCCAAAATAGACACACAGATTAATGGATAAGGGTTGAAGACCCAGATATAAGCTTACACAACTACAGCCATTTGATTTTTGACAAAGGGGCCCAAAGAATCCAATGGAAAAAGAACAGCATCTTCAACAAATGGTGCTGGCAAAACTGGATGTCCACTTACAGAATGTTAAAACTGGACCCGTAGTTGTCACCATGTACAAGACTTAATTCCAAATGGATCAAGGACCTCAATATAAGGCCAGAGACTATAAAAAACCTTAGTTGAGTGCGTAGGGAACTCTCTGGAGTTGACTGGACTAGGCCAACAGTTCCTAAATGGAAATCTGATAACACAGTCACTACAACCAACACTCAACAGATGGGATCTTATGAAACTAAACAGCTTCTGTTCAGATAAAGAGATTGTAACTTGAGCACAAAGGCAACCCACAGAATGGGAGAAAATCTTCACTAACCACATATCTGATAGAGCTCTATTTTCCAGAGTGCACAAAGAACTTAGAAAACTAAACACCAAGGAAACAAATGGGCCATTTAAAAAAATGGTCCTCGGAACTTAAAAGAAACTTTACCAGGGATGAAATTGAAATGTCTAACAAATATCTTAAAAAATGCTCCACATACTTAACCATAAGGGAAATGCAAATTAAAACCTCCTTGAGATATCATCTCGCCCTGGTCAGGATGGCAAAAATCCACAATACAAATACCACCAAATGCTGGAGATGATGTGGCGAGAAGGGAACTCTCCTACATTGCTGGTAGGAATGCAGGCTTATACAACCACTCTGGCGAGCCATTTGGCAATTCTTAAGAAAGTTAAAGATTGAAATGCCATATGACTCTGCGATTCCACTTTTGGGAATAACCCCTCATACAGTAAAATTTCACCTCGATAGCACAAGCACAACCATGTTCATAGCAGCACTGTTTACAATAGCAAAGTCATAGAACCAACCCAAATTCCCAACAGTTGACGAGTGGATAAGGAAAATGTGGTACATTTATACAATGGAATACTACTCAGCCATCAAAAATGATGAATTAATGCAATTTGCTGGGAAATGGATGGAATTAGAAAAAATTATATTGAGTGAAATATCCCAGACACAGAAAATTAAGCACTGTAGTGTACTCCCTAATAGGTGGATCCTAAATCTCTGTAATAATTACAATAACTGCAAAAATTATAAACAAGGAGGGAAGCTAGAAACAAGTAGAGAGGGGATCATGCTACAGCAGAGAAAATAGGCCACCATCAATGATTGCAAGTAAATAATGAGACATCTGGTTAAGCCCACAAACTTTGCTTCCTGGTCACTTGCATCTGATGGGTATGATCTCACCAGAAAGGGAGGGCATAGAATCTGGCAGATAGAAGGTAACCATCCTGCAAATGGGAGACTGACCCTCCTCACCGCAGTCTCCTACTCTTGTTCCATCTACCTTTGAATCTACTCTTATAATAAGACTCTATTTTAACAGCCTTTTATCTCTGGCCAGGGGGTGACATCCAATATCCATCAGGATGGAGTTAAGGGCGGTGCAGGAGCAGCAAAACTGAAAAAAAAAAATCAATAATCCATAATTCAGAACATCAGAGACTCTACATCAACCACCTGGAACCAGGCCAGCCTAATCTCTCCCCATCCTGAAGCTCAGGGAAATTTGCAGAAGAGGGGGTGGTAAGATTGTAAGAGCATAAAGATGGGGAGGATCAATGATATGCAAGGTATTCCATACAAGTTAAGGCTGAAGTAATCATAATAGGACTTTGCATGACCTGCGCAATGACCAACATATCATTGACTCCCCCAAAGTCTAGCATGGATCACAGGCACCACAATCCTTAGAAGCAAGGGATTAACAGTCATGATAGTGTTCCTATACTAAAGGGGAACACAATACTACTGAGTCCTTACACCTCATCAGAGAGGAGGACCCAGAGGGAAGTTTGACATGCACACTAAAGGATCCTCCAGGAATGGGGAGGAGGCACTGGGAGAAAGGGAGGGCGGGAAAGGAAGGCGAAAAGTTGGGAGGGAGCAAGGGGGTTCAGGGAGGGCTGGAGGGAGGGAGGGGAACGGGGACTTATCAACTTTGTATGAGTGAAAGATATAAATAAAAAAAATTAAAAATTAAAGAAGTACACAACCATGCAAGGCAGTTTTTCAGTAAAAAAAAAAAAAGACTTTGGAAGTATTCCTTCTTTTTCTACTTCATGGAATAATGTGAGAAGGAGTAGTGGTGTTAATTCTTCTATGAAAATCTGGTAGAATTCTGAGCTATATCTATGTAATCCTACACTTTTTTAGTTGGAAGACTTGTAATTACTGTTTTAATTTCATCACTTGTTATTGATCAGTTTAATTTTCTATTTCATCTTCAATCAATTTTCTCAAATCATATGTATTTAGGTGTTCATCTATTTGTTTTAGATTGTCAATTTAGTATAATGTAAGTTCTTCAAATATGTTCTTAGGAGTCTCTGGATTTCTCCAGTATCTGTTGTAATTTCCCACTTTCCATGTATAATTTCATTGGATGTCCTTTCTTTTTCTTTTGGTTAATGTGACTAAGAGCTTGTCAATCTTCTTTAATTTTTCAAACAACCAGCTCTTTGTTTCAATGATATTTTGTATTATCTTTTTTTGTTGTTCAAATTCAGTAATTTCTAACAAGATCTTGGATATTTCTTCCCATGTGCTATATTTAGAATTCATTTGTTCTTGTTTTTCTAAAGTTTTCAGGTACAACATTGGATCATTATTTTGTGGTCTTCCTAAATTTTTTTGATGTTGACATTTAATGTTATAAACTTTTCTCTTAGGACTGATTATATTGTGTTCTGCAGAACTTGGAAGGTTCTGTTTTCATCTTCATTGAACTCAAGGAATTTTTCAATTTCTTGCTTAATTTTTTTTCTTTGACCCAATCTTCAGTTAATAATGTGCTGTTACGCTTCCTTGAATTAGTGTGCTTTCTGTAGTTTCCATTGTTGTAGAGGTCTATTCCATGGTGGTCAAATAGTATATAGGATGTGATTTTTAATTTTCCTATATTTGTGAAGGTTTTATATTCTAGTATATTTCTAACTTTTTAAATAAATTTTTAGATGTACATTCTTATATACATGCTCCTTGCCTTCCTCATTTCCTCCTCCCTCTTTTCCTTCCCTCCAACTCTCATTCCATCACATCCTCCCTCCCCTCTCTACCTGGGTCCAGTCAACTCCTTCCTATTTTACTATCCTTTGGTTCTATGGGTTCTGGGGTTCCCTCTATATCATCTGTTCTCATTAGGATTCGGGCCTCTGTGGCAGACCAAGAGGCCCTTCCTTGTGTGACCTGACCCCTCCTTCCTAAGGATTCTACTGTCTGAAACTATTTCTCCTGAGATCCATGACAGTCCAAGGGGGCATGCTGACATACCCACTGTGCAGGTCTGATGAGTTCAAGTCCCATTGCCATGAGTTCCTGGCTGTGGCTTCCCTATCTTGAATGGAGTGACATGTCCAATAACATAACTATCTGTTTAAGTTCTGACAGTCTTACTGCCCCCTCTTCTGCGTAGTTCCCTGAGTCTTCAGATGGGGATAAATTTGGCTGGCCTGGTTCCAAGTGAACATAGTAGGGTTGCCAGTGTTCTGTATTCAGGTTGTTGTTGACGCTCCTAGACTTTCAAGCTAGTGAATTTGGATGCTTCAATATAATAGAGGCTTCCAATTTGCATCATAGTATTTTACCCTACAATTTCATCTCTCTGGGAAGTTGTTCTGATTTCTCATCCAATAAATCTTACAGAGATCAGTCTCATCTCCTTCTAATTCTCTAGGCCTGTGGGTACAGGTACCAGTACCACTTTTGTCCTCAGGGCTTATTGCAAACCTCCACGTATTGAATTGTAGAACTCTGCAGAGAATGAGCCCTTCATTGTCCTTCAATCTATAAACCAATCTTCCAACAGCTCTGCCACCATCTGCTGCCCTGATATGTATGTACCATACTGCTGAATTTGGATTCAGGGAACCCTGCCAAAAAGGTATTTGGAAGAAATGTCAAGCATCAAAGTTTTGTCAGGAAACAGGAAGTATTGAAATAAAAAGGCTGTCTGAATTTACCCAAAAAAAAAAAAAAAAACACCTCAGCCTTCAGCAAGGTGGCTAAGCTGCTCTTGGAACCTCCAAAGAAGAGGAAATTCACAGGGTAGATGGCACTTGAAAAATCCCTTCATGCCCAAAGAAGAAGAAAAAAAGGTAATTTCTTCCAGCAAGTGGTCAGAGCCAATCCCAGACAACAGACCACCAGTGTCTTGGCTAACTCCTGCCCCTTCAAAGAAGACTGACTCTACTGTGGCTCAAATAGATTTGCTGGAGGAGTTTTAGAGTGCCCTTCCAAAGATTAACAGCACCCAGGTCCCAAAATAAGCTCCCCAGAAGTATCCCACTCAGAAGAATGCTGCACAGAACTTGTGAGGGAAGATTGTAGCAACTGACTGTGAGATGGTGGACACAGGACCAAGGGAGATGTTTGTTCCTTGACTCGACTCCGTTTGGCATTGACAACTGCAATGGAGATATGCTTTATGACAAGTACATCTGACTGCCATGCCACATTGTGAACTTCACCTTTTAAAATTATTCAGGGTCAGAGCTTAAAGATAGTCATAGGGAAGACAGTAAAGGGATATGCCACACACAACAACTTCAAAGCCCTGCAGTAGTTTCACCCCAATTTCCTCATCCAAGATACCTTCTGAATACCACTCCTCAACTGCAAGGCTGGCATCCCAGAGAATATCACTATGTCACTGAAGCATCTCACCAAGTTTTTAAACCAAGATATCTGGGGTGAAACAAGTGGACATTACTCTGTGGAATATGTCCAAGCTACCATGGAGCTGTATAAGTTGGGTGAAGTTGAGTGAGAACAGCATATGGCCCACAATCCCCAAAATCTAGCAGCCCTGGAGAGAAATAGGCAGTAAACCAACACTCATTTCTAGCAGCCCTGGAGAGAAATAGGCAGTAAACCAACACTCATTTCTACCAACTTCATTTCTATGAAAGCTACAATCATTGATGAAAGCAGCTGAACCAGAGATTTAAAGGCATTGAAATTTCACCTAGTTATTGTGTTTTGGTGTGTGATTCAGTGTCCCATGAGAAATAGAAGCCTTCATGTCAGAATCCAGGCCTAGGTCAGCCTGGTAGCACAAGACTATAATTCCAGATACTCAAGAAACTGAGACAAAAGTCCATAAGTTCAGGGTCTATTTGGATTATAGGACTAATCAAGTAAGACTCTGTCTCTAAAAGAGGAGTAGGTATGTAACTCAGTGGTAGAATGTTTGCCTGGCATGCAAGAAGTCCTGAGCTGACCATGGTCAGAAAAACATGACTCGCCTAAACTGTTCGCTTCCTAAATGGTGCTGAACACAAACCACATAGTATTTATGCCAGTCAACTTTATTGACTCTGGGGACAGGACATACCAAAGAATGTAACTTAACATATCACCTTGTCCAAGAGAGAGGAGAGCAGATACATGCCTCGTATAGTAGGGAGAGAGGAGCCCTGTGTCGCCAAGGTTGACCTCAAACTCCTGGGCTCCAGTGATTCTCCTTCCAGAGTAACTGATACTGCAGGTGTGCAAAGTACCTGACTCATCTCTTTTGTTTTTTTTTTCTCTCTCTCTCTCTCAATAGTATCCTTTCATTTTTAGAACTGTCCTGGTTAAAGCCAGGTGTGGAGGGATTACCTATAATTCCAACACTCATGAGGCCAAGGCAGAAAAATAAAAAAAATCAAGGCCACTCTGGCCTACACAGAAAAACTATGTCCAAAAATAAGAGTATCATTGTTAGCTACTTAACTGCATAGTCACATTACAATGAACAAACCATTCTTGGTTTACAGTCCAAGCTTTGCTGGTTTATGATGTCTTACCACCTACTGACTTGTAGAGGTATGGTTTGGTTCTGTAGAGAATTACAAGGCACCTAAGAGTGAAGCTTTGAAAGTCAGCTCTTCTTGCTAGAGATGCAGTCTCTTACCTACAGTGATGGGGAGGATTTACTTAATTTAGGCTCAGATGGGTAGGATTAAAAACATTTGCAGTGTCTTAATATTCTTTCAGTCTTCTTTCACTTATTAAACCAATCTTCAAAAACTCAAATGATTCTTTTGATAAATATTTATAATAGAAAAAAGGAAAACATCCAGGCTTTAATAGATATTTTAATTAATATATATTATGTCAAAATGTAAATGATTGGAGACTTGTGATGTAGCTCAGTTGGTACAGTGTTTGGCTAACTGTCACACACTCCTGAGTCTAATATACAAATCCCTGAGTCTAGGATTGGGATCCCAGCATCTGAGAGATATAATCAAGAGAATGAGAAGGTCAAAGACATGGCTAATTTAAAGTCAACCTAACTTATAGTAGATTATCTCAAAAGAAGAAAAAGTAAATGATTCAAATATTTTCATATGAAAAGTATTAGTAAGCTATCAAGGGGCAATACTTGGAAAACAACTGTAGAAGACTAGAGATGTTAAATTTAGAAGGGGCTTTACAACAATAAGTACTATTAACGCTTCCCATATTTAAAAGTTCAAGTTTTTGATTATCACAATAGACATACATGTATATCACTTACCTTTGGTTACTAGATTAAATGTGAAAACATATACTTACTTTAAATAAATGAATGACAGTTACCCCTATAGATCCTGCTTTCTTGCCCATACGTCTAGGAGATAAAATTACAATTTGCCTCTCCCGTATTGAGAAGAAGATGATACATGTTGAAGCTTAATGCTGAATTTTCACTTGGAACACTGTAGATTGTATTCAGCATGAAGAATGATTACAACTGCTTGTTAACTTCCCATTAATGCAAAATCACTTGTACTTTTTATCACAATTAGATTATCAGAGAGATAATATTTCCCAACTAATAGCTTTCACTGCAAATGTGATTATTCTAGCTTTAATCTATCTTAATTGAAGAGCAAAATGGCTGCAATTCTTAGTAAATGAACATCTAAGATCAAAGTGAGTGACTAGTCAGGAAGCAAATGAATCACTAAAACCAAAGTAAACAAAAGGATATACATTCTCAGTGGAAAGCAAAAGAACTTTTTGGTGAGAAGTAATAGAATCATTAAAATAAAAAATTGCATAATTCACTATCCCAGCCAAAACAGAAGATTTCTCACAAAATCCAGTCTCTACTTGAATGACAGCTGTGATGGAGTTACTTTTAGTAAATATGGGTTCATATGTACTTTTGGTAAAAATGGTGTACTCTTCCTGGGCCAGTCTACCTCTATTTGATGAAGCTTAGCAACACAAAACTATTATTTCTAACACTGGACAGTCCTTTGAAATAGTGGTTCACTTTGTATTTGTGTGCTTAATATACAAGTACTGTAATAACCAGAACACTGGAAAGAGACCACATTAAGTGGCATAGGCAGAAAGGATAGGGTGAAGATTTTAGAGAAGTTATAAAAGACAAGTCTTTTATATAAGGTGGAAAAAGGAAGTAATGGTGAAGAAATGAGGAGAGAAGAAGATGAAGAAATAGAGTACAGGAAGAGTGGGGAGTAACACAGCACATAGGCTATAATATACAACCAGATAGAAACTTTCTGTAAGTTTATCAGAACAAATATGAACAGGCATACCCTATACAGGAAAACATGGAAAGAAGAAGATAGGTATAATAGAAAATGCCCTGTGATGTGATAAGCAAATAAACAAAACTCACAGTCCTAGGTATGTGATATCTCTTAAGAAGCTTTAATCACAGATATGCCAAAGTCCCAAAACATTATGGGTTTTGCCATTGTTCTTGGTTACCCTCAAAAAATTGACAGTAAGTCTGTATTGCAGAAGACACTGATAACAACACATAAAGAAAAAAAGTTGGAACTCTTAAGAAAGTAACTCCTGGATGACTAGATTTAATAGTACCATAAAGTACTATGTAAACTGCTGGGAAAGAAAAGCAATCAATAGTCCCATCAATCTCTGAAAATTGCAATTCTCAGTAATAGCCACCCTGGCAAGAGAAGACAAATCAATGTAATAGTGCATGAATGTTAAGAGGATAACCAACTGTTTTCTAATTGGATTTATGACTTACTTTTCTTCAAGGATCAAATTCCCAGTTCTGTTAACCAGGTCAAGAATCTATGGGTTCTTTCCCTCCCAGGTCACCATAGCCAGAGGATTCTTTCCCTCAAGGGCCTATAACTTGCTGCTGGGGGATGGGATTGGCAGAGCTCCCTGAAGCCATGACCATGAGCCCAGTAGCCTCCACCAGCACCACTCACCTACACATCTCTCTTCTCCTCCATCCTGTAATCACTGAAGAACTTTAAACACCCAAATAGGATGCAAAAAAGTTTTTCAAGAATTTAACAGAGTCCAGAGAAACCCAAGAAATGGGCTAGCAGATGAACACCATACAACTAAGAACTTCAAAAATCATCCCATCAAACAAGAGAGAATCTTTGCTTCTGGCCCTAAGATAAGTAAACCACTTTTACCTTCCTGTTACTCTCAACAGATAGTCACCACAGTTTAAGATGTAACACACCCAAAAACCTATACAACTTTAGGCTAAAGAGTAGAAGTTAGCAATGTACTACCATACTAAATTTTAATCCCTGTCTATTATTTGATATACTATACCCACCCTAATCTAGGAAACAACACCAAGGAACACTAGATAGACACATCCAACTCGAAGACCAACACTAGCAATAACTGCTCAAGTGTAGTAATTCGAAACAGCCAAAAAAAAAAAAAAAACCACATCAAGAAGGACATAAGCAATAAAACAAAAAACTGGTCACAGCACAAATCCATGAGAAACAAAAATCAAGACACCAAATCTCCTACAAAAAGCATGAACCCAATAATGATGGAATTGAACCAGAACAAGCTCAGAAAATAACCAAGAAAGCCATACCCAAAATATTGATTTTCAAAGCTTGATCTTTACTATGATCAAAACATTGAAAGAGGAAATCCAAGAGGAGTTAAATAATTCCATCAACCAATATGAACAGAAACACAACAGGCACTTGAATGACAAAAACAATTGAAGAAACAAAACTAGGCATAGAACAATTGAAAATAAAATCTCAAAAGGAAATTAAACCCAAACTAAAAGACACGCTATCTTCAACCCAGAACACAACAGAGAGTCTTATTAGCAGAATTAACAAGGCAAAAAGTCGAATATCAGAACTTGAAGACAAAATGGAAGAACAAACTAGTTCACCTAAAGAGGTTGTAAAAGCCAAAAAGATGTTTGAGAGGAATTTTAAAAAGTTATGGGACACCTTGAAGAGGCCAACCCTGTGCATTCATGGAATACTAGAACAAAAACTCCAAAATGCCACACCAGAGGAAATTTTTTAAACTATCATAAAGGAAACCTTTGCATATCTGAAGAACTAGATGCCCATCCAAATACAAGATATGGGGCTGGAGAGGTGGCTCAGGGGTTAAGCCTCTGCCTTGCAGGCAGAAGGTCCTGAGTTCGGATCCTAGACCCCACGTATAGAAGCCAACCAGAAGCAGGGTGGCCCTGCGTTTCCGGTTCTGGTAGGGCGGAGCCTGTGAATCCCGGGACAGAGTAAACGAGGAGAAGGTGGAGGCGTCCATGGTGGTTCCTGAATTCGTCCGTGGTTCTGCGCACACATGCATACATGCACAATTGAATAAATCATAAAAAAATACAAGACACATATCACACTACAAATAGATATGACCAAAATGGAAACATGCCACAGCAAATAATAGTCAAAACATTACATATACAATACAAAGAGACTAATTGATAGCATCAAGAGAAAAAAAAAAAACAAGCCAATTTTAGAGGTAAATGTATTAAAATAACAACTGATTTTTTTTTCACTGGAAGTCTTAAAAGCTAGAAAAGCTAAGAGAGATCTACTTCAAGACATAAATGACCACAAATGTCTACCCCGGCTGATATACCCATTAAAAGTATAAGACATCGGCCTTCCCTCCACTCGCCGCGAGGGACGCGCGAAAGCGGTCCAGCCGGGCCTCACCGCGCAACCTAGGTAAGCTCCATCCGTGCCTACCCCAGAACCCCAGGCCGCACAAGGGACGCAGCTCCTCCCGCCATCCTGCTGGAGCCACCGCGCAGAGGCCTGGGAGGAGGAGGACAACCTCTCTGCGCCCTGGCACGCCCCCAGGCCCCCCAGGTTAAATAGCGCCCCGCCGACGCCCCATCCTCCCTTCCCTCCACTCCACTGCCCGGGATGCGCGCTTGGTCCAGCCGGGACTCACCGCACTGCGACCTAGGTAAACTCTGTCTCCGCCCACCCCCAAAACCCCAGGCCAAATAATTCAGTTTAGTGAAAAACGCACAGAAATTGAAAGAAGATGTTAAGAGTTAAAGCGACAATGCCAAAGTCAAAGTGCAAATCCATGAGAAACAACACTCAAGTAAACAAATTTCCCACTGAAGAAATTAATCCCATAATGTTAGACTCCAACCAGAACAAACCCATGGAAAATGGCCAAGAAAGCCTGACCCAGGATAACGACCTTCAAAATATGATCATTACCATGTTCAATGCTATGAAACAGGAAATTCGGGAGGAATTAAATAATTAAATCAATCGCTTTGAAGAGGAACACAACAGACACTTGGAGGAGTTGAGAAAAACGGTGCAAGAAACAAAAACTGGCATAGAGCAGTTAAAGCAGAATCAAACAGAGTTTAAAATTGAGCTAAAAGACAAGTTATCTTCAACCCAGAACTCCACAGAGAGTCTTATCAGCAGAACTAACGAAGCAGAAAACAGAATTTCAGACCTTGAAGATAAAGTGGGAGTATTAACCAGCTCCATGGAAGAGGTTGTTAAAGCCAAAAAGATACTTGAGAGAAATATTCAGGATATATGGGACACCCTGAAGAAGCCTAACATGCGCATTCATGGAATACCAGAGCAAGAATCCCAAATTACCACACCTGAGGAAATTTTTCAAATTATCATCAAGGAAAACTTCCCTCATCGAAAGATCGCCACCTTTTGGACCAGCCTTCATTTTAGGATGTGCCTATCTTTTGTGGTGAGATGAGTTTCCTGAAGGCAGCAGATTGTTGGATTGTGGTTTTTAATCCAAGTTTGTAATCTGTGTCTCTTAATCGGCGAGTTAATACCATTGACATTTAATGTTATAATAGAGAAATTATTTTTAATTCTGCACATTTTTTATGTTTAGTAGATTTTGTTTGATATTTATGTTTTGGTGGTATTATACTTTCCTTCTGTCCTCCTGGATATGCTTGTTCTTTTCTTCAAGCTTGAGTATCATTTCTAGGATTTTTTGAAGGCCTGGTTTGGTAGGCATGTATCCCTTCAAGTTGTGTTTGTGCTGGAAACCTTTTCTTTCTCCCTCAATCATGACAGATAGTTTTTTCCGGGTATATAGTCGTGTGTTGGCATTTTTGCTCATTATACTTGAAGTACGTCTCTCCAAGCTCTTCTTCCTTTCACTATTTCCATTGAGAAGTCATTTGTTATTTTTAATAGGTTACCTGTAAAAGTGACTTTTTTTTTCCCTTGAAGTGCTCAGCACCTTTTCTTTGTCTTGAATGTGGAATGTTTTGACTATTATTTGCCTTGGAGAGTTTCTATTTTGGCCATATCTGTTTGGGGTCTGGAATGCCTCTGTATTTGGATGGGCTTCTCCTTTTGACG